>OY759177.1:612500-1212500 GCA_963662085.1 Eupithecia inturbata
GGGATCAATGAACTACCTATAAGATGGCAAAAGTGCATAGAAAATAATGGTTCATACTTTGATTAATTAAATATATTATATTAAAAAATATTCGACTTTTTGTTCCTCCCATACAAAACGCCAATTTCATATGTAAGGACCTAATATATTATATTATTATTATATAATATTTAAAATAACTGTTCTCTGTGCCTTCGCCTTGTGAAATCTCAACAACATGTTGATGACCTAAAATAAATTGTGTGCAACCTTAGTTATGTGGCAATTATTATTATGTAAATCAATATGTAGCCGTCTCTATCAATTACTGTCGCTCAATCTGCGAGCAGTTGTATATAAACTCGAGCCAAAACCCAGCCTCATTCAGATTGATAAACTGTTATCCCTGTTGATTTAAAACATCTTCTGGTGTTTTGATAAATGGTCTTCATGCGGGTAACTTTTTGTTACTAAATATTAGGACTGCCGATTTGCTCCGATTGTTGATTTGTTTTTTTATTTATGAATCTTAACTTTGCTGTGTTGAATCTTGGTTAAAACTCATTTTTGTTTGGTGATTCTGGACTTTAGTTGATAAAATCTCTTTCGTGTTTTGCATCATTATTTGAAAAAGTTCTATCTACACACACACTGATTTGTCATGCTTTATTTTATTAGTCTCTATCAGAAGCATAAAACTGAAATACTTGACCGCATCTGGCGCCGGTGGATGGTGTCGTCCCACCTCGGCAAAAGGTTAACAGTTACGTAAATAGCATCGCGTCTTAAATCATAACCCCCGAGTGCTGCAGTATTATTAGCTTCCTTACAATCTACTTGCTGTTCCGTGGCTTTAATATACAAACAGATGAATCATCTGTGGTGCAGGAGACATTCCACAAGTCTTCGTATTTAATTACACCACCGCACGGTTACGTTTTGGTTTTTATTTACAAGTAGAGTTTTAGTTTAGACACATGTGGCGACTTTTCCTTGATATAAATAGCATAATGGTATGGGTTATGTATGCTTAAGTTATTGTATCGCTTTTAGTTTTAGTAGAATTTAATGATTAATGTTATTATAAAGCATAGCATAATAATATTAAAAGGGGAAATATCTGGGCAATTTTGAAATTCTTAATAGGAAGTGATGCAATAAGCAATGATTCACTAGTTAGAAAGGGATTGAGTTATGATAAATACATATATATTACTTACTAAAAGTGATGCACTTTATGCTTTTGATTCAAATGAATCTGAAAACCGATACGATGTGGTGAAGAAATGGTAAATAATCGCCTTCTAATTTTTCAGTGGAAGTCGTATGAGGGCGACTGCCGGCTCCCCTTTCTCATGATAAGGGGTCATTACCGCGCGTTATGACATTTTATTTCCCTTTTTATCGGCAATGTCGCATTCATGCATACCCAGTCATGTAGCAACATGGTTCATAACAGCTTTGTACTGTCGGCAGGCACATGCATACCCAGTCATGTAACAACATGGTTCATAACAGCTTTGTACTGTCGGCAGGCAGGCCCTGATTATCGTTATACCTTATTTGCAACATGCCATATCGCTGGGTCGGTATTGTGATTTGTATGTGCAGTCAACTACAATAATGCTAAACATTCATACATTTTCAAAGAGTTGTCAAAACATCTGTAATATCTTTAAATCATTTTGAAAGTTTGATCCTGTTTAGCAATTTGTTGCTAGCTGTGCTTAATGTAGCAGATAGCAAGCAGGTTAAGAATATAGATAAACAATAGTTCTAGTAGGTATCCTGGAATGCATTCAAAAGAACATACCTACTCTAATATAAGGAAATCGCCACATAGCACATGACCTAGTTATGAGCTAAACTATCATATATCTTGGTACCAAGACCCATGTTAGTGGCTTGTGATGAGTTAGGATTGGGTTCCTAATCTTTGCCGTCATTTTACACATAATTTAGTATTCATATGCAGACTTATCTGGCTAGGTATTGTTGTTGGGAAGCCAATCGAGCCTGCTAAAAAATAAAGAAGCCTCGTGCTCTTACACCCTTACGAAGGGAGGTGAACACTTGGAACAAGCTGTATACAAACATGTAAATGCGGCTTGTTTTTTGTTTCAGCGAGCTAAAGAAGCTTTCAGAAGAGAGCTTGACGCGGCAGCCAGAAGAGGTCTTCGACATCATCTGCAAACTCGGCGAAGGCTCGTATGGCAGCGTTTACAAGGTAAATATCAGAATAGCAGCTATCTAATAATGTAACGGACTAAATATAATAATAAATAATAATAATAAAAGTATTTATTTACAAAAATGGTTTTACAGAGTACTTACACTAAAAACTCTAAATTTATAAAATTAGATTAATCTTAATGTATAGTAGGTACTCTAACCTAAAACCTTAGTGCCGAAAATGCATCGACTCCTCGCTCTAACTAAGTAAAACTTGTGTTTAGACGCGAGGGCTACTCTGCCTCAGAGACCCTAAGAGTACGGCTAAAATACATTACATAAGGTGTTGTTGTAACAAATGGAGATAAATTAATTAACTAAGCAAGTCGAAACCAAATCAAATCGGAGTTCGACGTAAAACAAAAGTTAGAAACCTTAACTAAAACTAAAATGATAGTATACAACAAAAAGAAATAAAAAGATAAAAATAACCAATAGATCGAGCCCTAAGTGTTTATGTGTGTAGATTTTGTGTAAAAATGATAATGAGTATGCGCATGCGTGCTAAAAGTGTTGTATAAATAAATTCACCTTATAAATATTTTGTATGTACATGTTGTACATGTATGGATGGATTACAGAATTTAATATATGAGCAAAATGTTATGTAGGTATTGTACATTATGAACATAACAAAAAGTTAATTAGGTACTTATTTTAAGCAAATTTTCTGTTTTCAAGTAGTCACAGTTCAATAAAAATAATTTTAATTTCTTTTTTAATTCAAAATAAGTTATGTTGTGTAAATTAATTGTTTTGTTTATTTTATTATGAAGATATTTTCCTAGGAATATTGAGTGCTTTTGTGCAAAACTAGTTTTACACGATATCAATTGATATTTTTTTAGTCTCCGTGTATTATCCTGCAAAAGTGAGCCGTTTGTAATTATTGACCGAAGTCTAAGAATGGTTTGCTGAACAAAAAGTTTCCTAACACTGAGAACTTGGCATTCCGTAAAGAGTTGTGACGTCGGGTATCTATATGGGTGTGAGTTGGCTACTTTCAGGACAGCTCTCTGCGCCCTTTCAAGAGGGAGCATGTGTGTTTTACAAGATCCACCCCAAACCGTCACACAATACAGTAGAATAGTTTGGCAAAGAGCAAAATATGTGACTTTCAATTGTGGTTTAGCAGCTACGTGTCTAATGTTTTTAAAAATAGCAATAAGTCGACGTACTCTAGATGTTAGTAGGTTAATATGGGGCACATAAGTTAACTGAGAGTCAATTGTAACTCCTAAATATTTAATGGTCTCGCATCTTTCTAACCTAGTACAGTCACAGTTATTAACATGTTCCGAATAGATGCACTGTATCGTGTGAGATTTTAGTGTGTAAACAGAGTCGGCAGAGAAGCATTAGGTAAGCCACTTTTCCGCAGCGAAAAAACAAGATACTTTGTCTTTTCAGCATTCAATGTAAGACAGTTCTGGTAGAGATAGGTAGATACTTGATTAAATCCACGTTGAGCATGTTTGAAAGCCATGTTCCAAGTGTCTCCTGAGAAGAGTAAACCTGTATCATCGGCAAATGTAAGTAGTTTACAGTTTTCCGGGGTAAGGTTACATATTTGGTTAATATAAGTTAAAAATAGAGTCGGGCCGAGAATACTTCCTTGTGGAACGCCATATGTAACTGGTAATTCGGAGCTGAGATGATTACCAATTTTAACACTTCTATCACTAAGGTAGCTTTCAATTAGTTTTAGTTGGTTTCCTTCTATTCCCAGTCCCTCCAACTTCTTTATGAGCAAAGGGGTGGATACCGTATCAAAAGCTTTCGCTAGATCCAGGAAAATTCCTAGGCATTTTGTGCCTTTATCCAGGCAGCTAACAATAAAATCATTGAGCTCTGATACGGCATCAGCAGTAGACCTCCCTTTCCGGAACCCATACTGGTTACAAGAAAGCAGATTGAACTTTTCCAAATAATTAACCAATCTATTATTGATGGCTCTCTCTAATATTTTAGATAGCGTTGGTAAAATTGAAATGGGCCTATAGTTACTCGCCATGGTTTTGTCACCACTCTTGTAGATCGGGAGTATGACTGATTTCTTAAAAGCTTTAGGAAAAGTAAAGGTTGAGAAACTGAGAGAGCATATGTGAGTAAGTGGCCTAACGATAAACTCTATATTCTGCTTAAGAATCTGAGCAGAGATTCCATCCCACCCTGCAGAGCAATCAGTTTTTAGCGACGATATGAGTGACTGAACCTCTGAACAATCTATATCATATAACGCGAAAGAATTAGAACTCCTGCTATTTTGAACATCCGCAGCAATGTCGGCTATATATGTAAATTTTTCAGCTAAGGATTTACCAACATTAACAAAATATTCATTAACGTAGTTTACTGTCGTAGCGGAGCATTTATTTTTAATTAAATCTTCTGGGAGTGTTTTATTTGGCTTATAATTCGTTATGTTATTTATTACTTGCCATGTTTTTTTAATGTCAGAACCTGCTCTCTCAAACTCAGATTTCTCAAAAGCCTGTTTGAGCTTTCGAAGTAAAAAATTGCAAAAGTTTCTATATCTATTGTAAATTTTTTTAAGCGTTTCATGCTTTGGATACTTTCTTTGTTTGCTATGAAGATGGTCTCTGTGCCTCATGCATCGTATTAGGCCAGGAGTAATCCAGGGTTTTATAGGCATTTTTCGACGAGCTACTTTTAATTCATGTGTATTTCGTTTTATAACATTGTTAAGCATTTCTATAAAAATATTAGTAGCGAGATCACAACTAATACAGTTCATTACAGGAGTAAAGTCGGAGGTACTTAGCTCTTTTTTAATTGCCGAGTAGTTTATCTTTTTAACTATATATTTACGGTTTCTACTGGACGAGTTTAAGAGAGATAATATTATAGCGTCATGATCTGTGACACTATTTTTAATCACTAGAGTCATAGAGTGTCGGTAAGACTTAGTAAAACAATGGTCCAGACAGTTCGATAGTCGCGTAGGAAAAGTATGAGTAGGCAAAAGACCATGGAATGCTAGTGCGACCAGATATTCAGATGTGCGCCGATCGTTTGCGTCATCTAAGATATTTATATTGATATCTCCTTTCACTATAATATTTTTAGATTTAGAAAGAGATGTTATCAGCGCGTCTAGCGAAAGAATAAAATTTGTTGTGTTTTTATATGACGGTGATCGATAAATAGAAATAATTGGTATGTTATTGACTACAGTAACCAAGCAGTTAGCCTGTGAAAAATTTGGCTCATAGGTACTAGTTTGAAGATTACATTTAGCGTAGACCACCACACCGTCATTTTGTAAAATATTATTTTTTGTGAAATAGTTGTCATAACCATCAAGTAGGGGCGGATTATAATTTTTAGATAGCCAACATTCCGTTAATATTATAATATCTGGTAGTATTTTCATGCGTTTAATTAAAATAATGAAGTCGTCAAAATTTCGACTTATACTTCTTATATTTTGATGGATTATTATAAGTTGTTGATTAGTTTTCGACAAGTAGGACAGACAATTTTCAGGCGTGCATATGTAAGACTGTGTTTCAGTAGCGCTTTCTATGTTATCGTTTATAACTTCAATATTACTATTCATTTTACTCTGATTTTATTTTGTTTAAAAACACTGCGTAAAACGAACAGTGTAGTGGGTTTTCACCCGAAGGTTTTTTTATTAATGATAAGTTGATAACATAGAGTAGCTCTACAAACCACCTTGGAAACATAAATAGAAGAAAGAGAGTGCTTGTCCCAGTTTGTCTGTCGAATTTAGTGAGTAATACAAATGTAACTTGATGGCACGTCATCGTTGGGAGAGTTCTGTAATCATAACGAAATTGTAAAGTGTAATTGATCGTGTGTTCTAGAATGGGTGTATTGAATGTTTGTGCAGGCCGATCTATACCTAAAACTACTGCTATAAAAAGATAAATGGAAAATCTTAATGTGTAACTTAACTTATGAGCATAACCTAGATATTTACATTTTATACTTGAGTATAGTCAATCTTTCAGTTCCTTCAGTTGCTCTTCGTTATTAAATATCTTCCATTCCTATAGCTCATCCTTTACCGTACATGCCATAAAGCTGTGGAATGCCCTAATTTACTTCTATTCGACAAGCTAAGTCTCTCCCAATACTCAAACATATGGTCTATGAACACTTCCTTACCTCAAGATCAAACTGTTAATTAATATATTTATGTACACCAGATTTATATTATATACTTATTTATCATAATATATTTATAGCTATCAGTATTTGTTTTTTTCTAAATATTATTCTGTATAACCGTCTACACTTGTTATATCACTTCCTGTTCATCCAAAGGTTGCCTAGAAGAGAGCGCTGATAGAGATAAGTCCGCCAACTGTGCAACGTAATCTGTATTTGAATTGTATTTCGCTTTCTTACGCTATTGGACACTTCTGCAAAACTGAAAAGTTGCGCCTCAAGGCTCGTTGCTTGAAAGATTGATAATTCCAGTGAATTATTTGAATTCTGGTAAGTGATGCTGGCATCTTCTCTGAACCATTTACAACCAGGTACAGAGACAGCAAACTTGAATAATATAGCTTTTGAAGTGTTCAGTTTGAATATGTACGAGAGGCGTTCAATGCGTTCTCGGTATCGGTCGGGGTGATTGATAATATTGTGGGTAATTAAAGTACGTCATTAGCCTACCTGAGGTATTAAGGGCGATCGTCACGGGTTGGCGCGAGATTCAAATGTTTTTGTGGTTTTTAGAGTTCCGTACCCAAAGGGTGGAAACGGAACCCTATTACTAAGCCTCCGCTGTCCGTCCGTCCGTCCGTCCGTCTGTCACAGGGCTCTATATCATGAACCGTAAGAGGTAGACAATTGAAATTTTCAGAGAATGAATATTTTCTTTTGCCGCTATAATAATAAATATATAAATTAAAGGGGGCTTTCATACAAAAAACGTGTTTTTTTGGCTATTTTAGCTCTTCGTTTGTTAAGGCGTCTCTTGAACCACAATAGCTAGAGACATGGAATTTATAGAGTAACACTTCAACTGTAATAACCAGTGATTGGAATTATGCGGGCTAAAATACCTAAATTTCAAAGAACAGAGGCAAAAAAAGTGGAGACTTCCTTACTAAAGTAATTTTATTCGGCCCAATTGGGCCGAAAATTGGAACAATTGTCACAGTAAGCAAGTACCTACATTAAAATTTGATATTAATTTTAATAATATAAATCATTTTTCTTTTTAACCGAAAAATTACAAATGTTTAATATTATATAACTTACATTTAAGTTTTAATTGTTAACATTGGGGTGAATCAGTTTTTATAATACTACGAACAAATTAAAACTATTGTAAGACTTCTTAGAAGCTCTGAATTTTTTCCATCAGGCACGCTAAAACTGTACTACACCAAAAGAATATTTAAAAAGTTATTTAGATTATATTGACAAATATTTTAAAATCATTAAAATTTATTTAAAGCGATTACAAAAGTCTAATTTATTGTTAACGGAATCTTTCTACATATTTGACGAAGCAAGAGTTATTCTAAGCTGGTGTTAACCTGGAAGAGTCAAAATAAAACTAGAAAACGTTATCGACAGAAATCCCGATCTAGATGCATTAAGAGATATTTGTGGGAAATTAGATTAAGGATCGGATAATGATAATAAATTTTTGTCATACTATAAATATGTACCTATAACTTCACTTGATGTTAAAATGTCCTTCTCTAACTATAAATGGATTGTAAGTACAAAAAGAAATCGTTTGAAGATTGAAAATATGGAAAAACTCCTAATAATTTATTTTAATTCTCCAGACGAAAATATATCAGATGATGACAAGGAAATCTCCATTCCTGATCAAACCTTTAGCGATTCAGATTAACAGACCAATTTACAATACAATACAATACCAAAATGCTTTATTGTACACTATAAAAATAACATTACAAGGAGACATTACATAAGACAAGTACAATGGGCGGCCTTATCGCTTAGAAGCGATCTTTTCCAGGCAACCTTTGGAGGGAAATATGGAAGGAATTTTTACATCAACCGAAATAAAATTCTCCTGTCTCTTAAGATTGGTAACTTTCATAGTTATTGAGTTTACGTTGATCCCAATTATTGTACAAAATGAATAAATGGTGTGAAAACTATAAAACTGTTTATTTTTACTTAGACTACTTTGTTAGTCACACTAATATTATAAATGCGAAAGTTTGGATGGATGTTTGTTACTTATTTACGCCAAAACTACTGAACGGATTGGGCTGTAATTTTGCATAGATGTAGTTCTAGGCCTGGAATAAAACATAGGCTATGTTTTATCTCATAAATCAGTTCCCATGGGATATAAATAACCTCTAAAGAAATATGGAAAAAGTTTCCATATAAACAACGCGTGCAAAGCTGCGGGCAGAAACTAGTTATTCATGTATGCTTATAAGCTGGTATGTAAATTACATTATCTTCTGTGCCTTTTTACTTACATTGAAGAAACGACGAAAAGAAAATTTCATATTTTTTTAGTAAATAACCTACTGATTTTTGAAAACAACAACAGAAAATTTGTTCGATAGTTGTTTTACTGAATTAATTTTAGATGTACTTCAGTAATTTCCCGAAAACCGAGACAATAGGGCTGAAAAAATATTTAGTCCTATGGCGTCTCCACTTGCCTCTGTTATTTTTCGAGCAGTAGGTGTTTTAGCCCCCATAATTCCGATCACTGGTAATAACAATAAATACTAAAAAAAAAACTGTTGAAAATTTAAAGAGGTCTCCAAACAAGTGAAAATTTGATGTTCTTTGAAAAAGTTGCCTGTTTTTTACGGTACGGAACCCTTTGTGTGCGAGTCGACTCGCACTTGGCGGTTTATTATCTTTTTCATCCTGTCCAGAGGAGGGCAATGCTGAACGCGACAAATTTTTATACTTTGGCGTCAGTATCAAGTATGTTTTAGTTTTTGAATGAACTTACTCGTACATGATATCAAAAGCCATATAACTAACATGCAACTCACATAACAAAACATATAACTTTCGGTCGAAACCGCTCATTTTGATAGGCTAGGCTGAAACAAGCATAGCACAGTTAAACTCGAACAGCTTATTTGCTGTGCAATGGGATGAGAGAATAAGGTACACAGGCTAAATTTGTCACGATTGGTGGCAGGACGCCGACACCGCGTATGGTCAAGTGTCAGGTCGTCGCAGTATCACTTCCTCGATAAGTGATTATAATAATTGTTCCAGGCATTACACAAAGAGTCAGGCCAGGTGCTGGCCATCAAGCAGGTCCCGGTGGACACAGACCTGCAGGAGATCATCAAGGAGATCTCCATCATGCAGCAGTGCGACAGCCCCTACGTCGTCAAGTACTACGGCAGTTACTTCAAGAACACCGATCTGTGGGTAAGGAATCGGCATAGTTAGTGGGTAAGATAGCTGCTGCGTGGGTCCAATGTTCAAAGACCACGCTGCAGACCCTGGCGCTTGTTGTTGTTGACGGGACCATTAAGCCGCAGGGCGAACCTAGATGGGCCTATAAGTTTGTTTTTATATCGTAAGGAGCGGGAGGTGTAGGCTTCTTTCCGAGTTTTATAAAATTCTTTATGTTTTCTAACGAATTTACACATTACAAGTATATGCACGGCAAGGCCTCTTAAAATTAAAATTAAGGATCTTAAAATTTTCTAAGTAAGGTTTGCAGCTTGCATGCTTGTATGATACGTATAAGATTTTTTTCTGCGTAAAGATCATTTTTGCGTTGGTACTGTTTCCCTATAGGATGACGGAGCATGACAAGTGGCTATGGCCACTGTAGATTGCAAGGGAACTTTTCAAGTCAGTTGTTTTCTTAACTTCGCGGAGAGCGTATATCATGCTGGATAATTTCAATTCATATTTTAGTTATTTGGAACCTAGTTTGGATGGGTGTCGATTGTTAGGGGTGGCAAGCTAAATTCATTTAGAGTAGAGATCTATTTTTATAAGTGTAGTTGATTTTAATGCGGATTTTTGGTAGGGGTGGAATGTTATTATTATAGTCTTTAAGAAGTTTATTTCTAGGTTAAGCTCGTTCATTTAGTCGTGGTATTATTTAGTATAGTCAAGTCAATCGTCAAGTTTATCGGATATATTTTTATCGCGATTGCACGTTATTTGTACAGATATATCGTTGGCGAATAGGTATTATATTTCTACATATTGTTCATTGTTCTCTGTCGCGGAGGTGAGATGCGAACCAGTTGTATGCCATTCCTCGAATTCCTACGCCGTACAGCTTTTTGAGTAATATGTTAAACTAGACTTTTTCATAAGCTTTGGTCATATCTAGCAGATAGGATGAAGGTCGGCGCATCCAGTGGGCTGATTTGAATATCTGCTCTTGCTCCATTGCTCTCGTTGCTAGACACAACCTCAATTTATGATCTACAAACACTGCACCGGTCCACAGTTGTCGCCACAGATATCAGATATGGACTCAGTATATGAATGATAAGGCGTAACGAGCGAATCTTTAGAAAATTACCTAGAGAAGTTGAAAAATGATCTGCTCCCAACTTCTGAAGGATTTGTTTATTGTTACCTGCAGATTAAATATAAGCTAAGCCTTGTACATCTAAATCTGTCTGCTGGAATGCTCGTTAATCTCGCGGACAATGCCGTCAAACTCAAAGCGTGACGCTCTTCCAGCGCAATGAGGTCGCCTATAAACGTTCCCACGTTAAAATATTTCAGGTACAAAATGTAACTGTTACAGTACAGATTTACATGAAATTTAATAATTAATTATCATAAAACTTTACTGGACACGACTCGAAACTTGCAAAGGACCAGGGGGCCTACTTGGAAAAGGGAAATCGAAGTTTCTGACTCGTTAGCATGCAAAACCAACTCTTATGATAATATACGCGTTTGTACGAAAACGAAAAACAAACATAGCTTTCCGTTTTTACGAGTATGGGCACATAAAAAAGTTAATATTAGCAGCAGTAGAACTAAAGAGGAGACCTATACCCAGCAGTGTGTGCAAACGGGCTAAATGACAAAGATAAGATAGACAGGCGCCACATTCGACGATACGCCTAGCTTCATAATGAATTGAGGCCTCCAATACAAACGGCCCAAAAACTACTACAAGTATCATCGAATTTCAATAGTTACATAACCATGTACGTTATGGATAATTTGATCGAGGCGACACAACCCCTGAAGTGGGCCTTGTCCTCAATAGATCGCCACCGGCTTCTGGACTCTCGAGGCTTCAAAGTAAAGTATTTCATAGTATGTGCTTGCTGTAGTTTCCTTTTCGTTTTTTGATTCCAGATAGTGATGGAATACTGCGGAGCCGGCTCGGTATCTGACATAATGAGGCTGAGGAAAAAGACTTTATCAGAAGACGAAATAGCAACCATACTCTGTGATACACTCAAGGTTAGAAAACTTAAAAATAACTTTTGTGTGAGAACTTCATCGTTCTGCAAAGCTAGTTGTAATTTTTAAGCTACGTAGCCTAGCTTTAGATTTGCTGCCACGAAATGCTGGAATGACCTTCCACCACCAGTAAAATATTGTAAATCCGTTTGTTCTTTTAAAAAATCTCATATGGATTTCCAAATATATCATGCTTACATGGTAGGCAGCCGTTCTAGGCCTTGACATAATCCGACACTTTTTAAGTCTAGGTTATTAGTTAGTTTTTACGTTCAGTACCTCTTCTAGATACTCAATGAAAATAATGTCGTACGAGCCCATAGCTGCAGTTAGTTAGTATGAATTAAACCACAGAGTAAATCAATCGTAGTTATATTGTGAAAAGTATACAAGTTTAAGAAAGATACTCATCCGTTCTAGTCCGCGGTAAAGGCTTAACTGAAAATGTTGGTACAATTGTCTTTTAGATTTGTCATGTATGACATTGATATGTTTTTATTTGTGTTTTCTTTGAATTTTGTATATGTTTATGTGTACGTTGCGCAGCGACTCACGCGCTTCATTCTGGCTTCCACGGAAGACCAGCGCTATTGCAGGATAGATCCTGCAATAGCATCTGCTGAGTGTTGGCCATTCTTGTTACCATAATTGTTACTTTTTTCTTTTGTATGTGCTATATGTATTGGTTAATCAAATAAATGCATTTTTACTTTTAGTTTACAAGGCGTACATATTGGTTAACAAAATAAATGCATTTTTACTTTTAGTTTACAAGGCGTACATTTTTGAGTTTTAATTAAATCATGGTGAATATCCCGCAGGTGTAGGTACATGCTATTAGTGTTCCAAACATCGAGCACATACCTAATAGAGAGGAAATATGCTCTTTCCAATTCCGAAACTGATCATTCTTTTTTCACTAATAAATGTCAACTCGCTCGCTATACTAGTGTTGTGCTGACATACTAATAAAATAACGTATCGATACTCCCGATATAACAAGAAATAATTAAAATTTATCAATTTGATTAAGTTATTGAATCAGTGTAGCTTTTAAAAAAACTCCAAAATTTTGCATATTCTTTCATCGATAAAGTAAAAAATGTAACCATATTTTTTTTACAATACTCATTCATTTTGGATTATCGAAAGAGATTGCTCTTAGCGATATTAAAGATGCCCTATGTACTCCCTCGATTCTTATTAATGGTAACTTCCTTTATAATTCGTTCTTTCTATCTAATATAACAATGTCACATTCAATACACGTATTTATTTGTTTGCTTTTTAAAAATCATAAAGTCTATTATTAAAGTCTATTATAACTATTATTGACGTAAATAATTTTTGCGACGCTCATAGTTTATTAACATTGACTATCGATATCGATAAAAAATATAAATATTTGCTTGCCCAACTCGAGTGTGATGCTTGACTTTGAGTGGGCCAATCGGAGTGCAGTGGCCGCCGCAATGATATGGCGTAATTATTGTCTAAACAAAATAAATGACATTTCCTCTCTATATATGGGTATGTGCTCGATGGTTCCAAATGACCATGGTCGTTTCAAAAAACTTTTAGTATCTTATGTCTCCAGGGCCTTGAATATCTGCACAGGCGGCGGAAAATCCACCGCGACATCAAAGCTGGGAACATATTGTTAAATACGGAGGGACACGCGAAACTTGCTGACTTCGGCGTCGCGGGACAACTCACAGTAAGCCCGTTATTAAGAATATCATTATTCAGACCTACGAATATCTTATGTCACTTAGCCTGAAGTTACATTTTGCCACTTTTGGGTAGGCTGTTGTTATTTTGAGACAAATAATTGTACTTACCATCATCGATATTTTCAAACGACGTAAGGTGATCGGTGTAGGACGCCCTCCGGCCAGGTGGGATGACGATCTGCGAAAGACTACAGGCAGATGCTGGGTGCGGCAAGTTGGAAGACATGGCACTGTGGCGCTCATTAGGGGAGGCCTATGTCTAGCTGTGGACTAAGATAGGTTGATGATGATGAAGGTGATTAGAAATCGCCTTCGGGAACGGCGCGTTGTGACAACATGGCGTCGTTTGCCAAACATTGCAGTGGCTTTCTTTCAGAGTGGTTTAATGTTACTTTAGTAACTATGATACTTCTTTACCTACTGGTAGCGAGGTGAATTGACGACATAGTAAAGATTGCAGGCCATCGATGGATGCGGCTAGTGCAGGAACATGTGGATGGCACATACTTTGGCAGCTCTTATACCCAGCGGTGAATACAAACCGGCTTAGGATGATGATGATGATGACGTCATATGTTTTAAATGTAGCAGACGGAATAAGCAGATGACTCACCTAATTTTAAGCGCGTGGTACGGTATGGTGCATAGACCATACCGTACCACGCGATGATGCATCGCATATATCACTTGTATCTATACCTCGCAGGTCACACGCGAGGAGCGCATCCTACTGCTCGCCCCCTCCTCCCTCCCCCCGTCTGATGCATACCTGTATCTATACCTCGCAGGTAACACGCGAGGAGCGCATCCTACTGCTCGCCCCCTCCCCCCTCCCCCCGTCTGATCCATACCTGTACTTCCAGGACACAATGGCCAAACGCAACACAGTAATCGGCACTCCGTTCTGGATGGCTCCCGAGGTGATCCAGGAAATCGGCTACGACTGCGTAGCGGACATCTGGTCGCTCGGCATCACAGCGCTGGAGATGGCGGAGGGCAAGCCTCCCTATGGGGATATACACCCCATGAGGGCTATCTTCATGATTCCTACGAAACCGCCGCCTTCCTTCAGGTAAATATTGTAGGTACTATCTCGTGTGCACTAACCTAGCCCGTGAAGTGTACATAGAAGGGGAAAAGAGAGGGCTTTGCCGTGTAGAGAGGGTGAGACATTTTAGAGAATTATTTATGATTTGAAAGGTAGACCTGCTTATTTTTTTGTTATGGTTCTTTGACGATTTTTTAGACTCAACTTGTTAAAAGTTGATTAATATGCAGCGTAAAGTTCCTTCAGTGTGTAAAGTCAGAATGTAACTTGGATGTGGTTGTTGCAGAGAGCCGGACCAGTGGTCCCCGGAGTTCATAGACTTCGTGAGCCAGTGCCTCGTGAAGATCCCCGACGAGAGGGCCACGGCGGAGTTCCTACTCAACCACGAGTTCATAGGTACGTTGGTACTTTTCACTTCATAATGCAAACGTGCACACTCGTCACTCTCATGCGTATTTGACCCAATTTCTTGTGTAGTTCTGAAGATGTTTCGTGTCAATTTACAGTTTGACCTCATTTTGCTTTCTGAATTATTTCAAACCAAAAGTTAAAAAAGTTTTATCATATTTTCTGTCATTTGCAAAGTGCAGAACCGGCCTTTTTTGGCGATCCTGGAGAAAGCTATATCCACTGAGATGATGAAGATGGGGCATGTAATGAAATGAGTGATGTAATGTCGCAGGTAACGCTAAGAACCCCACAATCCTGAGCACGATGATAGCAGAGGCGCGCGAGATCCGCGAGACGCAAGCCTTCCGGAACGCGCACCAAACCAACAACGCCAAG
Organism: Eupithecia inturbata; assembly: GCA_963662085.1. NCBI lineage: Eukaryota > Metazoa > Arthropoda > Insecta > Lepidoptera > Geometridae > Eupithecia > Eupithecia inturbata. The sequence continues at coordinate 627,705 of OY759177.1, forward strand.
ACCTTCGGCGCGCACACACAACCGGTACTTGCTACATCATATTCATTACACACGGACAGTGAGGCCGCCGCGCCGTAAGAATCGACCCCTACAAGTCAGCCCGCGGAACTAACAGTTAAATAAAGGAACCTACCAGAGGAAGGGCAGCTGCTTATTTCTGTGTGTATTTATGACCGCCCGGCCACTGGGATCGATAACCCTCCTGCCGAGCGTCATGTTCAGGGCAAACACCGCTTGCTTGGGGAAAGCATATTCTGCAGTTAATGTATGTATGCCGATTAGGAGGAAATGTATTGTAAAATTATTTATTTCCTGTTTGAGCCCGACCCCAACCCCAACTATCTGTACTGATGACGAAACACCTTGAACTCTCGGAGTACACAGACTTTAATAAGTTCAATACAAAACTTTATATCCCTAGGGATACGCACGGTCTAGACCGTGCGTTCTCGTCAGCGCGATTCAGAGCTCGTCCACTTTTACTAGCGACATCTAGTTAAAAGCATCGGAACTAACCGCGTGGTGTCACGTGGCTTCTAGACTAAACATTTCCTTACTTGGCACTTTGGAAAGGTCAAACTCTTAACATTAAAAAAGACATGGTAATAATGTTACACATTAATTTATTTGATCAAGAACGGCACAGACATAGACAGATGGGTACATAAAGGTTTGACAGCACTATGATATGATATTTTTGATTTCTGTCGGAGACGTAGCGCTCTTAGCGCTATCTAGTAGACGTAGTATGGAGATCTTTGTGTAGGTATCTAGCTCCGCGTTCGCTGTCGAAGTTTCCATTGACACTGTCTCTGTAGTTCTGGTAGTGGCAGCTAGGTGTCGCTACACACCTCATGGCTTTATTTTAGGTAGGATGCGGGAAAGTTAAACTATCATCCTCTCCCGCTGGCATCTTCTCCCCGAGCTAGCTTCAGCAGCGTAGCAGAGGTGAGGCGGCAGAGGCAAGGCGGCACTCAATGTGTATTGTTTCTGTTATTCCAGCAGACGGGAACATACGACGAGGCAACAATGCGCGCGGTGACGGACGGCACGCTAGTGCCGCACCGCGACTCCACCGACCTGGCGCACGACCTGGGGACCATGGTCATCAACGAGCCTGATGCAGACCTGCAGACTATGAAGCGTGAGTCCACTGTACATGCATCTATCTACTCACACATACATACTTCAAATGATTATTCACGGGAACAAGAGAAACCAACTCGCCGCCGCCCCCAAGGATATGGCGGCATCCATTTTTCTAGGCTGAGAAGACATCCCTGACTTGGCGACTAGATACCTACTCAGACAAAGACCCAGAGTTAATTTACTGGAGTATACTCTCTCTGAATAACACAGAACAGATAGAATCGGACAGCAGACCGGATTATTGATTGAAAAATCAGATAGCTAAACAGCAGCCACCATACAATATGGAAAAAATTCAAACAAAACCCCGGTTACCCGGCCAATGATATAAAATAAATAAATATAATTTGTTTATTCCAGGCAGTAACCCTTATAGTTGCCCCTTGCAACTGTTGTCAAATAGCGTAAGAACCAAATTTCGTACCTTTGATTCTTGCCAACTACACCAGTGATGTTCACTGAACTAACACCTGTTGCGTAGTGACGCTGATCTCAGCAGGTGTTTGGTGACGTAGTTTGGTGACGTAGTTGCCTCAAGAAAGACTCCCTTAGTCACGTCATTTGTCCTTCAACGTCGATTCACTCGTTCGGGATGATGGATAAACGAGTCAATCTTATAGCATTCCTTTTTCCTTAAAAATCCCCCGAGAAAGTATCGTTTGTGGACTAAAGTGACCATACCTTCTCCAGGACACGACACAGACCCAATGGACACGAACAAGCCGAAGTACCGGCCGCTGTTCCTGGAACACTTCGACAAGAAGGAGGGCAACCATCTCATACCCAGCAACGGGACCGTCGACAGCAGGGCCGCGGGGGACAACCCTGTCAGGTACTGTATACAACGGACACGAACAAGTCCAAGTACCGGCCGCTGTTCCTGGAACACTTCGACAAGAAGGAGGGCAACCATCTCATACCCAGCAACGGGACCGTCGACAGCAGGGCCGCGGGGGACAACCCTGTCAGGTACTGTATACAACGGACACGAACAAGCCCAAGTACCGGCCGCTGTTCCTGGAACACTTCGACAAGAAGGAGGGCAACCATCTCATACCCAGCAACGGGACCGTCGACAGCAGGGCCGCGGGGGACTACCCTGTCAGGTACTGTATACAACGGACACGAACAAGCCCGAGTACCGGCCGCTGTTCCTGGAACATTTCGACAAGAAAGAGGGCAACCATCTCATACCCAGCAACGGGACCGTCGACAGCAGGGCCGCGGGGGACAACCCTGTCAGGTACTGTATACAACGGACACGAACAAGCCCGAGTACCGGCCGCTGTTCCTGGAACATTTCGACAAGAAGGAGGCATTAGGTGTACAGTTCATCATGACATATATCTTCGGTCTGCCCGACGCCGCCGAGCACACCGAGGTGCGTGGAGGGATGAACAGGGAGGTGCCCTAGACCCACAATGAACTACTCAAAGGTAACTAATAAACAGACACTTCAACTTTTTGTAAATGGCTCTGCGTCTGGTTCCACACAATTCAGCCAATGTTCGTGATCCAAGTATCATAAACATAAAAATATGATTATAAAATAAAACAAAGAAAAATTATAATTAATGATACCAGTACCAAGTACCAGACTGATATAAACTACTCAAAGTTAAATCACAGTCCAGTCACAAAGTCGCCATATCCGAAATCCACTTGGAATACAACATCGGATGATGCCAACGGACTGGACTAGCCTTGTTCTAATAAGTTTGACTGACCTCGATCTGTCTAGCATTTCACAACATTCTAACAAAACATTGAAACATTTCAGCGCGGAAGGCGAAGCAGACAGCGAGGCGAATCCAGCCCTGTCATTCCAGCGAGCTTTCGTGGAGGAAGGCAACTTCGAATTCGTAAGTCAGCTGCACGTCGTCACACTCCTAGCCCTAACCGCGCCGCGTAAGTGTCACGCACCCGCACCCCGCAAGTGTGACGCACCCGCACCCCGCGTGGTGCCTGCCAGTCGACTAACCTACTGACCGATGTTGTCGCCGCGTTACTGTGTTATGTTGTAGAGACCGTAACCGTATGCCAAGCTTCACTAACTTACTAAGTTTAAAAATATTGTGCAGGCAGTAGCGCCCCTCCCACGCTCCCACGCGCACTCTCCGGTGCACTCGCACCGTCACTAGTGACAGATACGTATAATGTGTTTGTGTGTGTGAAAGGGTTCCAAAGACTTAAGTAGATTTGCATAAGTGCTAGAATGCGTTTCTTTTGTATTTTAGATTAGTCTGTTTTGACGAAATGTTGTGTGCTTTGCTCGTGTACCTGAATACAACGTAGCCAGCATAGGCTTTGGTATTATTTAGCAGAGTGCCAGACACTCAGAGTGAAAAATGCTAACAACGATGCCGTCTACATAAGCCCTTAGTATTCAGTTAGGTAGCGAGTGAAGCAACTTAACATGGTTCAACGCCAAAAATGTTGTTGAGTTCCAAGACGAAGGTGCTCTCACGCGTTATTGCCAAGTCTGAAGCTCACATTCGCCTTCGCTCGAGGTGAACGACAAACGCCGCGTCGCCCATGTTACCCCTTGCGTTTGCGCCCACATAAGACTAGGCATTAGCGATTTAAATACGTGAATGAAGGAATTGTATCCGTCTACAGCTGTGCATGCTGGGCGAGGCGGAGCTCTCCCTGTGCGTGGCGCGGCTCGACGCGGAGATGGAGGCCGAGATCGAGCAGCTGCGCGCGCGCTACCTGCGCAAGCGGCAGCACATCCTGGACGCCATGCAGCTCAAGAGAACCACCATGCAGAACTTCTAGGCGGACCCCGGTCTAGCTAGAGAGCTCGAATGAACATAGCGGACAGGTTGGCACTGTGCACTGTGCAGTCAACAGGCCGCAACTCAAATGTCTGTGTTAGTAATGGTAATCACTAAACATTTCTTTTTTAAAACGTGTTACAAGATTGGCCTAAATTATTTGGATTTTTATATTTTGATAAGCTGGGCTACATAACACGTTCGGTGTGGGTCGATCTATAAAACTTTGATATAATTTACTCAAATCAATAACGAAAATGCAAAATGCAACATGATTCGAGCTTCACGTGCAAGTAACATTGGTATAACAAAGCGGAGATTGTCCTCCACTCTAGATTGTTAATAAATGTAGATTGTTATTTCTAGGAATATGATTAATTAGGAAAGTTATTTGTAAGACTCGCGACATATCTCTGTTGGTGGAATATCATGCTAGGGGAAGCTATTCAAGGTCGTTGAGTGCAGACAGACGGCTCGTGAGTCGGTCAGTGCAGAGACGTTGCACACTTTAGAACGGGAAGCACAGCGCTCATGCGTTTGGATGTAGCTCAGCACCACTGCTCTGTCAAGTGATGATTACCGTGTCGCCTACTATGTGTGTTTTTGTCGTAACACACATAGTAGGCGACACGGTAATCACGGTACAAATGTACAGAAATGTACATTTGTATAACTGCTGCAGCTGAAACCCCATAGGTTTCAGCTGCAGCTACTCTCATGTTGACTGATGTTTCATCCAGCAAAATATTAGTTACGCATATTTTCTTAACCTGTGGATGATACACTTACAAAAATAAACATAAATAAAAAACGTCTGCCCGTCCGTCCGCGGTAAACAAACTACCAGTTATAATGTTACTGTCTCTGTATTTGACAATGATATCTCGCAGGCGAAGCAAGTACGTGAACTCGCGTTACTGCGCTGCGTTACATTCATGACAAGTATACACCTCATAGTTTGTAGTTAGTATTATATACGTAAGTTCGGTTTCGTTTTGGTGTATTGAGTTTGGACGTCGTTATCTAAGTTCCTTATTGTATTAGATCTCAAATGTATTATCTCGCTGTATATAACTTTATGGTATAATATCTTAAGATGTTAATATCTTAAGTGTGCAGACTTTGCTTTGGCTTTGAAATGATGTATCTTGCTTCTTGTCTCCCGAATGCCGCCGACCACCCGGCCCGTGGAACTAATTCATGGGTATTCTAAGCGCGTACTGAAATGGTCGTAGATATTGCGCTTCCATAGTGCGTATAAGGAACCAATAATGTAAATGTACGTCCTGAAATGTTTGTCATATTGTAATGTAATGTAATTAGTTGTACAACGGGGAGAGGGACGTGTCAGTTTATTGAATTGTAATCTATTTAGTCAGCATATTATTTACTCAAATGAACAGTGTGTACACAGTAGAGGGGTTGTGATTGTGAGTTATGAATTTATCGGCTGGAGGTTGAATATATTTAACGAGTACAATCTCAGAGTTATACGATTTATGCATTTATTCGAGATAATATAGCAAAGATTGTGTGATCTCTAGTTTAGGAAGCGTTATGTAAAGTACCGCCATGATGCAAGTACTTTTGAATAGTTGCAGTAGATGCTGATTTACTTAAATTGATAAGTTTTAGAAGTGCCATTATAAAAGAGTGCAGAGCGCAGTATTCTCATACTTAACAGCAATAAAATAATATTAGAATTTGTTTAGTTTCATGAAGTAACAGAAAAACCTATTTTTGAATGTTTAAAATGATTCCCAACCGTTTAATTATATTATGTCTGTAAAGATGCATTATTATTTAATAACTTGCTATTTTCTTTATTTCAAAGTAGATTTATCCGCATTATTTACTGGTAACTTGGCTGAGTTTGTTTATGAGTAAATAAAGTGAACTGTGAACCAGCGCAGCGAGGTGCGGGATGTCTAAGTGTTAGGAGCACAGAGGTATCGCTCACCAACGTTGCATTTAATATATTCTGGACTGGTTGATTTATTGTCAATATTAAAATGTACAGGGTAAAATTATATTCACATAACGCATTTTGCCGCTTCTATCATTTATTCATTTATCAATTTGTTTACCTAAAATGTTATTATAATTCTCAGAACAAAGGTTTATTTATTAATGTAGATCAACTCATACTGGCCTAATTCGCCATTACAATTCGTATGAATTAATAGATAACATTGTAAAATAGACTCAATGACTAATGCGTCCCTTTATTGGTAAAACCGATTATCTGCCGAAAACTAAACTTGTAGCAATAATGATTTAAAAGTTTGACAGAATAATTTTGTAACTTATTTACATATGTCTTACCTGCAATCATGTAATTATAATGAAAAATATAATAAAGTATGTTTGTAAATTATAAAAATAGAAGTACTTCATTGATAATGCTTGAAAAAATGCCAAACACTATCATCAGGGAGGTCATTTAGTTGTTTTTTCCTGAATAACGACATAAGCATATATATCATTAATTGAATCACTTGGAGCTTATCTTATAGCTTCACCGTAACCTTTCGAAGAAAGTAATAAGGTACCAAAAACAACTGTAAAAATAACACTGAAACATTCTGCAAATTGAAATTTAAAAAAATGTTAATTGGTTTTGCTTGAGTAAAATTAAGAATTGTGGTAGACTATCTGCAAAATGTTCATACAACGAACTACAGCAAGCCTGGTCTATTTTTATAATTACAAAAATACCAAAAAATCATTACTTACATGAAAGTATAAACTGAATAAAGTAGGAAAATAATAAGAATGATATTAGGAAATAATCAACTTTATTAGTAACTTTTTATTTTTATCTAAGTATACAAAACCATTTGTGAAAAAATGAATTAATTTAGATTTTCTAAGTACTTATACGAATCAATTTGTGAAACCATGAAATTAATTCAAGTTTTCACAAATTGTTTAGTATACTTAGATAGAAAAACTAAAATAATGTATCTTTCATTCATCAGCTGATGAGTCCACAGATGACTCAGATTGTGACTCTTCAGAGGCGGCCACATCAGGGACGCGTTCAATGCGATCCCTATCTACAAGCAAGCTTCTGTACCATCCATGGTACTCCTCTGGTATAACCCCCTTCTCACATAGATTAATGAGATCTTTTTTCTTAGCTTCCGTTATTGGAAGAGGTCCATCATACAATTGTTCTAGCGGTGGGAACTGGAGTTTCGAGGTAGTTGGTAGTTCAATTACCTGTTCTGCTGCCAATCGCTTTGCTTTGTTTCTTGTTGCATAGCTGTGGTGTCCATGTGCTGAAGATGTCGATGCTGAATTTATATTAATCTTATTTTGTGTGTCTGAAACAGTTACATCCATTGCCATAAATGAATTTGACATGTCATAGTTATAGTATATTTTTTTGTCTCCTTTTATGTACTTCATCCGTTTTATTTTTAACCATTTCACTTGTTGGCCATCTGTGTTTTTGGTTCTATTCAAAATTATTGTATTAGCCAATTTTTTCAAGTCTTTAAATTCATTGTATTTAAATTCCTTGACTTGATAACAATTTTTTGTTATAGTCTTTGTGTCTTTCTTGTATTTTTTTTTTGATCTAGCACGTTTGAAAATGTTAATCCAGTCAGTCATACAAAAAAGATCAACATTTTTCTTGCCAGACTCAATTGCACTGTGCATTGAGTCAGCTTCCATGTAACTGTGACCAGACTCTAAGAACTTGTGTTCTATGATTTGTAAATGGTTGCTGTTTTGAATTACCCATAATAGGATAGCAGCCACGAATTGATTCCTATTTTGTCCTCCACATGTGTCAGAGAACAAACTGACTTCCGTGACTTCCTCTGGTACAGATTTCATTAAATAGTGACACAAAATAGTTCCGATTTCTGAACTTCCCTTTTTACCATTTGTCTCAGACCATACAAAACAATAAGCTTCGTTAGGAGGCGCACTTTCGTACAGCGTTAAATTGTATAAAGTTTATTTTCTTGTATAGTAAAGGAGACCAACATCAGTGCATGGCAATTGTAGAATTGCCTGCAAATCGAAAGTAGCAGACAGAAAATTTGTTTCTTCTTCAGCTCTCTTTTTATCTTTATCTTTTTCTTGATTACAAGTTTGCTTCCTATCAATGTGTGTCTGATATTCTCCTTGTATTTTATTTTGTTCTTCTGGATTAGCGCGATTGTACCTAGTGCACAAAAGACATTGGTCTTTTTTCGGCATGAAAAATCCCAAATTAAATTCTGTAGAAAAAATTCTACGATATGTCATCTCCGACACAGGTTCCATATTTTCGTCTCTGCATTTTTTGACGTACAAAGAATACAATTTGCATAATGTAAGGTTTCTGTCTAAATACTTGCGTTTTGATTTCTTCCGTATGTAATGGCTTTCCATAGTAGGGAAAGATGCAATATGTTTTTTTATGTACTCAATTTTATCAGGTGCAGTTTTATTCGGAGGCTCATGACGTCCGCAAGGGTCTTCTTGCTTGGCAAAAAGTCCTAAGTTATCACGGTGCTTTATAGCATCAGCTACGACACACGGAGCAATGCATAATGTTTGGCAGAAAAACTTTTGGCAAACATATATTTCGTTCCCTTCTATTGTAAAAAAGCATTGCTTAGCATAAGAGCGTCGTGTCGTTCTTTTCCTGCTTACAAGAAGTCTCTTTACTGACTTAACCCTTACTTGAGCCAAAATAAATGTCTTTTTTGATGCATAGTCTAGACTCCAATATTTTCTGCATATTATTTGGCGCTCTTCATCTGTAACTTTATCATTGCACTCAAATTTGCATTTAGAACAATCAACAGGCTTAGGATTTTTTGAGCTTCTAAATTTCTTTTTTGTAACATATGGCAAGCCTTCAGCTCGCTGTCTTTTTACCACATTAACTTTCCAGGTTTCAGGATTTCTTTGGTGCCAACGAGCTCGTGGTTTTAAGACCTTCCAACAACGTTGAAAAAGCTCGACAGTTATTGATTGTGCTACTAATAAAGACTCATTATTATTGTTATCTTTGGGAGGTTTTTGCTTATTACCAAACAACCGAGCTATAGCTTTGCGACGGCAAATTTTTTTTCTTTCTTCAGCAGCATGAACAGAATCTGGATCTAAGAGTTCTTCTAGTGTTATTAATTTCGAATCATCCGAATCCGCTTCAGCGGGCATTTGAATAATATCAGTAGGCTGGTATGTAGGATCGTCATCAGAAAAATCGCCACCGAATAGTGATTCCATGTCAGATTCTATGCTCCTTTGTGATGGTGAATTAATTCCTGAAAACAATTTATTTAATTTAGATGGTAAGACATTATAACATGTTAGGTACATACCAGTTGGTTGGTTTTGGTTCCAGTTTGTACTAGATAAAAAATATTTTTTGATAACAAAAATAATACTTTTAAAACTAATTACATACGTACCTGATCTCAAATTTCGGAAACATTCATTGTCATCTGTGTTAATCTTCTTCTTAACATTTTTTTTCGGCTTTTCTTTACAAAAATGAACCTCTGAAGAAGTACCACCATTATCTGTAACAATTTAATTGGTAAGTCATCCATCACTCATCACTCAGGTTTAATAATCACTAATAATCAGTTAATAAGTGCGGCCATCAGAGGAATATAGGATAGAGGTCAATGAATGTTTGATGATGTGATAACGTTTATAATATTAGTGGGATATCCACTAAAAAAAGTAAAGTAAAAAAAAGTTTGTTTTGTCTAAAGTTTGTTTGGAAGGATGGTTGAATGTTTGTTATTTTTTCACACAAATACTACTAAATGGAATTTAATGAAAATTTTCAGTAATGTAGCTCGTGCATTAGATTAACACATACACTGCCGGCCAAAAGTTTGAGACCACTGTAAAAATCTTTGTCACCAACAAAATATTTCAAAGTACACATATGATAATGAGCTAATTTGAACACCTGCGTATTCTATTATTATTAAAGAATTTCTAAGAGTCATTATTTATGTTGTTGTTTAAGTTATCATCCTAAAAAGGTCTATTGTTTCAAAACATCAATGAGCGCCGCGCAAGGACCAGGTGGTAGAGTCATTGTAATATTTTTATGATCTGCTCATTACTTATTGTTTTGGGTTTGTTTCGCGTTAACCGATATCAGGGATTATGTTAGCTTCCTAAAACATATTTAGTACCTGAGTTTTTATGGAGTAAATTATTTTCTACCTTATTAGTCTGAGCTCGTCGTTGTTACAGTGAAGACATCTTAAAATGGGAAAAGTTCGCGAAATTAGCAGTGAAACTCGCTCGTTTTATACGGCGAAGGTAAATCTGAACGTGCGATTGCCTCTCAACTTAAGTTGTCGAAGACTTGTGTTCATAACACAATAACCCGATACAAGGAGACTGGCAGTAATCAAGATCGTTCGCGTTCGGGAAGGCCGAGAACTACCACTTCTCGCGAGGATCACTTCATCGTCACTACCAGCAAGCGGAATAGACGCCTAACAGCACCAGAAATCCGCGTAGAAGTGAACAAATCCCGATCAGAACCTGTATCATTGACTACAGTAAAAAGACGTTTGAGAGATGCTAAGTTATTTGGTCACGTCGCCGTTCGAAAACCACTACTAAGGCCACAAAACAAAAAGAAACGGATGCAGTGGGCCCTTACCCATCGAGACTGGACTGAAGAAGACTTTAAACAAGTTCTTTGGTCAGATGAATCCAAATTTGAAATATTTGGTTCAAAACGACGAATTTTTGTTCGACGTAACGTCGAGGAAAAGATGATGCCAGACTGTGTGGTGCCAACAGTCAAGCATGATGGTGGTTCCATTATGGTCTGGGGATGCTTCTCGGGCCATGGAACCGGAGATTTGGTACGAGTCGAAGGAATCATGAAAAAGGAGCAATATAAACGAATACTACAGCAAAATGCCATTCCGTCTGGTTCAAGAATAATTGGAGATGGATTTTTTTTCCAACAAGATAATGACCCAAAACATAGTTCAAAATTATGCAGGGGTTATTTAGAACACAAAGAAACAGAAGGGGTTTTAAAAAACATGGTGTGGCCCCCTCAGAGTCCGGATCTCAACCCGATTGAGCTTTTGTGGGAAGAGCTTGATAGAAATGTGCGCAGTTGTTGTCCCACTTCGCAAGAAGACATGTGGAAGGCTTTACAAGAAAGCTGGAACAATATATCACAAGATACAATCGACAAATTGATTGCTCGTATGCCAAGAATAGTGAAAGTAGTAATAAAATGCAAGGGAGGGTTTTTCGACGAAAAATCTGTATAAAATATGAGCGACATTTTTAAAGTAAATGGTTGATTTTTCTTGATTTTTTTGTTTTCTTCATAATGTATGTGTATTAGGAAATAAGTATTTTAATTCATAATTAAACCTCTTGCTTTGTATTTTGAGTTTTATTTCATTTTCCTACTTTGATGTAGGTGGTCTCAAACTTTTGGCCGGCAGTGTAGGCTTTAATTTATACTACTACTCGAAGTACTAATCCTGCACAAATAAAGTCGCAGGCAGAAGCTACCTAGCTACTTTTACCTTCAGTTACATAGTGTACCCTAATAATTTTGAGAATGTATAGTCATACATAACAGAAATAACTAATACCTAACTAATTACCTACAATAAGTCCATGCGGCCAAAATCGCAAACACTGCGATTAGGTATCACAAAGTAGGTATACCTGATTGTTTATAGATAGGCAAGTTCTAAGCACTTTTGTTATTAAATTCTTTTACCTTTTTTCGACGCTGAAGTATTGTCATCCACAACCTTTTGCTCAGACTGGGTCATATATAAATCGTATGCCTGAGATATGAACAAATCTTCTTCTGTCGCATCATTCATCCAAGCGTCTTCTATTTCTACAATAAACGACAATCACATTAAAATATCGCTAAATAGGCCAATGCTTATTCATAATTATGAAACAAGACTTTAAATAGGTAGTACTCGTACCTATATTTTTATGAATAATGAATGATTGTTTGCAAAATACCGGTAAATATAACCTCGAAACTGTTTAACACAAACAATTACCTTCTTGAAAAGCATTTCCTCCAGGATCCAATGACTCTCCAACTTCCTTAGCACTCATATTCAAACTTTATCACCACAAACACTCACGTAAATTACGATAAAAAGAAATAAACTTGAAGAACAAAACACTACAACCGGCCGGCGCACGATTCGTCCATCAAAGAAAGCGACTAAGTCAAAGATGTGCGCGCGGAGTGCGAGTGAAATAAAAGATCAAGCGTCGATAATTGGTTTTAGCTGAAAATATTTATGTAGAAATATCACCATACGCTTCGGTGAAAAACAACTATTTAAGCATAGTTGCTTTTACTTGTATTTAAATCTAAACGATACGATCTCTGATGTTGCGGAAAAACAAATAAAGCTGCCTAATCTCTTTTAATTGAATTAAAATCTGCACAAGTGCGAAGGATTATGTTATGTTAAAAGCAAGTAGAACTACTTACTTTCTTTTTAATGTGTAAGATTCTAAGTACTTTCCAATAATTCAGCAAAACCAGAACCATTTAAAGTATTTTGATTTGTTTTAGTACAATGCTACAGTATGTTCAGAGTGTAAGCAAATTGCAACTAAAATAAGATATGAAACGGAATGTGTTTTTGATTGCAAGGCTTCAAAAAAATCGTACAGGTATAAGACTTTAGCTGTTATTGAATGCAGATGTTACTTATAAGCTTATATTATAATTGTTTTTTTGCGTATCTATCTCGGAAGCTATGCATCGTATCGAATAATCGGTTTTATCTGTAGATAGAGCTCAAAAAGTTGAGTAGCTTGGTGTAAATAACTCATTTTTGAAAAAAAGTGTAGATAATCGGTTTTGCCAATAAAGGGACGAATGTGTAAGGTTTGATTTTAAACAAATAAGTTGTTACAGGATGGCGTTAGTGTGCGTTAGGCTTGTAGTTGAGAAAGTCTTCGAGTTGCGATGCGTAGGTACAACGAGACGGCGGTGCGCCTTGTGTGCCGCGTACTGAACGCTCGCGCCCGTGTTCTCGAACAATGCAGCGCTCTCGTCGCGGGCTTATTATCGTTACGGTAACGACTCGGAACAAAGCCTTGTTGACTAATATTTGCCGGAATCCTCGCCTCCTTAGCTCAACGGTATAAACAGCTCTAACATGATAGCCGCTTTGAGTATTGATTGTGACTATGGATGTCTGACTGAGCCGAGGTACGAGTATCTAATGTTTAGTTACGGCTTACTTACTAGAATATAAGCAAAGCTCGTGTGTAGAATGCTCCCGACCGCGACAGTGAAGTGTAGGTAAATATTATCAAAATGTTGCAGAACTTTGTGTCAATTGTGTTACTCAAGGACGTCTTTGTCAGTAGTAGGTACAAACAGATTATTGAGTCCACTGAGCTGCATAACTACTGCTTTTTTTGTGATTTGTGAATCCGTCAAAGTACCTACTTAAGTTTGATGTTACTGTAAAAACGATCGTTGTTTGAGGAATTCCTTATGAATGTGAGCGGGCTCAGTACGAGCTTCGTGCACGTTGAATGTATTGTGTGCTGGCGTGCCGCCTGCATAGGATACATATCGTCTCGTCTAGGTTAAGAAGTGAGAAACAAGTGCACTTTGTAATTCTGTAGCAAGTTGGTGTTAATAGGTGCATATGCATTATATTTTTGGACAGACCCACTCATTAAAAGATTCATTTTAAAGTATGTTCTTTTATTTCTCTTTGTTCACCTTTCACAGGAAGTAAACTGAATAAATACAAAGTATGTCTTGACTATCAGCTGATTACTCAGGTTTTTTTTTTACTAGTAAGTACATTTTTAGACAAGGTATCTATTTCGTTCATAAAAATACTGATAAAAACACAATAATAATATCAAGTCAGCTTGTAAACCAACAAATAAAGATATGTTCAGAATACTAAGTTCAGATCATTAAATATCCGTTAGATCCTCTAACACAAGTTTTGTATACTTAAATGAGGGTCTCAACTATCGAATAACTTATTGTAAACTTGTTACAGAAATAAATATTATTATTATTATCTATTACATATAAGGGCAAATATTATTTTTAAATCAATATTAACAACCTGAGTAATTGTCACAGATAAGAGCCAAGTATAAGTACAAGTCTATAAAAGTGCTATTTGTTCACAGAAACATTTCATGAACATTAGGGGCTTGAGGTTGTTAACTTCTGGCTAGATTATAAATACTACAGCGCTGTGACGCGAATCCATTAGTACATATAACTATCGGTGGTACGTAAGACAGTGCTAACGATATCAGTCATTACATTATGTGCCTAAGATTAAATAACATTACGACATCTTAATTGGTACCTACCTAGGTACTAGAATGTCTATAATTTAACTAAATATGTACTTAAAACAAATAATAACTTTAAAATCTCATTGAGTAGGCAAGATTAAGTACTAATAATTAAATACATAGGGTTCTAAACCATATAATTTTTATAAAAATTAACATCAAATAATTTAAGATTTTTAAAAAGCAACTTTGACTTCAGGTACGCAAAATTATGACTAAATTAATTTTGAAAAGCTTTCAATTTGCCTACTTTTAGGTACATCGAGGATTTTGTTGGGAATGCAAAATAATCAAGAAAGTATTATAGGAAGGGCAAGACAATACTTATTTACATTATCTACTCCTACAATGGGGTACCTACTCGGTATGTATCATAATTCATATCATAAGTCTAGCTAACCCAGTGTGGGCGTCTAGACAACTAGGTATCTTATAATGAGACAGAGACGGTACGGTGCGGTGTTCACGTAGGTACATTATCATCAATTGACCTGTTTTCAAATCTTACATTATGGATCTAATTCAATACGCAATATTTACAAAAAATGGGGTGTTTTTGCATTTAAGTTATTGCCTCAAAATGTAAATATTAACGAGCTAATTAATTATCTAATATATCATCTATGTCGCTTATGTTGTATGTAGCACCATAGATGTCCCTATACCTGTGTACCTATGCATTGAACATTATTTAAACCTGTGATTCTTCACAAGTTCAACCATCACACTTTTTAAGTCCTACGAGTATATTTAGATCAATCTAATTCCATCTTCAGCTTCAAACCAACTTATATTGTGGTCTTTGTAGGACATATAAACTAAGTCATAAAAACACATTAATTAAGGGAACTCTTCGAGAATCCATAAATGCTTCTTTATCTCAAAACAACACCTAACCTACTGATTAGAAAGTAGGTAGTCATTTACTAATGAGAGTTCTTAATCAGTTGCTTTACACTAGCCTCTACATAGGTACCTACCTTGTTAACATCATATCTTATAGTCTATGGGAATATAAGGGAAGAAAAGCAGGGCGGGAGAGGCAACCTTCCTCATTGTTTTTTAAGAATCACTTGACAGTACAGCAATGAGTCCAATACTGAAAGAGACAAATTCATTATTGAGCTTCTTAGAATTAGTTTATAAAGAGAAATACATTTTTACTAGACTCTGCCCGCAGTTTCGCGCGCGTTCGAGATAAAAGTAGCCTTTATGCTAATCCAGCTGTATAACTCTGTTTATAGAATGAATAAAAGTTTATCCGGATCCGTTCAGTAGTTTTGGCGTGAAGAGGTAACGAACATCATAAACATGGTTTGGTAGAATTTTAGATAAAGCTTGGCATAATATAACAATTATAGTTCCAATAGGCTTATTCAGGAGGCCATCTATCACTCAGTTTTCCATATACCTGATAAAAGATAATAATTTGACTTGGCTTGGCAGTATTTATGTACTCACAGTACTGAGCTCCCCCGAGGATCATATCATACATATGCACGGTCCCCACGCTCCGCAGTAGCACTTCAGATATGAACAGGTAGAGGACCCTTGCAGTCTCGAACAAGGAGTCAAACAGCAGCCACTTGGTGATGTTCTTGTTGTTGTTCAGACTCGAGGAACGGAACATCACAATGCCGCTGTTCAGGAAGCCAATCACTGATGTTACAACAATCAGTCCACACACAAAGTAGTGCAGTGCTGTGGACAAAAACATTATTATGACCTTTGACATTCCCTTAATGCTTGGGGATGAAATATTGAAACCAGTCACGAGGTGCTGGATTAAATGGTAGGTATTGGATTGGTCAGAGATTGTAGTTACCTAACATGCTCCCGATAAGTTCCAGCTCGTAGAACAAGTGAGGGTTCCGCAGGCGGATCATAGCAAATGAGAATGCTGTCACTGCAGATACCTTTAACAGAAAAATGCAGTTCATAATATTAGAACCTAGGTAGGAACTATCCCAGCGAGTAGTAATATATTTCTGTAGTAGCTTATATACTTAGTGAACCTACAGAGCACGCTTGGTTGCTTCACGTACACAAGGTAAACAATACATTGATCAGCTGACCAGTGAAAAACAGTACCCCCACGGTAGTACGACGACGCTCTGTTTTAGTAGGTATTCATCTATGGCTCCGAGTTTGCCCAATTTTATTATAGCAGTGAGAACAGATTAATAACTACTACGAATAAAAAATATTTACGAGATTACTTACGGAAAATACAACCGCTACAATTCGCACAAACATCGCATAATCAATTTTGCCCATTGCACAGCTTGTTTAATTAAATAGCTCTAATTTAAATCACGTTGAACTAAACTTTCTACAAATTATTTACCTACAATACAAGTTACAACACAACGAAAAAAATCAATAGGTAGTTTCGTACACAGAACACTACTTATTTCAGAGAGCACGCAACGCAGCTCACCTCACCGCGCAACTCGAACTTGTTTTGTAAATGAATGAAGTTTATCCGTACCTACCTACATAAATAATAATAAAAATACGACAGTAACGCTGTCTGTCTTGTATGTTTTTTTATGGGCCCAATAATTGTAGGTTCTTTACGCGGTAAAGCTACAAGCTCTTATTTTTAAACCCTCTAAAAGCTACAAAACAGTACCTACCTAGGTACTGTTTTACACACTATCATAGTTATATCATAGTTAGTTAATAACACTTCTATCATAGTTTTTCTTTCCGTTTTGGGATCATCACCATCAGCCACTACAAACTCCGAAATTTTGTAGCTCTTTCAGCCGCTATCACTCATTGGTAAGGTTTGCTTGCCATTTTTAGACTTTAGTGGCAATTGGCCAATACCGCGTACTTTTTTTTAACCCCTTACCAGGTAAATATACTCTACTTGCTCAAAAAAAAGGTGGCAGCCCTGGAGGTATCCCTACTTTTTATCCCGGAAATAAGTGTGCAAAGCCGCGGGCAGCAGTTAGTGTAACTATACATCAAAGATCCTATGACTACGTTCCTAACAACTGTCTTTGTAAGTTAGAAATAATTAATCAATTATTATTTAATGAAAAGAAAATAACGAAACGAAGTGAAGTGAAAGTGAATGATTGTTTTTTCCTTGGACGAAGGAAATCAGTTATTTTCTGGTTGAGGATTGATGAGATTAGGTACTAGGTAATATGATGAATTGATGACACTAAAATTACAGCAATGTTTTGTCATGTTCTTAGAATGAGTGTAATCTACTACGTAGGTCAAGTTCATTTGGTGCTGCCATCTACATCAGCGAAAAGATGCAAACAAGTCGTCAGAAGATGTCGCACGCAACGCGCGCGTCATAAAGATGGGTGTGAAAGTTCATCGCTACTCGCTAGATGGCTGAACTCGTAGCAAAGTTGTACGTAGCTCGTAGCACTTCTACGAATTTTTAACTTTTTGTACAAAATTCTATGGGCCTGCATTTTAGATAAATGGCACTATTGCTTTAAAATATTTATCTTATTTAATGTAGGTATTGGTAGGGTCTATCCAGATTACTTAAATCATAGTGAGTTACATCTACATTCATCTATTTATTAAACACGGTGCCACCTTACCTGACTGTGAACTAAGCCGGCATGCGGCGGCATGCGGGTGTTCCGCCCCCGAAACTGGTACAGTGTGTGAATGCGATGGTTTATATTCGAGAAAAGTTGTTTTCATAAGAGAAAAAAATATGCCAACCATAATCAACGTAAACAACACAAATCTTACCAACATCCAACATTCCATCCCTTCCAAACTTAACTTGGGGCTTATGTAGGTACCTACCTACTTATTTATGATGCGAAATGATGTTGTGTTCATGCTTGTGATGTTTAAGTACAAATCCATTTTCATATCCGGCTGGTATAATTATTATAATACTACTAGGTGCGCCCCGCAGCTTCGCGCGCGTGGAAATTGATTGCACATCCTAGGGGTAGTTTTGTTAAAATAAAAAATTCGTGTATCATTATTTAGTTTACAGTTTATTTATACTGAGTTTATTTATTTATTGGAAAACCAGAATAATATATAGAAACATATACTTTAACTTAATACTACAGTTTAGATTCACTCGGAATCGAACCAAGGAATAATAATTTTCCAAAACTTTACCACCCCCCTAAGAGGATAATTTTTTAAAATTAGATTAGCCTATGTGTTATTCTAGAACTTAAACTATCTACATATCAAATTTCATTTAAATAGGTTAAGTAGTTACGGACGTGGTAACAAACGTTCACACGAACTTTCGCATTTATAATTAAGAGATTTATTGAAATAGCAACAATAATGGACTCCAAACCTACAATTGATTGAAAGTTTGTTTTAGCAAAGATTCATAGTAAATGGGAGCGCAAACTTCTTATCTGCTAGTATCTAAATTAGTTGTAGTGCCTAGAAAAATGTTTTTTCGTTCACGCGTTACAAACTACCATAAAAGCGTTCCGCGCAAACAACAATTCAAATCTATTAAATTGTGAATTGTACGCGGGCGAAGCCGCGGGCACAGCTAGTTTATTATTAAAACACTTTCGTCATAGCCGTCAAATTGAAGTTTTTGTCAGCTCAGACGAAAGGAAAGGGCTAAAGTGGGGCTGAAAGACAAGTGACTGCAATTATAATTATTCTGAGCATTCGGCACGGATGTCACAATCAGACATTTGAATTTAAAAAAGTGCCAGCGAACAAAATCTTTTAGATTCAATTCAAATTAATGAAACGGATGGACAAGCAACTCAATTAAAAGCTTCTCGTCGTAATAAATTGAATAGGTACCTACCTACCCTTCTTTCGCTATCCTCTCTCACACCGTAGGTACTGATCGCGACAGTGCCAGGTATATCGCACTGGCTCACGTAACTGCAAATGATTACTCCGTGGACTAGGTACGCTGTGGGTCTGACATTTTGTAGTCATAACATAACACTAAGTTGTTATATATCCTAGTTAAATGTTAGTGGGTACTGTTTGTAGTTCCTTAAATAAATAAATACCGTCATACCATACCATACCTACAGCTGCTAGCTCTACCAAGGTGTTATTATGCACCGTGGTAGAGCTAAACCTTACACATGCATAGACTCTACGCAGGTGTAAAGGCCCGGCCACACGCTCCGTTTTACCTGCGAGCATGCCTGCACAACCGAACTTGCAAGTGACGTGCGTGTAGACGGAGAAAGTGCGGCTTGTGCAATCGTTTACATGGTAAAGATTGGACTATGCGGCAAGACGGAGCGTGTGACCACCGGACCGTTCGGATTAAAGTTTAGTACCTATACGTAGGTGTATGTAACTTTATGTATGTAGGTACATACATCAAGTTACCTACGATACATATCAAAAAGTTAGAACCGGTGTAGCTACGAGTATGTGTAGATAACTATGTAATAGCATATTTTATTGTCCGTCTACCAAACATCAAAGTCGCAAAGCTTAACAAAATTACTGCAACTCATTTATTTTCATTGCTCTCAGTTTAAATTGGCGCCCGAAATGGGCTCAGTTTAAACTCGATAGGGTATCAGCTCCGAGAATGGTCCACTAAAGGGTCTCGGTCATTATCCACCATTCACAGGACAATCGAACCCATCTCCGTTCAATCACAATTAATTCGATTAGAATTTAACGATTTGTTGCTTGTTGTAAATTCTGATATTATTCAAATGGTGGAATAATTTTAATTTACGATTTGGTTACAACTGGCGTACTTTACGATTACAGTTTAATAGTTATGTCCATTTAAATATTATTGACAAAGAAAATTGCAATTCAATAATAAAAACAAATTAGAACTAGTATTTACAATTGAAACAAATTGGCTAACTGCAGACTGTTGCAAACAATCTTCAAGTAGCTCAACTTATCCATATCAATACCAGTCGGAAGCGTCCCCAAGACGCTAGCTGCATTGCCCCGCTGTTTGGCAATGCTGATGCGATGCGCCAGATACCCACCAGCTCACAGGTCACGTCGCGTACCAGACGCTCAGATAACTTTTTAAAAACCTGGAGAGACTCGGTACCCCACGGACCTAGGGTCTCGACCCGAAAGGGAGCAAATGTGTAGGCTCTGTCGAGACCTGCATGTTTGCGTCTCTTGAGATCCTCGGCCAAATCTGCCGCCGCACCAGCCCTCACGGATGTCCTCGGAAGATGGAAACGCGCAAGTGTGTCGACTCATGTAGCGTCTCACACAATGGGCCTCTCCAACTCTCATGGGACTAGTGTCATGCCGTCGGGCCTTTTACCATCGTCATGCAACAGACCATTCGGTTATAGAATAGCTAGGTACGTTAGCGGTAACAAAAGCCCGCCGGATGATGTCGATAAGGCTGGCATTTCGAGATATCCGACCGGCAGCCCCAGTAGACGATAATCCGTGATGACCAAGCTGTTCGACAGCAGTACCGCACTGGCATTGATGAGGCGCGACACCTTGCACCCAACCGAAGACATGTTGCGATACGGAAAGTTACGGGATCCAATAAAGTGCCAGTGTTATATGAAGTAAATGCTTGCAACCAATGTCCTGACTCCCATTTAGAAACGGCCAGGCGACGGACACGATCCGCAGAGCTGAAGCACGTTTGTAACAAACAATTCCGTATCAACTCACACAGAGGCCCGTCTTATTGCCGTTGGGACAAAAGAGATTTTGGGGGAGCAGCGTTGGGGCAAGCACTATGCCAAGCCGTTCAAGCTTCGTCTAAAAATGAAATTTTGAATGAAATTCTAGGAAGGACCAAACAAGATGACTTTAAAAATTGTTCAACTAAACAACTAGTGCTGTAGACGGAAGACAGGAACGCTGGAAGGGCTACACTTGAAATTTTGCGTAGGTATACCTAACCCTCCCAAGTTGACAGGCAGGGAGGCCTGCGACCATGCCTTGTCATCTAAATCGTTATTCAAAACCGATGATAGAGTATTCTTTATTATGTTGTCTAGGCCTTCCAAGAGCTCGCTGTGTTTCCTCAGTTGACTACATCTCAAAGTATACGTAAATTTAGGTACAAAAACACAAAACCGAATTATTGTAAAATTTAAATAATCAAATTGATACTGAATAATTCGCGCCAGTGCTCGAAATATCAGTATATTTCTTTAAACATAACTACAATTTAACCTATACTGTTTACCTAAGTACTTGATATACCTACATAAACTAAGTAGAAGCTACTTAACCAATTCTTGCTACGAAACTCGCAGTAACTGTACATCAGCGTTGTCTTTGTACGTAGCGCATTACAAGGTAACTACCTGAGTTGTAACGTGTTGTGAGTTATTTACCTTCATCTTTATTTGAACTGTAATTTTATATAAACAGGAATGAAGTAGTTTCTGTTTTACAACGTTGTAAGAATGGATACCCATTAGGTACCACCTGCTGACTCTGACCAACAATGTTTTCTTTGACCACTTGTTCACTTGACCACTGTGGTCAGTTGCGTATCAATTCTACTAATGTTTTTGTATCTAATTGTTATTCGAAAACACTATTGTAAAGTAGACCCTGTCCCTTTACATTAGGTTTAGTAATTTATTGGCAGATATAATCATGGTTCGGCTTATAAGGGGAGATAAACTTATTGTTGTGCAATAAAACGGCATGGTCAGGGGGAACCACAAATTAGTGAATCAAATTATTGGACGCTACAATTAAAAAAATATTTTATGATTCTGATCATCTTCTGGTCTAGCTTCCAAAACTGGTCCCCCCCTATAGTAATAAGATAGGTCAGTATACCTACGTATGTGGTAAGTACCTAGAATTAAAACAGGAAGGGAAGGTAGGAGAGGTCGGTAAGGTACAGGTACAGGCCTATGTAATATTTTGTACCCTTCATCGACGAATATCTTTACTATATTTAAATTCTATATTGATAATGTTTTGATGTCTCAAGTTTCGATGGATGTATACTGTGTATGTGTGTGTGTGTGTATGCGGTGTTACTTCTTCAAATTCTTCACGCTAAGACTAGTAACTGAACGTATTGGGCTAAAATTTTGCATAGAAATTCTTTAAGCTACGTTTTTGTTCTTTAAAAAAATATGTTCAAGAACAACCTAAAAGTCCTTGTATGCAACAAAACCGTCCTAAATATAAAACTGCCCTTCGACTCCATTGACACGTCAACACCTAAATAATAACCGTCTATATATTATAATACCCATATTCTACCTCATCGCACAACACTCGTGTTTGTGGACATAACTCAATGGTCAATGGGGCAGTGCGTCCATACAAATCATAAAGTGCACATGTCAATATACAATTATATTCATTGTCATATGGGTTGGCACAGTTGTTATTGTTACATCTGCATACATTTTGCGAAGCTAGTAAATTGTATTGTAAATTAAATTTAAATAAAATTAATAATTGTAATTCAATTACGAAAATTAATCGTTATAAAGAGTAGCGCAAAATATTTTTTCTTTCTTCGACGGAAATATTTTTTTTTGGATTCGTATTTTATTATAATTAGATTTTCAGGTTTTAAGCACTAATTAATATAATTATATTAAAACCCTCTGGAAAACGAACAAAAAGACATGTAGGTTCTTTTAATTACGAACCATTATTCACAGAACCTCTACTACGGCGTAGAACATGTTTTAATTACGAACCATTATTCGCAGAACCTCTACTACGGCGTAGAACATGTTTTAATTACGAACCATTATTCGCAGAACCTCTACTACGGCGTAGAACATGTTTTAATTACGAACCATTATTCGCAGAACCTCTACTACGGCGTAGAACATGTTTTAATTACGAACCATTATTCACAGAACCTCTACTACGGCGTAGAACATGTTTTAATTACGAACCATTATTCGCAGAACCTCTACTACGGCGTAGAACATGTTTTAATTACGAACCATTATTCGCAGAACCTCTACTACGGCGTAGAACATGTTTTAATTACGAACCATTATTCGCAGAACCTCTACTACGGCGTAGAACATGTTTTAATTACGAACCATTATTCGCAGAACCTCTACTACCCGTTATAACTTATACTTATCTCTAACCGTTATAACTTATTTAAGCCGTTAGACGAATTAAATAAGTTCGCGAATAAAATATTATTCGCGAACTTATTTAATTCGTCTAACTTATTTCTGTTTCTAATTGAATTTGCACTTATTTTTAAGTTTGATTCATGATCTGTACGCTATGATTACGTGATTGTGTCCCAATCGGCACATGTTCACCTCTTCCGCGATACTGTCAAGTCACATGATCGATAGAGGCTGTTCGATTGGAGATCGTAATTTGAAATCCATCATAGCAAGCAATGCGAACTTCCATTTTAAATGCACTTGTTAAAATTGATATCTCATAAATTATTGTAATTTTATTTGCTTTTTGCGCTCGATTTCCGGCAGATGTTACATGAACTTCGCAAAAGAAAATTACAATTCAATAATAAAAACAAATTAGAACTAGTATTTACAATTGAAACAATTAAGCTAACTGCAGATTGTTGCAAAATTTTGTTTCCTGAAATTAATGTTTTCGATCTCTTTTGTCAGACTTTGCAAGTGCAATTTGAAAATGTATACTTTGTTATGAACATATCCATAATCCATAACTATAATGGCCAAGTGCAAGTCGCGCGACCGCCACACGCCGGCACGTGGCCGCATTCTCCTATTTTTGTTTAACGAGCGAAATGCTTCGTTTGCTCTTTGAAGGCATTATGTACTCGCGGTAATCTTGCTAAGTGCTGTTTTACATAAATTAAAATAACATTTACAATGTTTGCTCTGAGCTCCAGCTCGGGGGCAGGCTAAGGTACCTCAGTAGCTAAATAAATCGAGTACCTACACTTACTTATGTGTTATTAACTTTCGTTGTAGTTTTATCTTTGTCCAGCCAGAGCTATAACTGTTTTGTGATAATTGTTCAACGATTTCTCTGTGTTAGAAAACCGAATTAGATGAATTAGTAAAACTGGCTGATAAGGTTTATTAAAAACTACAAAACTTGCCTGCGATGTAACTGATATTACTATTTCACCCAAATTATTTGATTGATAGCTTATCATATCGTCCATGTCCACCTCCAACTTAAATTCACCAAAAATAATTGCAGATTGATGCTCAAGTTACTCGTGTTTGCTCTACACGAACAAGCCAAAACGATCTCTATCTCTAACATATAAGATTGTAATTCCATTGATGGTGTAGTTATAGGGGGTGTTTACAATCGAGTGTATTCACTGGCACGCGTGGCGCCCCCTCGTGAGAGCGGCGCGCGCGCCGGTTCCCACGTCACGATTACCTAACTAACCCACTGACTTACTAAATCAAATTAGTCAGTCAAGTCACCCTACGTAGTGCGAACATTTAGGACTAATCGAACTTACACTGTTGAGCTACCTGTAGATTGTTTGCAACATTCTGCAGTTAGCTCAATTGTAAATACAAGGAATAAAAGGTGGAGGAGATCGTGGAATATGTGAAGATGAAGACCAACATCTTGGTGAGGGTCGAGCGGTTGGAGTCGCGTCATAATGATTTTAAATAATTTGTGGTGCGTATTCCAACTGATAATATTTCGACCTTCACTAAGGAAGAATTCTGGCCGAAGGATGTGCTGTTCCGACGTTTTCGCGGACGATTACCAGTCGCAGCACATATTGCGCGTCACACGTCGCCGACACTAGGTGCTAGCAGAGACTAGTAAACTACTAGTCTCTGGTGGTTTATCTAATGTATGTTAGACTAAGGTATATATTTTATATGGGCCGTAGTTTTTAAGTATTTTACATCATGTACTAGACTAATGTTGCCTGAAATAAATGATTTATTATTATTAATACTAGTTCTAATAATATTAGAATTATATGTTTATATTATTTGATTGTAATTTTCTTTGTTAATAAAGGCATTGTTTTGTTAACTTGTGAGGGACAGGAGATTCAGAGTTCTCTTCTCTGAATCTTCTCTTCTCTTTGATTGATCAGATTGTGATAGACATAGAGGTGAGGTGCAACCCATGGGTCACCATCAAATTATATATCACTAGGGTAGGGACCCTAGTACAATATAATTTGGTTATCTGGACAAAATAGCAACTTAGAATTTATTAATCTCACGCTGTTTTTTAAGTTTTGTGGGTTATTTATATTAATTATTGTTTATTTTGTATTAATCCATCGGTAACAACTTCATGGGGATTTTTCGGAATTGTTTTCTATACAATAACAAAAGAATCATGAAAATTCTCATAGGACATCGTCCTTTTTTTAAGTTGGTCAAAAATAACTTATTTACCAGTAAGGAGCTCTACCTACATACATCGTCAGTTCAGTTTAAGCCGACTGAACCTACGGTACAATAAAAGGCAAGGAGATCGCTCGTGCCCTGGGTAGGACATAGGCTATTATTCACCTAGGTACTTCTTCACCCAGGAAAGACGCGTGCAAAGCCGCGGGCTGACGCAAAAGCAGAATTTCCCATTCTTCTTGTTTAAATTACTTAATCGGTCAACTTTTTTTAAAGAACATCAAATTTTCACTTGTTTGGAGACCCCTTTAAATTTTCAACCTAATAAGTGTTTAGTATTTGTTGTTATTACAGTTGAAGTGTTACTTATTTATAGAAAGTTTCATGCTATTGTGTTTCAAGAGATACAGCCTTGACAAAGGAAAAGTAAAAATAGCCAAAATAATAACTTTTTTTTATGGAAGCCCCGTTTAATTTGGATATATATTTTATTTTTATTATTTGTTGTTATAGCGGCAAGAGAAATACACATTCTCTGAAAATTTCAACTGTCTACCTCTTACGGTTCATGAGATAGAGCCCTGTGGGAGACGGACGGACGGACGGACGGACAGCGGAGGCTTAGTAATAGAGTTTCGTTTTCACCCTTCGGGTACGACACCCTAAAAACTCAAGCAGGTACGAGTAGGACTTGCGCACCGAGGGTTCCGTACAAACGTATAATAACCCTGATAAACTGCCTCGTTAAGGGATGAAACGTGGTTTTCTTTGAACAGAAACTAGCTTCGTGGTTAATTCGCTTACATTCATAATGGAAACTTTTGTAAGCCGAAAAATTTACACAGACACACTGCGATATTTATTTGTGATGTTACTGAATATGAACGGTTTTCGGCTTTTAACTTAACTTAGCTATAAGACCTTGCTTCTTGCAAAATTTAATGATTCTAGGTCAATGGGAAGTACCTTAAAGGCTTACGTATAAAGGTATTGTTCCCTTGAAAGCATAATTTTTAATAATTATACATATAACTACATAGTTAGCGTCGTATTACTGTCGGAAGCAAATAGCCCACGGTGGCTCGTGTCTGTTTGTTAAAGATAGCTATAAATGTACAGAAAACATTGATTTGACAGCCTTATCTGTAGAAAGGAAATGCGAAGTGTCAGCTATTGATTTATTAGACTACGACTTGACAATTGTATGCGTTTACAGAACAAACTTAATTTCCACAAATGAATTTATTAATACTTTTGAAGTTTTGCTCAATAAGATTAGCGAAATTGGCAGAGACTGTATTATTGTGGGTGACTTTAACATTAACTGTGTGGGGAGCCCAAGTAACGATGTGATAAAGTTACTGGACCTGATCTCAGTACACGGCATGTCTAACTTGGTAGATTTCCCTACGCGTATCACGGCGTCCACCTCAACCTGCTTAGATCACATGTACAGCAATCTGGCGGACGGTACAGTCTCGGTGGTACCCGTGGTTACTAACATTAGCGATCATCTCGCGGTAAAGGGCGAGATCACACGGGCGAGGACAAACCCACAGCAAAGTTATTCGTATATTAGAAGATTTAGCAACGCTAACAAAATTAATTTTATCGCATCTATAGATTGCGTTGACTGGAACGATTTATTGATATTTAAAAATAGGCCTACTTCTGACATGCTTTACTCGATTATTAATGTTATTAAGAACAAATTTGAAATCTGTTTTCCATTAAAAAAAACGTGTAATAAAAACTATGACTCGTCTTGGATAACCTCAGATGCTAAAAATTATAAATTATTATTATTTGACATAATTAAATTAAGTAAATTAGAACCATGTAATGACATTATTCAATCCTTAATATCTGATATGCATAATCATTATGAATTTATTTTAAAATCGAATAAGCGTGACTATTATGAGAATTTCTTGGGATGTAGTAGTAATACCTCAAAAGCGATGCGGGGGATTATTAACAGAGAACGAGGTAAGAATAACTCCCCCCGGATAGACTTCACGGACGTAGTTGTAAAACCGGACGGATCTGAGTTCTTGAACAAAAAAGATCTGGTTAATACTATGAACGCGAGATTCCTAAGCGCGGCTGAGACTTGTGGTGCGCCGATTGCAAACGTCGCTGGTGTGCGCCGAGCCTTAGGATCGGTGTGTGCTATTTCAGACCGCGCCTTACGATTACAGCTGTTCAGCGCTGACGAAGTTGTGCGTATCGTAATGACACGAATACCACCTAAGGTTTCAAAAGATGTGTATGGCATGTCTATGAAACTTCTTAGGTACGCCATTGCCCCGCTGGCGCCAGTGCTAGCGCATGCTTATAACACCTGCATCAGAGAGGGATCATATCCGTGTCCATTGAAGGTGAGTAAAGTTTCACCCCTATTTAAGGGTAAGGGGAGTAAAAGCAACTTAGATGGATATCGGCCTGTCTCAATAATACCGGCAATAGCTAAAGTATTTGAGAACGGCCTTAGCTCCCGTCTTGTTGCCTTCCTCGCAGCTACGGATGCCCTCTCTGATAGACAATATGCCTATCGCGAAGGACGCTCGACTACATCACTGGCGCGGGAGGTCATCCGCCGCATACTGGCTGCTCGTGAGGCAAAGCAACAGGTCGCGGTAATCTGCTGCGACCTTTCAAAGGCTTTTGATGTGGCCGACCACAAGATACTAGGAGTCAAACTACATCACTACGGCATCACAGATAAGGCTCACGAGTTATTGTGTGATCTTATGCGGGACCGTTCGCAAGTAGTGACGGGCAGCGGTGGGGAGATAGTATCCGACCCACTGAAATCGAAGATGGGCGTCGCCCAAGGCTCCTCGGTTTCAAATATATTGTTCTCCCTACTGCTAAATGACTTACCCGAATTCATTACAAGTGCTGAGGTGTACATGTACGCCGACGATGTGGCCGCTATCGTCGCTGCGCCCACTGTAGATCAGCTGGAAGCCAAGCTCAACACCACGGCGACGCTACTGGCGGAATGGTTTGGGTTAAATGGGCTGGCTCTTAATTTGAGCAAAACCCATTTCATCCATTTCTTCTTGTCAGGTCGTGCACCTAGACCACTAACAGTTTTAGTCAATGGAAACAATATTGAGCAAGTCGATAACACAACATTCTTGGGCTTCCAGATAGACCGGGGTCTGCAGTGGGCGAGCCATATCCACAAGCTGTGTGGAAGGTTGGCGGGTGTGTCAGTTATTGTAATTTGTTTAGTGATAAATATATAATATAACAAGTGTATGTAGTGGTAAACAAGAAGGCTTTAAAAGATATACAATAATAAAATGTAACGGACTGATTTCCTACTTGTTTCCCCGCTCAAATTCAAATACTGTACAAATCAGTTCCATTAAATGAATAAGCTGTAACATGGTGTATCCAATGGTTATAATTTGTTGAATAATAAATGTTCTAATATAGTAACTGTATACTGTGGTAAACAGTAAGATTTAAAATATAATCTGTAATAAAATGTAACGGACTTGGTTTCCTATTTGTTTGCCTCTCAAATTCAAATACTAAGACAAATCCGTTTTATTTAATGATTAAGCTATTTCATATTGGATGTACTAATAATCTTAATTGTTAATTTATATTTAAGAACATTTGTCATGGATATTTTATCATATTGGAAGATATTTCAGTGTATTTAGTAATGAAATGATGTGCCAAACCCCTCTTACTGAAGTTTGACGGTATCACTCGAAATGTAACGAAGAAACAAGTTCGTTTTGTTGAACCAATGCTATAAATAAGAAAGCCAGGCTGGCTGGCTCTCTCACTCTGTTCTGAACCTGTAAGCTGAAAGCATCTCTCATTATGGTAAGCTTTTGTACATTGTAGCACCTTTTTCTAGATGTGTCCTAGCTTGTTTTAGCTTTGAAATTGTTGAAGGTAAAGTTTGAATTATAAGGATATGTATTCTTTTAGAACGTTCTATTTCTATGGTTTAATGCTTCTATTTATATACAAACATATATTAGACACATAAGTGATTATATAAATGTGCTGGTGGTTTCTTTTTCACTTCTTCCACCAGCGGACAAAAGATTGAAGTGAAGAGAAACTCAATAACACTTTACTTCTTATTTGATAGTAATTAATGGTTGGTATTTCACTTGTCTATCTATGTGCTTATTTTGTAAGCCTAAAGAAATAAAGTTATTGACTTCTGACTTCTGATTTCATTATTCTCAATTCCCAAAATGTTAGGTTGCATAGTAAGGTAGGCAATTCCATGATTCTAACGAATTAAGATAATTTACTAGGTAGGTAAAGCCCTTCAAATCTAACATCAGAAGTGGGATATCCTGGAACTTTTTCAAAATTCTAATACATTCTTGTACAAGTTTCAGGCTGAATCCTGCTGCTGACCTTCGAGCACGAAGGTCTGCTCAAGGCGATTTATGACTGAGGCTCTGTCTCCATCGGCGACAAGATGGTAACGTGGCGCTAGCAATCTCCGATCCCACGACGGCGGCGCTGCTATCTGGTGTAACCACATTGAGATGCTCGTCAACGAAATTTGAACGAAGGAGAAGCGTGGCAGATACCACGAAAGCCGGTAAGGCCCTGCAGAGTTTGCAAACTTGGTACGACCAAGTGGAATCCTGACGCTGGACTAACGAAACTTCTTTATAGCAATAAACCTGAACTGTATCCTGAAAAGAAATATGTGCGATAAGTAGGCTTCATATTCAATTTTCAAATCCAAAAACCTACACAACACTAAAGACACGAAACAAAATTTGCCACTTCTAGTAATGCTCGATCCATGTTTTCTGCTAACCATTCTATTGTTCAGAAATTCAAGTTGTTGACGTCGCATCGTCGATTCAAATTTATTTCTAACTACCGGCAATTTATAATTTTCGTAGCTTTTTCTACTTTTGTACGATTAGCCTAACACATTATATCATATGTTTATCTGTAAGTAAATTTACAGAAAACAACTGCAAGTGTGAGAGAAAATAACTTAGACTATTCCGTTATAATTTAGATTTACTTTTTGCTAAAATTCATTTTTTAGAAATAATTACTGTGTGGTAACATTAGCCTTATAGACCTTCGGATTAAAGCGTTTTTGATAGCCGGTTGGCCCTTGTAGGTACCTACTAGAACCAGCTTTACTTATATTTATGTTTAGTTAATAAGTTATGTTCACTATATTTACTGTGCGAGGGTGGCGTCATAAAAATGTAGGCATTTTATTCTTGTTGCCTATAATAATAATTATGTTGGTAGCCTCTGTAGCTGTAGCTAATGTTTTTTTTATATGGTGTCTGAGAAACCGACAAACAACAATCAGATCGAGTTAATTATCTTGGGTTAGATGTCAGTGTTTTTAGCCTCAGTGGAATAGGAACCTATAGGTAGGTAGGTACTCGTTTTTTTTAATTATCTTCAAGAGGTTAACAATTCCAGTTTTAAGGCTGAACCTAAGATTAATTTTCTTTTTGTTCATTTTAAACTAAATTTAAAGGTAGGTACTTTAAATTATTTATTATTAATTTAAAGGTACCTATGGATTTGAGATCCTTTCCTCAGTGAATTTTATTTTGGGATTTGTTAACATAGTTTGCAGCTAACTTAAAGCTTGACTATTTATAGTGGTGTTTTAAAAACAGTTGATATCATTACCCTCCCTGTGGGATTTGATGACTTATGCCTTTAGCCTGATTTATTTGTATGTTAACCACATGAACACACAGTGAACAGCTACATACAGTGAACGTCACACACACTATAGATTCAACCTTATAAAATGAATGGTTTTTGAACATCCTGATGTTCACATTGTCACTAATATTACTATTGATGATCGTAGGGTAATAGTAGAACAAAAGAAGAAAATTTTGATGCAAACGAATTTCAGTGGGTCTGAAAAAGCTAAATATTTTAACATAAAGATAACATAACTAAAATGAAATTGAAACCAAATCAAATTGAAATGAAATGAAATTAAATTATATGAAATTAAACAAAATTTAATTTAATTTAATTTAATGCTTATGCATTTCATTATACTGGCCACACACCATCTAGGCCAAAAGTAAGCAGAGCTTGTATTATTCACTTGATTATTTACTTGATATTTCATTTATTTCTAGTGTATGGATAGATTTTGCATTGGAGAAGGTAATACATGTTCATAAGTTTGAAATCTTTTAGATTTTATTTACTTTTAGGTATTATTGATCAATAGTATACAAGATGGTTTGCACCAGGCCACCAGTCTAAAGATGGTTCGACTGTTTAATGTGTATTTCGTACTAAACGGCTACATTAATTTTGATATTTTTTTGTGGGTGTATGAAAGGGTTCTACGATAGTTGAGACTCACAATAGGGCAACGTCTGCTGGCTCCGCTATTTTGTGTTCTTTTTGTATATGAAGCTAATATAATCATTACTGGTAACTAAACACACAATTTCTTACTTTTTTAAAGCACAGTAAGGGATTTTACGCAAATAAAATTGTTTTTAATTAAGTACCTAATACAAAAACAAACATTTCATATTGTTGGTTAAACAAAGTGCTGTAAAAGGAATTTAGACAAGTTAAATGAATTGCTAAAATGTATTCATACTATGCTCAATTAAAGGGGAACAGTTAAAATAAACTTTCTTACACAAAAAAAAATTACAATTTGAAGGTCAATTCAATAAATTAGTAAGAGCTTAATATTTTAATTTGATCGAAATAGTTTTGCTTTTATATAGTCAGTTTGGCCGAGCGAGTTGTGTAAGGTTCGGTAATCAATACATAAATACACCCAACCTCTAATCGTTCTGGATTTACCCCACTCCGGTTACTTATAATATAGAAATTGAGGCCAATATACCTACAGGCTATAATAAATGACGTACTTTGTGATAGTGGCCTAAAACGGCCGTTTATATAATAGATAATAATAAAAACTTTATTTAATTTCAGTTAGTTTTAACAAAGTAGGAGTTATAACCTATTTTATATATATAATTAATAATTTATATATATGTGGGTACTAATTTTGAGTGACTCACTAATTTGCACCGTGATTCTTGTCCCAACTTAACAACATGACATCGGTTTCTTTATAACAATCTTAGCAATTTAGGGAAAGTGAAATAAAGAAGATAATAGAGTCATAGAGCAACTACGTACATAGTACATAGGTAGTCCATGTGTTTAAGAAGTACGTTTTGCCTACTTCGTTATAAATCATTATGTGTAGTGAGACATGACTCCTCGTCTCGCTCTAAGTACGAACTTGTATGTAGACACGAGGGACCCTGCTTCAGATGCTCGATCTGTAACGAACTATAATCTTATACCTTAATTTAAGGGCCCCTTTTACCCATCATCTACTTTCATCTTAGACTAAGTTATTAGTTTTAGTTTGTATTAACTATTAAACATTTCTGTGTCTATATAAAGTTTGGTTGTATGGAGGTACCTATATTGAAGATGAAAATAATACTTGATAATAACACCAACAGAAAATTTAAATGAAACGAAAATAAATAAAATGGTGGCTTCCGCTGTCGACCGTAGACTTAGCGTATACTTTCGATATTTGCAGCAGGTATTGCGAGTATATTTGGCCGAGGTCTACTGGTCAGAGGAAAACGATAATAAAAGAAATAGGTCCTTCCGCTAGTCGACCGTACACTTAGCGTATACTTTGGATATTGGTAGCGGGTATAGCGAGTATATGGCCGAGGTCTATGGTAAGAGGAAAACATAAAATGCTTAATGAATTAGGTCCTTCCGCTGGCGGCCCACGGACTTGGTGTATACTTTGGATATTAGCAGCGGGTATAGCGAGTATACATGTCGAGGTCCCTCGGTCAGAGGAAAACAGACTGACTTAGAACTTTAATTTCTACAACTAACTTTGACTATAACTGAACAGATAAAAAATGTGAGTCCAGGTGTTGGACTATAAGATAAATAAAATATACATACCTACTGTTTATGAAAGTAACTTTAAAATTAAAAACGAAAGCAATAAAAACAGATTTGTAGCTTTAGTTTCTACGACTGACTTTGACTATAACTGAAATGATAAAATAATATTGGGTCCAGGTGTTGGCCTATAAAATAAATGAAAAATACATGTTTATCAAAATAACTATGAAAATAAAATCAATAAAGATACCTACATATTAATGTGCTTGATGGTTATGTTTCTATAGATATAGAGTAGTAGAAAATATGTAATAAAACGTGTAAATAAGATGCTTCGAGAACGAAGCATTTGTCAGAATGGCAGTGTCAGTTATTGTAATTTGTTTAGTGATAAATATATAATATAACAAGTGTATGTAGTGGTAAACAAGAAGGCTTTAAAAGATATACAATAATAAAATGTAACGGACTGATTTCCTACTTGTTTCCCCGCTCAAATTCAAATACTGTACAAATCAGTTCCATTAAATGAATAAGCTGTAACATGGTGTATCCAATGGTTATAATTTGTTGAATAATAAATGTTCTAATATAGTAACTGTATACTGTGGTAAACAGTAAGATTTAAAATATAATCTGTAATAAAATGTAACGGACTTGGTTTCCTATTTGTTTGCCTCTCAAATTCAAATACTAAGACAAATCCGTTTTATTTAATGATTAAGCTATTTCATATTGGATGTACTAATAATCTTAATTGTTAATTTATATTTAAGAACATTTGTCATGGATATTTTATCATATTGGAAGATATTTCAGTGTATTTAGTAATGAAATGATGTGCCAAACCCCTCTTACTGAAGTTTGACGGTATCACTCGAAATGTAACGAAGAAACAAGTTCGTTTTGTTGAACCAATGCTATAAATAAGAAAGCCAGGCTGGCTGGCTCTCTCACTCTGTTCTGAACCTGTAAGCTGAAAGCATCTCTCATTATGGTAAGCTTTTGTACATTGTAGCACCTTTTTCTAGATGTGTCCTAGCTTGTTTTAGCTTTGAAATTGTTGAAGGTAAAGTTTGAATTATAAGGATATGTATTCTTTTAGAACGTTCTATTTCTATGGTTTAATGCTTCTATTTATATACAAACATATATTAGACACATAAGTGATTATATAAATGTGCTGGTGGTTTCTTTTTCACTTCTTCCACCAGCGGACAAAAGATTGAAGTGAAGAGAAACTCAATAACACTTTACTTCTTATTTGATAGTAATTAATGGTTGGTATTTCACTTGTCTATCTATGTGCTTATTTTGTAAGCCTAAAGAAATAAAGTTATTGACTTCTGACTTCTGATTTCATTATTCTCAATTCCCAAAATGTTAGGTTGCATAGTAAGGTAGGCAATTCCATGATTCTAACGAATTAAGATAATTTACTAGGTAGGTAAAGCCCTTCAAATCTAACAGGTGCATGTTATGCGCTCAGTCGGATGGCGTGTGTTGTCTCCGCCGATGTGGCTCGTGCTTGTTTTTTTGCAACAGTCCAGTCGTTGCTTCAGTATGGCGCCGAGTTATGGGCGCGCGCGGCTGACTGGGAACACGCGTTCCGGATGCAAAAAAGGGCCGTACGAGCAAATGTTAGGATTCCAAGCGACCACTCGGTGAGACCCCACTTTAAATCCCTTGGTATTCTTACATTGCCATGTTTGGTTATTTACCAGGTGGCAATGTACGCCCGACAGAACCATGGGACATACGCGACGCTAGGCAGCACTCACTCGTACGACACGCGCGCCCGCGGCAGACTTGCTGCTGTGACGCGCTCATTGACGAAGTCGTCCAAGCAGCTGACACACGTCATGGGTCCTGAGGTGTACAACAGACTTCCCAGTTCTGTTACAGGAACCCACAGTCTTCCTGCATTTAAAAGCAAACTTAAACGCTGGCTTATTGAGCGAACTTTTTATACCTACGATGAATTCGTAGCATATAAAAATTAAGTGATCTTATTGATTTTTAATTGATTTTAATTAGCTAGTGGCTAATTTATTTTTAATAGTAATTTTGCTTTTTTTTTGAATGTATTATTTTATTAATTTTTAATCAATGTTAAATTATAAAATGTATTTCAACACCTGATTTGTGTTTACCAATGTTGACTTATAATAATAATTATGAATAAATGACTATTATGACTATTATTATGACTATTAGTTATTGTTATTGGATTTTTTCCTTTATTTGTGCAATAAGACATAGCTTCCTGCCAAATTTAAATATAAACGGCCGTCTGTATATTTTGATTGCGTTGACAAGAAGTATGATTTCTCACAGCTCCAAGGTGTTACCGAATTGAGTAGGTATTCGATGTTAACTTAGTACCACCACGCGTTCCTGAGACAAAGTTCCTATCAGACAGGCGGACAACAAAGTGATCCTATGAGGGTTCCTGTTTAGGATTCCGTACCCGAAGGGTAAAAACAGAACCCTATTTCTAAGCCTCTACTGTCCGTCCGTCCGTTCGTCCGTCCGTCCGTCCGTCTGTCACAAGGCTCTATCTTATGAACCGTAAGAGGTAGACAGTTGAAATTGTCAGAGAATGTGCATTACTCTTGTCGCTATAACAACCAATAATAAAAATTCAATTCATATCAAAATTAAAGGGGGCTCCCCTACAAAAAACGTGTTTTTTTTTTTGCCTTTTTTGCTCTTAATTTGTCAAAGCTCTTAAAGCTCAAAGTATCTCTTGAACTACAATAGTACATGAAACTTTCTATAAAAAAGTTACACTTCAACTGTAATAACAACAAATACTAAAAATAAAATTAAGTTGAAAATTTTAAGGGGTCTCCGAACAACTGAACATTTGAAGTTCTTTGAAATGGTGCCTGATTTTTACGGTACGGAACCCTTCGCGTGCGAGTCGACACGCACTTCGCAGTTTATTCCTTTTGAGGTGTAGAACCCTAAAAAAGGGCGATTTTAGTGCCATCTTTTGGTAAAAAAAGGAAATTCACCGCCTAGGGAACCATCCTTGGAAGAAGTTGATGGTAGGAGCTTTACTACAGCAAAATACAAAATTGACTTTAGAGGAGTGAAAATTAACAATAAACTGCCGGACTCTATATCTAGTGCCGCGTCGACTGCAATATTCAGGAACAAACTGAAGATCTAGTGGACAAGGCATAAGTACTACAGTTTAGAAGAGTTCTTCGTTGACAAATTTGTTGACGCCGATGTCGTAGATCCTCACTTACCTACATATAATATTTTAATACTCTTAGTAAGATTACTAAAAATGATTATTACGTTACTTAGTTTTAACATTATTTTGTACCTAAATAAGTTATTTGAGTTATTTTGAGTTTTCTTATTAATAAATAAAATAACTGAACTAAGGGATGGCGTTAGAGTAGCCTACAATTTTATTTTTTCGTGTAACCTACGTGTATAAAATATTATAATAATCGAAATTTCAGTGATAAATGGACAAAATATGGTGTAATATTTAATTACGAAAATGAAAAGGTAGCTCCGTAGCCACCATGCTAATTGCCATTGGTTCTGGAAACTAGATCCGTCAAGTGCGAGTGTGACTCGCGTGCCGAGGGTTTCGAACGGTTGTCAAGTATACCGATATGTACTTTATGTAGTGGAGACTTTGCTATTTGATGAATACAAAAAAATTAAAGGTTACACCTATATTTCAGATGTATCGGTTTGCAAACTGCGGAGTACAGAGGGTAATAGTAAAAGTTTGAAGTTTTTCAAAATATTTCAAAAATTATGTAACCTACAGGAATTTCAAAAACTGTTTTGAGATGTACAAACCGATAAGTACCTCATATTTGATACCCCACTTGACATTGTAGGTCTCTTTGAAATTACGACATCACAATTTGTACTGAAAATTTTCATTTATCATTTATTTTAATTTTTTTTTCTTTTAATTTGTGCAGGCGCACGAAATGTATTATTATTTTAAATTTCACCTTATTTTCTGCTGTAGTTGCTGAGATATTAAAGTCGGAAAAAAGGACAGAAAAAACGATGCCATAAGGGTTTCGAAATCGATCTCCGACCTTCGAAACCCCAAAAACTGTCAAATTCAATTTATTTATTAAATTTGTTAAATGCGTGTAAATAACGCATTTAACAAAAGTATACAAAAGGCGGGCTTAATGCCGATGGCATTTTCTACCTGCCAACCACACATGGTAGAAATAAAACAAAAAGGCGTGCTATACCTCTAATTAAATTAAGCTAGATAAACTACAGCATTTAATAATTTATTATTAAATGCTGTAGTTTATATTTATTATATTAATATATAGTGCAAGTTTTAACTTGCACTATATATTAATACATATAATATCTATATATATATTTATATTATAATAGGTACTTACAATGTTTTAATGAAGAAAGGTAGCAACAAAAATCACAAAAAGTTATAAAGATGGTTGAGTTACCTAACTAGAAGTCGGGTCCTTATTCCTTATATAATGCTCACGTGTCAACTTTTTAAAACTATCCTTGGATTTGACTTTCCTGATATCATAGGGAAGAGAGTTCCAGAGTCTAACAGCCTCAATAGAAAATGAATTTTCCCGAAAAGATGAGGTATGTGCCGGTATCTCTAGGAGTAGATTGCTGGATGATCTGAGTGGTCTGTCATGTGAATCAGCCAGAAATGAAAGACGATTCTTGAGATAGCCAGGAGCAGAAGGATTTTTAAGAGCAGAAAAAAGAAAACAAATTATCCTAACGTTCCTACGTTCGCGAATAGGGAGCCACTTGAGTTTAGCTCGATATTCGCTTATTATGGTCGTACAAAAGATGAATCGAATGCCAGTATTAAGGAGACGGTCGAGTTTATTTGTGTCGCTTAACTTCAAACTCAGATAAATCCACTCTACCTTCATAAGAGATAATAATATATATAAAAAAAAGTGTTATTATTATAATATTGCGATGATTTAAGACGCAGTTTTTTTTTATTATATAAACAGTATTGTAGAAAACAATTCTGTTCAGTAAATTCTGTATTTAAACCATTAATTCTTTCAAAAATTTAATATTTAGATTGGATTTACCTTCATTTGATATAATGGAATGCATTTTATCTATCTTTGAAAAAACTCAGAGTGGATTTATCGAATTTTGGTTTAACAGATCTGGATTTATTTAGATTTTAAAAAATACGATAGCAACTAGGGATGTGGTAGTGGCGAAATCAAGGTATACTATCGACAGTCAAATTTGTGGAGCTTACTGAATAAAATTAAAAATAATAAAAACAAAATAAAGGAATTTAGTTTATTAAGAAATTATAAAGATTAGAGATACGATTATACTAGATTGGAAAGAGTAGGTACCTAATTTAAGTATTTTAAACAAAACTCAATAATAATATATATTGTATATCACACATCTATTATAGATCCACATCTGATCGGACAGTTCATGTAATATGTAATAAATCCTTACATATGTACATACATAAGATATCCAAAATTATTCTGTAACAGTAGAACAAAAAATATGATAATTTTCGATAATGGTTAGC
Source organism: Eupithecia inturbata (assembly GCA_963662085.1). Classification (NCBI taxonomy): domain Eukaryota; kingdom Metazoa; phylum Arthropoda; class Insecta; order Lepidoptera; family Geometridae; genus Eupithecia; species Eupithecia inturbata. The sequence goes on from OY759177.1 coordinate 666,719, forward strand.
ACAACACTAGTGCCAACTCAGGATTCCAAACGACGCATAGCCGCATAGGTACAGGTATTTCAAACTTACAGAATTTTTGCTCTTTCCTCTTTCTTACGGCGAACTTTTATATTAGGCCGCTTGCGGGCTTTGCTTGGTGACACAATTTTAATTGAGTTATCCATGGGAACTGTCTAATTATTAAAAAGAAACGATAAAAAGCAGGAGTGTACGATGCTACTGTCGCAGTGTTTACATCGACTGGCGGCCATGTTGAACAAATACACGTCGCTGATTGGCTCGCATGGACTTAACTACATTTGAAAAAACCTCTCATAAGGATCTATCTGACTTTGATAAAATATTATGATTTTGACGGTTAATTTCTCATGATCTAGGCGGATTTATACACAACTGATAAAATTGTTTCAAAACTATTTTTTTACCCTTTTTTTTGATACCAAAACCTTAAAAAATCTCAGAAATGGATTTATCTGAGTTTGAAGTTATGCGACACATTTAGTAAGTCTTGATTAATATCAATGAAAGCTACGTCTGCATAGTCTATGATTGGCGAGAGAAGAGAATTTACTAGAATGATCTTTGTAGGGGGTTGTAAGATTTTTTTTAGGCGGATTATAGAGTGAAGGACAGCATAAAATTTTCGGGAAATTTCCTTAATATGGGGAAACCAGCTGAGCTTTAAATCGAAAATAATGCCAAGATTCTTGACTGTGGGTGTGAATGGAATTCTGTGTCCATTGTAGTAAAGTTGGGGAAGGGTGTCAAGAGTAGCGATTTCGGCAAGTTGTCGAGAACCACCGATGACGATAGCCTGACGTTTATCTGGATTGACTTTAAGACCAAACAGGTTGGCCCACTGTAAGCGAGAAAGATCATCATTTATAGCTTGGATAGCGATATTTAAATCATTGAAGGAAGCGGAATTATATAACTTGTTCAATGTTTCGTTCGTACATTTTGCCCATTAAAATAGAGGTGCCTCCACAAAAGCCGTCACTTAAAACTTCGTGCCGGCGGCGGCCGTAGCTTACAGTTTTGGTGAAAAATAACAATTCGATGAAAGGATGCAAACTATTGACAATTTCCGAGAATTAAAATATACTTACCTCCAGGTTCTTGGTCGCTACTTACCTTGTATAAATGGATCTGCGACGCGACCTTTTTGTAAACGCAAAATAGGTTGCGGTTTCGATATCTATTATTGTTTTAGTGTGACACTGGCCATGTTATACCTATCTCGCAGTGGTCTAGCCACCTCGCACACCCGTGAGCCTCACTGACAAAAAAATAGGTATCAGATTCAGAGCCTAACATATTCATGTCAGCACACGTCCATTTTTGCGCTGTACAAAAGTCTAGTAACTCATTGCAAAATAGTTATTTTGGGTGTGCATTAAAATCACCCAATATATAGATAGCATCCGTGTCTCTAGCATCCTCAATGATTGAACTTATTTTACCTAAACATTGCGTAAAGTCCGGCAAGTTCTCGTAGCAGTCAGTAGGCATGTAAGCAGTAAATATCATCAAGGATCTATCACATAATTTGACTTTTATTGCTGTCAAACTCACATCATCGCACTCCACTACACTTACTGACATTTTCTCCACAGTAAAGCGGCGTTTTAGCAGATGTGTTAAAAATCTAAGACTTTTTATGGACAGTGACATGTATTGGGGCCCTCAAACGGATGCGGTAAGTCGTAAGATATTCACCTCCGCAACTTCTTGCCTACTGCCACTAAGGTTGTGCTTGCTCAATCTCTCATGCTTCCCATTCTTGATTACGCTGATCTCTGCTACCTCGACCATACCGTAGAGCAGCTTAATAAGGTTGAACGACTACAAAACGTCTGTATACGTTTTGTCTTTGGTCTACGTAATTATGATCATTTTTCGGAGTATCGTACTAAACTCAAACGGCTTCCTGTCCGTCTACGCCGAAATTCCCACATCCTTTCTCTTCTTCATAAAATTCTTCATAACCCTCTTACTCCCTTCTATTTAAAGGAGCGTTTTGAATTCCTCCACGATTCTCATCCTCATCCTTCTCGTATCCTCCGTTCGTCAGATAATCTGGTACTGAGTATGACACCTCACAGAACCAGTTTCTACGACAAATCCTTTCCCATCCAGGCCATAAGTTTTCGGAATGCCCTACCAGAGTCCATTAGAAAAGTGGTATCCTTACCAGTTTTCAAAGCTCGTGTCAAGGAGTTTTTCCTGTTGGAAAAGTGAATATTAGTACTGTCTATTCAGGTATCTATGTAGTATATTTTTGTTATTTATATTAGGTCCTTACATATGAAATTGGCGTTTTTCGTACTGGCCACTTTAATCACAAATTTCTCCTCTTTGGTAAGGAATTCCAAATTCAAATTTGTACAGCTATAGACTCATGTATTTGTGCTTCGATGATCGTCATTCATTTGTTTTTTTTCTTCTGTTTTTTTCTGTTTGCGTCACTCATTTTACAAAATGGAAAACTTAAAATATCGCATTATTTACGAGTACGAGTTCCGCCGTGGCACTAGTGCTGCGGAAACAACTCGAAGGGTGAATGATGTGTATGGCGGTCGTGTTGCAAAAGAAAACACAGTTCGTTTTTGGTTCCAACGTTTTCGTTCTGGAAATTTTGACCTGCAGAACAAGCCCCGTGGACGGCCTGAGACTCAAGTTGATAATGAAGAGTTGAAGGCTATTGTGGAAGCGGATCCATCGCAAACCACGTCCGAGTTAGCTGCAGGCTGCGATGTTAGTGATAAAACTGTTTTAATTCACTTGAAGCAAATTGGGAAGATTAAAAAGCTTGAAAGGTGGGTACCTCACGAATTGACTGAAGCAAACCGGCAAACGCGCGTCGACTGCTGCGTTACATTACTAAACCGGCACAATAATGAAGGTATTTTAAACCGAATCATTACCTGTGATGAAAAATGGGTTCTTTACGATAATCGGAAGCGCTCAGCGCAATGGTTGGATCCTGGCCAGCCAGCCAAATCCTGCCCCAAGCGAAAATTAACCCCAAAAAAGTTACTTGTAAGCGTTTGGTGGACTAGTGCCGGTATTGTTCATTACAGTTTTCTCAAATCTGGCCAGACTATTACGGCTGATGTCTATTGTCAGCAATTGCAAACCATGATGGAAAAGCTAGCGGCTAAACAACCTAGGCTGGTCAATCGCTCCACGCCACTGCTGCTTCACGACAACGCTAGACCACACACTGCGCAACAGACGGCTACTAAATTAGAAGAGCTTCAATTGGAAAGTCTAAGACATCCTCCGTACTCCCCGGACCTTGCTCCAACAGATTACCATTTTTTTCGAAATTTGGATAACTTCTTGCAAGGGAAAAAATTCAACTCCGATGGGGCAGTCCAAATCGCCTTCAAAGATTTTATTGATTCCCGTCCGACTGGTTTTTTTAGTAAAGGGATCAATGAACTACCTATAAGATGGCAAAAGTGCATAGAAAATAATGGTTCATACTTTGATTAATTAAATATATTATATTAAAAAATATTCGACTTTTTGTTCCTCCCATACAAAACGCCAATTTCATATGTAAGGACCTAATATATGTACCTATGTATGAAACCTATGTATATACACATATATAGTTAGGTATTTATGATGTTGTTAATATTTATTTAAAATTATCTTTGGTACACCCCCTGCCTTTCTTAAATTCACATAATTCTTTCCATCCAAAGGTTGCCTGGAAGAGACCGCTTCTAAGCGATAAGGCCGCCCATTGTACTTGTGTCTTGTGTAATGTCTTTTGTATTGTATTTTTGTTGGTGTACAATAAAGTATTTTTGTATTATATTCCTATCACTGATACTGATAGCTATCATAAAATAACTAACCATGTTGGGACATGTATGCATTAGTGAGCGAAGCGCTGGCATATTGAGCGAACTTTTTATACCTACGCTACGATGTATTCGTAGTATATAAGAATTAAGTGATCCAATACACATGCACTTGTATTATTTATTAATTTTTAATTGATTTGAATTAGCAAGTGGCTAATTTATTTTGAATAGTAATTGTTTTTTATTTGACTATTGTATGATTTTATTTGTTTTTTCTTTTGAATGTATTATTTTATTAATTTTTAATCATAAAATATATCTCAACACCGATTTGTGTTTACCAATGTTGACTTATAATAATTATTATGAATAAATGACTATTATGACTATGTATCAGTGATGCGACTCGTGAATTTGCCAAACACGTAGGAACTCAAGTGAAACAATTTGTTATCAAAATCTGGAAAACTGTACATTATTTTTATGCCCACCCACAAATGGGTAAGATCTTACAAAAAACAACCTTTGCAAGTCACGGTGTTGGTTGCAGCTGTGATTTCCACGTGATGTGCCCGACCAAGAACCTGACGAGACAACCCGTATACCTACCACTTGGAGCATGTCATCTGCCGCGTGCCGGGTACTCTGCAAACGTATACTAAGATTTTATATTTTTTTCTAGTAAACGCATTACATATACATGCCTCAGAACATAGCTATAAACTCGTAGAGTAATCATTTGTCTTTATGCGCAGTTATTTTTGCCGTTGACCCCGCAATATTATAAAATTCGGAACAGCGCGCCGCCGCCGCCGCCGCCGCCGCACCTCCATGACAATATTGGCAAACAAAGCATACATTCTGTTTGTCTGTTGAAACGAGATATTCGTAGGTACTCTAAAATGTCTAGGCAATGCCAAGAATGTCAATCCACTCGTATGTAGAAAAAAATGTATGAAAGAAAGTTACATTTTAACAATACATAAGACATCTACGAATTGCAAGCGTATAGGTAACTCGGTCCACAAATGACGATGCACTCTTAGCGGCTATGTTCTACCCAAGTAAAGTAACTACATACACTGTGATACCTATTATTTGTTATTTATTTAGAATTAATTATGACAGATATAGCCATTTTACAGCAGCACTATGAATTTATAATTATTATTTTTACAGGACTTTAACGATGCCCATTTGCAGCTGATCTATTTATTCATTTACCAATAGGTATTTCTACACATATTCCTAAGTTCCTTGATACTTTTTCTATCTATATTGCTTTGAATTATTAATTTACGCAGCATTTACTGTAACGTAAATATTATTATTGTAAATTGACGTATCCAAAAGTGTTCCTTATGCTCCTACGGCGAATAAATGAGTAGAGTATGAACTACAGGTAACACGTGTTAAAAGTCCTAAGCCTTGCTAAAACTTCTTCAAATTGTAACTAGCGAAGGCCTAAAGAATTTGAAATGTCTTCTACATACAGTTTACTTTAATGTTCTACGCTGGTGATGTCCACACGTGCGCTACGCTGACAGTGTCCGTAGCACCTCTCGGTAGGCGGCGTGTTTGCGCAGGCGGGATTGTGTGCACAATTACTCTAAGTGCCTACCTCTTCCCAGGCCAACGGTGGCAGAGACCACAATCTGCGCGGTTTGGGTGCTAGATAGGGACTGGTATTACGTGATGGCTCACACACTTACGGTGCATTCTAGATAAACTAGATGCATAGAGATTAATACTGTTTTTCCTAAATGTTAAAGCTTTGTAACATTATGCTTAGTATGATGCCATAATTTATAAACACCGTGCTGACAGAACAGTTGTAACGCTGGCTGGGTCATGGTTGAGGTAACGATAGGTTTACCAGCGTCAATGCCATCGTGAGATTGATCAAAATGACAAGACTTATCTATCCCCCGTAGCTGGAGAAGCTGACATGTTTTTCTTCAAACTAAGTTTGAGAAATATTTTAAGCAAGAAGTCGCATTCTAAAACAGAGTAATAATCAAACAAAACAGTAGTTGATCCGTCCATGCATACCGTAAATACGGCATTAGTTGATAACAGTAGCTCTATTTAACTACTTACTGAGTACATGAAAGCTCGTGACTCCTCGGAACTCAGAAATAGAACCAGTAGACCTAAATCCTGAAAATTGCATATTAAACACGCCATTATATTTTAGCAAAGGAAGATGTGGGCTACAGAGGTTTACTTAGCGAAGACTTTGCTACGCACGAGCTACGCGCTACGGAGCCTAGCTACGAGCTGCTCGACCTTATGGAGGATAATAATGTTAAAACAAAATATTGTTCTATCTACTAACGAATTTGCTAATTATATCATAAAGCCTTACATAACGACTTATCTCGGCCGGCAAGCTTGTTGCAAATAGACGGAGCGGTCGCCGCCAGCTTCCGCATGTGGTATGTACAGTGACGTCACGGCCGCGCGACCTCGTGACGTCACCGGCCCGTCACGGAAGACATGGTTATCAGGCAAATCTTGGCTTATCGCTGACGTAGTGTGACGTTGAGGAAGAATAACCGTCGTGGCAGTCCACGACGGTTATTATTTATTAAGAAATTTGGAAACTGGATCCATACTGAAAAAAAAACATCTAAGTATGCACCTACAAGATGAAAAAGTAGAAGTATTTATTAAAAAAAAACATAATATTAAGGTTTCGTGTTCGGGTAAGAAGCCCTTATTGTCTCGCTCTGTATGTCCTTTTTTCCCTTTGAATATCTCAGCAACTACCGAAGTTATTAACTTGAAATTTAAAAAGATAATAAATATCGTACGCTTGTACAGATAAAAAAAATATTTAATGAACTTGAAAATTTTCATTACCTACAAATTGTGATGTCGTAATTTTAAAAGAGACCTACAAGGTCCGAAAATTGCAGAGCGATCCATCTGAAATGTATGTAGCAATTGTAGATATAGATCTATATTTTACAGGAAAAATATAGAAAAGTCTGTAAGTAGAACACTTTTTGTAAAATTGTCAATAAGAGGGGGTATAGTTTAAAGGAGGGGCTACCTCATCGAGTGGGGGAACAAATATAAGGTAACGGTTTGTTGATCTCAAAACAGGATTTGAAATTTCTGTAGGTTTCATACTTTTCGAAATATACTGAAAATAGTCGAAAATTTTACCGTTACCACGTACGTAACTCTAAACTCCGAAGTTTGCCAACTGATCCATCTGAAATGTAGGTAGAGTGACTTAAATTTTTGAAGGTAACTTAAATTTTTAGATATTCATTAAATAGTAAAGTCTCTAACCGGTGTCTATAGGTAGTACATGTTGGTATAGGTCCTTGACAAACGTTCGAAACCCTCGGCGCGCGAGTCACACTAGCACTTGACGGATCTTGTTATTTACTTACCTACCTATTATTATTTAGACCAATAAATGCCAATTTTTCGGGCAAGCCAGACTTTAGAGGTATGAATGTTCCGCCATGAGGGCCCCTAAGCTTGCAAGGCCCCTAGGCCTGGGCCTAGTGGGCCCAGGGGCTAATAAGTATCCTATTATGCTATGTAACCCCGATCCATCCAGTAGATGTGGCGTTGTCTGTGCTGTGTACAACCATTGCACAGCGGCGCAAGCCTTCGTCCTTATAATATCAGTCGGGTAAATGCATGCAGTAAATTTACCCGACGAGCAACATAAATAAATTAAAATGATCTGACTACACACAACAAGAAGTGGTAATTTTAAATTGTTCACGTATTTTTTTAATTATATTTACGTTAATTGCTTATCATTAGGTACAGTTGATAATCTAATCATGCCACGCTACCCTTGACCTGGCCGCCATGCAAGTGGAAGACACCGAATCTCTGACCTACATCATGCAGCCGCCGGCGGCACCACTACACTATCGGAGACGTGGCGTATCGTTGATTACACACAGATAAGACACAGCACTAGGAGAGCATGCAGTGGTTTGGTAGTCATTAATTTTCAGAAGGTATTCTTATGTTATGCCCTTAAAAACAAAAACTTTATAGACTAACATAACATTAGACTATCAAACTACATAGGTAAGTATTAAAACTTTATTGACAAAGAAAATTACAATTAAATAATAAAAAGAAATTTGAACTAGTATTTACAATTGAAACAGTTAAGCTAACTGCAGACTGTTGCAAACAATCTACAGGTAGCTCAACTGATCCATATCAATACCAGCCGGAAGCGTCCCCAAGACGCTGGCTGCATTGCCTCGCTGTTTGGCAATGCTGATGCGCTGCGCCAGATACCCACCAGCTCTCGGGTCACGCGTCGTCACTTCGACCAGACGCTCAGATAACTTTTTAAAAACCCGGAGAGCCTCGGTACCCCTCGGACCTAAGGTGTCGACCCCAAAGGGAACTAAGGTAGGTACCTGCATGTTTTAATTGCCGCTGTTAACTCTTTCAATGCCCACAACTCACTTGCGTTTCTAATCTAGCACAGCTTGTAGCCGTGGCGTGCCCCTACGGGTCGCACCGCAGATGCTGGGCAGTGAAAGCGTTAATCACGGCGCGGTGTCAGTTGTTACCCAAACTGATGGTTTGATGCGAATTTATCGGCTCGAAAATATCGGGAGTAACGTGAGATTCGATATTTATCGAGCTGTCAAATTACGTGTGCATGAATTTTTTATTTTATTATTTCATTTAATCAAAGAAAATAAATGCGTGGACGGAGTATAGTGACTAGTAAGGCCAATACGGGGAAGATAGACGCGCCCGCAGTTTTGGCAATCGTGCGTCCCAGCCTACCGGCTACCGGTGCGCGGTGGTGGATACATAGATACCGATTAATTGGGTATCTACATAAGGTAAACTTGGGTACTGAGTCCTCATAGTTGGTTACTTATCGTTTAGTATTTAAGACTAATTTTAGGTTCACAACACACACGTACACACCACTGGTATGTAGGTATGTGTAATATTTAGCCGTATATTTTCCCTTTTGCATCTGCTGTTTTAGAATAAGCTAAAATTAGCTAATATTAGCTAATACAAATAAGTAATAAATAAATATAAACAATAACTAACCAAACATATATTATAGAAACACAAAAAATATATATTTAGTATACATATTATTAGACTACTCATAAATAAATAAATAGTAAGTACCAATATTAAATATTCTGACAGGAAAAACTCCTTGCCACGAGCTTTGAAAACTGGTAAGGATACTGGTTTTCTAATAACTACACTATCATCTAATATGTAGGTAGGGAGGGGTAGGGAGGGGTAGGTTTGTAGACCGTGCTTCATAAATTAATAAGCTAGCAGTGAACTTGGCAAGCAACGATTACTTATTACTAATAAGATCAACAAAACGTTGTTCACTATTCTTCGTTCTTCATTTAATTTTATTCAAGAACAGAAATAATAATTTAAACTAAATTTAAAAATAACTAAATTCGATTGAACAAAAGTTGATCTGAGGGTGCAAATAATAATAATAATAACCACCGAATCAGTTGGCATAGAATCAGTTGTCATAGTTAAATTCTTAGGTATTAATATTGACATGTTACTAAATTGGAAATCTGAATTAAAATCTATAGATATTTACATAAGCTCTGCATGCTACGCCATCTAAGAGATGAAGTGACGCTGAAACAGCTAAAGATAGTATATTTTGCATTAGTTGAGTCTAAGCTTCGTTACAGCATATTACCTTCTTACATTTTTCTATTTAGGTATAAATCTCAGTTTAATAATAAGATTTTTTTTTAAATATAGTTTCATTGACAACACTCATTTATGTGACTGTTGTTGGCGGATAATAAACAAACAACTACTTGAACAATCATCTGTTTACTATTTTATGCAATTTGTAAACACGGTCTGCAGCTGACATTCATTTTGCAGGCGACGCGACGTCATCAAAACTACGCACGCATTGTTAATAAAAATCCCTCCCGATAAAAACGCACTTTGGTACCTACACCAACCTCATTGTAAAACCTCATTTCCACCGAAATACGTCCACTGCTGGACATAGATAGATCTTTCCCAAAATTGGTTTGCATAATCGCCATTTATGTATCTACGAGTACCTGACTATTATAGTTTTGGTCATTGATAGAAACTAATTTTCTCAAAAAAAGGTTGTTCTACCTCTGGCTCTACGAGGGAAACAACTCTTTCGCAGAGAAAGATTCGCGGTCCCTAACACTCGAGGTCCCGCGATAAGCTACAAATAAAATTTCTAATTCGATTTAAAAAAGGATCATGTCAACTCCCTAAGTGCGAATCCCAACGGTCAAAGGCACCCAATGGGGTTGTTGTCGCGGGGGGTGCGGGGGAGTGCATTTGATAAAACTGATTGAGCCCGTCCTCCGCCTCCATTCCCTCTGCGACCCTCGGAGTGAGCGCACGTCGTGAACGAGTGAATAATTACGAAGTTGTTTCGTGAAAATGGTTCTCACTGATTTCTTGACTGAAACTCGAAGGCGTTGGTTGAAGGTGAGTTTTGATTGCATTGCTTTACACGTGTTGTGCTCGTACTGGATAACAAATAACCGAGTTTATTATTTTCCTCTCTGCCAAATTTTCATTGGAATTTCTAACAATCATTTTTGTGCGCACCTTTAAATAAGTGAGGTATCATAAGGATTCATTAATTTCAGATAAAACATCCATAACACATTATTGAAATTAAATTAAATAGAAAAATAATAGAATTATTTTACAAACTGCTGGTAAATTTAATTTTTCTTAAATATATAATAAGAAAATTTCGTTGTCCAGCCGATTTTAGCAAATTTGACTCCCAATGCGCTCGTTAACCTAATAGTATTTACCTATTCAGGCATGGTATAGTATAGGTACTCGTATTACTTAATCTAAAAGGTACCTATGCACCTAATACTTACGTCGGGGTTGACATTTCTATTAACAACATATTTACATTTTGTGATGGTATATATTATCTGTGTATTTATTTGTCAAACATGTTAGAAAATATTATTATCTTTATCAGTCTCGCTTATCACATATTTTGGAAAGCATGACACTTGTAATCTCTTCCCATTGTAATATATAAGTACATAATTATTATATTAGATCTACAAATATATTCTTATCAGATTTCACTCAAAAATGCCAGACGAAGACGATACCTAAGTAGTGACTAGTGACTATCTTCGAGATAGAGAGAGTAAATAAACAAAGTTGTTTTATGTACATTATGTATGAATCAAGAATCAAAAACTCTTTATTTCCACTAATACAATAAATATACACTTCGAAAAGGTAAAATTCTTAAAATTAAGCCCTGGAACGGAAATAAAGTGATATATTTCACTTTTGTCGCTTGGGTATGAAACTAAAAGATATGTGAAAAGCATGCCCACGGGCCAGTAATGTTTGTTTCTATACTAGGTAGCTAGTATACAGGGTGTCAGTTCGTTGGGGCGTTATAAGATCAGGCTCAGGCTCAGGCTCAGGCTCAGGATCAGGTAAGGTATCCACTGGTTGTGGGTATTATAATTAATACCCACAACAAGTGGATACCTTAAAACGTTACTTTTGGCGTAGGTAACCTTACTTAGTCGGGTAAAAAGCACGCGTCTTCTCTTCAGCGCAGCGTGAGTGAGCGATTGAGACTTAATTTTTTGTTCTATTTTCTCACCCTAGTAGGGTTACAATACTTACAATTAATCAGAAACACTCTGTACTGACTACCTACTATCGCTTTAAATAAAAAAATAAAACCATTTATTTCAGACAAATTGTCACATTGATTACACTAACACGCACATTTAACATTTAAATATACAATTTCAGATAACAAATTTCAAATTTAAATAAAGTAAATATAATAATGTACAATCAAATTAAATAGTCCTAACGATCAGATCATTGAGCCACCAGTCAGCGATGATACCGGTTTCAGCATCATCAATCATCATCATCCCATGATATGGCCCATGATACTGGAGCGAAGGTCCTGCGCCACGGGGCGGCCAGCAGGGTGTTGGAGCTACGTCGCATACTTTAAGTAGTTAAGGTGTTTCTAAATTAGATTTTTTAACAATAATTCAATTCCATTTCATTTTGCTTTTGTATCAGGATAAAAATACTTTAAGGCTATTGTAAGTAGGTAGGCACCTATTTAATTGCACTACCACAATGCACTACTACAATGGCCAGAAGAATGTCGGAAAGAAAACCAAATAATTATAGACAACTAGCTGTGGCATCATTAAATACCCTATTTTCTTAAGACAGCTCAATTAATACATTCTTAGAAGGTTGCAAATCCAAGGCAGTAGGTAATTTAATATCAGAGTTCGGTCCACCTCGGGGAACTCAACGCCGCGCCGGTCTCGTGTCTCAGACTCGTGCTATGAATTTTCCTGTTGTCCTAAGTATATCAAAGTCATAAGGAAGGTTCAAGGAAAGAAATACGCTCGGCTAATTGTTCCGCTGAAAATTATTCACCAATAAGTAAATCTCTCAAGTCACAACGCCTGTTCTTTACCAAATACTTTGGTAAATAATATTTGTGTAAGTATGTAGGTACTCAATTGTCAATTGTCAATTATTTATTGCGTACATGTTTTCTATATACTTACTAGTAATATTCATCAATTAATTTATTGAATTCATTTACTTAAAGGATCGGGCTGAAAGTTTGATTCACCTAGACCTAGATGTACCTAGTTCTGGACTTGGAATAAACTTTATGCACCTTTTTTTTTTTTTTGCGGAAAAATGCTTGCGTAAAGGCAGAAGCTTTTATGAAACGAAGGACTTAAAAATATTTTTCAAGTATATATAATATAAAATAATAATAGTAATATACAATAACATAATAATATAATACAATACGTAAGTAATATAAGATAATATAATAACATAAAATACAACTAAAAAACTGCTATTTATTTTAGTCTAGAAGTGATTCCTTTCAAAATACCTTACAATTATTGATGATCTTTAATTTAGGTAACCCTCCTTCTCATTTACCTAGTTCGTGCACATTAACCTATATGCCAGTGATTGGCTGTGAGTTATTGTTTCGCTATTACTGAGTTCGTTAGCTTCTATTATCATCCTCATAATTCTGATAAAGCCCTTTATCATTCCATATACCTACATATGGTAGGTACCTACCATATCTTCTACTCTACCTACATGACATGACTACCTAAATAGTAAAAGTGTATCCGTTTGATCGGTTGATCTAGCGAATTAGTACAGGTATTATTATAGGTACTTTTGCGAATGATTTTATCACGAAGTATTTTATAGGCCAGTAGATATTTTTTTTATATTGTATTCCAGATTTCCAGCATAGGTTGGATTAAAAAACTTATAAATGAGCACCTAAAAATGTACTCATATTTATACAATTAAAAGTAAATTGTTTAACTATTTTTATTGATAATTCGATTATTTAACTTTAATATTCGTGTAGAAATCAATAACGTTTATATCTTTAGGCTTACTAAAGCTCATTGACAATAAAATTTTAAACTAAATTATATTAATATGTATATTTAAACTCATTTATATTCAATGTTAGAGTCGCTAGTTTATGGGTAGGTATAATATGTAACAATAACTCCGGGATATGTAAGTAACATATCCTGGAGTTGTCGTTACTCTGCCTTCACCAGCCGTCACTTGGCTGATAGACTGTTATATATAATGTAATGCCCTGATAAATGATTTATTATTGTATTGCTTAGTCAACTCTGCACTGAGATCGACAGTTGATAGCGAGGAGAACGCTCCCAGCTGTCTGGCGTTTCTCAGAAAATAACAAAACATGCTTCTAGGGAAATACCTACCTATTATAAACTAATGGCAAACTTATGACGTTTATTGACTTTCTAGTGCTACGAGTTATCCTTAACAACCTTACTAAGTTCTGTAATTTCCAAAATGTATATGGTGAATCTAAACATTTTTGCCGTAATATGAAACCCAGCTGACATTTCAGCGAATATAATATTTTCGAGACGATTTGGGTCACGAAAATTTTTGTGTTGTGCGCAGACAAATATTGTACCACAGTTTATTTGTTTCTGTGGAAATATCCACCAATTGAATTTTTTTGGGACCAAAACTGCTGGAGGTTATTGTCCTTAGATTTTAGGAAAAAGCTTTTGAAGGTTATCTGAGGTAATTAGACAGTACCTTTCTAATATCAGGTAGGTATAGGTAGGTAATATCTATAACATGTACATATTATTTATTTGCCACCACAATACACACAATATAGAGGTAAATTAACAATTTTGAAATTAAAATTTAGATATACCTTTGTAAGCCTTTACTAAGTCTAAGTTTTTAATTTTATACACTACATTGTATAATCTATATGATTTCCAAAGTATTTATAATATATTTAACCCCCTAAAAACCTCGTAGCGAACGTTTGGAGATTCGACCCCGCCACCTTAATAATGTATTTCGAAGAAGCTTGTCCAGGATCAACCTAACTTAATCTATTATATTTCTACTAAATTGTTTTCGCATTATTTCATTTTACGTATAACGCTTACAATAATACAACAATCAAGAAACTCGCAAGTTCCTTTAGATCTTCTAGGAAATGATACGGGCTCAGTAAACACTAACTTGAGAGATAATTTACATAATTAAGTATTTGGTGTAACGACCCCTAACGGGGTTGCCAGCTATCACTCCATCATCATCAAACTGTAGATGCAGTAAACATCGGTTGAAGTTTACTGCATCTACCATCCTATTATCCTATTGGTAAATAGGCACGAACGAACGAACGATTAAGATGCTATCAAAATGTTCAATTATGGTGGCAGATTCAGTAAAAGTGGTACCAATCTTTAAAATATGGAAACCTCCAAGATATCGGCAGAAATATTAAAAACTTTTATAATATTACTTTTATTATCGCTTTCAATAAAGTAGATGAAATTTGAGAAGGAAGATAATCTTGGCAGCGCTACTATAATATTATAATAGAGTTTTATTCGACTCTGACACGCGAAATCGATACAACAAAGAGTACAAAGGATTTGTTTAAAACTGTCATTGTAAAAACATCCATAAAAACTAGTATTATAAATTCGAAAGTAACTCTGTCTGTTAATCTAATACCTTTTCACGACTAGATGGCTGAACGGATCTCAATTAAATTTGGCAGGGAGGTTGATGATAACCCGGAGACGGACATATGCTACTTTATATCCTGGAAAAAAGCGTACGAAGCCGTGGGCAGCAGCTAGTAGTATAAGCACTTACGGGATATTATTATGGCGCATGCAACTATGCTGAAATCAAAACAGTATAAGTATTCAAAACACCGCAAATTTAAAGTAGTAAATATGCCGTTGTACGTGCTTTTCAATAAAAAGTACGCAGCTATTTGCGATGTGCTCTAGTTTCGCCCATCACCATCACCATCACCATCACGTAGAAACGTAAACGTTCTCCGCGGTTTGTCGACATAAACCATTTCTGTAATGTTATCATAACAGCGGCGCTGGAAATGCCGAGGGACAGCAAACTAAATAACTGCGCAGTGCACGTCACCGCGGTCATTAATAATAGAGACGTAGCGCGTAGATGCGTGTCGACCAGGCTGGAACTGGGGCTGCCCGCGGGCCCGCGCGCGACATTTGTTGATTTCAGATTTCAATAAAGTTACAAAATAAGCATTTAGACAAGTAACATTTTATGCTATACTATAATATTTACCAAAAAAAAGTTTTTCGTTTGATCCGTATTTTTATAATTGTAATCTATTCTTTTTTTGTTGACAAGAAATCGATCGCTATTTGCCAACAACGTGTTACCAAAGTTTGTAATAATTCTATTCATTTAAATAAATAATTTTATTCTATTTCAAACAAATTGTTATCATGGCGGCTGCGTGTCTCCTAGATTGGCCCTGACGAGCAGTCTAGACGCCCTTTGCTATTTTTTAGCTACGACGTTTGTAGTCCAACGGACTAATTTATGGCATCTATGGTTCGAATGGAGGTGGTAGGTGGCTGGCCACAGATGGCAGTCCAGTCAGTACGCCGCAGGCAGGTGGTGTCGCGTGGTTACAGCGCGTGACCACCCCACGTTCCCACGAGCAGGCAGCGTGGCAAAAACATTATTTATGAGGGCGTACTTATTAATCGCTAAAAATAGCACAGTTCATGACTTTTCTATCAATTCCACCTGTGCGTTAAAGCATATTACAATATTTTACGTTCTAACCCCAAAAAATTTCTAACAACAAAAAAAAAACTTGAATTGTGTTTTACTTGTGTTACTTTGTATCTTGAATTGTAACAATGTACTTACTTGAAAATAACGTCACGTAATAAAAATCATAAGGAACTTTTCATCACATGTCCGTAAAATTAAAATCCCTGGCAAATTTTAATTTATTTCTTTCTGATGAAAATAACACGGAAAATCTTTTCAAAATGTTGAACGAGGCATACAGTGTCGGACATAGCTTTTTTTTTCAGCAATTTATAATAATGAAATAGGTCCTTATAATATACGTTGAAGTAAAAATAAGGTCGAATAGATAGAGGCCTCTACTCCACACAGGCTTTCATTAAGTAACAGTAATTGGTCTAGGTTAACACCTACATACATGCAAATGATAGGGAGAATTAACTTGTGCACGAGTGGGTAACGTGGTAGGTACACACACACACACACACCCTCACCCTCTCAGAGACACACACACACACACGCTGTAGGGCTTAGATACCTCTTCTAAATTTGTCTTCTAATAATTGACTCGTTTTATCAAAGGCGGTGATTTCTTCGTATTTTTTCCGACAGTGAGACGTCTTGTGTTTGTCAAGTTGTGCGTGGGCGCTGCTGTGACTCACAAATCTTATTTAAGTTCAGGCGCTTGAAGGAAGTGAAGAGTTTATTTTATTTGTGAGAATGTCGCTGAAGTTCATTTACCTTGCGGACTTATTTTAAGTTAGATTTTTCTTCGTAATATTGCAAAAATGACATATGTAAAGTGGCTCATAGCTCAGTTCGGTGCACGGATTTGCATCTACGTCTGCAAACCGATGTGACTCTACCATTCCTTTCACGACCTTATGTGTTACCTTTGCAGTGTCTTAACGGTTTGTCACAATCTCTTCTCCATCTTTCCAGGCCTTCAAACTGTTCAAGCGCAGTAAGAGCCGCAAGAGCGCCCGGAACCGCGTCTCGCCCGCACTGGTCCGCTCGCCCTCCTACAGCGGTACCGTCGACGCGCGCGCAGAGATCGACCTTCAACAGTTCTGCGCCTGCCGCGCCTCCCTCCCTCCCATGCCGGTCGATGCACAGGATAACCACTCTTACTACAGCAGCTATAACAGCTTCAATAGCTCGCGAGTGGACTCCTTCGAAAGCTACGGAACGAACGAGTCGAATAGGTCCGACTCCGCGTACGACTCCGCGCGGAGCAGCCCCACCAGGGCCCGCGTGTGCTATGCCACGGTCACCTACTTCAACGTCAACGACAGCGAGGATAGCAGCAGCATCCTCACCGAGTACACCTTGCTGGACGACTCGGAGATGGACCGCGAGCTGGAGGAGGACGAGGTGGAGCGGACGCAGAACATGATCAACGAGAGCATAGAGGCCGTCAGCACCTTATGAACTGGGCTCTTAGCTTGTAAGATGTACATATTCATGGTATCCATGTTATTGTAAAACGAGTTTGAATCTGTGAGTTTACTTGATGCATTTGAAATGTGTGTGATATTTATAATTAATTACAACTTTCGCAGCTGGCGTTTGACCTTATGATATTGTATAAATAAACAAAGAATTATATTAAGTAATTTAGATTGTGTAAACCAAAGTATATTTGTGATAATGTTAGACATAGGTGATTAATATTGTGTGTAGGCTAAGACTGTTGATCTCAAATATATTTTATCTAAACATTATCTCATGTCTAAATATCATTTATTCTTAGATAAGTCAGTAGCAAATTTCAGTAATGAATGACCCTCTCACGATTTCCCTGACAAACGTCAAAAGTACAAAACAACCCAAAGTAAATACCTAGGCACCTAGGGACCCCTATGTTTATATTTTTGTAGAGCATCTAGATAACTTTACATGGATGGTACCAAAGAAAATAAATATGTGCCGACTACTCTGGTCTTCCACTGGAGATAGATAGTAATTAAATTAATTGAATAAGATCGGTACTTTTTTTAACATATTAAATGTGCGCTGTCTTAATAATTAATTGTATGGATGTCTTAAAAAATTATGGTTATACGTTGCTTTTTAACCAAGCCAGAAATAACGATATCCTAGTTATTTGTCGTTCACGAAGGAATGTGGTGGTGGTCACGAAGGAAGGATGTGTGAGGCAGAAATTGATTGAGTGAGTAGGTATCCTATTCTCAAGGTCTTCAACCAACTTGCGGCAAGGAGGCTCTTAGATAACTTCAAATGAAATTAACTGATGTTTGCCGAACTAAGTTAGCTAAGAGAATATTCTCGGCTGTCAAAATTGGCTTTTCCTTCAACTAACAAACAGAATTGATCAAAGTAGGTAATACAGAAATGTACCTACATTCCCCAGTTATACATTTCTTCATCATGGAAATGGAAAGTCCATTGGTGTGGGTGCACTGTGCACGTTTGTAGCGGAACCCACGACCATTAGAATGACGGTCGACGAATCTTTTGCTCTACCGCAAACATACAAGTTTATACATACCTATGTATTTCATATAGATTGATTGAATACTTACCTATTCTACCCGTAACAATCAATATCTCGTAAGTCGATGGTTAGAATTACCTATAGCGATGATAACACCAGGGTTATGATTGTTGCGTACGTACACAATTATCATACCTGCAGGACCTACATCATAGTCCCATTGTAACCGTTGCACCTTGTCGGTAAGTATCTTTTGTGTGTTTTACAGTAAGCTGGCCACCGTACTACTCTAATTTTACTATTTATCCCCTTTTCTTTCGCTACTGGTTTTAACCCTCAGTTGGAACGCTCTCGATCAATCTATTTATGTATCAATAGGCAGCGTTGCACAAATGAGACAAATCCCAGAACAGGTATTTCTCGTTCACAATCTCTCAGTATTTCGTTCACTAAATAAAGTGGATGGGATTATATTTTGCAAAATAATACACAAAAGATAATATTTTGTACAATTACGACATTTTAGAGGTAATGTAATGCCCCGTGCAAAATGAAAACGGGTTTATCAGGTTTTGTCGCTAGACTTTAGATACTATTTGGCCACACATTAACTGTTAGTACCTACCTTTTTATATTTTCCATGTGGTTGTACTCACTAATTCGGAAATAATTAGGAAAGAATGCGTATTGGTAACTAGCGGAGCAAAAGCCTACCCTAGGTTACTACCTAGGTACCTACTGGTACCTATATCTGAGCATTGCATCTAAGTATTTGATAATAGGTATTTGAATTTTAAATCAGAACAAGAAATTAAAAAAAATATATTTATAGCCCAAGCATCAATGAGAAGATCAAGATCGATCTTTTTAGGGAGACTGTTTTAGTGAAAAGGTTTTTCCAAACACCGCTGACTGGAGGACACTTGGCTGTTCTCATCTCAGCACTCCGTTTTTGGCTGACTCAAAATTGTTAAGTGTTTGATGACGACCTTTTTTGGGAGATTTGTATGATACTGGCAGATCTGACGAGCTCTTTTAGGTCAATACCTATGCTCATTGTCAATGAGTACCTACCTACGTTGTCCTACCTATTTGTCAGTGTTGTTATTGATCCACGGAACATGGCTTTAAATCGCAATAAATTTTAAAGCAGGTAAATATTATATCTGCTCGAAAGGGGTCAAATTTATTTACCTGCCACTGTGTAACTCACGGTAGACCTACCTATTCTACCTAGTCTATAGTCTATCAATAGTAAGTAGGTACCTATAGTTACGTGCTAATGGTATTAACCAAACAAAAAATTATGTTGTTGAATCAATAAAATCGTCATTTACGAGAAAGCCCACTGCAAGAGCTCTGGCGTCAAGCCTAAAGGAAACGGCGCGGCGTTTTAAAAATCGGAGGTAGGCATCTTGTTTTTGTTGTTTTCTCTTGAACTCTGATTACGACGACCCCTAGCAAGGGCGAATATAATAAACTTATTCATCCTAGAAACTTGTACGGGAAACTGCTTTATCCCAACGTAAACTCTTTATCTCAGTATTCCCAAGTCGAACATGTGGCACGTCACGTCGTCGTCTCGTCTCGACTGGACTTGGCAAGTCGTGTTACGACGTCAGAGGCGCCCTATTGATTAGCTTTTTACATCAATTGATATCAAAAGTATACCTACATTATGTCTGTGTATATTAGGAGATAATCAGCTTAACGCGATTGTTAATATATTTATTTTATGAAGGTTCCTAGATAATCTTATTTGTCAACCACATGTATTACCTAATAAATGTACATATATCTAAGTATTTAACTGATTATTAAATATTTATTTTATTTTAATCATTACCTCTTTGTACTATTCCTAAGTTCTAGTTTTAATTTTTAATGTTTGGCTTAGTTTTTATTGTGGTTTTTGAGAAATCAATAATTTTCAATTTCAGAAGGAATTGTTGTGATTCCTACTCCTTCTTCGCGGGCACCCGTACCCTGAGGTTGGGGTCACCCCTCCTGTGCATTTGCCCCGAGATTTCTGCTTAGTTACCTACACAAACCTATAATTTAT
This sequence comes from Eupithecia inturbata, assembly GCA_963662085.1. Classification (NCBI taxonomy): domain Eukaryota; kingdom Metazoa; phylum Arthropoda; class Insecta; order Lepidoptera; family Geometridae; genus Eupithecia; species Eupithecia inturbata. Next base: position 687,267 of record OY759177.1, read on the forward strand.
AAATTAATGAAGGTTCCACTACCTATGACTTTGAATATTAGAAGAAGATCCCTCAGTCGGTACTGAAACGTGAGATTGAATCTTTCGGGCTAATGAACGGCTCAGTCAGTCTATTTCAGTCAGCCGAATTAAGTTCCTCTGATTAACGAGATAAATGTTCTATTTGTACTGAAGTTCAAGTTTATTCGCTCAACCATAAATACAATGTACCTACGTAGGAAGTATAGTACAGTAAAGCCTTACGTGGAGTCATTGGTCTTTGGGTTTCAACAAGATATCGGTGGGGGGGTTGAACAGTTACTATAAAATAATCTGCTTGCTAACAAAATAGGATAGAACCTAGTCGGAGTAAATATTTAACTTCAGTTTTCTGGTAGGTACAATCCGCGCGTTATAATGGGACGGACGGCACCTTCTCAAAGCTAATGTGCGACCGCGTTGTTACAGTTCGAAATGGTTCCATCCATCCCATTCTGATTATGCGCGGTATACTTAGATAGAAATACATATTATGTATCAAAAGTATCCAAGAAACGTGCGAAGTTGCGATAAAAATTTGGTGACCAGCGCCTTAAGGCTGGTGTATGCCCCAACGGGCTTGAGAACACAAAATAATTATCTGTAGCCGTATAAATAATTTGTTTTATTCGTGAAATGTTCAATTTGTGTAAAATGCTTTGACAAATATTTGAGTGAAAGAAAAATATTCAAACTCAATAGCGTTTAGAAGAAATATCTACGTGTAGATTAAAAAAAATATATTTGTAATTCGGATATTTCTTATAACGCTGTTGATTTTCTTTCACTTAAATATTTGCCTAAGTATTTTACACAAATTGAACATTTCATGAATAAAACAAATTATTTATACGGCTACAGATAATTATTTTGCGTACTCAAGGCCGTTGGGGCATACACCAGCCTTAAAATGTTCAAATTATTTTTCCCTCCAGTGAGAGGGAAATTCAATAGATATTTAGTGGCTTCTCATAAAAGCTCTATTTTATCTTCATGACAGATCTTTTAGAAAGTTTGGATAATGTTCGCGCAACCGAGCAGACTTTAGTCATTAAAAATTGTTTTTAATTCCATAGAACTTTGACCTGAGAATAGGTTAAAGGGTTGTTATTAACCCTTTTATTGAGGCTTTCTCGCTAATGATCGGGTTTGAAAGGTTGATGGTGCGTAAGCTTTGAGCTTAAATAATTTTAGATACCTTCTTTGCTTGAATTTATTTTATGAATTTCGTGTCATTAAATCTGACTTTAGGTGTATTAGTATAGTGGTGTTCGGGTAGTTTTTACAGAAGCTTAACAGTTGCCATAGTTTTGAGAAAATGTTTCATAGAAAAAGTGAGTGAGTGTAAAAATTACTTACACACTTTAATAACAAAAACCTTGGAATGTGTTTTCTTCTAATTCATATTTTATAAACGGGAACGTTCACCGTTCACCTTCGATATTCAAACATACCGACACACGGCTCACACACGCACGCACAAAAACTATTTTGCACCCTGCCTTCCTACGGAAGTAGAACGTGCGAGCGAGAGAAACATACGCAACACACGCGTGCGAGCGAATCAGCATCGTGGGAAACACAGGGGTGGCGATATCCCAAGCATTGAAGTGGGACGGTCATGTACCATTCGCGTTGACCCTCGACTAGAGAGTCAGCGAGTCGCGGTCCTATTGGACATGTGCGACTCATTTAGTGTATTAGCGACACCTGTGCGATTTATCGCTAATTTATTCGATGGTTAAGTGGAAATGGTCGGTTAGGCAATTACACACAGGTGTTTTAGGGTTAACTTTTACGTTGAGTTGTGAGTTTTCACACAATATTTTTTATGGGTGTTTAGAGTAATTTCTTTATTCTTTTGTTTAACCATATTGATTTTTTCGATGCAAAATAAAAAAGGAAATAAGTACATAACATAATTTATTCCTTTTCAAACGTTATTTATAGTATTTACAGATATTTCCTTACATCACATTCCGTGGGCGTCGTCGTCGTAGCGTTTGATATACAAAGCTCTGAAGCTTCAAGGGGAATAAATTCACAATTTGTTGTTCTTGTTTTCATAACAGTCTTTTATTTTATGTCACAACACAAATGCTCGTAATAAGGCTTATTTTACAAAGTTTTTTCATACATTTTCATAAATTAAAGCTTAATTTTTGGTCCCAATAAATCTAGTGACTCTTATCCTAATAAATATAGCTATCACACAATATTTATATAATTCACAACATCATTAGTAGATTCCGAATATATACTTTTGATATACTCTGAGATCCATCAGAACGGACTCTTTAGGTTCGATCGAAAGCTTCATAAGGTCTTTTGTCAGCTATTTTAGTTATTGCTTTTCAAATTTGTAAAATAATAATCATCTTTGCACATTTGTTTCGGTTTGAAAAACATTTTCATCCATTCTCTTCAAATAGGTATTCAATGATGCGTCATACATAACATAACATAACTTTCAAATCAAACCCAAAGAAAACACAACAAGTAGGTATCTAGTCAGTCTAATAAGCTAGCTCGGCGCCCCACGGCCGATAGGGCTTGGAGGTGTTCTGTGAGTACTGGTGGTGGGGCGGGTGCGGGTACGGGGCGGGGTAGTGCGGGGCGGGGTAGGGCGGCGCAGGCTGTGCGGGTGGGCCGGGCGGTGCCGGCGCCGGGTAGTGCGGGTAGGGCGCCGCCGACAGAGGTGCCGCGATCGGCTGTGGCACCGCTATCGTGCCCGACGCCGTGCTCGCCGGGACCTCCTGCCGCGGACACGACAGCTCCGTGTAATGCTGCTGAGGGTGCGTCACCGGCGTCTGAGGATACCAGTTCGCAGACTTCGCTGCCAGCTCCCTCTGCGCCGCGAAGCATTGCAGATGACTCATAAGGCGCAGTCTCAGGGGGTCCTGTATGTCCAGCCCCTCGCACGAGACGAGGTAGCGGGCCACCTCGGCAGCGCACTCCCGGAAACCGATGTTGTGGTAGTCCATGGCGTAGCGCTGCGGGTCGTACGCGAACGTGTCCAGACCTGGAACGACATGATGGAGAGGGTGTTTAGTGTTGGTTGAAAAGGTACCACCTGGTGCTTACAATACGACAATGGAAGTAGGAGGCAAGCCAACACCCCGTGACAGATCAAGGTGGCGCAAGATTTTGAACAGTAAAGATAAGATATTAAATAAACAACTACCGTGGAAAGTTACTAATGTAGTAGGTACTAAAATGGTGGTACAAACGAGCAGCGAGCAATGTTATTGTCTATCACCTGGATGCTGGGTTTCGTTTTAAGGGTAGGCCAATGAAATAACAGGCACAACAGACGCAAGGCATTGTGCAGCTATGTGAACTATGAGATTTCAATGGAGCTTTGTCTTCCTTAAGTTTTACAAATAAAAGGAATCTAGGTGCATGCTAATAATAACGTCTGTTGCAAAACTCTCAACTTCTTTTGACGGTCAGTTTGTTTCAAAGCCTGCACGCTGCCCTTCAACAACACAATACGTTCAAACTGCAGATGCGACTTGACCAAAACTAGTAATACGAGACTCGTTGAATTAATTTACGTATGAATGGCATCCAGACATTATCTCGGAAACAAGACAAGATCAACCCCTCGAGTTAGAAAAGGACAGCAGCAAATCTCTGCTGAATTTGAAAGGGCGTAAAAGAGAGGTTAGATTTAAGAATGTGTAACGGGAACCCCTAGTTTCCGGACTCCTTCCGATGGCGCACCGACCAGCCTAAGATGATCCACCGCGCATTTGCAGTCAGTTGAAGGTTGTATTGGAATTGGTGGTTCATTCAAGGTTGAGGTGTCAAGGTAGCTGGTCGCGCCAGTGGGCCACCGGGCCAAAGGAGCGAAGGGTGAAACGTTTGTTTAACCGGTACCTACTCGTACTTGCATTATATTTTCTCGCAAGGTTTTTATTTTTGATTTTTAACTTTTGTGTTTTATTGATTCAGATAGTTTAAACGTTTTACTTAGTCTGCGATAAATAGTATGAATACGAGACTAGTCCGGTTGTTTGTTGGCCCTTCGCGTTGCAACTACAGACTGACCGGATCAGCCTGAAATCGTGTACCTATAGATGTAGTTCTAGATCACAAATAAAACATATATTTTGTATACATCCTTCTTAATATCCTGCTAATAAAGGTACTAATACAGTTAATTGGAACACACACCTCAAAGGATATAAAAACATTCCTAGTATATGTACAATGTAGGTTATGTGCGTGTTATTTAAAACAATGTTTATCTGAATCCTCTGGACCCGCAGAGGCACACAAAAAAACGTATAGATAAAATTTAGATAAACCATTAAAAACCCAAAACGTCCAAAAAACAATAATCTTACAATACACATCTAATTGCGTTCCTCCTTCCGCTTGCATCCGCCTTTGTGTTGTTTTTATTTGTTCCCGCAGGTGTGGCAGCCCTAACCCTTTGGCGTTAGAGAGCGGATCCGCTTCCGCCTGCCGGGCGCACAATGCGCGTGCCCTTACAATGCGAATGTAGATTACTGGGTTGGATTCATTTGAATTGTTATTGGAAGTTTTTGAAAGGATTTGTTAGAGACAGCTTTCTTTGATTAATTGAGATGCCACTTTGGTTATTTGTGTTGTTCATTTCATTCTTATTCACTGTTTATTTAGTAATGTCCCGCAGGTTACCCAATCAAAATATAAATAATATGTTTAACTACTCGCACGGAATTCAAGGCAATAATTTGAGATATTGCAAACTCAAATCTACCGATTAGGGTGCGAACAATTAAATTTATCCTACTGCGCCAAAAAGGAGATTAACTTTAAACTTTCCCATAAAAATCAGCGTTAACTCCCCTCACATATTGACCGATCAAACACACATCATATACACATAAGCCATCGAGGGTGCTCCCTCAGAGGCAGAGGGTGAGACAGTGCGTCCGAGCGCGTTCCCACGTGCCCACTATTGGGAGGCTGGCGATTGATTTGTTTGCCGTGTTCGATAATCCGGGGATCTGAGAGAGTGCTACTTCGGATAATGAAAACGAAGTGGGCAGAAAATAGCAGTAACAGGATTAGGAAGAGCTAAGTTTAAGAGCGGCGACGAATAAGTAATTGATTTTAAACCAAAATAGCAAAATGAAGCTTAAAATAGATAGAACGAAATAAGGAATGCTAAATTAAGATAGTATTTTTAGGTTAATTGAATGACAAACACAGAACGTTTCCTTGTGTTATTTATATTCTATTTATTAGACCTCCCATTCGTTTGTCGTTCATTATTATCGTTTTACTTTGGTTTTATTTCTGATCCTTCCTTTGATATCGAAGGCAAAATACTCAAACAAAATACGACAACATTTCTAGATCGTACTCTAGCTAGAGAGTACGATGTTAGAACTGTCGAGCTCTAGCACACACTCGAATTCACAACAGTAGAGGAAAAATAAAAGTGCAACGTCATCATAAGTCAAAGCCGTCGACACGAGGGTTGCCAGCCAACCGCTGACACAAAAACTATCACTCATAAACTGATTCCTTCGTATCTCAGCTTCCTGTAGTTTTTGCTGGCGCCAGGTGGCTGTCCGAGGCAACCGGGAAACCAACGGAGGGAGGTAAATGTAACCGATACCTGGCCAGTGGGCGCTATTGTGGTTTCTGTGTTATCCATTTAATGAACTGGCTATTGACTTCTTCCTTTCTAAGGATGTTGCTCTTTTCTTGAGGTGGTTTAGATTTTTGATTAGGTTTAGATAACGATAAGCGACGAGATCCCTTGTATTTGAAATTAGTAAAATGCTATAGACAAGGAGGATGAGAAGAAAACGTTAAAATAATAGTACAAAAACTATAATTAATGTTCTTGGAATATAAAAAAGCAAACTTAAATTACTTTGTTACAAATTCAATGCGAAATTGCTGTTTTTAGCAGACACGGACACGGACAGCGGAAGCTTAGGAATAGAGTTCCCTTCGGGCTCAGACCAAACCTTCGGGTACGAAACCCTATTACTAAGGCTCTGCTGTCCGTCCGTCCGTCCGTCTCGTGGCTATATCTCATGAACCGTAAGAGGCAGACAGTTAAAATTTTCAGATAATGTGTATTTCTTTAGCCGCTATAACAACATAATAAAAAAAAATATCAAAATTAAAGGGGGCCATTCAACAAACGTGTTCTTTGGCTATTTTTGCTCTTAATTTGTTAAAGCTCTTGAACCACAATAGGTAGACACATGAAACTTTCTATAATTAAGTAACACTTCAACTGTTATAATAAAAAATACTAAAAATAAAATAAATTTGTAAATTGAAAGGGGTCTCCGAACAAGTGAAAACTTGATGTTCTTTGAAAAAGTTGCCTGATTTATACGGCACGGAACCTATATATTATATGTAAATGGGCTACACACGACGCGATTTCCTTTTGTTTTTCGTATACTGGTGGCTTGAATTTGTGACGTCAGCATGGATAATTGTATGAAAAACAAAAGACAATCGCGCCAGCTTTTAAAAATGTATCCATACCGGGTTACTGTTTGATATGGTAGGTACTAACAAGCATGGTAGAGCTTTACGCTCGATTTAATCTAAATTAACTCGACTCGCTATAGATTCACAGTTTACTTTAGCTTGTTTTGCTCTGGTTCTGGCTCTTTCTTAAAGTAAAATCACATTGAACGTTAGCACGGAAACTGTTCATCGAGATTATAACAATAAGTGGAAGGATGCGACACGCTGGTGACCACGACCACAGCCATCCTCGCGACCCGACCACATCCATCCTCGCGACCCGACCACAACAACAATTACCATCCATCCTGACGTCAGATTGAACGTGAACTTTGACGGAAAAAACGTTGAATTAGTTTGTGAAAATGCCGTGAAGGTAATTTGACAATGCGTTGAGGAAGAACCAATTAAAGGTAAACAATTCGTTGGCAGCGGTACAGAAGAGAAGTACCTATGTATGTATTCAAAGCTTTACAAGCTTAGAATCGCTCTATCAATATTAGCTCAAGAGCCTATAAATAAACATTTGCACCAACATCCCCAAAACGATCAAAGATCTTTTCATGCATCAAATTAAAAGCATGTCATGCCAATTCACTAACAAAAGGGTCCTTTAAATCCTCGGTCACAAATAGAAGTATCACCTGTCGACTGGACCCGGAAACTAGCGTGGGAACCGGGCCCTTCCGGGATCGCCACACCACCCGCATCAAAGATTAAAGGACTATAAACATGGTTTTTAGAGATGGCTCGTTTTTAGGAGGGTTTGTTTGAGTATGAATTAACGAAGGAGTATTACGGAGTTGAAATAACATGTATGGAGTTGATGGTGGAACAACAGTGAAATTGTACAAAGATATAATCATCTGAAAACCAACGCGAATTTCGAAAATTTTTATTCTCTCAAGTAAATTCTCACTTTGTAAAGTAATAAAACTCGTATTATAAGCAAAGAATCTATAGGCCACTTCAATTTTACTGCATACCCGGTTTATCTTTTTCTGTCTAAGAATGTTTATTTGACAAGTTTTCGTCATGTTAGTTTAAGCGTCGGCAAAATGTTGGCGTCAGTATAATAGAACCAGAGGACCTGACGCATACAACTTAGATTATATTGAAAAACTTATTAAAACTTATTTTTAAACTCCACCCCCCTTCCGGGCCCCGTAGCAATATTGAAAGTAAAACTAGAAGTGCGACAGTGAGCGGAACGACAGGATATTAAAAGTAACAGTTTCTTTCAAGTTTGAGGGCAACACTTGCAACTTTTACAAAGGATTTCTATGGACCGGAAAAGCGAATCGTGAATTCACTTTTTCATTATCTTTTAGCTTTTTTGTGCAGACCGTTACGTTTTGTTAATTTGGAGGAAACGGAAACAGGTTGTTAGATAAGTTTAGATTTAATTGCGCTGGATAACGGAACTTTTGAAAAGTAAAAAATTTTGTAAGTTTGAGTTTCGGAGACTGGTCTAGATAGGACACGTGTTATTGCATCAAGCACTCCGACACCGAACCTCGGATTTAACACCGTTACCGTTTTAGTAGAACTCAGGCGTAATCCGAAATGTATAATGTCACTGTGAACCATACTCGTAGAGATCCAGCTATTATCCCGGAGATTAGATTTGGAAAACACAATTTATAAACTTATGCACAGAAGGGATTATGACAGGGTTATGTATGACACTGAAAGTTCATTAGTATGCTTTGTGAACTAACCTTTAGAGTGAATCATCTTGAGATGGTCCACCGTAAGCTGCAGGATCTCCGCCTTCTCAAGCTTGGCACTGCCTTGTTTCTCGCAGGCGGCCGGGACCAGCCTCTTGAGCTCCGTGAGGGACGTGTTGATGCGGTCTCGACGCTTCTTCTCGATGACGCCGCGGCGCCGCTTGCGCGTCATTAGCTGGCAGGAGTCGCCGCCCGGTGACCTGTGGACGATGGTAATTATTGTTGTTGAGGAAACATTGCAACAGTTACAAAATCTTACATATTTTACCAAAACCTGCCGAATCTCCTAGAAATGGCGCAGGTCGTCATTGAACCTAAATGTTATAATGTACGAGTATAAATGTGTAGTAGTGTGTATTATCTGAACTGTATTATATGTGTAGTTCCTATAGTATTTTTAAAATTAGATTAATTAACTTAAGTTAATTAATTCAGCATCACCTTAGGGCTAAAAAAATACCTGTAATGATGTTGTTTCTTAATAAATAATATATAAATAAATCTTCAGCTAAAAATTACGCTTTATAATATCGTGTGATTTAATGATAAATCGAAATTTCAATTGGGAAAAGTTCGCATTTACGTAAAAATATAGTAAGAAACTGGTTTCACCTATTCTATGTATTTATTTCAGCACTAAAACATTTTCAGTGCAAACAGCAAGCTTCGTAGCAAGGTGCTACGCTCGTAGCGCGCGCGCCGTAGCACTTTGATTTGCGTTATAACGGATTTAACGGTAGCATAGATAGGTTATACTTTTTTATGGATGAAGTATGTTTTTTATGGTGGAGTAAGCTCTGTTTATTATACGTTACTTCATGATTTTTTTATAATTCATTCTAATAAGATTCATACCAGAACTTTTTCTACAGTTCATTTAATATTTAATGATTATATCTGTACTCACGTGGCATCTTTACTGCTCTCTTCAGAGAAGGCATCATCTTCACTCTCGGAATGTGCCCGCTTGCTCCTGGGGGCCGGCACGGGGGCCGTGGGCGCCGGGGGGCCCCAGCCGTACTGCGGGGCCCATTGAGTGGCCGGTCCGGGGCCCGGTTGTTGCAGACTTGTCTGCTCCATGTGGCGGTGGTGGTAATCCATGGTACACAAGTTAAGAAACACTGGTAGATCTTAAAAATCATGCAAGTATATAAGTTTTTGGTTAAACTAAATAACCACTGTTTCACGATTATATTAGGTGTCAATATCACTGTATTTTCTCTGGTTCATATCGCGTTTTTAAACCAAATCCTACACTAGACAGGCAGGTATATTAAGTAACTATTACTTGTTCACGAACTTTTTAATGGCTTATCAGATTGCTAATGTTCACGATGCCAAGGTTTTTGTTTCAGGTGTTAAAGTGTCGATATCGCTGCGGTATTCCCCAGTTAATTGTGGTCTGTGTGCGCAAGATGCGCGTGTGCGGACGTGCGCACGCGTCGGCCGCCGCTCGCGAAGTGTGCGCCGCGTGCGACCCACGCCGCGCCCTCCGGCGACCCCACATTAACAACCACGTTATTTAACCACATGTGGGCTAAAGTTTTGAACCTTATGGGAATCGGAACAGGGTTTATTGTGACGGTAAAGAATATTATTGTAGATTGGCGTAGTGAAAAGTTTCAGATGATCGAATCTGTGCTTTATTTCAACTGCACAGCGAGCATGAAAGTTCGATGGACCTTCAATATTTGCTATGATTTTTAATTGAGTTTCCACGCATAGCATTCCAGCCTTTAGTAGCCTTGGGATAAAGGTTAGAGTTGGTTGATTAAAGGTGGTACAGGGTGTTACGCTGGCCGCGTGGCGGGAAGCGGAATACAATTAGGAAACGCAATTTCATTCGGTGGGACGTCGCTCGGACGTGTGCCCCGGGACCCTCTGACGGATTAGAGAGCTGCGTTAGCCCTGCACAGTGTTATATACTGATTATGTACCCAGTTACATAATGCGAAAATTGTCACCCATTTATTTCATGACTCATTGGCGCAATTATCGAAATAATTATCCTCCCTATTCTTATCAGAAGATCTAAATTACGTTTGAAATATTTTTTAAACTTTTATTTTAACGCCCAATTAAAGTTTTAAAATAGACACAAAGCCAATGATGATGATGATGACGAGTTTCGCTCTATCAAGTGGTCACCGTCAGACTCTTGCATATCACTGTAGCAAAAGGAGAGTTAGAACCGCAAACTACGGAAGCGTTGCTACAATGGTGTCGCTAAAGGACAACTCACTTGTGCTTCCTCCAAGATGCTATTTTCAATGTCATTGGCAACACTTGTTGCACGTTCCATAGGCACTTGTAACATTACACAAGGCATGCGGTCCAGCCTCTCTCTGTCCCGCTGACCTAGTCGGTAAGAAGACGCGTGGCGTGCGGCCGCCGCGCGCCGGACCGCACGCAGCGGAAGCGCCGCCGGCGCTGAGGCACGTGCGTCGCGCAAGACGTGGGCTTGCGCGTTGCGCGTGTTGATGCTTGCTGCACTTGTCGAGTTGACTTTGGATGGGGATTGGTTGAATTGATTGTGGATATTTATCACTTGTAGTCATCGGCAATTGGTGATCGTGACCCACATATCCTCGATAGACGACTCGACTACGCGGTCGGCCCAAGTGTGAGTGGCAGGACCAACTTGATATCAGTCCAGACCGGTGGACTAAGCGCTGAGATGAACAAAAGCGATAAGTATTCTTTGCCCAGCAGTGAGATCCGATGGAACACCTTAAGCCGAGACGAATAGAAGAGATAGGAGGAATTTTTGCAGCAGTGGAAACCGATGAGCTCTTAAGATTGGTTTGGTACTGGATGTAGGCCGTTAAGCTAACCAATTTCTCATATTTGTATTTAACACGTGCATATTAAAATGTTTAGCTTTCGTTATCTTTCTGATTGGTTTAGCATCTTGTAATACCCCTTCACAAAAGTCCTCCGTTGATACATAGTTTTTTTCAAAGTCGGCGTATCATGTGAAACATGATCTCGTGTTAAGCCTCTTACGCGAAAGTCAGTCGAAGCGGCAAAACTCAGATCCTAATCAAGGCTTTATTTTGACTGAAACCCACCGAGCCTCGGTCCGCTACGATTCACATCGACATAACAATAGTGTACAGTCGGTGTCAAACTCGTGGGAGCCTCCATGATTATCTTGTATGGCCGAATAGGATAAAATTGTTAATACTTACTATAATTTAAGACCTTCATGTAACTATGATTAACACAATTTTACAATAAAATTATTCTTATTCTCATTCATGTTAGTGGAATACCTTAGTCAATAATTCAAACATCCAAAGAGGTCACTTACTTTCAGCGTCTGTCTGGCCTAACATAGCTTTTCATCAATTTAACATAGCTTTTCCTCAATCGAATAGAAATCAAGCGCAATCTTTTTATGAATTTAAAAAAAACTTAAGTTTCGCCAAACCTGTTGCTTGCTGCAAAACCAAGCTTAATAGCAAATGCTACAACAATAATTTGCGATCTATAAGTCTTTAATTCTCATGAAATACTAGTGTCTATCTTTTAGCACCTCTGAGTGTTCATTGTGTACACTACAGTACAAAGTGTCACAGCTCGAGTTTTAAATCCCATCAAATTAAACATGGAAAGATGCGCGATCTTCAGATTACGCATTGTGCCACTAATCCGTTTTCCGCCTCGAATACAAGAGAATGGTGTAACAAGCTACTTTTGTTATTACTTTTACTATTGACAGGTTAAGCACATTTACTGATGTTAGCCTAAGATTGAATAAAAACATTTTAATCGAGGCTTACAAACAATTGTTATCAAGGTTGATAAGTAGGTACCTAATAGGATTTTTTTCTCCAGGATATTTCTCCTACATAATTTAGATATATGATTTTCATATAATACATAATTATATACCTATAATATTATATTGTATTAGGTATATCAGGTATCGTATCTAGTGCCCATAACACGAGCTCTGCTTAGCTTGGGGCTAGATGATTCTGTGTGGATTGTCCAGCATTATTATTATTACTTCAAAAATTTTGCCATAACATTTGCACGTATCAATAGTTTGGAGATTGATTCTTCATTTCTTTGCAAAGCATTTCTTCGATCTGTTGGAAGTTTGGATCAAAGAAATCCAACGATTAGATGCAATACTGTGGAGCCATTTTCTATGAATCTTATTTATGATTTTGTTATTATGCAAAAAATAGTTTCCCAGTTTGATTATGTGCCCACCGCTACTTACTTGTAATAATATGTAGTGTGAGTCTTTCATTGTTATCTAGCTTTACTTTTATCCTTGTCTCGGTATAGAACCCTCTCCCCTCTTTTGTGAACCTTTTTTGCTTTTTTTATGAAACCGAGGAAAATTGTTAGTAAAATAATAAGTATGAAATAAATCTACTTCACCCAACTGATAGGTAAACTTTGTGTGTTTATAATGAGTAGGTAAACTCGGAAATACTGCTCTGATTTTATATATCTTTCACTGCTAATTTCAGTTCTCAATAAATTAATTTCTTTAGGCTTACAAAATAGGTAAGCAATTACAAGTCAAATTCTATACTATTAATTATTATTTATTTATTTATTTATGAAAGGAAAATCAGCAGCACATATAAAAAATAGGAAAATAGAAACAAAAGGCTAACAAACGGTAGTGAGAAGACCAGTAGATACATAAAAAGTGATTATAAAATAATAAATAAAGTGTTATTGATTTTCTACCTTATTTTTGTTATTTAATGCTACCACGTGAAAGAAGACGCAGGCAAAGGCTAGATTCATATAACTAAATGGGTCAGCAGTAATTGGTATGGACTGGATCCTATTCGGATAAATATTCGGGTGTCGACCTACGAGTACATCTCAATTAATAGCTGGACTGCTGGACATGAGGGTCGTCCTCAATATGAGCATCAGGTTGTGCCTGAGTATCTTCTGATGTACGTAGGTTTTTAAACCTATGTTATAAGCAGGAATACTTACCTAGCTTATATCTATATTCACCTAAAATATAATCAACAACTATAAAATAGCTTGATAGAAAATAAAAATCTCTTGTCTTTCTAGGAAGTGAAAACGGCGCTAACGTTAGCAACTGGTCTAGAACCAAAACAAAATAAGAAACAGGTGTCACTGAAACATAATTCCCACAGCTTAACTTACCTGTGGTAACAAAGTGTTCGGATATACATAGATTGGACCCAGAACAGGCGACTATTTAATATTCTCAGTTCATTCAAAAATATCACATAAAAAGTCACGTAGAAAAAGTCATGAGAGCATGGGTTTTTCGATTCCTAACCCGTTTTTTGTAGGCGTGAGAACCTGATTCCCTATTTTGTATGGGACTACAAGACAGGTGGCTATGGGTATTGTAGCCCTCTACTTGCAAAATAATTGTGAAGGGTGGTCTCCATACAGATCTGAGTTCCGTATATTTACATAAGTACTTAGCGGTTTTGTGGGAGTTATAAATATTGTTGTTTGCTTGGATAATAAAGTATTTGTACAAATAGCTGGAAGCATCCGAGTGTTCGAATGTTTTTGGTTTCTTTATTTTGGCTTTTAAGAAAATAAAATCATGTTTCCCTACTTATTTTATATTATAACATGTAAAAGCGAGGATGAGATTATACGAATTCCCGTCTCGTCTAAGAAGTCCTTTGAAGGTAGAGCCACTATCAAACTTTCAGACTTTGAATACATTATCATCAGTCTTATTTAACGTCCGGAAAAATATGTAAACAAACGCGATAAATACCCGTTAAATAATCCTAATAATATAGTGTTGAGATCGCGTAAGTTTACAAACATTTATCGCCTTTGATTAATTACTGTGGCAGGTACCTAACTTTATTTCTTTCCCACCAAACAGAACTACTACCAAATACCGTAATACTTACCCCCGCTTCACAATTACGAACCGCTACATTACCGATCAAACAATAAAAAACACTACTTTTACATTACTGTATTTAGTTACAATACCAACGCATCATCTTCCAAGCTACTCTCTCTTATTTTCATTACCATAGAGTTTGTTTTATGAGGGTTACAGTTTATTGAGGGTGGTTTAAATACACAAAACTCTACCCAGACGCTAAGTCCGTATTGCAAGTAGATATGACTCACATTAAGTAGAGCAGGACTCGCTGAGGGTGGAAGTGACGAGTTCCCGTGTGAACGAAGTCGGGGGTGGTGCAGGGGTAGTCGTGGTTAACTCTGCGTTTCATATTCTATTGTCCTACAATCATTTATTACTTCGGTGAAATTACGCTTAATTGTGATGTCAGAGAGAAATATGCTGTTGATTCTCTCATTTGAATGCTAAGTCCGCGATGGATAACAATAATGCGTTTTAATTACGAATGGAAGTGTTTTATGGGATTTCGAAGCGCTTTAATTTGTTTAATCAAATTTTGTTTGTGTAGAGAAGGTATGTAACTATTGAGGCGACTTATTGCCGAGTTTGGATGGGACATAGAACTCCATGGTAAGGGACATCATTATTTACCTAGCAGAAGACAAGACAACAATGTTTTTGAATCACCGCGTTGAAAACCGCATGACATTTTAGGGTGCGATAACTTGACTTTATCAGATGTTTTTAATATTTTCTCAAAAAACCTCTGAGTATAGTAAGTACTTAACAAAAATCGACCGAAAAGTGTAGAAATTGCTCTACCTTTTTGACGCGATTTACGACCCAATTAAATCAAAAGTATGCACCCAGTGGCAAACAATGAACCTATCCGATCGCCCCTCGGTCCCGTCGATAATGGCACTTCCCATTGATCTATGGTCGCGTGTGAGTGCGCGCGCACGGCGGTCGCACGCGCCGGGCGCCGGCAGAGCCACAGGGAAAGCTTCACTATCTGTAGTAGATATAGAACAGAGCTCAGATTTCAGTGGGGAGATCAATACAGAACAGATCGTTCATTTTGATCTCAGATTCACTTTATAAGAAACAATTTAGATGTGGTGAAGACTTGCTTTTATTTTATAGACGTTTTATTTTATAAACGCACTACCCCAGGCGGCCCTGACGTAACACGGACATGGCCTTCACTGATAACCAGCGCTGGGTGGACACACCAGTTTTCATCCAGCACAATGCTGAGTGGAGGCCATATTTATCCTAAGCCCTGCTGCGCACGAAAATAATAAGCACCTCTAGTAGGTGGGTACTCTATTAGTTAGTTTCTTATGTTAGTTAGCTGAGAAGTAGATTTAAGGTTTAGGATAAATAAAATATTTTCTTTCTTTTCTTTCACTTGATCTCTTCTAGTTCTATTGGTAAAGAGCTCCATCGATATTAAATAGTCGGTAATGTTGGTAATTCTCACAGCATTAACCCAGCTACAAACTAATTACTTAATTTAAGGGTACTAGATAATACTTTCATGTAGGTATATCACATAGAGACAGATATTTTTAATTATACACAGAAAATACCCAGAACTCCGGGACCAAATATCTGCAGATCATACACTATTCAATTATACTTGAACTCACTATGCTATGTTGTATGTTTATCTGTGCTGTTCCTGTGAAGCCATTTTAATGTATCTTTATCTTTATACAAACATATGTCCCGGGGCGGGAATCGGACCCGGAACCTCTGTGGCGAAGGTACTGGATAACGTGTCAAAAGTTACCTCTTTAATGGTGTAAAATTTTACAAAAAAATTATTAAGTTTAAATTGTGACTTCTTTATGGCAAAAATGAAGGAAATCGTGATAATGAAAAACTATTACACTTACAGTAGTTTTGTCGTAAAGAAGTACCTAAATAAACCGCCCAGTGCGAGTCGACTCGCACACAATGGGTTCCGTACCGTAAAAATCAGGCAACTTTTTCAAAGAACATCAAATTTTCACTTGTTTGGAGAGAAAATTTCAACTGTCTACCTCTTACGGTTCATGAAATAGAGCCCTGTGACAGACGGACGGACGGACGAACAAACGGACAGCGAAGGGTTCGGTTTTCACCCTTCGGGTACGGAACCCTAAAACATCCAAACATCAAAACTTTCGTTTGAATCACTAGAACCTTGCTGGTCGCGACTCAGGTAGGAACAGGTTCTACAGAGACCTGTACTCCGTCCATGCGTTTATTTACTTTTGACAACTCGAGTGACAATCCATTCGAAATGTCACACAGGTAGGAACGATCACCGATTATAAAGTTTGGGTCATAGTGGCTTTGCCAGATATCGGCTTGCAAAGTTGCTAAATTGGCATCTCAAATTTGTTATATTGTCAAGCAAAAACATTTGTATTTTTTTCAGGCTCAGAGCTTTTAGCGACGTAGCTTTTTACTATAACGAATTTGAATAAGAATAATTTTATTGTAAAATTGTGTTAATCATAGTTACATGAAGGTCTTAAATTATAGTAAGTATTAACAATTTTATCCTATTCGGGCATACAATCTTAGTCTAGGCAGATAATCATCTATTCGGGCATACAATCTTAGTCTAGGCAGATAATCATCTAATGTCAAAAAATTCCTTCAAATTGTAGTATACGTTAATAACAAGCCACTTCCATAACTTAACTTGAGATTTATTAGCTCGCTCAGGTACCCACGGTAGAATTTAAAAGTGTCTGGCAACACGTAGGCACTATCGAAAGTCTCTAGCGTTCTAGAAAACACTTTATATAAAATTAAGCTTTTATACTATTACGAAAGTTCACTTACATTTTATCAAGGTTTAAACTTTTAATACCTTTAATCAAGCGTGGCAGGGCAAAACCACTATGCATCTGTCTACAATGGAAGTACCTATGTATGTACTTGATTCCTAATGCCATCGCGAATATAAAAATATAACTTTATACTTTAACGAATTTGAGGTGCAAGTTCAGCATAAGATATCTGCCAAAGCCGCTTACAAACTTCATAATCGGTGATCGTTCCCACCGTGACTGCACACGCAGACAAACTCTCAGCTTTTATAAAACAACGATGGTCTGGCGGTCGCAGGCTCTAAGCCTCCAAAAACGTTGGTCTGGAGGTCGCAGGCTCTAAGCCTCCAACAACGATGGTCTGGAGGTCGCAGGCTCTAAGCCTTCAACAAAGATGGTCTGGAGGTCGCAGGCTCTAAGCCTCCAACAACGATGGTCTGCCGGTCGCAGGCTCTAAGCCTACAACAACGATGGTCTGGAGGTCGCAGGCTCTAAGCCTCCAACAACGATGGTCTGGAGGTTGCAGGCTCTAAGCCTCCAACAACGATGGTCTTGAGGTCGCAGGCTCTAAGCCTCCAACAAGGATGGTCTGGAGGTCGCAGGCTATAAGCCTTCAACAACGATGGTCTGGAGGTCGCAGGCTCTAAGCCTCCAACAACGATGGTCTGGAGGTCGCAGGCTCTAAGCCTACAACAACGATGGTCTGCCGGTCGCAGGCTCTAAGCCTACAACAACGATGGTCTGCCGGTCGCAGGCTCTAAGCCTACAACAACGATGGTCTGGAGGTCGCAGGCTCTAAGCCTACAACAACGATGGTCTGGAGGTCGCAGGCTCTAAGCCTACAACAACGATGGTCTGCCGGTCGCAGGCTCTAAGCCTACAACAACGATGGTCTGCCGGTCGCAGGCTCTAAGCCTACAACAACGATGGTCTGGAGGTCGCTCTAAGCCTACAACAACGATGGTCTGGAGGTCGCAGGCTCTAAGCCTACAACAACGATGGTCTGGAGGTCGCAGGCTCTAAGCCTCCAACAACGATGGTCTGGAGGTCGAGGCTCTAAGCCTACAACAACGATGGTCTGCCGGTCACAGGCTCTAAGCCTACAACAACGATGGTCTGCCGGTCGCAGGCTCTAAGCCTACAACAACGATGGTCTGGAGGTCGCAGGCTCTAAGCCTACAACAACGATGGTCTGGAGGTCGAGGCTCTAAGCCTACAACAACGATGGTCTGCCGGTCGCAGGCTCTAAGCCTACAACAACGATGGTCTGGAGGTCGCAGGCTCTAAGCCTACAACAACGATGGTCTGGAGGTCGAGGCTCTAAGCCTACAAACACGATGGTCTGCCGGTCGCAGGCTCTAAGCCTACAACAACGATGGTCTGCCGGTCGCAGGCTCTAAGCCTACAACATATGGGTGTGAACGCCAGCGTAGTTAACTCGCCTACGTTACTTCGGTTAACTTAAATATATCGTCAACCTTTTTTCAAACATGAAGTGCGCGTCTTGTGGATCCGGCTTTACGGACGGTGTGCAATGCACTGGCTGTATGAAGCAGCTGGATTTCGGCTGCGCACAAGTGACGGAAGCTGGATGGAGGAAGCTTGGCGCTGATAGGAGAGCGGCCTGGAAATGCTCCTCCTGTAAGGGTGTATCGCCTAAGCCGCTGCCGCCGCCATCGCCGGAGCCCGTCTCACTCGAAGCAATAATGAATGAGATACGCGACCTTAAGCGTCAGTTGGTCGGTTTACCATCTCTTCTTCAAGACGTCAAAACCATAAAGGAAGAATTGGTGGATCTAAAATCTAGTTGTGATTTTATGGGTTCTCGCCTCGAGAGTTTTTCTGTAAGAGTTACGGAGGTTGAGTCCCGTGTATCCACAATAGACAAAATGCAAGGATCTATTGACTGCCTGGAAAACAATGTAGCCGAGCTGAAGTATCAACTTGCTGTGGCCGATCAAAGATCACGACTAAATAATGTGGAGATTAAAGGAGTGCCGATGAAAAAAGAGGAGAATCTTCTCTCGGTCGTTGAGTCAATCAGTAAGGAGCTGAACTTCGACCTTCCAAGAGGCAATATCGATTACCTCTATCGAGTCCCGCTACATGGCTCCAAGGAGAAGGCAATTATAGTTAGTTTTACTAACCGCTATGTTAAAGAAGATTTTGTTGCGGCGGCCAGGGCCCGCAAGTCGCTATCGGCCCCCGACATTGGATTCCGTGACTCAGTTCGGTGCATATTCATCAACGACCACTTGAATGCGGACTCGAAGATCCTACTCAACAAGACGAAAGGCATGGCGAAGGAAAAAGGTCATGTTTATGTGTGGGTCAAGTTTGGGAAGATCCACACCCGCAAGAACGACATATCTCCAGTGATCATAATCAACAAAGAGTCTGATTTAAACAAATTACGTTAACCTGTTGCTATAATCCAGGTACCTTGTTTTTTTCTCTTAAATGTAAATTTTTAATCTATTTTTTATTTCCTTATTCTGTTAAAATGTCTGTCTTTTCTATGCTCCTTGCTCGTACATGCATATTATGTTTATTTTACTTATATGCGAAATTTGCACATTTTGTAAAAATGTTTGTTACCGCTAAGCCGACCGTCGTCGACCGGTTACTACTAGCCTATTGTTTAAGCGCGCTCGCTTGCTGCGTTTCTGCATACAAGCTAACTATCCTGCTTGCACTCGCTATTACTCATACTTGCTCGCCCTCTCGCTACTGCAGGAATTTAACTCGTGACGATTTCGTCATTCGGTATTATGTTTTCCTACCCTATTTAATTTTTATACTTCTTTTGTTCTACTCTAATAAAATGGAAACCTTTGATTTCACACTGTCGCTATGTTATAGGTACCAATATGGATAGTTCGACTAAAAATAACTTAAACATTTACTATCAGAACACTAGAGGCCTTCGAACCAAATCAGTTCTGTTTAAGCGTAACTTACATTTAACTTCGTATGACGTGATAATATTAACCGAAACTTGGTTGTTAGATAGCATACTGGACTCCGAGCTATTTGGAAATGATTATGTGGTATGGCGCCGTGACCGTGATTACGGTTTGACTGGTCAAACCAGGGGAGGGGGCGTTCTTATCGCTGTACGTAAAAATTTACACACTATGCATCAGCCCTCGTATCAATCTTCGGCCGAAGACTTATGGGTTACCGTATCTCTCAAGCAAGTTAATAAAACTTTACTTAATATTCACCTTAGCTGCTTATACTTGTGTGACCAAAACCAAGGCAATAGTTTCTCGCAGCAGCTTGAGAATTATTTATCTAAATTAAATGATATCATGATTTTGAACCCGGATGATAAATTTATTATAGTGGGTGATTTTAACCTGAGCGGCGTAGACTGGTCGAGCTGTGCGGATTCAGTTCACCTAATACCATCCCGCGGATTGACTTTTTCGGAAAAAATATTTATTGATGAAATTTCTACTCATAACCTGCGTCAGTTTAATGGTATCCGTAACATCTCGAAGGGCAGAATTTTGGATCTGGTTTTATCAAACGAAGACATCGTCGTAGCTGAATGCTTTGACCCCCTAGTGCCCATCGACCCACACCATCAAGCTCTTCTTATCGGAGCTTCTTTCCTTAATATACCTTGCTTAAAATCTCAATCCTATTTAAAATACTTGTATAACAAGGGTGACTATCTATCTATTAACAATAAGATCTCGGGTATTGACTGGAACGCTGAATTTAATTCGCGTTCGCTTGAGGAGGCAGCTAAATTTTTTTATTCAATTCTAGATCACCTTAAACACCAATATATCCCGTCTAGGTTGGTTAGTGACAATTCTTACCCCAAATGGTTTAGCCCAGCGCTCATCAAGCTAATTAAAGAAAAATATAAACATTTTAGAAAATATAAAACATATGGCAGACTATCTGACTTATCTACATATAAACTTCTACGTAATCGTATCCAACTGTTAGAGGATAAATGTTTTACTGATTACATATCATCCATTGCGAATGGTATCGAACAAAACCCAAAAATGTTTTGGTCCTACATAAAAAGCCGTTCCAAATCAAATGGTATACCTACACATCTTAGTTATTTGGACACCTCTGTTTCTACAGGGGAAACAATTAGTGAAGCTTTTTCTAAATATTTTTATTCCACGTTTCTTGCTCCCTCTGGCACTTATTCATATAATGTCGACTCAATAGTCTCTGCCGAGGCTACCGAATGTGATATTTTGAATATTGAGATAGATCCTGATGAGGTGCTTAAATTGATTTCTAGCCTTGATCTATCTAAATCTGCTGGTCCGGATCACGTTAGCCCTGTTTTCCTCAAATCATGTGCCCAATCAATTCACATTCCTATTTCACTTCTGTTTAATAAATCTATATCTTCTAGCACCGTACCCAAACTTTGGAAATCTGCATTTGTATCGCCAATACATAAAAAGGGCCCTAAATCAGAGGTAAGTAACTATAGACCCATCTCCAAGCTTTGTATAATTGCTAAAATCTTTGAAAGGATTGTATACAATCAGATCTATTCCGCACTTCATCAATCCTTTTCCCCATTCCAGCATGGTTTTCTCAAAGGGCGGTCGACTGTGTCAAACCTCATCATCTTCAACGAGTTCTTATCTGAATCAATGGATAGTGGCCACCAGGTTGACGTAATTTACACCGATTACAGCAAGGCCTTTGATAGGATTGACCATAAACTTCTTTTGTCCAAATTACTTAGGATGGGTATTAGAGGGAATTTGCTCCGATGGTTTTCGTCGTACATCTGCAATAGGTCTCAAGCTGTTGTTGTCAATAATTATGTATCCAGCTGGGTTCTTATCCCTAGTGGGGTCCCCCAAGGATCGCTCCTCGGGCCCCTGCTTTTTCTTATATTTATTAATGATATTTCTACCTGTTTTGTTAACAGTCGCCTACTTTCCTTTGCTGATGACATGAAAATATTTAAAATTATTGACACGCCTTTGGATGTACTAGATTTGCAGGCTGATTTGCATCGACTTGATGCCTATTGTGATGAAAACAAACTGGATCTAAATCCGTTCAAGTGTTCAGCAGTTACCTTCACGCGTAAAAAAACAAAAATCCAGTCTGTCTATCGTCTAAAAAACCAGATTCTGCAGGACTGTAATGTTATTAGAGACCTGGGTGTGCTGCATGATTCAAATCTTTTCTTCGACTCTCATATCGACTCTATTATTAACAAAGCGTCAAAATCATTGGGTTTTGTAATGAGAAGCTCAGCCAGCTTTAATAGATGTAAAACTTTCAAAATTTTATTCTGCACATATGTACGCAGCATCCTCGAATACGCTTCTCAAGTCTGGAGTCCACTATATGATATCTATATCAACAGGATCGAGCGGATACAAATCAAATTTATAAAATATCTTTGTTTTCGTCTTAAGGTCCCGTATAGTTCGTCTAATTACATAGATATTTGCCGTAAATTCCACATGCTTCCTCTGACCAAAAGGCGTGAAATTAGCGACCTGCTATTTTTGCTGAAAATCACAAACAACCATATTAATTGCCCCGAACTTCTGAACAAAATATCACTAAATGTTCCCCGAAAAAGGGTCAGATTTAACGAAATCATTAATACACCGATAGTTAGAAGGAATTATCGTCAGAACTCCTATTTGTAGCGAGTTGGCGACCAATTTAATAAACTTTCTAAGCAAATCGATCTGGACCTCTTCTGTTCCAGCGTTAACTCCGTGAGACGGCGGTTGAGCTCTGACTTTTTCTCAGAATCCGGCGAGGATGATGAGGATGACTCGATCTTGGCATGCGAGTAATTTAGTGCGGATGGTCGATCAACATTTTTGTTGCATTTTTGTTGCTATTATAATTAGTTTTTCTTTTGTTGTTCTCTCATTTATTATATTATTTCTTTGTGTGTACTAAGTTGATTGTAATTTTGTAGGTGATCTGTTCACTTTGCTTGTTCACACTTTTTTATGTATCTACTATTCTTCTTACTCGTGAAAACCTTTTAATAGCCCTCTGTTTTTATTTTCCTAATTCTAAGCTTTTGTATGTGCTGCTGGTTTTCCTTTAAATAAATAAATAAATAAACAACGATGGTCTGCCGGTCGCAGGCTCTAAGCCTACAACAACGATGGTCTGGAGGTCGCAGGCTCTAAGCCTACAACAACGATGGTCTGGAGGTCGAGGCTCTAAGCCTACAACAACGATGGTCTGCCGGTCGCAGGCTCTAAGCCTACAGCAACGATGGTCTGCCGGTCGCAGGCTCTAAGCCTACAACAACGATGGTCTGCCGGTCGCAGGCTCTAAGCCTCCAATGCGGCGGATGCGTTCGTGGAGTGAGGTTGTGCGGTGCTTCCGAGATCACGCGTGTGTCGAGGTTGTGAACTTTGTTTCTTTGTGCTGGGTTGTGCTGTTGTTTGGACTGTGAGGAGTGAGGGTTTGTGGGGTCGTGTCTGCGATGGACGCGGCAGGGAGTGCAGGGCGCGCTGGCGGGGCCGTCTGGCGCCGCTGTGGCGGGGCCGGCTGCGCGCGGTCGGGCGACGGGCGCGACGGTGCTGTCGCCAGCTGCTGCGTTGCCTGGAGCGGAAGCGGTGGCGGGCGCGTCGGCCGCGCAGCCGGCGTCGGCTGGACGCGGCCGTGCGGGGCCCGCCGTCGCCGCCGCTTCAATAGTAGGTAGGTTATGGCGGTCCCCGTCGAAGCGCCGACATGTAGCGGCGGAGGATGGAACCGACGGTTCGGGGAACTCGGACTCGGAGGACGAGGAG
Organism: Eupithecia inturbata; assembly: GCA_963662085.1. Classification (NCBI taxonomy): domain Eukaryota; kingdom Metazoa; phylum Arthropoda; class Insecta; order Lepidoptera; family Geometridae; genus Eupithecia; species Eupithecia inturbata. The sequence continues at coordinate 710,971 of OY759177.1, forward strand.
CCTGGGTCCCGGGGACCGTCGAAGGTCTCCCGAATGGTTACGCGGGCGAGTAGTGCGGCAAGGGGCCGCGCGCGTGTGCGTAGGACCGCGGACGAGGCGAAGGGGCTCAAGCTCCGCGCCAAGCGGGAGGTGGCCGACCTGACGGCCCGATACCGGCGTTCTACGCCGACTGCCTCGGTGGCTCTGTCGCCAGCGGAGGGCGAGGACAGCCCGGCTACAGCGGCTGTGATCGTCGAGCGGGCCGCAGCGGCCGTTAATTATATTACGGAGGTGGGACGCAAGTCCAAAAGCATCAAGGGGGAGCTGCTCGAGGGTATCAGGAAGGCGACCTCTGCTATTATGTATGCACTGGCGGAGCTCGCAGGTCGCTCGGGTACAGAGGAGTCTCGCTTGGTGGCGGCGGAGAACGCCCAGCTCCGTACCGATATGGCGGCGCTGCGGTGCGATATGGAGGCCCTCAAAGGGGAGCTTCAGAGGGCGCTCTGCGCCACCCCTGCTGCCTCCCCCCGGTCTAGGCCGGGCCAGTGTGGCCCAGATAGGTGCCATTGCCAACGCTCGGCCTCAGCCCGTAGAGGAAGTGCGCCTGCGGCCGCCACTTGCGGCCGACAGACGCATGTCGTATGCGGCGGTATCTGCGGCCGGGCGCCCTGCGCGTTCTGCGCTTCCGGTCCCCATTGTGTCGGATCGGGCCGCCCCGCTCGCCCGGGCCCCCGCACGTGCGGTAGCCCCTACTGGCGCTGTGGCGCGCTCGGCGCCTACGAGGGCTGCGCCTGCCGGAGTTTCCGTGCGTGGTGCGCATCTTGCTGGTGTCATGGTACGTGGGGCGGGGCCTTCTATGCGGGCTGGGCTCACTGGCACGGGTGTCGCGGCGCGCGGCGTGTCGTCTGCTGGGGCCGCCACAAGGGTGGCGCGCCCTACCGCGGCCCCGGCATGTGCTTCGTCGCGTGCCGCGACCCATGCGCGTGTTGGACTGCCCAGCGGTGCCTCGGTGCGCGTTGCGCCCGCTTCTATGGTCGTGCTTGCTGGGCGCGGCCGAAAGCGCCGTGCCGCAGTCGAAGAGGAGGAAGACATTGATGTCGGTGACAATGAGACGCGGCCTACCGCTGAGGTTGAGGCGACCTCTGCACGACGCCGCCGGCGCAAACGTGGGAGGAGGCAAACGATGGCAGGGCGCCGCGAGCCGGATGCGGAGTTCACGGGGCCCGCCCCGTCCACTGCCCCCGCCAGGGAACCGCCGCAAGCACTGCCATCCAGCCAATTGGCCGCGCGCAAATTGCGCCCGCCGCGCTCTGCTGCGGTGGTCCTCACCCTGCAGCCCGCGGCAATGGAGAATGGGGTGACTTACGCACAGGTGATCACCGAGGCGCGAGCGAAGGTGGACCTTGCTGCGTTGGACATACCGCGCGTACACTTAAAATGTGCGGCTACCGAGGCTAGCATGTTGGAGGTGGCGGGTGCGGGCGGCGAGGCTAGTGGCAGGGCGGATGCGCTGGCCCGTCGACTGGCCGAGGTACTCGATCCGGGGGTGGTAAAGGTGTCCAGGCCGGTGAAGTCCGCGGAGCTGCGGCTGTCCGGCCTCGTCTGTCACCGCGACAGAGGTCGCGGCGGCGGTGGCGCATGCAGGTGCGTGCGAAGTGGCCGAGGTCACTTGCGGTGCTGTGCGCCCCGGATGTATGTTCGAGTTCGTTTGCAGTCTGGGTGCGGTGCCCGGTGTTCGCCGCCAGGGCGATCCTGCGGCTAGGTCACCTGATTCTCAAGGTCACCTTATTCTCGGGCCGACCCCCACCCAACGGTGGGGGTCGGTCCGGGTGGAATTGCTTGAGACGCGGCCTCTCCGGTGCTTCAAGTGCCTGGAGCCCGGCCACACCCGAGCACTCTGCCCGTCTGAGGAGGATCGCAGCGATCAGTGCTACCGCTGCGATGAGGCCGGCCACAAGGCCGGCACCTGCGTCGCCAAGCCGCGTTGCACCCTGTGCGCGGAGGTGGGCAGGCCTGCGGAGCATAGGTGCCAAGGCATGCACTGCACCGGAAAAACGAGGTGTACCAGTGGCTAGCGGTGGCCCTAGGGCACCATCGCAGCACGAGTGCCCAACGACCCCCGGTGCAGGGGCGGGACCAGAGGCAGATTGCCGGGGAGGTGGACGAGACGCTTATAGTCGCCGTTTATTTCTCCCCGTACGCCCCGCTCGCTCGCTTCGAGCAGTACCTATGCGAGTTGGAGAACCTGGTCGCCGGTCGGCGCTCACGCCACGTGCTCGTCGCCGGGGACATCAACGCCAAATCGGCGATGTAGGGTACCCCGGTGACGAATGCGCGCGGCAGGAAAGCGGAAGACTGGGCTGTGGCGGGTGGGTTTATGGTACTAAATCACGGGGGCGTCAACACGTGCGTGCGGCGGGCAGGCGGCTCGATAGTGGATGTCACGTTTGCGACGAGTGAACTTGCGCGCCGCATCACTGATTGCAAGGTCTTGGAAGGGGTGGAGAAGCTGTCGGACCACCGGTACGTACGATTCGATGTTTCGGCTTTTTCTGCGGCTCCAGTGGACCCGTGGCGTCGCCTGCCGGGTTACCCGCCTCGCTGGGCCCTCGGGAAGATGGACCGCGGCTTGCTGCTGGAGGCTGCAGAAGTGGAGGCCTGGGCGTCGAGGCCCGTCGCTGGCGTTGGAGAGGTGGACGTAGCAGCAGAGACCGAGTGGCTTCGTGGGGCGTTAGAGCGCGTCTGTGATGCTGCGATGCCTCGGCTTGGGCCCAACGCCCCCAGGCGCCGCGTGTATTGGTGGTCGGCGGAGATCGCGGCGCTGCGGGTCGATGCCGTTCGTGCGAGGCGTGCGTTCACCCGTAGCCGCCGCCGCCACATCAGCCGTCGCGATCTGGAGGAGGAGGACCGCCTATACGCGGCTTACAGGGAGTGCGTTGAGGCCCTCTCCTCCGCCATTGCGGCGGCCAAGAATGCCGGCTTCGAGGAGCTGCTTAGTTCGCTCGATGCGGATCCGTGGGGGCGCCCGTACCGCATGGTGCGAGATAAGTTACGGCCGTGGGCGCCGCCACGCACACAGAGCATGCGGCCGGAGATGGTAGACCGGGTGGTATCTCTGCTGTTTCCGCCCGCGGACGACTTGGTCCCTCCGCCAATGGAGGGACCGGACGGGACGGAAACAGGTGAGGAGGACGACAACGTCGAGATCCCGGAAGTGACGTCGACGGAGCTGGGGGTGGCGCTGCTTCGGCTGCGCGGCCGCAGAAAGGCCCCTGGTCTCGACGGGGTTCCAGGGCGTGCGGTGATCGTGGCACTCGACCCTCTCGAGGAGAGGTTCAGGGCACTTCTCAACGCGTGCCTTGTGCAGGGCCATTTTCCTCGGCAATGGAAGGCTGGAAAACTCGTCCTGCTGAAGAAGGTAGGTCGACCGGAGGACTCCCCGTCCGCCTATCGACCACTTATCCTTTTGGACGAGGTAGGCAAGCTCTTTGAGCGCATCGTGGTTGCTCGCCTCGTGCAACACTTGGAAGGAGTGGGACCGAACCTCGCCAACGCCCAGTACGGATTTCGGTGTGCACGGTCCACCATTGACGCGGTACGAAGGGTAAAGGGGATGGCGGAGGACGCGATGGCTGACCGGGGGGTGTTACTGACAGTTTCGCTAGACATAGCGAATGCCTTTAACACCCTCCCTTGGGCTTGCATTAAGGAGGCCCTACGGTACCATGAGTTTCCGGGGTACCTGCGCCGCATCATTGGTGCATACCTGTGCGAGAGGGAGGTCCGGTATCCGGCGCGAGAGGCATGGGAAGCCAAGGCCATGACGCGGGGTGTTCCCCAGGGTTCGGTCCTCGGACCCACGTTGTGGAACATCGGGTACGATTGGGTGTTGCGAGGAGAGCTGCCGGATGGTGTCAACGTGACCTGCTATGCGGATGACACGCTGGTCACTGCCTACGGTGCTGACTTCAGCGACGCGGCCGATCGCGCGACTGCGGGAGTGGAGGTCGTGCTGGAGCGCATACGGCGGCTGGGCCTGGAGGTGGCTCTGCCGAAGTGCGAGGCCTTGTGCTTCCGCGGGCGGCGGAGGAAGCCACCGGCTGGTGCTCGTGTGATGGTGGGTGGGGTTTAGATCGATGTTGGGTCAGCAATGCGCTACCTTGGCATCATCCTCGACCCCCGCCTAACATTCTGCGAGCATTTCCGGCGGCTCGTGCCGAGACTCGTGACGACGTGCGGCGCCCTTGGCCGCCTGCTGCCGAACGTCGGTGGACCGAACGGGGCCTGTAGGCGGCTCTACGTGCAGGTGGTGCGATCGATGGCGCTTTACGGGGCGCCTGTGTGGGAGGACGCCTTGGGTCGAGTAAATAAGGGTCTCCTCCATCGGCCACAGAGAGTCATGTGTCTTAGGGTAGTGCGCGGGTACCGCACCGTCTCTTTCGAGGCGGCGTGTGTCCTTGCCGGTTGCCTGCCATGGGAGTTAGACGCCCGTGTGCTCACCGCGGTTTACGACCGTGTTGTGCCTCACCGGACAACGGGGGAGCCGCTGCCAAGGGAGGGGATGCTACGCTGGTGCATACAAGCGCGTAAGCGCCTCCTTGTTCGGTGGTTGCGAGCGCTGGCAGAGACACCATCGACGCGGTGCGACCGGTTCTCGAGCGGTGGGTGACGAGGGTGCATGGTGTCCTCTCCTTCCACCTTACGCAGATCCTTTCTGGGCACGGGTGCTTTGGAAGGTATCTGTGGAGGGTGGCGGGGGCAGAACCCACGCCAGAATGCCATCACTGTGAGTGTGCCGAAGACACCTCGCGCCACACGTTGGTGGAGTGCCCGACGTGGGCGACGGAGAGGGCGACTTTAGTCGCAGTGGTAGGGGCGGACTTGTCACTACCGACCATAGTGCAGTCCATGGTCGACAGCGAGAGGGCGTGGGATGCCATCTCCGCCTTCTCGGAGGCGGTAATGACTGCCAAAGAAGAGGCGGAGCGTATCCGAGAGCGTGACCCGGAGGCACGCCTCGGGAGGCGTGCGAACAGGCGGCGGACGGCGGTTGCCGGGCGCCGGGCGGCGGACAGCCGGCGACTTCCGTCCTGAGACTGCCCTTCGTGCGCGAGGCATAGGTAAGGCCTCGGGCTCGAAAAGAGTGAGGGGGCTGGCGCAAGTGTATGCGCGAGTGTGGCCCCGAGTGCGCCTCGTTAGATGGTGCCCGCGGTGAGGTGGCGGAGATGGATGGTGCTGTAGTGACGGGTGTCAACCGTCGTTACGGTCACGTATTGAGGGCGGGTTGAAGGGTAGGATTTGGGGGCTAATTAAAAGCACCCGAACACAGAGAGATCTTCGGGCGCGAGGCCTCGGGGAAAGGCCTCTGCCGCTCGAAGAGGAGAGGGGTTGCTGCCGTACCAGTGACACGGCACGGCGGCCGCTATGAGGAGGGATAGATGTGATGACGTATGAGTGGGCCATGAAGCCATAAGGTTTTGTGATAGTGAAAGGTGACGGATAGCGCGAGACACGTGGGACGCAACCTGCGGTACTCGTGCACAGGTGTGGGACACGTGGGGTAGGGTTGCGCGCGCTTGCTTTAGCTGAGTGTGCGCGGCACTGTACCTGCGTGATTAGAATAAATGAGAACTGTATGTTAGACAAGTTTGAGTGAGAGTGGGAGTATTTGTGCGTGTGTATGCGAGACCCATACCTGGTAGTATGGGGCAGAAATGCCCATCTGGGCACAGAGTTCGACATTCGCGGCTTCAACTGTGTCTGTCCTGTCTGAGCCCCAATCGGGGGGAGGAAACGTGACGGATGAATGGGGTCGGCGAGTGTGTGGAATGGTGGGCTCGCCGGCTATGTATGGGAGGAAGAGGGGAGGCCAGTCGGGCCGCGGTAGGTTTATATGTTCCCGTGGTTCGGTGAAAATGGCGAGAGAAGAGACACCGGAGAGGTTTTAGTGGGTATTACGTCCTTATCATGACGTCGAGTCCCACATAATTCTGGTCCCCCCCAGACCAGTCTATTCGTAAACGAATTTCCTCGGCCGAGAAAAAAAAAAAAAAAAAAAAGGCGCTAAGCCTCCAACAACGATGGTCTGCCGGTCGCAGGCTCTAAGCCTCCAACAACGATGGTCTGCCGGTCGCAGGCTCTAAGCCTACAACAACGATGGTCTGCCGGTCGCAGGCTCTAAGCCTCCAACAACGATGGTCTGCCGGTCGCAGGCTCTAAGCCTCCAACAACGATGGTCTGCCGGTCGCAGGCTCTAAGCCTACAACAACGATGGTCTGCCGGTCGCAGGCTCTAAGCCTCCAACAACGATGGTCTGCCGGTCGCAGGCTCTAAGCCTACAACAACGATGGTCTGGAGGTCGCTCTAAGCCTACAACAACGATGGTCTGGAGGTCGCAGGCTCTAAGCCTACAACAACGATGGTCTGGAGGTCGCAGGCTCTAAGCCTCCAACAACGATGGTCTGGAGGTCGAGGCTCTAAGCCTACAACAACGATGGTCTGCCGGTCGCAGGCTCTAAGCCTACAACAACGATGGTCTGCCGGTCGCAGGCTCTAAGCCTACAACAACGATGGTCTGCCGGTCGCAGGCTCTAAGCCTACAACAACGATGGTCTGGAGGTCGCAGGCTCTAAGCCTACAACAACGATGGTCTGGAGGTCGAGGCTCTAAGCCTACAACAACGATGGTCTGCCGGTCGCAGGCTCTAAGCCTACAACAACGATGGTCTGGAGGTCGCAGGCTCTAAGCCTACAACAACGATGGTCTGGAGGTCGAGGCTCTAAGCCTACAACAACGATGGTCTGCCGGTCGCAGGCTCTAAGCCTACAACAACGATGGTCTGCCGGTCGCAGGCTCTAAGCCTACAACAACGATGGTCTGCCGGTCGCAGGCTCTAAGCCTACAACAACGATGGTCTGGAGGTCGCAGGCTCTAAGCCTACAACAACGATGGTCTGGAGGTCGAGGCTCTAAGCCTCCAACAACGATGTCATGCAGACGTTCGTCTTCACCTGTTCAACTCTTGTAGGCGGCGAGATTTTAATGAAAGGTGGTTTTTTCATATAAAGTTTAATTCATAAGTCCTTATAATCTAACTAGAATCTAATCCGAACCTTACGGCTAAGTACATAACGATGAGTTGAGTTTGTTAGAGCGTTTATTTGTCGTGGCTGGAGCGCGAGTCAGGATCTGAAGCCAGGTCGCGGGGCTCATGCATCTCTTCGAAATCGTCCACGGCCATTGGCGTATCTGAAAGGGACAACAATAGTTTGTAGCCTATTCACTTATGTAATGGTATCTTCACCCAATATCAATACTACATTTATGGTAGGTGGACTTGTGTATCATTATCAGTGAGTATCATATCACTAATCAAATCTGTGATCTATTATTTTAGTTTTGTAAGTAATTTTATGGTTTTCAAGTACATGTCAAATAGGGATCGATCTACTATTTTTGAAGTTTCGTGAAATCGGAAGAGGTGTTTTAACATAATCCCAAAAATATGAATCACACTGATTTAACTTTTAACAACTGATCTAGTCATAAGCATTGGGAAGTCTCACCAAAATATATCTAGATAGAAGCAAAGAGTTCGCCGATTTCCGTGTCCATATTCATACGTAGCGACCTCTAACCAACGCTCCTGAACTACAAAGACAACGTCGATGGAAGCATCAGTAGAACCATTCTAACAGTAGTTAGATAGCTTTACGAAATAGTTCAAAGGAGATCTGCTGGATGGCGTCACATGCAACTCTATAACAAAATCAAATCGTAGATCGCGTAAACGCTTCCACAAATATTGACTTAATATAACTTACCGGCAACAACTGTCGTTCGCAAGACCCGGACACGCGGGCCTGATGGGCCGGCCCGATACAAGGGAAATATTCCTTTGACGATTTGGGGAATGTCCTCCTTCAGTCCCCAAAAATAGATTCTTACTTACAAACTGAACGAAAACTATCCTTACTCAGACGATCAAAGATATAAGTTGGTTTTAGACCATATTTAATTTTGGCAATGAGCGATTCTTCTGGACCATGCATACCGCTAAGGCTTGGAACCTGTTTCTGATTTTCTGCCAATGACCACCAGAGTCTCCGCAAAGTCTTCTATACCATGTTACAGCGTCGGCCACCACAGGTAGACTGTATCTGCCTCACTGTCTCACGCTCCTGAGTGCTGGCCCGCGGGATCAGAGATATTGTCTCTCACCTAGATGGTCCAGCGTGACTCCCATAGCGGCCCGCAGCACGTGCGTGGGTACCAGCTCCGCCGGAGGCACCTTGGCGGCCATGGCTCGCAGGCACGACACAACCTGCCGAGCTGTCTCGCGCTCCTGAGTGCTGGCCCGCGGGATCAGAGATAAGTGCCAAGGCGGAGGTGATGATAATCTGAAGAGAAAACAGATTTAGATCGTCACATTGAGGAAGTTTTATATAAATACTAGCTGCAGCCCGCGGCTTCGCACGCTTTTTTCCGGAATAAAAGGTAGCCTATGTCCGGTCCCGGGATACCATTTACCTCGCTGCCAAATTTCACTGAGATCCGTTCAGCCGTTCTTGAGTTATAAATAGTGTAACTAACACGACTTTCTTTTATATATATATAGATGTGGACAATATGTGGAGATCAAGGCAGTGGAGGACTATCTAAAAATGAAGACTCGACTCTCGATGCGCGTCGTGAAGCTGGACTCTCGCTCGAACGTGAGCTTCAATTCATTTATGGTGAGAGTTCCAACTCAACATCTCTCGACCTACTTAAGCGCAGAGTTTTGGCCGAAGGCAGTCAAGTTTTGAAGGTTTACTTGCCGCCTGCAAGGGGACACCGCCGTGCATCGTCGTCAGTTGACACCCTGGTTGCGTCATTGCACGTCGCGTCGTCACCATAATCAGAAATAACGTGTACGTACCTTGATTAGTTAACTTTTTATATTATATTTTATATTTATGCTAGTTTTAAGGTATATATTACTACGGACCGTAGTATAAGATCTGTAACTTTTCTATAGTCTGAAATGAATGAATTATTATTATTATATTATAAATACTTGTCGTAATCGGAGCCACATAGAGAAACAGTAAACTATCACACAACGCCATCTATGCGCAGTTGGGAACGTCAAGTATACAAATGATAGTGTCACTTACATAAGGTCGACAGAGTTCATAACTCGGCCCCGTTTGAGCATTAGCCGCCCAGCAGTGGCTGATGATGATAAACATGACTTGTATGTGTACCTGTCCCACTGTTCCTTGTACAGCCGCTGTATGAGATCCGCCGTGTGCGAGAGAGCCGGCTGTATGCCGTAGTCTCTGAGCGCGCCTGCGATGTCCTCTTCGACCTCGCTTAAGAAATCCACGTCAACGCCGAGAGATGACAGTGAGCGGAGGGATTCTATGTCCACTTTAACTTTGGAGAGGTCCTGTGAAGGAAAGGTGATTGGTAAGAGATGTGGTTTTTGTTTGGTTAATGTTGATAATGTTAATGTTAATAATTAAAGTCATGCTTAAATCAAGAAAGAATTTAAAACCAACAAATTTTACAAACAAATTCAAACCCCCGATTTTACTTTGAAACTCTTTTGTGTAGAGCTGATGAATAGTAGAACAACATGAGAAACGCAAAGGATTACACACAGTTTAATATCTTTCCCAGAAATATTGCTGACGACAGCTGATCACGACTGGAGCAAGATGCGATGGAACGTCACCGACCCAAGCGTGACGGTTCGGTTTCGTTCACGTATCGAGTGTGTCGACACAAGTATTAATTCATCCTCTCCCTTGGCGGGACCCGCGCAAGGCATTACCGCGCGTCTGGCACTAACTCAATATCGTTTACCTACATCAACGGCACAGGTCATACTCTGCCTCAACAGGTAACACCAGAAATGGCGCCAAACGTCACAAATTTGCGCTACAAAATTTGGAAAAAAATTTAATTGTATACTGTCACAAAAACTATGATTAGGTTATTTTAAGAACATTTAGCTGATTATTTTTGACTTTAATTAATAAAAATATAAGTATTTTTATTTTCCGTTGTGCATATTTTAGGCATATTATGTGTTCTTAGTATATATTTCGGGCTTTTTTAGTGCATATTTGCATGCATATTTAGGCACTTTGTTAGTCCGATGTCTAGTCCTACACCTACGAATCAAAAAACAAGTCGTTTCAATAGACGCCAGGGTTCCTGAGATCTCGACCAAATGATGTGCGAAACAGTGGACTTATATTTTTTTTTATAGAGTTTTTTTTTCTTAATCGTGTTTTTACATTTAGGGAACCAAAGGAAAAATGCAGTAATTTATGTAATTAAAGTTATTTCCATGGGGATCCCGTGAGTACTGAGATCTAGGCCTTAGTTTGACAACCAGACCCGTAGGTTCGCCCCTTAAACGAATAAAATCTTCATTTTGCACCTAGGGTTGTAAGTATACTGACCGGTTCTTCCCTGGGCGGCGGCGCGTCGGCCTTCTTGTCCGGGAACATGGCCTCCATGTCGTAGAACAGCGTCCACGGCGAGTCGGGCGCGAAGCGGAGCAGCTCCGAGTTGCCTTGACCGGTTTCTGACGCTGGAAGAGAAGGGATTATGTTTATAAGGCTATGCATAAAAGGAGAATGTTTTAAATCTTGTGAAAGTGCAAGTAAAAACTAAATAAATTTATAGAGCAGTTAATTCTTACTTCTTGAGTATGGATCTGATTCTGGTTTGACCATACGAGTAGATCTGCGGGGTTCGATACAAGTGGCCGTATCAAGATAGCTTCATTGGTTGTATATGTGAGTGTGATAAATTGGATAAGCGTACAATAGTAAATAATAAGTTCAAACGCAGGGTGGCATGGGTGAAGGCGCAATGCAAGCCGACACATAACATTTTATACTAACGCAGTGTGTGGTACAGTAGATGCGACTCCTCCTTGGTCAGCGTCGCGAAGGTAGCATCGTATGCCGGAGCGTACGAACTGAAAGGACCGTAGATGAGCGACTTCACGGCTTTGCACATGTTGCGCCGGTCTTCTCTTGGAGCTGGAACAGACAGATGTAGCCGGGTAAGAGACCTGGGTCACTGTTAGTGAGTCGGTCAGATGCAGCCCACGGTCTCGCGCATGACGTCAATCCGTCTTTGCGGCGATCGAAGTTTCCTACTCTTACAATCGTCTCTCGGCCACCAATCGGTTAACGCTTATTTCATCCGTTTTTGGCCAATGCAGTGATGACAAGCGATACCTGTAGCTTCGTTTTGAAATTTTGTTGAACTACATTGCACACACCCGACGTTTTGTCACGTCGGGTGTTAATAATGTGATTCAGGTCAGAGAACATTTACACGATTCAAATAAACACGCATCGCGATTTTTCGGGTCACGTGTCGTGTCAAGCGAATGCGTGCGAGCGGTACTCACTCTGCAACGAGCCCGTCCCGTGGTTGTTTGCCCATGAGTTGTCCAAGGGTAAGTTGTCAAGCTAATGCGTGCGTGCGGTACTCACTCTGCAACGAGCCCGTCCCGTGGTTGTTTGCCCATGAGTTGTCCAAGGGTAAGTTGTCAAGCTAATGCGTGCGTGCGGTACTCACTCTGCAACGAGCCCGTCCCGTGGTTGTTTGCCCATGAGTTGTCCAAGGGTAAGTTGTCAAGCTAATGCGTGCGTGCGGTACTCACTCTGCAACGAGCGCGTCCTGTGGTTGTTTGCCCATGAGTTGTCCGAGGGTGAGTTGTCAAGCTAATGCGTGCGTGCGGTACTCACTCTGCAACGAGCCCGCCCCGTGGTTCAGTTAGCCCATGAGTTGTCCGAGGGTGAGTTGTCAAGCTAATGCGTGCGTGCGGTACTCACTCTGCAACGAGCCCGTCCCGTGGTTCAGTTAGCCCATGACTTGTCCGAGGGTGAGTTGTCAAGCTAATGCGTGCGTGCGGTACTCACTCTGCAACGAGCCCGTCCCGTGGTTCAGTTAGCCCATGAGTTGTCCGAGGGTGAGTTGTCAAGCTAATGCGTGCGTGCGGTACTCACTCTGCAACGAGCCCGTCCCGTGGTTCAGTTAGCCCATGAGTTGTCCGAGGGTGAGTTGTCAAGCTAATGCGTGCGTGCGGTACTCACTCTGTAACGAGCCCGTCCCGTGGTTCAGTTAGCCCATGAGTTGTCCGAGGGTGAGTTGTCAAGCTAATGCGTGCGTGCGGTACTCACTCTGCAACGAGCCCGTCCCGTGGTTCAGTTAGCCCATGAGTTGTCCGAGGGTGAGTTGTAAAGCTAATGCGTGCGGGCGGTACTCACTCTGCAACGAGCCCGTCCCGTGGTTGTTTGCCCATGAGTTGTCCGAGGGTGAGTTGTAAAGCTAATGCGTGCGTGCGGTACTCACTCTGCAACGAGCCCGTCCCGTGGTTGTTTGCCCATGAGTTGTCCGAGGGTGAGTTGTCAAGCTAATGCGTGCGTGCGGTACTCACTCTGCAACGAGCCCGTCCCGTGGTTGTTTGCCCATGAGTTGTCCGAGGGTGAGTTGTCAAGCTAATGCGTGCGTGCGGTACTCACTCTGCAACGAGCCCGTCCCGTGGTTCAGTTTGCCCATGAGTTGTCCGAGGGTGAGTTGTCGCTCCTCGGTGGCGCCGACGCCTACCCCGCTGCCAGTCGCCAGTGACGTCACCACACAGAGCGTGCTCTTCCCTTCGGCATCCATCCGGGGGAACGCTGAAATCAACAAAATAAGTTAATTTACCTATCATTTTGAATAAATATGAAGGATGTGTTTAATTTCTGAATCCATCAGGTGCTAGGACATAGGCCACTTTTATAGACCTCTCTTCAGCTCGTTGCGTTCAGCATCTACCTAATATCTTTTGCAGATCATCATTCCATCTGGCTGGAGGTTGTCCTACATTATGTTTCTGTATTTATTGCCTTCAATAAACATACATGCTACTGACATAATTTATACTTCTCCTAGTTTCTGCCCGCAGCTTCGCACGCGTTGTTTCTATAGAAATGTTTAAAGGTTGATTCTATCCCATGGGAACTGATTAGTGGGATAAACAGTATCCTATGTTTGATTCTAGGCTTAGAGCTACATCTTTGAAAACATTCCATTCTGTTCAGTAGTTGTGTTCTACTGAACAGATTGGAATGTTTTCAAAGATTGTGTTGTATTGTGTTGTGGTGTGAAGAGGTAACAAGCATCTAAATGTAAACATACAAACGTTCGCTTTTTTAATATTAGTGTGATGTGTGATATAAAGCTAATCTTATAATTATTTGTTGAGGAGTTGTAGCCTACAACCATTTAGCTTGATTTACATTCATGAACAGGTTGTTCAACTTTTGATATTAATTTGAACTTAAGCCTTCAAGTTTATTACCTTTTTTAGCCAGCCTGCGTCTATGCTGCTCCCTCGCCGCTTGCATCTGAATCTTCACACTGTCCCTGTCATCCGTCACGGCGCCGTCCGACACGGTCTCGGCTTCGGAGCCGCCGCTCTTGAGGGGCGAGCTGCGCTTTAGCACCTTCTGTACGGAGGGGGAAATCAGGGGGGCGGGGGCGCGGGCCCACGGAATGGTGAGGAAAAGTGAGACAGTATGTTAGAACCTTGTTTGTTAAAGCTTAAGTTTGGTTTCAGATTTTATATGTATGGTTTTTAAAAGCCCGTTTTGTTTAAGAAAAGGAACTAATAAAGATGTTATCTATGGACATTTTGTTTGAATGTTTGGTAGGTTTACGTTTTGTTATGGGCGTTCATGCGTGCGTTAAAGCTTCAGTGTCAGAAACAGAAGCTTTCTCGCAGTTAAGGCAACAAATTAAATCACTCAGTAGCATGTGATGTAAAATTTTTATAAAAAATCGCGATAATTACATGTGAATTTGAACTCTATGCCAAGCACTTTTCGTCACCATTCCGCAGCGTTCAGCGATCATGCACCACGCTTGTCCACAACACACACTCCGGGTCTTCAGGACGGAAGCAAAACATAAAGTGCTATCGCTAACACATGACACTACTGCAACTAGTATATTATGTGGGTAAGGTGTCACCTTTCTGCCCTTCGTCCTAAGTGGCTGCGTTGTAAAAAGTGTTTTTATGAACAAGTTTTAGTGATGCGGCTCGGAACAGAAAAAAGACACACAAGTTCAATGACATGACTTTGAAGGAAGAGGATATTTTTTTTTGTTGGTGGTAACTTTGCCTTTTTTCAAACTTCTAACTCAAACCAGTTATATTATCTATCAAAGAATTCTCACTGTAGCAAAAATGTTTTTGACAGGTATTTTGAAGAAATAATCAAATAGAATGATTTGAATTCCTTGTTTAGGCTGGAAAGTGACTGTTTCTTTACACCACATCACATTGAATAGAGTTCATAATCCCACATCTTTTAACATTTAGACACCGAAACAACATAAAGCTTGGACATACCACATCCATCTTCCCAATGTCGAAGCCCAGCTCCTTGATGGGGATCTCGTACATGTAGGTGAGCATGTCTCCGAGGGGCCGCAGCTTCTGTGGAGTCAGCTGCTTGAGGCCCTGGTGCAGGAGCCGCTTGGCCGCCTTGTGGTAGACTGTGCCATGCTTGTTGTACTTCATTGCATTGTTGCACATCAGTTTGAAGTCACTCTACAAGTAATCATTTAATCTTGATTGGTCCTACTCTGTGAGTGCAAAGAGTTGGGTTGGTGTAGGCCTTTAGGCAGGGAGATATTGCATAAATACTCCCATGCTAGGTGTCAGTGCAGAATTTAAAATAAATGCTTCCATGGAAACTGTGACTTAGATGACTTTTAAGTCTAAACTGAAAGTCTTCAACACAGAGTAAATAAGGCAATAGCAGTTTAGCAAATTGCAATGGAGGGCATAATAAAGTTTTATCAGATAAACCTTTAATGTGAGAATTATGAGAAGCAGTGCAGGGAAACCAATAACTTAAAAATGAACTTACAATAAAACAGTTAAGACTCTTGTACGTATTATCATCTATCTTCTGCTTCATGGTTGAGAAGTCCATCGGCCTCTTAATGATGTTGGAGTAGTTCGGGGCAAAGTTGTCATTCACTGGCCAGGCAAAGAACTGGTTTGGATCCCGCTTTTCAAGATTACGGAGCAGTTGTTCCAGGAGACGAGAAAGGGGACGCCGCTTCTGACTTGCCTGGAATGAAGAAACAAATTGTTAAATAGGAAAGTTAATTCAGTATTGATAAGAAGCTGTAGAGTTTTCTAAGGATGATGACTACATGGCAGAACACAGATTTGTGGTGATTACTTAGTACTAAAATAGGAAGCAATGTTATAAGGATGGACAGCATATGACTTGTTTGGTACAATAGGCTACAGAAACACAAAAGCGTAAATGTGTGCTGCATACCTTGAGTACGCAAGTGCGGGGCTCTCTGTGCGAGGCCGGGGAGTCGGGGCTGAGGTGCCGCCGGAGCTTCTTGGATATGCTTTCATCATCCGTCTCATCCTCATCCAACAGCTATGGATAAATGTATGATCTTTACCATCTGTCTAAGTTATTGTTTGCTCAATCCTTCAAATATAAAATGCTAGGGGGTTACATGGACGACAAACAAGGCAATAGGTTGTTTTCGTTTGAAGAGCTCAGTAGAACAGCTTCGAAGCGAAGGGTACAAAAAGTGGTAGAAAAAGTTTCTTACCAAATTCTCGAGTTCACGTCGTCTTCGAGTTTTTTTCTTTGCTTTCTCTCGAGGCTCCTTGTAGCCGTCGGTGGAGTTCTCCATATCACTCAAATCTATTTCTTCCTCTGAAAACAAGCGGATTGTTACAAATACTTGGCAAACTTGTAATGTAAACATCAACACAGCACAACATACTTACTACAACTCAGTTTTTCCAAATCATCCATAGCTAGAAGGTGTATTAGAGGAAAATAAATAAAAAAGTGATCGATTTGTTCGCGTGTTTTTATAACTTTTATTTCAGGAAACGGTTTATTTTTGTAAATCAAATTTTATGCTAACAACCACAACCACAAGCGAAAGACCGAAACCAAATGGATGGCCATTTTTCTTTTTTTTTTTCTTTTGACAATTGACATTGACGTCGCCAATTTAAAATTGACAAACAAAATAAACTGAAATTGACAGTGAATGACTATGCATTTTTAGCATAGCGACAAGACACACAAAAATCAAAATTTTGATAGGCTATTAAAAAAGTGGAAAACTGTTTGCGGCTATTTAGGTGATTGTACCAGAGCCACGGTATAACTATAGTACAGGGTGGAACATACGAACTTTACCTGAAGGGCAGGTACCCGAAAAATTCAAGATAGACAATTTTACTGAAAGGAAAGTTTCCTTACAAACGAATGTTTCGTTTGTGTCAACCTGTAGGTATACATACCAGAGAAACGCGCGAATACTCAAAAGCAACTCAGATTTAAGCTCGTCTCAACTGACAGATTTGGTTTATTTTTTGGAATAATCAGATTTTCATTGAAAACTGTCATAAAGTTGCTACATGAAACGTACATAAATCTGAGTTGCGTTTAAGTGAGTAGGTACCATTCAGGCTGAAGGGCAGCAGTGGCGGCTGAAGGGCAGCAGTGGCTCAAACATGTTCTATAACACCTCTATGGGCAGCTGCTTCCTTCTACCTACCTTTAATTAAAAGAGCCACCGGCGCTTTTCAGTATAGGCCTATGTCTAGACTTGTACATAATAGGCTGTAGAGGACGATGATGATGTTAGTATAGTTAAGTATAGAAACAACTAGATTGGTTATAAATCTTTGAGTAGGTGGTTTAAGTTCCACCAAACCGAAACCCGTAGGTAAATTAATTTGCTCTATAATCTAGCATGAGAAGTCGATAACGGGGCACGGGAAATAAATGAGCAGGATTATGCGGAGCCTGCGCCTGCGCCGCCATAGAAGTTATTGCACCACCTGGGCGCATTGATCGATCCTTGCCAGGACGCGCAATTAATTGAACTTAGGATATAAATGCACCAGGACCAGATTTGTAGGTAGTTACAAACCTTTAGCTGACATAAGCTTCCATGCATGCATGCGGAAGAAACGCCTCATTGCTGTGCATGCTGCATGGGAGTACCTAACCTACCAACAACGTCATCCTAAATGTTGCTATAATTGGGGGATCCAATAAATAGGATAGCCCGTTCCTCAAACACTGTAATCGAGTACCTATACCTACCTACCTAAATGATGAAATAGTCAGTTTCATTATTATGAGATTGCACTGTTTGAAATTAATATTTATGTACTTAACTAGTCAAGACTAACACAGAATAAGAAAAATATGTTACTAACATGATATGGACCTAAAAATTATGCTAGTTTAATTTTATTGTTTAATATATCAATTCTGTAATTATTTATTGTACACAATAATACACAGCATGAACTTATAAATAGGATATATACATATATGTACATAGGCGAGCATCAATCAATAATTTTATAGTATTTATTTATAAGGTACCTTAATTTTACCCACTGATAGTCTGAATCTTTCTTAGGTAGGTACTAACCTCAACTAAACGAACCTCAACTGTAGGTTACTTACCCATGTGAATCCTGTATTTAACTAGGTATTTTGAAAATACGTACCTAAACTTTGGCAACTTAAGATTAGGCCAGGGTAAAATTTGCCATTCCTAACTGTAGGTAGGTATAGTCACCAACGGGAAAATAAATGGTAACAAATGGTTACTTCAAACTGTTTATTCACACTACAACTAGTGAGGATTTTACCAATGATGCACGATTTAGGAAAATTGACCCTGTTCAGCAATTTTTATCGATGACTGTACCTGCATCCCCAACTGCGGCTAGTTATATCTGCCTACTTTGAATGAAAGTACCTACTTACCAAGTAGGTAGGTACTAACCTATTTAGGTATACTTACAGTAAAACCAGGAAACATTGCAACAAGGCTAAAAGAACTTGCTTATGGGAGGCCTACCATAAAGCCATAACGGTCTACAACATAGAGATTAGGAAGGCTAAGAGGGCATCTCGAAGGAAGCTCTGCGAGGAAATCAAGTCTGCCTCAAAGTGGAAGACTTCACAAACTGCTCTCTAAAGCCAAAACTAATTAAATAGGTCTCCTTAAGAAAGGAGACGGCTCTTTCACAACATACGAAAAGGAAACCCTAGAGTTGCTGGCTTCGACCCACTTCCCTGGCTCGCAAGATAAAACTGCTCGTACCGACCGGCACCTGCCAACCCCTAAGCCCGAGCCGATCTGTGGCATACCTTAACGCCGGGCTCACAGAACCCTCTTGGGATCCTGCTACGAGGAATCTTCCAAGCTCTGGAATAATTCTTCGGGCGTGAGTTAATTAAAATAATTGATAATAGCCTTCGATAAACGGTAGGTACACCAACCTAATCCTACTAAGCAGAAGCAACCTTCGCATCATGACAAGAGGATCTGGACAGTGTCCCCTAACAAGCACATGTTCAAACTGGGGCTAAGCGACACATAATCCTGTAGATTCTGCGAAGAGGTGGAGCAAACGCCTCTGCTAGGAGAGTGCGGCAAATGCAAAAACGTAGCATTCATCTGGGCAAGCACATGCACAGCCCAGACGAGCTAAGAGAGATCACCCCAAAGAAAATCCTACAGTTCCTAGCAGCTGCAAGGGTTAGTGGCCGCGCTTCAAAGCTGAACACACAAAGTGGCGATCACAATAGGGCCGCAATGGCCGCAATGACAGAAAATTAAAGAAAAAATAAATTTGTATGCTTATTCAATCAGCGGCACTCATGTCATGACTTGCGGAAACATCTCGGGAGGTAGGTAGGTAAGTAAAGTACCTTGGTACTCCAAGCGTCCCAATCCTCATACAACCTCAACCTTAGAGAATTCGCTAGGCTGCCTTCCGTGTGATCGGCTAATTAAATTGGCCAGTGGCCGCGCCCGTTAATACAAAATCGCGTTTAATAAATCGCTGCGTTTCGCTCTTCCTGCTTCTCAAGAGATGTATTGTTAGATGAGCTTGGGGTTACAGGATAGAAGCGACTCCGGTATAAGTATTAGGAGACATCTAATTTTCTAAACTCCTAATGTCCCAATTTTTCTATTTTTTTTTCTCTAAACAAACATCAATTCTGATACAGCGCTAATAAAAGGCGCGATTTGCAGCTTTTCTGTGTACTTTACTCAATTTTGGCGCAAGTGAGGGTTGGTTCCTTATTGCAGAAGTAGGTGCAATTTACGTTAGGATATTGTAGGTACGTTTGTTTTGTTAGGAAAGACTGACGGGTAGGATGGGTGTTTGCTCGCATCGGACCACATAAAAGATTGTCTATGTGATATTGCATTTTCCCCCTGGGCCCAGTCAGTAGATAGTGACGTACGTAGTCTGGAGTTTCAGTTCTACACGATTTCTAGCGGGATCTTTGAGGAGTGTTGCTGTCGTGCGCAGATCATTTAGCACGCAGACCTTACGTAGTAAGTAACCAGATGTTATTGTGTGAATCGAAGCTCAGAGCGCTATGAGATATGTTTTACGGAGAAACCGCTTGTCCTTAGATGCAACTGGACTGGACGAGTGTTTATTACACACGCTATTGCTTATGAGCTTCATTTCATAAAGTCATAGCATCTGTGTGCAGTTAGGAAAGTATGGTAGGCACTACTTACCTTCATTCTCACATATTTTTATTGATACAAACTTTAGCACGTGTCTTCACACTCAATTATATAAATATAGTGATTGTTTTATGCTTGGAACACCTAAAATTTGGATTAATTAGGATGAATGTTTGATAAGGAACATCCACGCCAAACTGGAGAATCGACCTGGCTGTAATTTTAGTTTAAATTTAATTTCGATGGATATGCCCTGTATTTAGTATTTTTATTGCATGACAAAAATATTAGAGAGTTTTGTAAGTATTCATGCACCCTGTCAGTTAGGGTATGGCAATAGATCATAATCTAGGTCTAAAGATATGTACTTAAATAAGTAGGTATTTTATACGAACCTGTCAAACTCGCATAGATTACTCACATAAAATGCAACTAGGTATTTGTCTTGGTGAGAACAGCGGTAGGAATAAATAATTAGGTATATATTACCAACAAAATTAAACTGCTCATCATATTTTTCATACAAAAGACAAACGCGTTTTTCGATTTCAACGTCCACTGTTATTTTTCACATCCCAACCACTCAAGCTTCACAAAAGCTTCTTCAATCCCAACACATCCTTCAACGCGTTGGTTCCTTTGTGCTTAGAACTAATCAATGAGGATTCAATGAAGATTCCGCGTTATTTAGCGGACGCACAGCAAACAACGCTCAATGGGCTAATGGAGCTTTTCCACCAGCTAAACTACAATACAATACATGCACTTGGTAGTAAAAATTGCTCGATCATGACTATAAGAGTTTTCAATAAAATACCTAGAGATATAAGCGAATCACGTCATTATTTTGTTAATCTAAATTTAAATTCAATTAAATATTGAATGTCCATAATCAATGGACCAACTGTTGTTTCTAGCTGGTTTGATAAGATCTTTTCATCCTATCTATTGGAAAAGATGCAAAGGGTTCCTCGATAAGTGCGAACTGTGTGTTCTGTGGTTTTTTGATTATTTGGTGTGCAATAAAGAATGTTTGTATTGTATTGTCATTCACTTAATAACAGTGACGAAATGACTTTTGAATTTGGAAATAAATTTATAATTTGGTAATAAATATTCGTCACTACTAAAAGCATCAGCTATTTATTTTTCTCGTATAATGAATTAGTGTCATAGTTTGGGATGAAAAGCAGAGTGTGCCACACGGTTCCAAAATTATTTAACCTCGAGCGACGTACTTTGAATCCCTCGCTACGCTTAGGATTCAAAAAATCGCTCTCGCCCTAAATTCATTATTTTATTACCTTGTGACACAATTTACTATTTATACACTGTTTAAACAATAAACATTTATTCCATTTTATTTTGTTTCTTGATATTTTAGCTGTGGCAGAAGAAAAGTGGTTAAACGGAGTTTTAATGCTTAAGAGATGAACTAAATCTGCGTGCTATTGCTGGCCACTGCGAGTGGTAAACTTGAAGCTGCTAGGCAAAGTTCATAGCTGCACCGCGCCACTACGCTGCTTAGCTTAGCAAAGCTATTTGAAGCGGCTCGCTGAACGAAAATTCTTATATTTCTGGCCTGGTATGTCCGGGCACCGGTTTTGGTGAGTTTGTTGCTCACGCAGTAGTTAAATAACGCTGCTGGACATGCCGGTGGAAAAGTGCTCTTACACAGGACTTATCTGAGATATTCGAAGACTCCGTCCCAATTAGCACGTGCGATATTGCACAGAATAGAGGTAGTGACATGACGGACAATGCGCGATGCCTGTGATAGCAGGTCCTTGTAGCTCGATGGTGGCTGAGAGCCTCCCCTATTCGAGTTAAGGTGGAAGCATTCGATATCTTGAACGAAATAGTCCATAAGGTACCAGTTACCTAACCGTTATCAAAGAATGTAACAAGCTAACGTAATCAAGAAACAATTAAACATTCCGCACTAATTTGCATATTTCCAAACATAAATAACATGTTACGTCGAACAAGTCGAACAATGAAGTTATGAGAATTGGCGGCACTAAAACAATCTTCCGATTCATTTATTCAATTAACATTAGGCCATGAGAGTAATAAAAAGACGAGATAAAAATTAAAATACACGGTTTTGCAAGAACTGATGCAAGTCTACCCATAATGTGCGATTTGAACAGTTTTGTTCCACAAATCGTTGTGAAAGTATAAATTAATTTCATGGGTGTGAGAACGCGATCCGCGGTCAATTGACGCGCAATAACGTGATATAACGTTGCATTGTATATTTTGTTACACAGTTTTACAACATTGCTATAATTTTTTTAAATAAGATCCTATTAGTCACTAGTTATGTGAAGCAAAGAGGGCATTATTTACGGCTGCCATAAGTTACGCAAAGAAAAATATTACTAGACTAATCTGAATTTTTATTTTTGCTTTGGCCTTCTGTGATCTGGTTTTTATGTAATCAAATGATGTATCAGACTATTAAATTTTCGTCACGGTCTATAGCGTTGAATGTATTGTCATCACCAAGAAAATTGTTCCCGTAGGCACCTAAGCATTCCAGCGGGAGCTATCCTGGGCATTCCATGACATAGCTCGAGGCTTCCCAACTGCTTTAACTATTTAATTTCATCCTTTACGAGCAGGAGAGATTATCTCCCCTTTGTTTCAGCTCTTCATAAACTTAATTGTGTTCTCGAAGGTTAAAAATCTATTGAATGGAATGCCAAGAATGTTTTTGTGGGAGACGATGAATGCCATGCAAATTAGAATGTCTGCAGCACGGGTTTATGATTGGATTTTATAACTTTATTAGTGTTTGGCTAGCTGATTAAGCTTTTTAAGTGAATGTTGACGTACTTAGATTTTATTTAGGTATAGAAATATCCAAGATATCATAAAGGAAAAGCTGGTAGAAAATTGTCAACCTAGCGTCTTTAGTAGGTATTTTCCCGTACGTGCTGTTTTAACGATTTCGCATATTTAATGTCGTAGCAAAAAACTGATTGAAAAAGTCCAATTTACATCTTACCCATTTCAGGAATAACTCAGGCAAAATCTGAGTTGTTCGCAATACATTCATACAAATATTATAAATTAGAAAGAAGCTCTGCCCATCTGACTGTCTGTCTGTTAATGGTCTGTTACCTTTTCATGCCTAAACGGCTGAACAGTTCTAAATTAAATTTGACAGGGAGGTAAATGGTATCCCGGGAACGGACATGAGCTACTTGAAAGGCGCATGCGTAGCCGCGGGCAGCAGCTTGCACTACATAAATCCTCATTACAGTACAGTACGTCTAATTTAAAATGCGATTGGAAATGGTTTCCGCCTATTTTCCATCGACGTAACAAACAGCATAGACTGGTTCTGTTCACCAGAGCATCAGGATTACGAGGAGGTTTACGATCGCACATTATGCGATAATCAAGTACTAGATAAAAGGCTGGGCGCAGACGAGATAAGGCGTGGCGACCACTTTTTAATCCTGACTGATTGCAAAGGGTTTATTCCAAGCGGTTTCTATTTTGCCTGTCAATAAGAACCTGTGTCTCTTCAAGACAAGAGTATAGAATAATTAGTGTTTTTTAGACCTTTGAAATTATATCAAGAAAGCACGTCAGGTCGTTGGTCGTGCAACTGACGTCTCCTCGGTTGTGTCATCCCCCTGATAAGTGCCTTATTCGCTTTTATCTCATGGGGGTAATGTTCATAATCTCCACGCTGGGCTTTTGAGTTGGGGATCGCTGTTCGGTGGTAGAATTGTTTTGCAGGGGGAGCTGCTGTCCTCACTCGGTGGATATTCCTTAGTCGCCTTTTACGACACCCGCGAGAAGAGTTGGGGTGGTGCAAATTCTAATCCGGAACCACACAGCAATGAAATCCGGAAATTTTAAAACTGCCTTAAAAACCTTAAAACATAAAGATAAAACTTTAGATTCCACTGACTTCAGATTTGATTTAAATATCAAAATGGTTTAGTTCCATTAGACCTTACAGGACTCTTTGACACATTACAAAATTCAAATTACATAAGTAAAACTAGGAAATGAAGCGATTACTTTAATTTTTTGTTCACTTCAATATTTTTAAGGTAAAGTAAAGAAGCGAACGAGAACCTTTACCTTGTTAGGTTGTTAGTTTTCGAGTTGGAGCAAAACTTGTCCCAAGTTTTTTTATCCTCTAGATAATCTGATATTTTTTAGTAAGCGTTTTTACAAAGGATATGTTTGACAATTTGTTTGAATTTATTTATTGATAATTTTTTCAACTCATTTGGTATTTTGTTGTAGAAGCGTAATATACATTGCCCTTTAAAAGAAACATTAATCTTGTCATTAGCCTAGTTGTGGGTTTATTCTTGTTCCCTAAATATATGCATAATTTAAATACAAGAAGTATTTAATTTATGCATATATTTAGGGAACCGGCTGATATTTCTATGAGTGTAAAACATGTTTTCATAAATATATTGACATGGTACTGTCATTATGTTTATTTACCTATATGAATTTATTACGTAGGGTTTCTGAGGGACCTATATTATAGATTGCACGAACATCCTTCTTCTGCAGCACAAATACGGTTTTAATATCTGCACCGTGCCCCCACAACAGTATGCCATAAGACATAACATTATGGAAGTAGCTGAAATAGACTAGTCTTTAAAGTATCAACGTCTGTAAGATGACGGCTTTTTTGACTGCATACGCTGCAGAACTAAGTCTCTTCGATAGCTTATCTGTGTGTGGGCCCCATTGAAGTAGATAGTAATCTAAGGTTATTCCTAAAAATACGGTGCTGTCTACAATTTCTAACGTTTCTCCTTTTATGTTTACATCAGCCTAACCTGTTTTACATTAGGTAGAATAAATCTTCTAGCATGTTTGCTGTTGTTTTATGTTCTAAATTTAAATCTAAAGGCCTATGTCTTTGTTTATTACGTACCTGTAATTTTGTATTTCCCGTATTTTTATATAACTTGTGTGTGGCTATAAATAAATTCTTTATACGTATACATTTTGTGTTGGTTTCGTTTAGCAAAAGATTTTTTTGCTAAACGAAACCAATACAAACCCACAACCACTAAACCAATGTACCTACTACTTTTGAGATTGCATTATTCGCATCGTCAAAATTTGTGATATGTTGTTTCCTTTTTAAAATTAATGAATTATCATCAGCAAGCAATACAATCTCGTGATTAACAAGAGGAGGCCGGTCATTAATATAAACTAACAATAGGAAAGGACCGAGGATAGAGCCCTGCGGTACACCCATTGTAACTACAGATCCCGAAGACCGTTTCCCATTAATGTCAATTCTTTGTATGCAACTCAAGTAAGATGTAAGAAGATCCAAAGAGGTGTCTCTCGTTCCATAGTGATGTAGTTTCCTGATTAATGTTTCATGGTGTACGCGATTGATTTTCATGGCCTTATGTCGTGGTAGCTGAGATGGTCGGTCAGCACTGCCCCTTAGAGTAGCCTGCTAGGTAGGAGCTTATCGAGATCGTATTAACAGAGTGGAGTAAATTCTTATCAAACGTATTAACTGTAGAAATTATTGAACTCATAGCCCACTTATTATGATTGACTGTAAACTATTGTGTTTGTTTCTGTAAAAGACATAAACGCGCTACACATGCTGAATTATTATGTAAAATGTTCCTTTCCTATTATTTTAAAATCCGCTTTTTTGTCAAATAGGCATCTTGGTTTAGGCTGTCATTGACCTCGGAAGGTCCCCTTATTAGGAACTGAATATTTTGATTCGATCAGATATTAATACGATATTTCTATGTGGGTGTCGTTCGGACTTCCAATGAACTCTCGTGAAATCTGACTAGCGGCAAAGGCTCTGCGATGTCTAATAATATCAGTCATGCAGAATAACAAATAAATCGCCAAGTGATCGGCGGCAATTTATTTCTTATTCTGGACTAATGCAGGGCACCACATCATTTGAATCCTAGGGATATTTTGTTTAGGTCGTGTCTTAGGAGCTTGTAGTTAGGTATTCTGTGGTCTCGCGACCTATTAAATTAGACAGTTACATATAGATATAGTGAGGCTTAGTAATAGAGCCTGGTTGGGACCTTTTGGGTCTTTTAGATTTAGATTTGCTCCGTTTGCGCTGGGACCCAATATTGTGTATAAAAGCGAGTGTTGGCTTCTGATTTTACTAGACAGGTACTTATGAGAAAAACTAGGTAAAACACAACTTTCTCGTGCAATATTGTTAGCCCTGGCCACACTGTAAGCACCCATCTCAACGCAAACACAACAGCATGACGTAACTCCACGTGAACGTAGGTATCTGCACAAGGAACGCGTAAGCACCATTGCGTCGATACGAGCCCATTATGGTGCATTCGGCTTGACCGTCGCTGACCCAGCTGTAAACTACCTACTGGATCATTTTATTGTATTGTGTAGTAAGATTAGCCAAACTGAAGCATACCTACTTACATTTTTATGCAACTCAACGGTCTAGACATAGTTTGGAGCAATTCGTGAAAAACTAGCAGAGGCGTCGGAAGATTCACAGTGATTCCGTTGCAATTTGATTTGTGCACATTGATGCAGAAGAGAATCTGAGAAATATTATGTTTTATGAAGACCTGTGAGCCTGCATTTAAGCCCAATGGTGTCCCGACACCATGAGGCGACGCGTAGACCACAAAGCGATGGCTGGCGTGACGGATTGGATCTTTGAAAGAGCGTTGGCCGAACATGCATCATCATGACGCACGGAGGGAGCAGTGCATCAGGGAAACCTTTGTTCAACGGCAAAGGCAACCCTGAACGCTTCAGGTGGAGTTAAACCTAAACTTATGTTTTTAACGTAAACGTAACAACTAATTTTTGCTTAAAAGTTAGGTAGTTACCTACTAATGTAAAATAGGAATCAGCACCAGCAGAGCCCTGCCTGACTCACCACCGGGCGCCGACCATCCACTGCATATCTTACCTTCCTCTCGGGTTGTATGACATAATACGCTGCGCCCACGCACTCCTAAATGATGATTATTGTTGGTATGAAGTTGTTGCCTCGCCTCTGTTAAGGCACGGCATAAACAGCGATGTTTATAGGGCTGGACCTTCCTTGTTGCTTGCTGGATATCTGAGAATCAAATGTAAGTGTCTTGTACACTAATGTTTATTGGGAGCTTAGTTCCTGTTGAAAGCAGGTTCAAAAAGTTCAGTTTGTTAAAGAATACATTTTCGCGGGAATAGAAAATATTGCTTCCCTAGTCATCATTCATCATTTCTAGCCCGAATTCACCGCCTGCTGAGAGCGTCCTGCAGATTTTCCATCTATCACGAAGGTCCATCGTCTTCTAGTGCGCGTTGCATCTATTTAAGATGTCTTTATACAACCACACCACTTCGAAACCTTCCCAACAACAGTATTAGTTATATTAAAAAAATAATAAAGAACATTTTTTTGACCGATCACAGATGTAAATAATAAAATCATATTTTGTTTTAACCAGTATATATTTCCTTATAAAAACCACGCAAAACGATTAGAAAATAACGGAATAATCCAACACGTCAATTATGCAAAACCATTGAGTGATACCCGACGTGTGGTGAATGATCGGGCAGCTTCTCTCCAACAACAAACAATTTGCAAACAAGCAGGATGTGCATTAGCATGTCCTCGGCAGGCGGCGCACGCGTGGCCTTGAGCTGCATGCTGATGTTGCGTCCTGGTGGCTTTGGAGGCCAGCCACGTGAAACTCTGAGAAATTCTAACCAGAAGAAAGTCTTTGGGATTTGTCTAGCGTGATCTGGCTAGGTACCAGTGGTTTTACTTTTCTCCGACTAATTTGTGTATGCACCTACCTACCTGGATCAAACGAAGCCTAGCAGAAGGTCTTTGAACCTAGTAAATTCCAGATCCACAAACATGAAAACTTTTAAAACTATCGTGATTATTAACGCTAAAGTTTTAACTAATTCATCATTAACATTAAAAATATCCATCATCATCAGCCCGTGTATGTCCACTGCTGAACATAGGCCTCCCCCAAACGACGCCACAAATAGCGCTCCTGAGCCGCCTCCATCCATCGACTCCCTGCGACCGCTACAATGTCGTCGGTCCATCGAGTGGAAGTTCTTCCCACACTCCGTTTCGCATTACATCGCGGTCGCCACTCGAGAACCTTTACTCCCCAGCATAAAAATATCTATCTAAGTACATAATTATGTAATGTACTGTTTAGTATTATTGTATATTCTCTGGTTTTGTATTAAGCATAAATTTACCTAGCACCCATAACACAATAGCTGGGGTTAGATGATGCTGTGTGAATTGTCCAGCATTAATAACAATTTTTACCCGCGACGGAGTTGAGACGGTATATTATGCGTTTAGGGTGTGATGTTGTTTGTTTGTGTGTGTGGGTGTGCGCGCGCGCGCGTGCGTGCGTGTGTGTGTGCTTTTACACATGTTCCCAATTATCTACAAAACGGCTCTACCGATTTAGATACGGTTTTCTGTATTGGGTTCGGAATTTGTTGGCAATGGTTCTTAGCTGGGTGATATGGTGGTCACTCGCTCGGGAGCGCTGTTGTGTGTGTATTTGGCGAAACCAATTTTCCCATTTATCTCCAGAACGGTTTGATTGATTTAGAAGGTATGGGGTTCATTGGCGATGGTTCCTAGCTAAGTTGAATGGTGTCTTCTCGCCAGGGGGCGCTTAAATAACGTTTTAATACAAACCAATGTTCCCATTTATGTCCCGAACAGTTTGATCGATTAGACACAATTTTCTGTAAAAGGTATAAGGTTCATTGCTGATGGTTCTTAGCTAAGATGGCTGATTTTTTGACGGATTTTTTTGTCTTTAAAATAACAGGAAGGTGAAAAAAATTTGTTAGCTTTATTTGATTATTTATAAATTATCATTGCTGTTTTATCCATTCCTCTAAGTCTTGAATTTTACTAAAATTATTTATTTCTTTTTCGATTACAAAGTATCCGTCGTGGGTTTAGCAAAATATTTATTTTGTTGTTGTATTTACATCTGCCATTAAAAACTCACTCGCAGTGACTTCAGTTATTCTGTGATCATGGCACATGCAACTGTGCTGAAATATTAGAAAACTCAAGAACACAAACCATGATATATATAATATCTACAAACGTTGTCAATGTCATGTCCAAGCCTGCGTTGCATTAGGAAAGCCTAGTGAAAGGCCTTGCTGGGAGCAGCGGCCAGTGGTCCTGCCATAACCTGTGCTTCGTCCACTTTCCCTGCTCGGCTCAGATGCACTTGTGAGTTCAGATGAAATCTCACGCTACACTGATTGGAAGATGTGAATGAAAGACTGCCACATGACGAGGTGGTCATGACAATTACAGCATGTTACCCGTTGATCGCACTAACCCGACTGACGATGTCATGACACAAAAGCTCTTTCAAGGTTTTCCCCTAATTTTCGAATTCTTTTGGCAATATTTAAATTTTTTGTTTCTATAAGAACGATTAAATTAATAAAAACTTTCGTAGTTTGACGAAATCATAATGAATGAACCTGATGGAGTCCCTCGTTAAGGGATGAAACGGTGTTCTTCCAACACAAACTAGGTTTGTGTTGGAAGAACACCGTTTCCCATCATTCGATTTTATATTTTATCATGATGGCTGATGTGCGCGACTGAGAAAACAAGTAAATAATCGTAAGTAGTCCATCTGTGGATCACTGTCATCCATTGAATTAACTACTGGATAACTACTAGAAACCTATAAAATTCCCATAAAAGCTCACGACACGACACGGGTACAACATGATAGGTACTTGTTTACTCAACACAAGATGAGCCTACGAGTACGAGCAGTACCTATGAGGCTATGAGCTGAGTACTTGCTGCGTTCGCGCTTTCGACCGCGCGGCGCGCATAACGGCACGAGAGAGCGGCGCGCGCGCACGTATGCCCTCCAAATACAGTAGTATCGCGAGTGACCGTGGAACTCACCTACTGTTTTTACGTACTGTGACGGTGTTGTGTATTGTTCCTGGTTCCTGGTTCTCCCGAGGCTAGCCCCTGCGGAACCTGTGCTCTGGATAACCTGTAAGTGTAGCTAGGTATTTGGTTTTCTAGGTCTGCGGATAGAACGGGATGTTGATATGGCGTATTATGAAAGTTTACCCGCATTGCCTTTCATGTTTTGCCAATTAATTGTTTATTTATTAAATACGATCGTAGGTGTTTAATTGTGAAACTAAACACATACGTTTATCTTAAAAAAGTTACGACATCATTATTATTCTGTTAATACCTAGCTACTATGCTAGGTAATTTATTTGGTAGTTTTATTAAATTTACATTTAAGTACCAACACTTAAGTAAAATTTTTGAAAAATATTTAGCATAATTTTTTTTTTCCAATGTAAATGGTGCAGTGAATAAGATAAAAGTAATAAATGCAAAGTTGGCCATTGTACTGGATTTGTAAAAGTTGCCCTCGTTAGAGCACAATACGATATTACTACGAGCGCGGCAACTCCTGCGCATCTGGGACTCCATTCTGCTGATTCTGCGCAAACACCGGAATAAATTACTGGAACATGAATTTTTCAAGGTTTTTCATGTTTATGAAATAGATTGATTGGTAACATCTTAACAATGTTTATTTATGTTTAGACTGTTCAAAATAAAATATTACCAATATAAACATAATTAATATTAGTCGATACGTCGTCGTATAAGTACCTACCTACCTACCTAAGCATTCTTATCTTAGGTTTTTATTTATTTGTATTTGTAGTAAAACAGTCACGAGGTTTTCATACAAACGCAGATAATGTTTGACACAAATTAGAAATGTTTGATTATTCTCACATTAAAATAAAAATATATTTTCTGACTGACAGCAACACGATTCCAAATCCAGCAATTAATTGCTGGATTAAAAAATAACGCAAAAGATGTTCCATATCTAAATCATTTAATCATTCAACAAAATGATTATTAATTTATATGCAATCTGTTAAAAAATTACTTTTACTTTTACTAAAAGCCAAATTAGTAAAAGTAACACTATAATTTTTGGCAACGAAAGTATTTCCGATCCTCGCAATGATTCACAATCTTATTAGCATATGAATTGTGGCAGTTTTTGAATTGTACTGTTTACCACCTGTATCGACATCACTTCAATATTTTGATAAGTGGCCTCTAATTTTTGTAAATTAATAATGTCTACGAGGAAGTTGGCGTAAAATTACGTATCATACCAACTGTAAGGAGTTTTTAGGAAAGTCATCTCATCAAAGGGTATTCAGCGCATCAAAGGGCACGTAAAAACCAAGAACCAACACGCCCTGTTGACTAATTTTTTTTTTATCATTCCGAAAAACGTTTGTCAGATGGTCATCATCGTAATCATCAAATAATACGTGATATGGTGTAGGTACCCTGTTTTCTGTTAACACCGCTTTCCATCAGCAACATATTAAAATATTGGGCTAATGTCCCATAACGCTTTTTATTATTATTTTATTCTATATGCGTTTAAAATTACAAGTTTATGAATAACTTTCTTCCATGGCATCGAATTTGTTATGCGAACATTTTTGAGGTTTTGTTGGCATTTTTGAAAAGTGAGAATTTGTAAATTATACGCTTTTTTAAACAAAAAGTAACGATCGGTTCGTTTAGTTTTAACAATTATTTAATAAATCTAGTGTCCCTGCTTGGGAAGGGTATTTTATTCTTGATGAATCCTAAAATACAAATGATTATTATTATCAGGAGCCCGTACGGTTCCAATGCTGGGCTAAATACAAATATAATAATATAAATATTATATAAACACTATTATCTCGGAGCCTGCGAAGGCACCTCTATACGTAGCTCATTGATGTGATGACAGATTGATTTATGCACAAACGACATTTTGAAATGTTTCTTGTGTTTAAAAACGTAGTCATTTAGAATGCACCTCAGCACAATTTTCGCTTATCATACTAAACTCTTAAAGTTACCTAAAATAATTGAAATCTATAGTAGCAACCTGTTGATAATTATGCATTGGAATTTTCCAAACATTAATAGCATATAAAGTGCTTTTAAAAATTCTCAAAATCTTCTAGATGCTAAAGATCTACTCCCCTGTTCTGAACATATCAGGTACCTCTCATATACCTACAGTCCTACTTGTAAAACAAACTCTACTTTTGCGAGTTCCACGTAATTTTTCGATTCGTTTTATTTACATTAGTTCGTGACTAATTTAATTAAATATAATTTGTCGAACTGCTGCCGTTGACGCTGCTGTTCTCGTACAAATATCAGTTTTCAATTAGATAAGACGACAAAATAATTTGTCGTAACAATTACGTACAATTTATGTTCTTAGTTTTGATTACGTCAATAACGTCCCTTCACAAAATTAAACTATTATACAGTAATGACGATGCTCTCTGACTCGCGTGAAAGTGTTTGTGAGACGCTGGGAAGAGTCATGCGTGAGACATTGGGAATAATTCAATTCGGGCGCATTTTCAGCGGGCATAAGTGGGTTTTTTAGATCTAATGGAAAATTCCCGCACTAACTTCGCTTTTAAAATCCAACATTTATGTCGAACTTACTATAACTTCTTGGCGAAAATGTTAATATTTTTATATATAAAAAATATAATTACTTAATTAAAACAAAATCCTCAATCATACATAATAAGTCTATTCAAAGATACCGCCTTCTCTCAACAACCAGACCGCCCCGCCGCGCCGCGCCAGTTTAGACAGTTCACTTATTCGTTCGCCGCAAATATCTTAGGAGAATAAGCAACCTCAAGCCTTCACGGAGGTAATAGCAAACGAAGATACAACTCCAGCCGTCAGTGATGTCGTTGATGGATCACATTCGCCGTGACTATCTGTTGCGGATCTTCCTAGAACCCATCGCTAACTGCCGCTAGTGCTGCTAGTGGCAGTTAGCGACCTGTTCTGATTCCTGCATTCCTGGTAGCTACCACGAATGCAGGAATCAGAACAGGTGCACTATTAATACACTAGCCAAACTCGATGTAGAATTTTTGTAAACAAACAACCCATACTTCACTCTGTTGCCGCGTCTTTTTATATGCAATTTACCTACATTACTTGTCCATTTAAGATCCTTCCTTAAATAAATATTGCTGACAATTATATCTGAAACTAGACGCTAAGCAAGTGAGTTTTAGTTATTGGGTTGTGGTTTGTTTACAAACATTTTACTTCGAGTTTGGCTAGTGTATAGTTGCTGTTAGAAGCATACCGTTTACTCCTTAAGTCTTTAAGATCTATATGCAAGCAGGTGGTTAAAGCTTTTCTAAAGCACGACTTAAAGTCGCCTAGACGTAGGAACTTAAGTACTGTAAGTACCTTTTTAACGTTTCTAAGACAAAAGAGTGTTGTTCTCAGTCTCTTTTTTTAAAGGTTTGGTACACAGCTTGTGCAGGATTCTAAAAAGGAGGACCTTGACAATAGACTAAGGGACTATCGATCTTATCCCAACACTTAATTCCATTGGTTCCAGCACTAACAACAAATAGCTTTCCCCTTCATTTTCTACTGAAGCGCTTATTTGAGGTAACTCGAGCGATCGATGGAATTATCTGCTTGTGATGTCATTTATCACGATTACTTGATTCGGATGCTTTCACATCTTCATTCCTATTTAGAGGATCTTGACTCTTAAGTATATAAATAAGACTGATCCAATATTGGTCTGTCAACACTTACTTAAAACTTCTTACACTAAGCCCTGAACTACGGCCGTAGCTCTCGATTGTAATCATAGAAACGGTATTACGGAATCAAATTCTTTCTTAATATGGTAATCAGTAAAAGACAATAAATAAGCAACTTTTTCTGAGCCACTCCGGCTTTCTATTTGTTTTGAACGTGGTTCCGCGCCAACGGGCAAAGAATACGCGGCACATGTGCAACTTTGTCGCGCTAAACTCTCTAGCTGCTACTCACTCTTATGGCTCAACGACCCGAAGTGTATCTTGGCCTCCATAAGAGAAGTCACCATTTTGGCCTTTCTGCGCAGTTTTCGCTTGTAGCTCACGCAGGTCCGCTTCCACCACGTATTTCCAGCGGTACCGCGGACGTCCCACGGGTCGTCGGCCGCCGACGGGCACACCTAGCTGCACTAAATTACAGTGTTTACTTTGTTATCAGTGTCTTGTAGTCACGCATGATGGAATAAAATATAAAAACTGCAAAGGGAATGTGGGCATAGTTTTGATATCATTTTTAGAATGGAAATTTTCAGAAAAGAGTGTCAAATAACCAAGAAACAGGAATTAAAACAAAGATGGAAAGAAAATACTGTCTATTAGTCTGTAATTTAAGTTGATCATCAGTAAAACGTTAGATACCTATTGATTTTTACACTCATCATCATCATCAACCTAACAATTTTTACACTCATCCTACCAAAATCCTTTAGACACTTTATCAATAGGCACCTCCAACAAAATGAAACGCGTCGAAGCTGTTGCCGTTCTTGCTACAAATCAGCGACAACTTGCCCCGATCGCGCGACAGGATGTTGACAATCCTGTAATAGCCGATACAGTAAGTTCGCCTAGACTTGGGCATTCTCCAGCGCGCGTACCTCGCACGCGCATGATATGGGCACTTCTCCAGCGGGCCTCTCATTCTCCAGCGCAATCTTTAATTGAGCTATTGTAAATACTAGTTTTAATTTGTTTCTATTAATTGATTGTAATTTTCTTTCTTTAATAAAGATTTTAAATATACTATTTCTTTAAACCCAATAAGTACAAAAAGTAAAAATAGGAATTTTGATACTTGTACAAAGTTACATTTATTTCGGTTTTTACATAATTTCTACTAGTTTTACGCGGTAACAATAGGCACTGAGCAAGAAAATCATTGAGGCCTTGCTAATCAAAACAAACGAATGCCGGCTTATTGTGTTGCCATTTGTTTTTGCTAGCTAAGGTCAATCACTTTGTTTCCACTAAGACTTGTAAACTAGGGCTTGCGGGCGGATGCGTTTAGATGCGTAGGTACCTACATAAAATAAAACATGAATAAAAACAGGATACTTAGAATAAGCGTGCCTAAAATAGCCTCTGTGAAATGTCTCACAACCATTCGAAAACTTAATCGAGAACGTATGAAACTATCAATCGCTGTCAAACTACGGAAAGTAGTTCCTCTCTAGCTATCCGGTAGAGGCGCTGCAAGGCGCCAAATGCTTGGAAGATAACAAAAACTTTTTTCGCGATCGTAAACTTTGCACAATCCATGCTAAAGACTTAGATCATATCCACCTCGGATGTACAATAATTTGCCAGTTGGTGGAAATATATCACCCAACTATCAAAGTGTACCATGTTCTATTTCAAAGAAGAAAAGCTGGAAGCCGGTCACGTCAGCTAATGTGTGAGTTTTCTCAGTTTTCAGTTTCATTCATTTATTTCTCATAGGCACATCATTTCATCATTTCATTCATTTATTTACATTGCACTTAAGAAACGTTCTCAGGGTTTCTCAGGGTCTCAGGTTGATAACGATGCGTGTACGCAGCTGACATTGTAGTAAGCGGCAGCAACGTAGGTAGAGTCAGTCGGATCCGGAGGTTTGAGTGAACGTCCTTTTTAATCGACTACGAAAAAGAAGCAGGTTCTATGTTCGGCTGTATGATGTTCTTTTTTTGTATGTTCTCCGAATTCTCTTTAAATTGTGGGTTGATTTTGATTATTATTTTGGTTTTGTATAAATAATTTAACCGGGGTCTTGTAAATTGTATTATGTTAATAGGAATTACTATTTTTCCCGCAAAAGTTAAGAAAGTGAAAATATAAATGAATTCTAAGTCAGGTTTTTCGGTTTTGTATAAAACATCAAACTATTGGATTATTTTTTTCGGTCAGCACCGTAAGTCCATGTGTAGAATTGTTAATTTTCATTCAAAAATGTTATCTCAACTGTTCGACCGCGACTCAGAGCTTTACAACTGGCATCTCAGACATCTACATTCAGATAGGAAAAAATCGAGACGATGAATTTCTATTACGTAGGTACATATCATCTAATAACTGTAACAACTAATGCGCAATCAATAATTACAAAAGCTCCGATAACTACGGCTCATTAAAGCCTGGCCACCTGTTCTTTATTGCCTCAACCTGGAACAGAAAATTACCAACAAAAACTTGCACTACGTTGTGTAACGTTACTCTACAAGTCTACACAGTGCCTACTGCCTAGGCAGTACAGGCGCTGGATTGCGCATGCGGTGAAGGGAACCGATTTAGTTTTCATGGAAAATAATCAGTAGTCTGATAAAGAACATCGTTTTTCTGTTGGTCTAGCTTGTGCAGCTGGATAACGGTATCGAAGGTCTAGGAAGTTATAAAGCGTTGTTGTTCATTATTGTCTTCTGTGGCGGCCACCTTTGAAACTTAAGCTACATTTTCGTTTGGCATAGAAAACAATATCACGTTTAATAAATATACAGAACATTCTGGCCTATTCGTAATCTTGGCTATTCTATTATTTTTGGGAAAATTAAAATTGGTGATATCAAAACTTTTCAATAAAACTCTTTGGTCATGGGCGGTGAATACCTTGATCGAAGATAAAATCCTTCATGCGTGCCTTGTTCATTTACAACTTTCATCAACTATTATGAAACCCTGTAATGACGTAATAGTAAAAGAATGGTAATGCAAGAGGGCAAAAAGTACATAAAAAGGGCTTCCAGCAATCATGTCTCACTACAACTTGATCGGAGTTGTTCTTGCGATGTCACAACCCAAAATACGTGCTCCTCGAACCGGGCCGATCGGTAGCCCTTGACATCAATATTCCATTAAACTTTGTATGGATTTTGAACTATTTACTAGTGTTATTGAACGCCTGAAAGCTTCTCACTAAGTACACATACTTAGCCTT
This sequence comes from Eupithecia inturbata, assembly GCA_963662085.1. Taxonomy (NCBI): domain Eukaryota; kingdom Metazoa; phylum Arthropoda; class Insecta; order Lepidoptera; family Geometridae; genus Eupithecia; species Eupithecia inturbata. Next base: position 747,451 of record OY759177.1, read on the forward strand.
AGCACTACAGATAGATGAAGAGAAGAATTGAAAGTCACTTAATTATACAACGAAGAAACTCTAGCTTGAGGCTTTAGAGCTAAAAGCATCTCTTTCAGGCATCCTTGGGGTCGACACAAGCTAGATTACATAGGTAAAGTAAGGTGCGTTGGTGTAACATCGGACGCGGGTGAAGACCGTATGCAATTCATGCTAGCCGAATTAAGCCATATTTTCTTATCCTGCCAACATTTTCTACAACGCCATTTCATTCCGCCTGTTCGGCCGCACCCGCCGGCATACATGAGTTGTATTCCAAAACAAAAGACAACGTAATTTTTGCCTTTTTTTGTTGATCCGATTTTTGCCCTTTCAGTTTTGATCATGTTTTTTTAGGAAAACTATAGTTTATTTTGTTATTATTTAAGTTGAATATTATTTTTTATGGTTTAGTAGCTAGATTTAACTGATTTTTTGTTAATAAAGAAGAAGATTAAAAAAAATTAAATTGATGGCAAAAAGATAGGTACAGTTAACTGCATAGAGCTCTTTTATAATAAATAGGAACTTACAACGTATAATATTTCAGTAGTTGACTGACTTTACTTTTGTACTAACTTACCTATGTACATAAGTAAAAGCTTTCAGGTACTTAAACAATAAAAATAGTTTTTTAATTTAGTACTTGCCTGTTTGTTAATCTTCCTTAACTATTAAGTGAAAAAACAAAGCCATCTTTATGCATAAGGTAGGTCATCGTATCGTATTCCATAATGGCAAAGTTTGAGAACCACAAAATCACGACATTTTGTCATGAGGGGTAACATCGGACGCAACAATCCAAAATAATAGTAATAATATATATGTATATATATAAAATAATATCTTCTAGAACGTTTTTGCTTATGGAAATTTAGTGATTATGTTTAGGTATATGTTATGATAAAATGATAAATTTTGAATATATTCCTGAATGGATTTTGTTCTCTGAACATCAGAAGTCACTTTAAAATGTTGCCTGAACTTGCCCCGATTCGATTTTTTTTCCGCACACTAAAAAAAAATTACATTGACTTTGGACGGACACATTTAAATAAAAAACTAATTAGTTTAAGAAAATATAACCTAGGTTAATTTTTTTAACATTTTTCGTTATATTTCAAAACGCTGACGTGTACTAATTTCGAGAAAAAAAATATTTTGCTAGACCACTTCAACTAGTCGACAATCCATCGGATTATCAAATATTTACTGAAAAATTTAGTTCTTCCAGGACACTGAACAATGCTTCGACTATCCCAGGATCCATTAACAGCATCATCGATCTAACCTTGCCTCAGTTAATCCATGATCAGTCAATCGCACGAGATGATAAGTACTTAACTATGCGTGCTCTAATTGTGCAGATTCAAACAGGGTCGTGAACGCGGAAGGCACCTTACATGCGTTCGCATGCGCATGCCTCAGGTATGGTATTGTCTTGTGGGATTATTGGCCAACGAGTGCTTTGATGATATGGGAATAGTTCGTGTTGCGTAAAGTTTCAAGACTTTTGATCGATGGCGGAGCCTAGATTGTCGCATAATCAGTGTATGTGGTGAGTTCTCATTATAATTTTTCAGCTTGCTAGTAAAATATCATTTATTGAAAGTTTAGATGGATTTTGATTTCGATTTCCCCTATCTTGCAAAACGTTTCTTTCTCCCCATTCCAGGGCGGCGTTGTAACCAAATTAAAACTTTGCTAAAAACGACAACCTGTAACAGAAAATTACACGGTGAAATTAAAATCTTACTTTTACCAAATCGCACTTTTACTAAACAGTTACAAAAACGCGTAGTATGCTTGATTGGCCAATCAAAGGCGTATTTTCAGAATCTCTCAATTTGTGTGTAACGGCATATCAGTAGATTTCTCACGCCGCGGCCGGACACTCGCTCCCAACGTTTGACGGGTGAGTCGGTTCAAGTAACTTTAACTACACTCGAGATGGCTTTTAGCGAAAACTACAAACAAGAAATCAACGACTGCGCCGGGAAGGAAGAAGCGACATTTTTACAGCCAACTTGCACAAATCATTATAAAGTCCTGGAAACCGAAGCCAAACTTTAAAATTCCCCTAGAAACAGGCATATTTCATATGGAGGATTTGATTACTTGCTCCCGACAGCTGAGGAGATTTTTAAAACGTGATGCTTTTTATGAAGTATGACTGATATGACGCCGGATTGCGGGTAGTCCCTGCTTTGCGCCGCCTTTTCTATAATATTGTTGTAACAGTGCTAAGTTGCGCAACGCGAGTCGCACGGACATACGGACATGTTGATTTCTTTGTGGAACCGCTTTCAATCATTTGATGGATGTGAATGATTTAAAGGTTACTTACGTAAAATGTTGAACTAATTTGTCCTAAAATGTGTTCATGTTTTTAATAGTTTCCGGTATTTCTTTATTATTTGGTTTAAGAAAGATATTCTTCCTATCACAGCATTGTTACATGAAATCTTTAGGTATGCTGTGAGAATGTTCCCGTGACAACCAGCAGATAGGTTTTCGTGTGTTTATAACTCTTACTATTTTCGCTGATAATTGGTTCATTTTCTTTAGTTTCGTAATTAAATTCAACAGCGAAAATAGTATGAATGTTACACTCAATAACATTCATACTATACATACTAAATTGACCGGCAGTTAGTATATTACATTCTTAGCTATACTTTATTCAAACATTTTCTTTAAATTTTCTTACAATTGCCTATGTTGCTACATTTGACTTTATATCCAAACCGTTTGCTAGACTATGGACAATGTAGAAACGTGCTCTATTATTTTAAGTGAAGTAGAAACCCACAATGTAGATAGCAAGTTATTTTGCATTGCGATCGGTTTCACAGATGAAATGCAGCGTGACAATGTTTCAATGCAAAGTGTAACTGTTTCACTCGCTAATAGAGCTTGGCTTAAGTTCTGTGCTCCTCTAGTAAAGCGATAATAATATCACTAGCTTATACATATAAGCCGAACATAAAACATTCTAGCAACATGACACTATTATCATGTTTGTGTGGAAGAGTCATCTACGTAGAATTGGCTATTTTCTTTTAGATGACGTCTGTAAGGCGTTATTATTTTGATTGTCAGCATGGGATCACTAACCATTCGGCTACCTTTTGCATTTACCAGCCACTTCTGACCCGTACCTATCGCGACGACCAGTATTATTGCATTCTCTTACTTCCTGCGTAGACAATAGCCTACGTTCTCGCTCCCTTCGATCTGTTTCAATCGCCTCTTCTTCGCATATCTTGCACTGGTGCACGGTCCGCGGTAAGGTCGACGACACGTCAAAATTGCCCAGCAAATGAACGATCGAACTAGTTTCCGTTATTGTTTGTATCGCTATTAAGGTCGCCGCTGACTGATCACCGATTTGAGGTTTAATGGGATTTTTCTACTTGAACATTACGTTTACATTGATTTAGATATGTACCTCTGTCTGTCTTTATATTTTGCCGCGTATGAGCTCAATATTATGGCTTTACGATAGGCACGGTATTTATGTAAGGTATCGGATGATTTTGAACCTCATACGATCCGTCCACGTGTGGTTCGCCATGACTTGGCCGACACGTGTATGTGCTAATAGATATTTATAGGTATAAGCTCAATCTATAGCCATTTCAATTACCTAGAAGATATTGGCCATCCTATCGAGGAGGAACAACTGATTTGAATGAAGAAACCAAACTGTTTTCGACAACCTCTGTGAGAATGTGTCTGCGCCGCAGAAGGTGGCGGGTTCGATTCCCGCCTTAGGACAAATGTTTGTACGAACTGCAGATATTTGTTCAAGGTGTTCTGGATGTTTTCTATGTATAATAAAAAAAAAACTATTTATCTATGTAAATATATCCGTTATCTAGTACCAGAGACTAGTAACTACCTCTAGTACCCATAACACAAGTTCTGATTAGCTTGACAATTCACACTGCTTTATCTATTGCTGTGAGAATTGGCCAATATTATTTATTTATTTATTCCACAAAACGATGTATCTTGTCGAAGACGGTAACAATCTACCTGCTTGGGTAGTGTTGTGTTGTGTGACATGCCTAGCATTAGACTCAAACCTGTGAACTTCTAATTGAAAGGTGCATTTAAAGATGTTATAATCTATACGACTACCTTATTAAAAGCGATGACGTTCTTAAATAAGGATGTAAAGCAAATTACTTTTTAACGACAAGAAGATATCGAAAAGCCTTTGACTATCAAGGACATATTAAAATTAACTTAAATGAAAGGCCTTTTAACTGACACCATGATTGTAGAGGTAGAAGGAAAACAATTTGAATACCACCTACCAACTTATGTACCTATAAGGGAGTTATACAAATGTTACCTGACTAAGAAGGTGCATTGGAATAAAACCGAGTAGGGTTTTAATACAAATCCATTTTATCACAATATTCGTAGAAAATATTTGACGAGAGGCATTGCAACTAAGTGTGATGTTAGTGCATCGCTGCAGTGCGGTGCGGTGTGACAGACTCGACATAAGCGTATCGTCACGTTTCGACCTACTGGTACACTTTTCACGTGTCTGGCTTTTCAATGTTAATGCTAATTGCTGAAGACAGCTATGCTCTTTATTCAATGTTATACTACTTTATTACAGTTTTAGATAAGGAGTGAATAATTTAGCAACAATTAATTATATCTAAATTGCATTTTTAAATTTAAAGATACTATTAAAAGTTTTTACATACAGTTTTTAAAAATAAAAAAAAAATAAAGGAAATAGCGACATCACAAGTTATAGGATAAGATGGGGAGTATTTCAAGGAGGGGGAGGGACGAGGGTTACTTAATAAAGGCATTTACAGCGGCGGTACTTACTGTTCAATTAATTAGAATGAAAATTTGATATTTTGTAAGCCATTTTTCTGATTGGATGTTTTTTATACATGGTCATTTTTAATTTTGATTCGTGTATTCGAAAATATTGAGTGTACGATTTGCAATCACTCAACAGATATAGATTATATTGGAACATACAATTATTTACGAGACAGATTTCAGTTTATAACTGCAAGAATAGTTATTCTTTCAGAACTTTAAAAAAAAAACACAAAAATTGGACCACTCGTCTTGATTGGTACTTAGTTAGTTCATTGCTCTGTGACGTAACTCGATTTGTTATCGTCAGTAGATATCGAGTTGGCGAATCGAAACATTAATATGTAATTTTGTAATCATTGACATACTCGTAGTTTAGATTAGTTTCTCGTGACGATGTAATGAGTCTCGGTATACTGAATGTGATCTGTTTCGTTATTATCGATTACAATGCTTCCATATTTGCAATACATTCAAAGCCTAAATTATTTTAATAAGCATCGTTATTTTAATGAATGATGTGATGATGTGCGTGCTGTGGCGGGAGTAGTGTTTTTGAAATATGATGTAGGACTCCTGGCATCACTTTTTAGGGTTTCGAAGATCGGAGATCGGTTTCGAAACCCTTATGGCATCGTTTTTTCTGTCGTTTTTTCCGTCTTTAATATCTCAGCAACTACAGCAGGAAATAACGTGAAATTTAAAATAAAAATATATTTCGTACAGATTAAAAGAAAAATAAATGAAAATAAAAGAAAAATTAAAATTTTCAGTACAAATTGTGATGTCGAAATTTTAAAAGAGACCTACAATGTCAAGTGGTGTATCAAATGAAAGGTATTGGTTTGTAAAACTCAAAACAGTTCTTGAAATTTCCGTAGGTTTCATAGTTTTTAAAATATTTTGAAAAAAGTCGAAAAATTACCCATTCCCCCCACTTATCTCCGAAGTTTGCTGCGCGATCCATCTGAAATGTATGTAGCGTTTACTTTGTAGATATCGTCGTTGTCGTGCGAGAAGTCACTAAGTAACAATTTTGGCCAAAATGACTTAATGATGCCAAAGCATTTTTAAACCCATTATGTACCTTATAAGAAGGTAAAAGAGCTGTTTTTATTTTAATTTCGGGAAATACAAGAATGTCAGAACTACTTATCTGCTTGTTGAGCCAAAAATCTGTCTACGAAAAAGTACTAAGGGTACTTAAGTAATTTATTTAAATCGTTTACTAACATTTTTTTCAATTACTGGGGCTGCACTAATCATTAAAGTCACTTAGTGACTTTTTGCGTACAATTATATTTGACACGATCTACCATAATGGCTCTTAGTTATTATTTGCAGATAAAAAAATAGAAATGAAATGAAATTCTGTTGTCCGGTAAGATTCATTAACAGATATTAACTAACTTAAATGTGAACGAGTATGGCATATTTGATGGAACTGATAATCGTGGGAAAAGGGTACCCGCCAATAAAAGTAAACCTGAAGACCTGAAGTTCTTGCGCGACCATATCGAAAGTTTTCCTAAAATGGAATCGCATTATTGCCGGAAATCATCGAAACGTTTGTACTTGGACCAAAAACTTTCCATCGCCAAAATGTATCAGATGTACCAGAAAGCATGCAGCAACCAGAACAAAACCCCGCTGTCACATAGTAAATACAGACGAGTTTTTGGGACGGAATACAACTATTCGTTCTTTGTTCCAAAAAAAGATCAGTGTTCAATATGCCACAAATATCAAAAAGATCCTGTAAAATACGAAACTTTGTTTAGAGAACATCAAGAAAGAAAAACATCAGCCGAAGAAGCCAAACGGCGTGATAAAGATAGGTCACAAAACGATGCCACGTTTTTATCAGTTACTGCAGACCTTCAAAGTGTTTTGCAAATACCCAGCGGGGATGTAGGGGAGTTATACTACACAAGAAAGTTATGTGTGTATAACTTTACTATTTATGAAGCAAAACCGCCGAATAAAGCTTTCTGTTACATGTGGAATGAACTCAATGGAAAACGAGGTAGTTCAGAGATAGCTACATGTCTAATGAACTGGATAAACTTGATCCCACAAGATGTCAAAGAGGTTTCTATTTTTTCAGACACGTGTTCGGGTCAAAATAGAAATCAATATGTTGCAGCGTTTTTCGTGAGCATAATTCAGACCTCGCATTTAGATGTTATAGAACAGAAGTATTTGGAGTCTGGACATACAATGATGGAGGTAGACTCGATGCATTCTGCTATAGAATCTGAAAGAAAGAGAACATCTATTTTCTCCATGAACGATTGGAAGAATGTGGCAAAGCGAGCCCGATCTACTAGACATAGAAAGGACGCACCACCCTATGAAGTTCATGAGTTAAAATATAGCGACATCATCGATACCAAAGACTTAGCTGCGAGATTGATTTCGAACAAAACCTTTGCTCAAGATGGTCAGAAGGTACAATGGCTTAAAGTTAAATGTCTGCGATATGAAAAAGCTAATCCTGGCATCATAAAGTTCAGATACGGCCATAGTGGCGAGTACTCGATACTGGACACAATAAAAAGGACAAGAAGTAAGAAAGCTAAAGCAGCGAATGGTCCAATGATAATGAGAAAGGCGTATACGTCAATTCTACCAATAACACTGTCAAAGAAGAAAGACCTAATAAACCTTTGCCGAACGGACATTATTCCAATTGAATTCCATTCATGGTTTCAATCCCTACCAGTAGTCAACCAACCAGATAGGCTGCCTGAGCCAGACACATTGGAAGATACTGATGGAGAAGATGATAGTCAAGCGTTTGTTCGTTAGTACGAATACCAAAAAAAATAATGCTGCACAATCTAGCCCCAAGCTAAGCAGAGCATGTGTTGTGGGTACTAGATAACTGATATAAATTATACAATACGAGTAAATAGATAGATATTTTTTATGATAGATAGAAAACGACCAGTAGGTACACCCAGAACAAATATCTGCAGATCGTACAAATATTTGTCCCGAGGCGAGAATCTAGCCCGCAACCTCCTGCGCCGCAGGTGGCCCACCGCGCCACGGAGGTCGTCAAATATAAATAAAATCTGAGTAGATGACAGATTTTTTTTTCGCAACTGTTTTTGTATGAGTGTTTTACTAAAAAGTATTATGCTGTTTTCTGGTGATTTTTTTTAAACTATTTATGTTTCTATTTTTGTATGACCTTGCTGTTTTTTTTTAATAATTACCTACCTAACTCTTTTCACGTTGAAATTGTATGTTATCTTTTTAACTCATCTTTAACATTAGTCTAAGTGGGTATTATGCTGCTTTCTAGTGATATTTTAAAAAAATATTTTGATTTTGTACTATGCGCATGCTGTTTATTAAATAAATATCTTTTCTCTTTTTCACATTGAAATTGTATTTTATCTTTTAAACTCACCTTTAACATTAGTCACTAAATGCTATCTGGAACAAAGCTATACCAAGAATAATTACTTAAGTAACACGAAAAGTTAATTAACTAACATAATAACATCTTATTGAGTTTGCTAGAATTATCTAACTTACATTTCACTAAGTATCTCAGTAACCATAAAAATATTTACAAAATTTAATGAATAATAAGGTTTATGGTAAAATTATCTATATTTTGTTTCTAGAAATCATTGTGGTAACTATAAGCTTTAATGAGTTACACCGATTTGAAGATCAAAAAAACTTTGATCGCTATTATCTCGCAACTAGCTTTTTGCACTTAATGGCTTCTCGCACCACAACGACGATATAGATCTATATTTTATACGAAAAATACAGAGAAGTCTGTAAGTAGACCACATTTTGAAAAATGGTGAAAAAGGGGGGGGGGGGCAATAATATCAAAAGTGAGAGCTACCTTACCGAGTGGGGTATAAAATGAAAGGTTTGTACATCTCAAAATAGTTTTATAAATTTCTGTAGGTTTCATACTTTTTAAAATATTTTGAAAAACTCGAAAATTTTACTGTTACTCCGGAGTTTGCAAACTGATACATCTGAAATGTAGGTAGGTACCTTTAATTTTTTGGTATTCATCTAATAGCAGTCTCTAACCAGTACCTATAGTACATATTGGTATACTTGACAACCGTTCGAAACCCACGACGCGCGAGTCACACTCGCACTTGACGGATCTTGTTTAAAACGGTTTCGGTGACTACACCCATCTGAAAAAAACGCACGCTGTATATTTATTTTACAAGCAATCAAAAATATGCTCTTTGTATTCAACGAAATATCCAGCTAAGCATCACTTTCTCTCACTGAAACCGTGCATTTGCAAATTGATGGATTTCTAGTGACATAACATAATTTAGCGTGTGTTACGCAATATTTGCAGCGCGGCCGCGCCGGTAAAAAGTGAAAGATAGTTTTCCCTAAGCATGTGAGTTTCCCACTTGTCAAGTAATGGTCGCATTGTTGCGTGGATAATGCCAATTGTAATTAGTCGAACGTTGCATCACTGCACATTTGTTTCTATAATTTACAACCCCAATAAAATAAAGTATAATTTACAAACATTTTCATGTCTCTCTCTATTTACCTCTCTGTCACTATCTACCTCTCTATCTCTCTCCACCTCACCAGTATTCGGTCCACTGCTGAACACGCCTCCCTCGAACAAGCCTGGTTTCATTTATAAGAATTGGTCCCTCCACATGTTGGCCTATTCATCGCAAAGGTTCTTTGTTACGATAAATTTGACGGCCTGTACCAGCCTAGCCTCTCCCATCGAGTGAACACAAATAAACGAAGAAGACAATAACCACCACGGAAGACCAGCGCTACGGCGTGATTCGCTCGGTCATAGCCATATCACACGCTGAGTGTTAACCATTTTTGTCACGTCTCTATATTTTATTTTTAAATGGTGTACTGTGTGTTTTATGTGACAAAATAAATAATGTTGTACGTTTTACTTTACTGACCCTTGTAAAGCGTCTCTAAATTTTTTGATACAAAAGACTTCAACGCGCTGCCAGCCTAATGTAATCAAACGATATTATAACATTTAGATACCGATCCAATAATTAGCTAGAAAAAACCGCAAGTACATTTAAATCAATTTAAAAACAATTAAAACAAAACAATATCGGTAACAGTGGAAGTAATTTGAGAGCCTCACGTGAGGATTGTCGACATGAGTGCGAATTCCGGTTTTTGTGCGCCGCGTGCGCTTGCGCAAGGTGCAGCTTTGACGGTGCCGCGTCCAAGTCAAGTGCGTAGTGGTAGATGCTTATATTGAACTTTATTTGTATGATTTATTGTGCGAATACGTCATTACATTACCGACATACTATAATTTAACCTGCGAGGCGGGATTTTTCGAGTGTTTTTATGTGGTTGGCGGACACTCTTTATTACCTCCAAGCATCAAAACGGCTAAACCGACTTTGATAAACGAGCTACCGAAATACTCCTAAATGGTTTGTAGCTACATTTTGTCCTCTCATTTGGAGAAAAAAGTTAAAAAGCGAGGACTAAGTCGGATTGTTTAAAAGTATTCAATTGATTAATTGTATCTGTAAAAGGTTACGGGTTCAATGTGCATTTTCGGTGGACAACATGTGGGGATTGCAGCACGCTGCGAGCAAAAGTCCTTTTGAATAATGTCCAAGATGCTCCTACCACGGCTCTCACTTTCTACTTACTTGATGTTTGTCCCGCAGAGAACATTTTTCACAAAATAAATTAAAGAATAAAATAAAACGTAAACCTTGATGTTTACCTGCACACTAGAATGTTGTGGGTCGAGAAAACATGAGATCTCATTTGCCCCTAGCTTATCAAACCTTAGCTCCTCATCATCCTGTAACTTGGCCCAGCCGTGGGCAGGGCAGTCTCCCACGGCAGCAGCAGCCGTCACCTTGGACCACACAATTGTAGCAATCTCGCAATTAGTCGATTGTTTCCCAAACCCCTCGAAGGCTGATCTTGGACGCTATGATACAAAGGAGTTTGGACAGGAAACAGGCTCTCAATGTTTTTCGATAATCTGACTACCGGATGCGCATGCACAGGTAAAACAGTATTTCTAAGTTTCCTACTTACTATTGTGGCATAACAGCCCAAAGTGGATATTGGCTTCTGAGACAAGACTTTCCCCGGCATCTCGGTTTTGAGCTGTCCACCTAGTAGCGCCGAATAAGCGGAGTTCGGCTTTCATTTCATTTTGTCAATCCAGCAATATTAGGGGCAAGCCACCGACCGAATTCTAAATTGGGTACCTACCTTTATCCTAGTTTAAAATTTCAAGAGTCGTTTGAATAGAATTTTAGCTAAAGTTTATAAGCAAGCAGGCTGGTTATTGCTGTGTTTTTTTCTGTTTTTGTGTCATTGAGAATGACACAATTGATGAATGATGTTTAAGTTGTATATGTGTGTACAAATTTTCTGTTGTTATGAGCCATAACATGTAAGTACTATTAAAAATAAAATATTCATAAAATAAAAAAAATGCTCATATTGGGTCTACGTACTAAAGTCAGCAGGCCGTTTACAAGTGGACAAAACAAAACACTGTCGGCTGCCTACAATATTCATACACTGATTCGCTCCTACAGGCTGTGTCACCAACTTTGGTGTGTAAACTCCGTTATGGAGCCAGTCAAAGTCTGTTTTTGGTGTGACTGCATTCAGCCGTGAGAATTTCGTAAACGGTGCTACTATTTGACGTGCAGGTCAGTTCTGCGCTAAAGGTCAGGAGTCAGCATACAGCGATTAACTGAGTCGTTTGCGCATAATGCTGTGTTTCCATATTATAGGTTTGTCTATTAATATCTATACTACTTACTCCTACTCGTTTATTTGTTAGCTTTATCTATTTTTAGCTTGGATTATCCTTTAGCAGGACAAACACACAAAGTTCTCAATTATTGTCTTCTAGATTTCGGTCCATCGAGGCCTCCTTCGTGCAAAAGGCGAGGGCTGCACATAGCGGGTATCGTCCTCGGGTGCACAATATGATACACCCCAAAAATTATAAACATCAGGAGTAGAGGCAAAGGGAAAAGAAAGAAATGAAAAACATGGTTGTTTTGATGGGTGAATGGACTGGGTAATCGGGCTATGGGGGAGACTTATTATTAATTATAACCAGCAGAGTTATTGAACATCTCCGTGAGGGATCACGGAAACCTCAAATAGTGTCTGGTCAGTCCGGGTACCCGCCGGGGATTCGCTCACCAAGCAGCTCTACTCCGCTTTATTAAACACGATATATAATAAATCTAGTAGCAGATCTGTTCACGCACGCAATAAAACATTTAAATTGACAACAATTCCATCTCACCAGGAAGCATGGAAGCCCGCGGCTGGACTTACGTTTCCGACGAACCAGTTCTATCAGTTGGAATTCACTATGTTGTGACCAGTTACATCGCGGGTTAAATGTTACTTTTTGTTCATAACATAATGAAATCATAATGCGCAACTCATTCTAAAATAGAGTTCCAACGGAGATCAATTCAAAACCCAGCTTGGACAAAAACACGCATTGATCCATCGATGCATAAAATATAAAGCTTTTCAGTCATTTTTAACATTTCTCACGTTAAATTTTACCGGCAAAATTAGTCTTCATGTTAGTATAATCTTGAATAAGATAAAAATAATATAAATAAATAAAGGAAGGAATACTTGGCCTATCTCATGTCTAATCTTAATAACCAACAATGTAGGTACCTACCTAGGTTATAAAATGGTTATAAACATTTTTATGCTTGAGACAAAACAAATGTCCCACCTGATCTAAAAGATACTCGTATCAAGATAACTCTTCGAATTACTTTCAACACCCTGACCCATAAAAGAAACAACGACATTAATCCTGTTTCCATACATAAAGTTTGTAAGTCTATTTGTAGGTTATATATACCTCTGTACCTATTAGTTGGAACCTATTAGTGTGATCTATGACTAACAGATTGCTAACAGATTGCTGTAGAATAAATTCTTGGTTACCACGGAAACCATGAATTTATTCTACAGCAATCTGTTATGACAGGTAAAGCACCCATCGAAGAGTAGAACCTAGCTACTTTTAAAACTCGTATGAAGATCACTTTTGAAAATTGTGTTTAAGTACCAAGTTAAGCCACAGGTTGAAGCTAGTTGATTCCAAAGACCTTACCGTTGTACCTTATCCCTTCTATCACGTAGATAGTGATTCGGCTGTCGGCGCGGAGTGCCGGGGCTGTGTCTCTACGACAGATGCAGATAGCCTCGCTTGTCCTAAACGAGACCAGGCGCTGCTGTTAGTGACTGATAGAAGATTGGGGCTTATTTAAATCTTCTATCACTCACTACTACGCAGGAACTGGTGCCTACTTAACGGACTGTGTCGGAGTTGTTTTTTATTTCAGCAAAAGACTCCTATCTACTAACAAATTATGGATCCTTTTGTACGAAATAACAGATTTTTATTTTTTTATTTATTTATTACTCACGTTAATAAACCAGAATTAAAATAATTTTAAGAATCCAATAGCAAACAAACTTACAAATTCTATGTATATATTTTTTGTGGCTAGAGAAGAATCTCAGTAAGCTTGACGAGATCGAACGACCAGTCTTTCAACTAGTCCGGTGCATCATCGGACGTAGAGCTAGTCCGACGACTGGTCTATTTAACAATCTCGCAAGAGAATCATGATTTCCCGGCACTATAAACATATCACTGGAACGGCTTACATTAACCTTCCACCTTCACATTAGGGCAAGGAGCAGGCAATATCTTAAAGAAAGCCTTTAGCTCAGCCTATTACTCCTTGGTTCTAATCTAAAGCTGGTAGAGCCATAAACTTGGTCCCGTTATTCGATCCCTTATCCTTGTCTATCACATAAATACGCGACACACCGGCCAATTACAATGGTGTCTGCGCCCACGCAGCGGCGCGGTGTGAACGCCGCCGCGCCGCCGCTCTAGCGCGGGGTTCGAGATAAACAGCAGATAGGAAATAATTAGAAGTAAATGAGTGGGAGCCGGAGGATATGGGCTTGTGGATGGGGCGATGATGGTTTAAATTTCTAGTTCTAAAGCTTTTTGTTTCCCTTAGATAAATAAGTAAAACAAATAAATTATTCTGGGGACCTAAATACCTATAACATTTATTATAACCAAATTAATATGCGATGAAGTGTTTGTACATCACTGCATCTAATTTATCAGCTATTTCTGACAGGATGGTGTTGGTACTGCCGCGTATCCTACTAAGCAGTGAGGCTGCCTTCTTCCTCATACAGGCGGCGAAACCGTCTACACGGGCCTCCGCAAACAATACACCTTTAAGCAATTAGGTAGGTATACAATCGAATTAGAAATTATTCTTATATAGAACTGCTCTTTATAAATCATGCTCTGTACACATACTTAGCGATATAATCTGGATCATAATTTGATTTGCTGGTGTATTTCTATTTCTGAATGTTTGATTATGTTTCCTTTTTGTGTGCCAATTAAATAAACCCTTTGACTCTCATGCCTACATGAGAGTCAAAGGGTTTATTTAGGGCCGAGCTACCTTTACAAGGTAGCTCGTAGGTAGGTAGGTAAGGTAGGTAGCTTTTTTTTTTTTTTCAGTGTTACAACCCGCGACGTGCTACAAGCTTACCGACAAGTTGCGCATGAGTGTCCATCTTTGCAAGAGAAAGCTCTTCGCATTACCGGCCAATCGATCAATAGGTGTTTGATCTCCACACTCAGCGTAAATCAAACCATAACAATACTCAGATAGGGTGCAAATTAACTTGGTGATTGCCTGGTTATCATAGCTGCCATGACCGGAACGAATCACTACCTCTCAACTTTGTGCAATATTTGTTTTTGGTTTTACGACTTTGTACTGTTGGCGGCAGGTTTGTATTTGGTCAATAACAAGGTCTTATGTGATCACATCCCATTGGAAATACAAAGACAATAAAATAACTTCTGGAGGTTTGAGGATATATACTTAGGGTCATTGGCAAATTAATTAGTATATTAAATGTAGGTACATAAAGTAATGTTTAAAAGATGTTAAAAGACAGCAATAAATGGATGACACGCATCTGCATCCAAATATGCAAATTGTACGCAAGCAAAAGTGCAACATTGCAACATTTGCGACTCGCATAAAGTGACCACGTTATTAAGTGCATTTATTTTAAAAATGCACGTTTTGCGGCATTTACAAAGTGTTTAAATACACGTCTATGTTAACGCGTATTCACAACCAAAGTGCAGAAATAAAAATATTGTAATTAGGTACTTACAGTAAGTGTAATGTCACACCGTAGCGTGGTAAGGCCTGTGCACACTTGGATCTACAATCTTACATTTGAGTAAGTACCTACGTCGTATTACGGTAAGTACTTTGTACCTTCCAATACAAGTTAAGTCTATTGGTAGACTGCCTACAGTACGTTATAATGAAACTTCCAAATTACCGATGGAACTAAGGAAAATATATTAAAAATGCATTCAAACAAATAAGCATAACCACACCTCGTGGAAAAAAACTTATTTTAAACAAAACTATAAGCATGAGACCAAATCGTGTGAAATTCTAGTTTTAATGTAATTTCCAGAATTTGAATGTGATAATGCGGTGTGACCAGTTATGCTAACACCATTTTCGCTGTCGGCTGTTAATAATTGAATCGAATAATCAAAAAAGTGAAAACACGCAACTTTAACCTTTATTGAACTTTCGATAAATTTCAATCAATATGGATAGAAAAGTTTATTTTCTTTATTTCTGTATTTTTCATAGAATAAGATAAAGCTTATTACATTTGAAATTACCATATTTTTGGCAAATTGCCTAACAATTAATGTACTGTGAAGAATTAGTTAATACTACTAATCAGCTCAATTGGTGATATATTTTACATAACGCTTACAAAAGAAAAATACCTATACTGTGCGGCACGCATGCTTGGAAAGAATTCCGCTAGTTAATACAAAAAAGAATCATGTCCCTTTACTTCGCCATCGTCAGGTAATGAATAGCCACTGAAACTGTATCCGCGAGCTTAACTCACCCTTGTCCGCATAATTTAGCTAGCATACAAATGACTCCTCCGGGTGGTCCTTCCCTCGTTTAATCAGAGCCTGGTGGCAAAAACATCTGCTTTACATACAAACGCAGGCTACCTACGTTACCACAGGAATGTAGTCCCATTGCTGAGGCTGCGCACGCAACGCACGTTATGAAAATGGTTCTTTTAGCACATTTTTAAGCATTATCATCGCATCAGTCGGCGCCTTGTATCTCGCATCAGCATTACAATGTTTGGTGGCCATCTTGTTTGTTGTGTACGCTGCGCGATCGCTCGTGGAGAGTGTTCAACTTTTTGACCTGTTTGTTGGTCAGGTTGCGGACAAGTTAATGTGGATGTAGATTAGTATCGACTCGTATAGTCATTTTTTAGAACGGCATCCTTCGATATAGAGATAAACTTTTCAGATAATATAGTTATTACCTTTTTGTACACAAAGGAGTAACTCGCTGTTGTGACAGGCTGCTATGTAATTTCTCGTGTTCTGATTGTTTTCTTTGTTGTTACAGATATATTCGGACAGCACTATACTTGCAGCAGTTGGATTTGCATTGTAAGTACCACCACCCAGTACGATCGTAGTACCTACCTAAAACTTGCGGTATGTTTTCAGAAGCCTCATATATTTTTTTAAATAGTTCTTAAAGATATCCAGGCCTTAATAAAATTTCTAATACCAACTCGTAAGAGCTATATTCGAGATGTATCATTATAATGCCGGATGCTAGTGCGATTTCCCGGCACCAGCATCCATGTCGCAGCGGCGCAGGCGCGTGATCGCGTCGCGTTTTTGCCGCGCTGGCCTGCTGACTCCGATAACCACGTGGAAAGCTCATTTGAATGAGCAATCATGGTACTGATAATGATAACCATGATAATTTATGCTGCAATTGCGAATATAAATTGTTGTACAGGAATTGCAGAGAAGAGACTTCCATCATTTTACCCCTCTGCCCATGAAGGAGGGTTATGTTATGAATAAAGTTCATTCAAATAGGCAAAAATTTAGCCAAACGAATCTTCGAAGTCTAGACTTCAAAATACGACATATATCGCTGCTTGTGGAATCCGATAAATAGATGAACATAGACATATAGAAACGTGAATTTATACATAACCTGATACACACTCTAAAATTATATCACCTGACAAAGAAGGGGTATAATCTTACTAAAGGTTTTATTTCCTTTGAAATCTACTTGAAATTCGGACTGCTACCTACTTACCAAAAGCTTTGCACGGGGTTGAGATAAAAGTTGTACACAATCAAGACATTGCAAGCCACAGGGTCGTTTAAGGACGATTCCATCCATTTAAAAGTCTTCGTCTACCAGCATCCAATAGTATCACGTATCGGCAATCCGTGGGCCGTCACGTACGGGACGCATTCCGGGATGCGATGTTCCCACGAAATGCAATAGACGCCGATAATTGTCGGAGACGCCGGGATATGTCGGCCGATTTACACTAGCCAACTTGAAGATAAATGCGGCGAGAGATGTGTATTGAATATAACGCAACGCATCCTTTTTCATGTCTGGACCTTGCTACCTTTACGTGCGTTTAATTTTAAGCGGGAGGTTTTTTTTCGAAGTTATGTGTACCGACTTTTCAACGGACCTACAACTTATACATAATATCATAGATTTTTTAAATAAAATAGACATTCCAACCACAATCTCTGTCGAAAGCTGCTCGAAAGACCATTTTTCTTGGCGAGCTACGAACAAGTTGGCTAGTGTAATATTCCCTTTAATAGTATTGATTGGCCGGTGCCGATTGGCGCCTTTGCACATTGAAGCCGACTGGAGTATGCCAACGAGTGTACTTAGCCAACAGGCATTGATCCTACACTGTAGTTGACTGTCGGTACTTGCTGTTTGCACTTTGGGTGGCATCACTTCGATTTTTATGATCATTTAAAAAATAACAGGATTGAGTTGACACACATAACTTTGTGGCCTAACTTGTTTTAGCGATTTTCTTTGCTTATTGGTAGCTGATCGATTTTGACAAAAGAAATTGCATTTTCCTGCTTACTCGGAAGTGACGCCTATCAGTCAATTTCGGTGATAAACTATTGCTGTTAATAATGTAGGTAGGTACTATCTATGATGGTGACTCTGGAAATAATTTATGATTATTTCGACCACAAACCCTATCATGGCTCTTCAGCTATGTTCACCTTAAATAGTGAAGATAAATACAACTAAACTTCGGACAAAACATCAGATACCAGCCAGTGTTCAAACGTACCAAAAAAGTAGGCAGCACAGACGGTCGGCAAGTGTTCGTATCGGTAGAGATCCGCGGAGGCAGCCAGCCGCGTCGTCGCGGTCCACTTACGGTCCTCCGGCACACGCCGCGGCGCGCCGCCCCGCGCTGCGGAGCGGAGCGGAGCAGCAGCGAGTGGCGGCTACTGGAGGAGCTACCAGGAACTATGTGAGATCGTGCGTAGAGGGTGGCTAGTTCTGCTGTCATTCTTCTCTTAGAGGAAGTTAACTTGAGAATCTCAGCCAAACTCGTAAATCATCTTTAGCAGATGTCTTTAGGACAGTGAAAAAATGCATAAATAATTACCTCAATGATATTAATAATAATTTTTGCAAGAATTTTGAAAGTTTTTTTGCAAACTAGGCAAAGAAAGGAGTAGGTGATGCGTATTTTGAAGAAATTTTGCTTATGTAAGATATTAATTGTTATAAGGTGAGATGATTCTTGCGGCGCACTCTGTTTAGTTCTTTGTTGGCTTGGGTACGATACGAGTAAGTTTAAAAATAGGTACTTTTGTATTTTAGTCGATAATTAGAGATATTAACTTCATGCTAAACGTAATTAATAGTTCTCGTAAAATGGAAAGTAAACGATGGCTATTTCCGACCATTACAACGTAAAATACGCAGTTATAATCACTGCAAACATTTTTACGAACTAGAAAGCTAATCAATGAAAGTGGTTCTTATCGATAGCAGCATGTGACCGTGTTCACGAACACGCCCGGTTTGCAACAACAGACCTTAGGGACTGAGTATGAAATTTGAAATGGACTTTCTAATGTGTACCTACCGACATGTTATCGATATTGGTGAAGGCGTGTCTATTACAACTGTTTTGTAACCGCGGTAAGGTTATTACGAAATTGCGAAGGTGTGTGAATGACTCTACCTCTATCTACTTTGAGCTTAGCTATGTCATATTTTTTTGTTATCCTGAGGGAAATGCGCAATAATGCGCATGCATATCGTAGCGTACAGTATTTAGAAGATTTAGAAGTTCTTCCACCATTTTTTACCCTTTTCCTATTCTATACACTATTTTCCGAGGAGCTACGTTACAGGGATCCATTTTGAATATTATATTAAAGCTGGGTTGTCATAAATAATCAGTTCGTGCCTTCTACTGACAGTTGATTTTGGTAATTTTATGCTTTTAGATTTATCGATCTGTAGGAAAATAATCCGATAATAGGTTAAAGGAAATAATTACTATCAGAAATAAATAAAAGGCACGATGAGTAGCTCATATGAAAGATCTGTAAATCTTAGGTAGACATCCGTGCGGGACCTGCGAGATGATGTAAGTGATACTCACTTAACATCAAATGCAACGCAAAACGAGAACTAATGATTACTCACGATCAAATGGATAAATTCAATTATAGATGAACCCTTATAGATGACCTATGTTCATTTATAAGGCTAAATATCCTAAGTTTATATGGGACCAAAGCGCTGAAGAAATCAAATAAAACGAATTAATAGGTACACGATTCATTCGATACGATACGAAGATTGCAAATTTTCATATGATTACACACTGAAAGTTCCAAAATTCGGTTCTCATGACTTCCTCGGCACTCAGGGAGCTGGAACGCGTAGCTACGTTCAGCGTCTGCCAAAAAGAAAGAGGTTTTCAAGTAGTTTTCAGCAAAATGAATCAAAACTTTCCTTTGGCTTCTTTCTTTGGCTTTAAAAGGTTTATCAGCTTAGAATTCGTTTAATTTCCCACCAAAAGAATCAGCCGATGAGTCATTGCGAACTTTACGCAATACATTACGCTTTATTTACGGTCGAAACTAAAAGTGGTCTGTGATACATTACCTACATGTCCCACGCCGCGCCGCCTTTAATTTCCCACCAAAAGAATCAGCCGATGAGTCATTGCGAACTTTACGCAATACATTACGCTTTATTTACGGTCGAAACTAAAAGTGGTCTGTGATACATTACCTACATGTCCCACGCCGCGCCGCCTGCACCTACCTAAAGTGAAACTGACCACATGCCGCAAGCATTTTTCAACGACTACTTTCCCATAATTTATGTAAACCAACAAATACCAACAAGTTGATGAGATGTGTGAAATTTCGCTAAGTTGCCTCCTCCATTTTATTGAAGGACTAGCTGCTGCCCGCGGCTTTTTACGCGCTTGTCAAGTAGCCTATACCAATTTTCTTTAAGACCCGTTGAGCCGTTTAGCCGTGAAAGGTAACAGACAGACACACAGAGTTACTTTCGAATTTATAATATTAAGTATATTATTATTAGTGTGATAACGGTCACCCATTCTTGTGC
This sequence comes from Eupithecia inturbata, assembly GCA_963662085.1. Taxonomy (NCBI): domain Eukaryota; kingdom Metazoa; phylum Arthropoda; class Insecta; order Lepidoptera; family Geometridae; genus Eupithecia; species Eupithecia inturbata. The sequence goes on from OY759177.1 coordinate 767,961, forward strand.
TCTCTTTATCGCTCATGCATGAGTCGAGGGAATTATACGCGCGATGGAGCGACGACTTAGTAAAATTATATGCGCGACGGAGCGACGACTTAGTAAAATTATATGCGCGACGGAGCGACGACTTAGTAAAGTCCCGGGAACCTGGTGGATACGTTAAGCTGGATCAAGAAAATTGGCGTTGAAAAATGGACCACTCACAGTAGGTTTCCCAAATCATCATCATTTACTGCTCTTTATTGTGCTATTAATGATGATGATTTGGGAAAAAAACATACAAAATAAGGACAGGTGGAGATTAAACACCAATTAAGAGGGCGCAATCCACGCCATTTTGTGAAAAGGATATAGGCATAGGATTTCGCGTTCATAGGAGCGGGACAGAGCATACGTTTTTGGAGCGGCGCGTAAGCGCAAAAATCTAGTTTTGGCTTATTTATTAGAAAACCACACAACTTATGAAGAAACTGGTTCAAGGAACCAAATAATTAGTGATAACCTACGAAAAAATCATTTCATTATTTCAATAGACCGCAGGGTTCCTAAGATCTCGATCAAATTATGTCGAAATTATGCACTTTCATGATTATTTTTATCGTATTTTTTTTTGCAATCCATTCACATTGAAGGAACCAAAGAAAAAATGTAGAATTTAATGTAATTTGAGTTTCTTACCACGGGAATCCCGTGAGTACTGAGATCTTGGCCTAGTTTGAGAAACAAACCGGCTAGGTTCGCCTCTTAAAATTACCATGAAAACATTCGTAATCGTTTTTTGATCATTGTTTTATGTGAAGCCTTGAGTTCCATAAGGTCATTAGTTCTGCTGCTTCCGAGGTATGCGTTCAAGCATTGAGAGATGAAAGACTGTTGAAGGTTCCTTTGCACTGTGGATGATGTTCAACATGAAGACTGTTTTGAGCGAAGACCAGAGTCAGTCTGATAAGATCTTATTTAAAGCTCGAACAACATATACTCTGAAGCTCCGCCACCCAAAGTAGTACGCGTAATAATAAGGTAGAGTCGAAAAGCGGTAGAGTTATAGCGAGTTTGAGTTTTTCTACCACGGTTACCTATGTTGAAATGTGTACCCGTGGTTGAAATGTGAAGAATGCTGGACATTTAGGTGACTACACCTTCGTTGTCATTCCTTAAAGTAAGTTTACTACCTCATCAGTGCCGTTTAGATAAATAAATGTATTTGTATTTGGAACTCAGAGCACATGCAGGTAAACACAATAATATCTAGTAAATGTCAAAAATATATTAGTATTTCTAGACCTCGGAGTCATGGCCCTGGTGAGATACTCGTAGTAAGATACAAACAAATAAAAAAATACTCTTATTGCGATATGAAAAAATGCGCTGAAAAAAGGAATAAATAATCAAGTAGAGATAAAGAGTGGTACTGGAAGGTGTAGTATACCTACTCGTAGGTTGTCTCAGAGGTCTGAGGTCGGGGCCCTTCTCGTCCTAATTCTGACTTCGAAGAAGGGTGGTGATAAAAATATTAATCAAATATTGAATAGTCGTGTTGACGATCGATGTGTGTTTAGGATGGCTTTGGGAACGGACTGGGCAAATATTATGTCTGGGCTTATTTTAAGGAGGTCACTGAAGGTGAACACTTGGGCATTCTCAAATCCATTGCCCTTTATGGCTTGTCAATGTTTAGAAACATTAATCGGATGTTTTGAAGTGTGTGCGTAATGTATCTCCTAGCCTTCGGCTAATGGGTTCATTCTTCTTCCTTTTCAAACTTTGTGAATGTATTCATGAATATCGAACAAAGCACAGGCTAGCAAAACAATAGATTTAAATTAATCAATGAGCCACTCGCACTTGACCGATATTTAGACAATGAAGATTTTATGGCAAGAACTTACTTATCTTTTGATTATTCGCCTAGTGCCTACGCCAAAAGTCAAATCAAATAAATCAACCAATCAGAGGCGTTTGTTCAAAGATTTAAATTAAGATTCAATGGCGACCTACGCTACTGGCAAGGATGCACGCGCTGACCTTACAACAAAAAAGCAGATAAAAACATAATCCTCCATTTAAGTAGTCGGGTAAAAAACCTGTAATCGATCGATTTTACGGTTCAATCGACTGTTTACAAGCGTTTTTTGTTGCTTTTATGTGAACAAGTTGTTCGACGAAATTGGATGTTGTCATTGTGACCGATTCAATGACTTTAGTTCGATATCCATTGATGTTTTACTGCGGGTACAGTACAGCAATAGAAATACTATTTCATCTGTACTATTATCCAAATATCTGCAAAACTATAGACAAGATAGTCGTTATCACAGAGCTAAACAGTTTTATTGAGCAGCATAAAATGAATTGGTTTTGCAGAAATATTTGTAGAGCCCTGAATTTCTTCTATTCCTTGGTGTCTCTACAAACAAAATGTAGGATGAAGTAAATGTTCCCGACTCCCGCTAGATCATCCCCGCATTGCCCGCGGCTGCGCTATAACCATTGCGCTTCGCATCATAAACTGCAAGGAAGAAGGAATGAAGCCTCATGCCACTTCCAACTCTATCTGTTTTAAGTAGAGTTCCGACTTGAATGGCTATTTGTGTGAACGTGGAGGTATAAACCGAAGATCTACGGCTAAAGTCCTTGAGATAGGGTTGAAATTGGCTCGATAACTGCATGTTTATTCATTGGGTGATGGCTGTAGAACAGTTTTGGTAGGAATTCAGCGAGATCTGAAGCCTTTTCCGTTGTAATAGGGTTGCAATTGGAGTGGTTTCGCTCAGTTTACTGGGTGTCGAAATGGTTACACACGGTGCAGTTATATGAGAACGTGCGAACGGCCGGCTCATTCACGGTTTTTGCATAAATAACGAGAAATGTTACAAAATACGAGCTATTGTTCGATCGCGGCTCGGATTGTTTTTAGGCTCCGGTCGGATTGTGGCTTTGTATGCTATGGGAAATTGGCTTTTGAGAATGGCATTTTTCTACAGACGGTTACTGGAATTTAGCTCGTTAGGTTTCTCGTTTTACGTAAGACAGTCCTTGCGCGACATGTTTGACGTTTCTTGTAATTAAATTCTGGTGTCTAGACTCCCAACCGCCCAGTTGTTGTTAGCCTTTAGTTTGTCTTCTATTGTCTGTTGCAATAAGCTACTCCTCCTGTCTGTTATTTATGACTGATCTGGCCTGATCTGACCTGGGGATCACCTCCACCCCCTCTACTCGTAGTTATCCAGCTTTGGAAGCTGGACCTAAGCTGTTCATCAGACTTTTCTATAATGAGGAAGTAGAGATGGCTCTATATTAATAAAACCGTTACAGGAAACCCTCATAACAGTTTATTACCTATGTTACTCAACTCTCAGTTCACAGGCGATTCGGGAAGACATAATACCTGACATACAAGTCATATAAAAGCCGTATACTCATTTATTCAGCAGCACGCGCCGACGGAAAGTTGCCGATCACTTTCCATCTCGTTCGTTTGTGATATTTATGACTGTGAATGAATATCTACAACTACCCTCGGATATCCTTGTAGCAGTCGGAGGTAGTAAAGTTTACCGGTGTGAACGTAAAGCTGGCTTTTAGTTTTGAAACTTGGTGCATAGAAGGCTTGTTGGTCTTTAAAGTAACAGTTTATGGCCACGCAATCTAGGAACGTGCCTTTCTTACAATTCATAACCTGCGTTTAACCTGGATAGGGTTGCATCTGTTATTGTACTTGGACACCATTTTACCAAATGTAAACCAATTATAACAAGGCTAAATAGCCCCAAGCTCTGCTTGGCTTGGGGCTAGCTAGATGATGCTGCGTAGATTTATTTATTATTAATTAATATTTTTTTTCCGTAAATAGCAATGGCTTTTAATAACAAAGAATATTACAATGAAATAATAAAAACAAAATTAGAACTAGTACTAACTAACTGCTGACTGTTGCAAACAATCTACCGGTATATAATAATCTATCAATCTATCTTTTCAATTCGACAGCAGTACCCCACTGGCATTGATGAGGCGCGCAACACCTTGCACCCACCGAAGACATGTTGCGATACGGAAAGTTACGGGATCCAATAAAGTGCCAGTGTTAAATGAAGGAAATGCTTGCAATCAATGTCCTGACTCCCATTTAGAAACGGCCACAAAACGGGCACGATCCGGATTATAATAATTTAATAATTAAAAAGTGGTTTGACTCTTCTCACTTCTTTTATTGAAGGAAACGGTTTCTAAGTAGTAAATAATACCGGCACTTCCTTCATGCACGTGAAGAAACAAAGTAAACTTTATGATGTAGGTACCGCGATTGATATTCGATGCTGTGTTTTTATACCAAATCAAAAACGTACCAGAAAGACTAATGGATCGGTTCACTAATTTCGTGAGGACATACTTATTGTTTAGGTTAGGTTAGTTATAAAATGTTCATTAAGTTCTGTTAAATTACATTCCACATTAGGCTGATGAGATGACCCATTAGTTGCAACACCATCCAACATTCTTCACGAAATGGTTTTACTGCCAGCAATATAATCTTGAAACTTTACAATGTTTCAATCAAAAAACTCTTAACATTGACTTTACAACCAATTCATTATTTTAAAATGCCTAAAGTGATGTGATGATGCACCTATCGAGTGAGTCAAAGTAAGCACCGGTCTGAAGTAGGTAAGTAGTTGTCTATTGTTAGCGACGACGACTGTGAATAAATGATTTATGACTTTATGCGGATTAGATAAGGCTCAAACTATACAAAAATCCATGTTATAGTGATATCCAACTACAGAATAGATAACAGTGTTTATACGCCATGGAACATGCAATAGTTGTTAGCAACCGACTCGCATGTACCTAATTTATGTACCTTTAAGTAGATTAATTTCTCGAACGAATCGAAAAGAAAGACAAGGATAGTAAAATGTTCTAGAGTAAAGAAAGACATAGGTATAGCTTCCAGAAAAGCGCGGAACTGTTAAAAAAATAAGGACGGCTGACAATACCTAGGGTAAATGAGCGAGACAGAGCTAGCTCTCTAGAATTTAGGAGAATTTTCTAGTAAGTTTTAAAGGACAGACATAGGTATAAAAGCCAAGCTTAGCGGCCGTTTATTCATTCAGTTCTAAACGATGAGACAGTGAACGAGTCATAAAGAAAATTACGAAAGTAAACTGTAAAGTGCAGTGCAGTGACTTGACAGTGACGTGACAGTGTATTAAGTACGTGTTTGTGTGTATACGGTTTAATAAACTGACTTAAAGTGTTCTGAAGTGTTTCTATTGACTGACATCCTTCCCGACTAACCCTCGTTAAAGTCTTACACCTTCGACGAGCCCCTACATATACATATTGTAAGATTACACAAAGAGCTTTATAGCTTCCTCGTAATCAATTGAAAACGCACATCAAAGACCATTCACAGCTGGTCATTTGATGTGCCATAAATTGATTGCACCTTACATAACTAAATTAAATTTTATTGTGTAATGTGTGGTGTCTCCTTTCTCATTGTGGTTACAAACACATTTGGGAAGTTGTACGAGTACTTATAGTAGATACAAAAATGTCGAACGCAGAAGAGAAGCCAAGCGCATTCTATCCGGATGCGTTGAGGGAGCCTAATACTTTTTAGGAATCGAATATTTGTGTTCATTGTAGGATATTCGAAAAAGTTGCACGACCTTAGAAAAAGAAGTGGTTAACCAGTTGTAGGATATTCGAAAAAGTTGCACGACCTTAGAAAAAGAAGTGGTTAACCAGTTGTAGGATATTCGAAAAAGTTGCACGACCTTAGAAAAAGAAGTGGTTAACCAGTTGTAGGATATTCGAAAAAGTTGCACGACCTTAGAAAAAGAAGTGGTTAACCAGTTGTAGGATATTCGAAAAAGTTGCACGACCTTAGAAAAAGAAGTGGTTAACCAGTTGTAGGATATTCGAAAAAGTTGCACGACCTTAGAAAAAGAAGTGGTTAACCAGGTTTTTGGTTAACCACTTCTTTTTCTAAGGTCGTGCAACTTTTTCGAATATCCTACAATGAACACAAATACTCGATTCCTAAAAATGCATTTAAACTGTACTTTACATACTGCCTGGTGTTAACAGGTATGTATCTAATTACTGGCTTTGAAAATAAGTACTCGTAGTGTCATGTATTTAAACTGTACTTAACTAGGAAAAAAGATGTGGCATTGACCATGTCTTCCTTGCTGGCTGTAGATACCAACATACAAACAAACATTGACCATGTCTTCCATGCTGGCTGTAGATACCAACATACAAAAAAACAATGACCATGTCTTCCTTGCTGGCTGTAGATACCAACATACAAACAAACATTGACCATGACTTCTTTGCTGGCTGTAGATACCAACATACAAAAAAACAATGACCATGTCTTCCTTGCTGGCTGTAGATACCAACATACAAACAAACATTGACCATGACTTCTTTGCTGGCTGTAGATACCAACATACAAACAAACATTGACCATGACTTCCTTGCTGGCTGTAGATACCAACATACAAACAAACATTGACCATGACTTATTTGCTGGCTGTAGATACCAACATACAAACAAACAAGGTGCTGAGAGCTACATACTAGGTACTTATCATATTGGTAGATGCTGTATCTTATTGGATATTCACAGCTTTGCTAAATACATATTCCATCTTAATAATTCTTTTATGAGCTCTACAACATATTATTTATTTTTCTATTGCTTTATGATAATGCTCAAGTCAAAAAAACCTTAACGGGCAATAGACTGACTTTTAATTGATTGGACTGAAAATTAGGTACCGTAATTGAAAAGCTCAAAAGAAAGCCTACTCCGACCAAACACAAGGTTCAATATTTGTTAACACGGCCCCATACTTAAACTAAAAATTACTTTCATGTTATTGACTTCTTGACAGATTTCAAACTCGAGACAAAAATAGAATTTTTGATTTTTATATTGTAAGTTGTTTACAGACAATATTTCTTGCGAATGGCTCGAGTATAGGTACTTAATTAAATATTTTGATGTTCAGGCCACAATCAACAAATAAACAAACGTTTTGTTGTATGTTGTTCTACATTGTTTTTTTTGTAGATTTGTAAAATGTCCCAGATCACAGCAATTACATTTTTAAAGTTTTATCGATCCTTGCTTTAGTTACTTCACGAACATGCAAAGCTCTATTTCATATTTCGCAATATATTAATTTTTAATATATTGCGTTTTAAAAGTTTTTATTGATTTCATTAAAGATCTTTGAAAGTTAAAATATCGTTTTGTTTTTATTTTTGAATGGCTGACGTTTTCTTTTGACGCTATAAACGTTTCAGTAGGTACCTACGGACGTGCAACATTATAATTACATTCGGAAAGAAATAATATCTTATTATGTAGATACTACACATTTTATTACAGGCGCTGGTCTGACTGCGGCGTGGACAGAGAGTACAGTCAGCAACGAAATCCAGTAACAGTGGAAGTTTTTCAAAATTTTATAAATCCGATTGAATGTGAAAATTACTATTTTTGTTCGCCCATTGTTGTGATGTATGGCGGCACTTTACATTTTAGTTTACAATTTGAAAAAGCCCTACTAGTTCCGCAGCCAGTTGGGTTTTAAAACTATGAAATGGTAAGAGACTTTCATTGCTGACTGTACCTATGCGATTCTCTGCAACGAAATAATTTTTACAACAGGTAAAGTCGTACACTTTCCGAGCTGAACGCGCCATTCAGCACGGAAAGTGTTTTTCTACTCATGATTTATATGTAAGAGAATAATATATTCAGAGATTAGACACAGGGACTTCAGTAGTAATTAGTCTCCCACAATAATGTGTTTTTCAACTGCTAAGACCTGCAGATTGTAGATTCGACTGTAATCGCCTGTTGCCATGCTAAGAAGGCTTAGCACGAGGTTTGGTGCTCCTCAGTTGTGATTCAGAAATAAGAATGTGCTCCTCCTGTGATTAGATGTAATTAGCCGATTATAGAGTGGCTCTACTTATTATATGAAAAGTTTCATGATGAAACAATTTTTTCGCGTTGGTGCATTCACACCACATTTAATCTTTCTTCTGGACTGTAGGTCCTATTAAAATGCTACATTGATTTAATAACAGGCACCAGGCTGATGTCTACATATTAATGGCCAACCTACTTTTAAAGTAGGTGATTTGGTTGATACTTTAGAGGTATACTCATAAGCGGCGAATATACTGAACTAAAAAAGAACTTTGGCTCCCAATGTTCTTTAACGATATTCGATAAAGATTTTAATTCTTTACGGAAGTAAAAAAGCAATCGGCTGGTAATGACCTCAGGTGGGTAGCTCCAGGCGGTGGCAGACGGTGACACCCAGCACAGGGGTCGCCGACTGATTTAATCATCTGCACCGGCTGTTTCAAATTTCACTTTCGATCGGTCAATGGACGCATCGGAGATAGGGTTGTCAAAGACGTTTTGTTTTGCGACTTTTACTAATTGGTATGTAACAGTCTCCTGTTACACAAATCGCCAGAATACGTTTTCGAAAACGAAAAAAATCCCTTTCGAAATCAATGGACGCATCGGAGATGACAAATATTTTATGACTATATCTATTTTAAGACCTAGTTATAAAATATTTCACGGATAGTTAGAATTTATATCCAAGTGATGTGTTTAATCGTAATATTTTGGATAGGTACCAGGGCTAATTGGTAAAACCTTACAATTTCAGCACAAATTAAATTGCAACGGAACCCAGCGCCTAGCGTGGTCCGACACGCCTCAGACGCGTGTAGGCGATTTCCGCGATGCATTTCACAATTAGTTATCGTGGTAGCCCGATAGTAATCCCGGGACACCACGTAGGATGGAATGTATAACGTATTAATTGCGTATCAAAACAATCATAAACCGGTGCCTCCTTTCTAATTCCTCGAAAGTGCGAACTTGAACCTCGCGCGCCTTTTCGTCTATCTTATGGTAATCGGACGTTTACGTAAACGCATCAGTAACCTACTGTCAAAGTAAAGTCACTGAACAAGTTCAACCCACCGAAAGTGATGTTAGGTTTTTAACTTTTTAATACCTACATAGATTTTTAACTAGTAAGTACGCGTTTTTTGATTACTCATCTTTAGAGGTATATTAATCTATCGTTATATCGAGGTGCTGAGATGTCTCTAAGAGGCCGCCACCATGAGTGTCTAAACCCATCCATGTCATATTCCGATACTGTTCACAAGCGCATTGAAAGATATGTTTAAGACGCTAGATTGGAAAGGTAGGGGAATTAACATAAACGGCAACTACATCTCACACCTACGATTCGCTGATGACATAGTCTTAATGGCGGAATCGCTAGAGGAGCTGAACCAGATGCTGGACGGCCTAGCTTCAGCCTCCCGATGTATCGGTCTTGGCATGAATTTGGATAAAACCAAAGTCATGATCAAAGGCCTCATTGATCCAACACCGGTGGTCGTACATGGCCACCTTCTCGAAACTGTTTCCGAGTATACTTAACTTGGGCAGATTCTGCAGTTGGGTGAAATCAACTTCGAGAAGGAAACCAAGAGGAGGATCCAGTTAGGATGGGCAGCGTTTCTTCTCGTCATCCATACAGCATGCTTGAAAATAAAAGTTTTTAATCAGCGTCCTACCCGTCATGAACCACGGAGCTGAGACGGTAGGGTTGGTCCACCAGTTCAAGGTTGCTCAGCTATCAGCTATGCTAGCGATGGAAACAGCTATGCTCGGACTTTCTCTGAAGGATAGGATTCGTAACGAATACATCCGACTGAGAACCAAAGTTATCCATATACTAGCTCAAAGAATTAGCAAGCTGAAGTGGCAGTGGGCCGGCAATATCTCCTGAAGAACCGACAACCGCTGGGGTAAACGTGTTCTCGAGTGGAGATCGCGACTCGGCAAACGTCCAGCCCGCCCTCCAGGCTGGAGGGCGTCCTACACTACGTTACATCTGCAGGCAGATGCTGGAGGCGGCAAGCTGATGACAGGGCGCTATGGCGCTCATTATTCTATGTCTAGCAGTGGACTAATATAATATAGGGTGATGATGATGATATTAATTTACGCATGTAAAACTTTTGTGATAAAAAAAGAACTTGATAGGTTATTCTAAGTCTAGAATTACCCATTTCTATGCAAAATTACACTCTCATTCGTTCAGTATGTAGTTTTTAGGTGATAATCTGAACAAATTTTGCCGATGACTAAGTATTTGAATATTTTGAATAAAAAAAAGAAACTGATTTTAAAACAAAGAAAGTTAGACATCCGTTCATAAAGTAAGTCAGGTAATGAATGTTTCTAATTCCATAAAATACTCGTAGGTTGGCCGAATCATCACCAACGATAAATGTGACTGCCTCGCCTTGGCTCGCTATCTCTCGGCCAACACATTATGTCCGTTCAAATCGTATAGTTAAAAATATAAAATTTTTCAGGTGGTAGTGGTTAAAGTCAAGTTTTCTCCCACTAGGTCACCAGAACTCCTGCGCGCATCAAGTAAATGATGTAATCGTTAATGTATTATTTCGAAAAGGCACAGAAGTGCATTTTTGCCTCAAAACGGCCGATCGCACCTTGTGAAGCAATAATGAGCACCTGCGGCAGGCACCCGTAATGTGGAGCAATATAAACAAAAATATAGAGGAATTCATGGCAGAGGTTGACGATGACTTTTGGGCAATATAGACAAATGAGAGGTCTTTCGATGATCAAAGCGTTTTTTACCTTTTTGGATCAGTCAGACAAGGATACTTGAGGAAACATGGAGTGCTTGTTATATTTTTGGTGTTTAATAAAATTTGGTAGAGCACGACACATTTGTGATTCTAGTAATTTACGAAATGAATGATGATTGATTATTGCATCCCAATCGTGCGTAAACTAACTCAACCTTACAGAGTCTACTACTTCCTCACCAAAGTCGACGGGCAGCCGACATGTTAAATAAACACTGCTTACAATATTCACACGCCGAATCAAAATATGTCTCAACAACTCGCCGGGCAGTGTCGGCAGGTTCGGTGTTTAGACTGCATTGGAATTGCAAATGAGACCTATACGCACTCATAGGTAGCTTATAGAAAAGAACTTGCTGCTAATGCACCATGCTATGCTACACGCCAGAACTGAATCACATCGAAACACGCAATATAAATCCCTTTCATTGATTGCCTCCAGAAGGTTCCTCTACCGTTCCGTTTAAAATGAACTACATACTCGTACTTTGTAAAATGATGAATGTTTGTTACAGGGTGTATCGCGTTGCAACAACGCTTCCAGCGCGGCCGGCGCGGCGCGAGCGGGCCGAGGCGGAGCGACACGAGGTAACCACATGATCATGATCTCGTACAATGTAGCGATGTGTTACAAACTGTCTGTTATGGAGTTACAGCCCATTCATTTTACAGAAGGTTTCGACTGAGTGAAATGGGTTAGTAGCTTTTTAGCTATATTTTTTGCTCAGGTTTTACAAATTTCATGTACCTATACGGATACATACATATAACAAAGGAAACGAAACAAAGGAAAACTACTGGTAATAAAAATCTAGAAAAATTGCATAAAACAAAATAAATAACATATGGAATTACTAGGTATATCTACCGGTTACTTACTAGGTACGCTTATAGTTGTGGTATCTCTTTCTTATAGCCACTCTGGTTAACTAGTTTATTAATTAGGTATTTTTATGGTCTATGAGTAAAATGGAAGCTGTCTTTAGCTTCATTTGCTGTAGTTTATGTACCTAGGTGTCTATTGTTACATAAGCATATTGTTTCCCAAATAAATAAAATGAAAATGAAGTGTACGGTTGCGTCTAGTCCAAGGCCTAGCTCTGGAGCAGGGGCTACGACCTGACGCGCCGAACATGGAAATGGGTGGTTTTCATATTTCAGTCATACGATTCCATAGATTTTGCATTTATATTTTACTGTGCCGCACTCGCGAAGCGTAGCAAAGTACCTACTTAAAATTTGTAAATGTTTTTTAGACGCACGCGTCCAAAGAAATTTTAAGTAGGTACTTTGCTCCGCTAGTGTACTACGAAAAACAACAAAAAAAATAAGTTTGGAGTAAATTGATACAAAAGTGTCAATATATGTATCTTATAATCGAAAGGCATGAAATAATACATTTGCCTGAACTAGGTAAGGGGAACCTTATCTCAGGCAGAATGTGCAAACGAAAAATAATAATAAGTCTTATTAAAACAAAGTAACGGTGCAGATTTGTAAAATAACTGAATGTATGCTAACTACGATAAATTATACACTAGCCAAACTCAATGTGGATTGTTTGAAAACAAACCACGACACAAAAAAGAAAACTCATTTGCTTGGGCGTCGGGTTTAGATATAATTGTATGCAATATTTACTGAAGGAAGGATCATAAATCGACAAATCATGAAATTCCGTATAAAAAGACGCCGCAACAAAGTTAATTTTAGGCTAAGTATAGGCGGTTTGTCTACAAACATTCCACATCGAGTTTGGCTAGTGTATAGTAATATGTAATAAAGGTAGATACAAAAAATATTAGCTTACTTTAACAAAATATATATAAAAACAAATAAATAAGTGTCTATTATTATTTATAGACTTTATACTAGTGGATTATAATCTGTAATAAAATTTTGTTATAGTTAAACCATTTGACCTTAGCTCAATTGTAAATACTAGTTCTAATTTGTTTCTATTATTTTATCGATAATTTATAATATTTTTTAACCTTCAAATTCGGAAAGATCAGCTGTTTCATTAGAAACCAGCTGTGTTCAAATAACTGCACGCGACTGAGGTTACAGCTAATTACTATCTGCTTTAACGTGACTGTTATCTAAGTATTTCAACCATCATCTATTGTTGATTACCTATCATTTCTATTACTAGAACTTATGTAGGAATTCTTGAATTTGAATTAGATCATTCAATTTAATAAGTAATATTAACTTAAAATATTAAAGCAATTATTTATACCCCAAAGGATTTTATGACTCAGTCCTGTTTATAATGTACCTAATTAAAACAAGTTTATAATATACTAAAAATTATGTATTTTATATTAGGTCCTTACATATGAAATTGGCGTTTTGTATGGGAGGAACAAAAAGTCGAATATTTTTTAATATAATATATTTAATTAATCAAAGTATGAACCATTATTTTCTATGCACTTTTGCCATCTTATAGGTAGTTCATTGATCCCTTTACTAAAAAAACCAGTCGGACGGGAATCAATAAAATCTTTGAAGGCGATTTGGACTGCCCCATCGGAGTTGAATTTTTTCCCTTGCAAGAAGTTATCCAAATTTCGAAAAAAATGGTAATCTGTTGGAGCAAGGTCCGGGGAGTACGGAGGATGTCTTAGACTTTCCAATTGAAGCTCTTCTAATTTAGTAGCCGTCTGTTGCGCAGTGTGTGGTCTAGCGTTGTCGTGAAGCAGCAGTGGCGTGGAGCGATTGACCAGCCTAGGTTGTTTAGCCGCTAGCTTTTCCATCATGGTTTGCAATTGCTGACAATAGACATCAGCCGTAATAGTCTGGCCAGATTTGAGAAAACTGTAATGAACAATACCGGCACTAGTCCACCAAACGCTTACAAGTAACTTTTTTGGGGTTAATTTTCGCTTGGGGCAGGATTTGGCTGGCTGGCCAGGATCCAACCATTGCGCTGAGCGCTTCCGATTATCGTAAAGAACCCATTTTTCATCACAGGTAATAATTCGGTTTAAAATACCTTCATTATTGTGCCGGTTTAGTAATGTAACGCAGCAGTCGACGCGCGTTTGCCGGTTTGCTTCAGTCAATTCGTGAGGTACCCACCTTTCAAGCTTTTTAATCTTCCCAATTTGCTTCAAGTGAATTAAAACAGTTTTATCACTAACATCGCAGCCTGCAGCTAACTCGGACGTGGTTTGCGATGGATCCGCTTCCAAAATAGCCTTCAACTCTTCATTATCAACTTGAGTCTCAGGCCGTCCACGGGGCTTGTTCTGCAGGTCAAAATTTCCAGAACGAAAACGTTGGAACCAAAAACGAACTGTGTTTTCTTTTGCAACACGACCGCCATACACATCATTCACCCTTCGAGTTGTTTCCGCAGCACTAGTGCCACGGCGGAACTCGTACTCGTAAATAATGCGATATTTTAAGTTTTCCATTTTGTAAAATGAGTGACGCAAACAGAAAAAAACAGAAGAAAAAAAACAAATGAATGACGATCATCGAAGCACAAATACATGAGTCTATAGCTGTACAAATTTGAATTTGGAATTCCTTACCAAAGAGGAGAAATTTGTGATTAAAGTGGCCAGTACGAAAAACGCCAATTTCATATGTATGTAAGGACCTAATATATCTATATGATAACAAAATGAATGGAGCTTAATACTTACGTACGTACTATCCTAGCTCTGTGGCCACCGCACCTTGAAATTAGCAAAATGTTGCAAAATCTGATTAACTTTCATTCAGCTTCCTGTCTAATGAATTTCTAATTATTCTTAATGCGATAACTCTGTCGCAACGTTTAACAAGTTACAACTGTTGTATACAGTTGTAACTTGCTGTTATTTTTTCTTATTCTTTACTATGTGTCTTTACTTACTTTACTATGTGTGTCTTTACCTACTTCACCTACATCTCGTGCGTGCTCGCTCATTAGATTCGGGTATGTTTAGTTTCGACTCTTTCACATAGTTATTTCGTTCACCCTTATCAATCACAAAAAGGTTACATTGACCTCATGAGCATCGTCCCAGAAAGTAATGCACTGACGCTGAGCCCACTTTGAAGCGTCGCGCACAATTACCACTGTCGCTCTCTGAATACTTATTATTAGCGACTAACGTACGCACTATTTGGTACAAATTGTCTGTTATGATGACGGAGGACGGTGCATCGGATCGGCATCGGCTGACAACTCGCATTCCGACGCCGCGGGACGCTGCGCTGTGACGCAACCTGGGAAAGTATCACAGCTTGTTGGAAACAGCTGGGTTGATACTGCGGATTTAATTTAATAATTTTTCCAAGCCAAAGGTGCCGTAGAATCCAAAGAAATCGAATAATATAATTCGTTACCTATAATCGCCCTACACTTCAGACACGTCGAACCAATAAAAAAAAAGCTAAGCTAAAAGGAAGGAGCCATCCTTCATATTTCAACAGATTCCACAGCTCCTTACTATGGATTAATAGAGAAAAATAGTTTTTTTTCTAACGGCAATGGCCTTTATTAACAAAGAAAATTACAATCAAATTATAACTAGTATTTACAATTGAAACAATTAAGCTAACTGCAGACTGTTGCAAACAATATACAGGTAGCAAAGTAGAGAAGTAGTATCTACAAGTATCTAAAAATAGTTGTAGATTACCTACTCTACATTAACTCCACCTTCCTCGATTTGAAATTGACCTTTACGTTTGTAGTTAACTGCTGTACTTATATTGCATTGTCCGTTTCCTTCGTCTTCTTTAGTCTTAGCCTGTATACCGAAATTTTGTAAAGTTACAATTTTCCTCGTGTTTCACTCTTGACAATAAAAATATTCTGTTCTTCAAAACTTGGGTGTCACTCTATCGCATATCTGATAGTACCTTTGAATGACCTCGGCTGTTACACCGTGCACTGTGGCGGTGTTCACAGGGAACTTTGGAAGCGGTGCTGTACCGTCATTACGGCAAATCACGGAGATGTGAACCTGTGAACGAGCTCTGTGATCATGGCGCCATTACTCCAACTGCGACGGTATTACTCTGATTGTTGCTCGGATATTGATTCCGTGTGAGTTTTTTGTGGAGGAAATAATTTGAAGAGCTCTTACGACATGGTTTTTGTATTTTGAAATGTAACAAGCGGGCTTATTCAAGAACGATTGCTGTCGTGGTCAAAATAAGATTTACTGACAGCAATAGCGAAGTCCTTCCTGGGGGCCTACTCGGAAAACTATAATCGACCTTTCTGATTAGTTTTTGTGCAAAACCTTTTCTTATGTCACTTGCATAAGATAGCGTTAAACGAAAACTAATCAGAAACTTCGATTTTCGTTTTTACGAATACGGGCCCTGAATAAGCCTTGAGCTTGATGAAAGAGGCCGCTGGCTTTCAGTGATTAGACAATGTTGAAGGTCTAAGATCGGTATTTTTTTAAATCATTGTGGACGATATTTACGAAATACGTGATCAAAAATGCAAAACACTGAAACGACTATCAAAGTTATTGCCAATAAGTACATCGTAATAAACGCTATAAACAACTCACTGGACGCGCTCCTCCGATGGATATGCAAGTACCTATGCAAAACCGGGACGGAAAATAACACATTTTGCAAATTAATCCGAGCTCCGCATGCGCATTAGATCCTGATAACGCTCAATTATACCGGCACATAAACAAGATTCTTGTTCAGGTATCTGCTGGAACTTGTACTACTCGCATCTATAAGATAGGTATGGATAGGATCGGGCAGATGCGCCATTTATAGTGGCGGCCATCGCTTCTGCGTCGGCTGTGAGTTGCTGAACTGAATAGAGATTCCCATCTCTATTCACTTCGACGAGGAGTGATGATTAGGTCATTTAAAAATCGTCTGCAGCTAGAATTTAGCCGGGGGAGAGTAAGTTACAATGTTACATTTGTTTTTTTTTTTATATTCAGCTGATTGCTATTTTCATTTTACAGAAATATTCTAGTTACTCAATATTTCTGTGTTACTAGAAATGTGTACATTCCTTATTAACAAAAAAAATTATAATAGAAACAAATTAGAACTAGTATGTACAATTATAACAATTGGGCTAACTGCAGACTGTTGCAAACAATGTACAAGTTGGTCAACTGATGCATATCAATACCAGTTAGAAGCGTCCCCATAGAAATTGACCTCAAGCTTCAGGGGGTGACCCCATGGACCTCACTGTACAAGCGTAGTATCGCCACTAAGTGCCCAGTCTATGCTCTACTGCTGCAAAATAAAAAATACCTGTTTAACATAGCTATGCTACTACAGCTGTAACCTGGTATTCAATATCAGCTTAATGTTATAATAACTAACGCATCTGCATCGTTTGCGCGTGGGCGATCGTTGACGTATGTCCCGGCACTTTGTATAGGGTTACTGCTCCGTGAAGATATCACCGGTGTTTATGGAGCCTGTGCAGATGAGGGGCTCGCACCCAGAGCAACGATAACCGGAGGATATATGTACCTATGTACTTAGTAGTGGAGGAAATGTTATAAAGCATCCAATGTTGACCGAGTCAAGGTGAACTTTGCCTCGTGGTAAATAGGTCATTATCATTACTAGTCCACTGTTGGACCTTAATGCTGGCGCCTCACATTGGCTACGCCATAGCGCCCTGTAGCACAGTGCCGCATCCAGCATCTACCTGCGGTCTTTTGTAGGTCGTCATTCCACCTGGCTAGAGGACATCCTATACTACGTTTGCCGCAGTCTCCTCTTAAGATCACGGATACCTCACCGATTGTCGGTTCTTAGTAAGATATAGCCGGCCCAGTGCCACTTCAGCTTGCTAATTCTTTGAGCTCTGCCGATAACTTTAGTAGGTAGGTACAGGCGGCCAAATCAAATAAAACAATGACGTTTGTAATGGCTCGGCCAACAGGTAGACTGTCCAATAAGTTTTAATAAGTTGTACAGCCACTTATGTACTTCAGTGGAATTCCAAAAATAGGTCTTGTTACTGGTATTTTTAGTTATTACCTACAGGTACGAGTAACAACTGTCTGCGCAGGGTACGGTCTGTTCACGTGATGCCGTGTAATTGGGTATGGAATGCTCACTGCGTCCCAGACCACACAACCATAGCGCGTAGCGGAGTGGCCGGCGACCATCTGCACTAATTACGAAGGCGCCTAATTTTTGTTTGTTTTTCGTAATTACGTGTAGTGTGATTATACGGGCGTTCCTCCACTTCGTAATAGCAGCGTTTACAACAATGGGAATTACAAAAAACCACACTAATTATTTAAATGTCACGTTATGTATCTAGTTGTTTTCGTGAGAATGCATTAAAAGCGCCATTTTAATAAATCATCTTTTAATGCGGTCGCGGTGTCCTCTCGCTACATTTTTGCCGCTCATTTTGACCCTTATAAAACATTCTTTTAACTTTTTGTTGACTGTGATTATCCCAGCGGGATGCAGACCTCCTATTTATGATGAAATAAAATTAAAACGTCTCTATGCACCACATGCGCGGCACCTCATTACATATAATTATATACACTATAATTTTCCAACCTGAAATTGATTACTCATACTAGCCGATCCCGATTACCTCTCAAACAATTACCTGCCTTAAATCAACAGCGCAAGATCTTATTTTAATAATTATTGCTTTTTAAATAAATATTATCTTGTCAGTGACTTTGCAACGTATTAAAAATCACGGACAAAAGGGCTGCAAAGACCACTGCAACTTGATCTTTCAGGATACGATTTGTAGGCAAAGCTTATCTCGAGTAGGCTTTAGATAGAGATCACATAATGCTGGTTACACATAGACAATGCGGCGTGAGTGGACGAAAGAAAGTGTGAGAGAGTTATTAACACTAGCAATCAAGCACATTACATGTTGGAGCTCTGTTTGATTTTGATAACCCATTTACGATGAAATAGTCAGGTTTCACCCCAGTGATTGTATCGCTTCGCTAATGAACTGAAATGAGCGCTCACGTCGTTTCTCTGCCAGACTAGTCTTTACTGTTTCTATAATATTAACCTAACTGTTTATAGCAATTATTTTGTCTTGTCCGCATGCTTTTCTATTCCCCATTGTTTTCTCCCCTTTCCGCAATTGTAAGGTTAACTGTAAGGTGAACAGGCTCCACCTTCTAAAAGTATTATAGGTACCTTGAGGCTAAATAACGGACAAATTATCAGTTGATAATTAAAAAGAGCCTCAACATCATCATAGCGGCCTGCAATTTCTGAATGTAGGTAGGCCTCCTCCAATCGCCTCCACTCTAGATGGTCTTGAGCCCTCGAAATCCAATCATGGCCTGCGTGCTGCCGGATGTCGTCAGCTATAGAGCCTAAAAAATACTAAAAATATTGTTAAAAACCAAAACTCGACCCCGCTATCGCATAAAATCCCCAATTTTGTTTGACGTCACATAGCTAATGCCCGGGGTACTGACGTATTAAATGAAACGTCATTTGTTAAAATCGGACTGGTAGTATATATGGACGCTACGAGGGAACCGACACATTTTGGCTACATAAATACATGGAGTGCCCACCTCATAACCCTCCTCCGGCGGTAGTCGAGTAATTAATTGCATATCGCCTTTCGTTCCACGTTAGGTATCCTCTAAACTTGGAATCCTACATTACGACTCCCACTTGATCAGTTTTTTTCTAAGCTCACAATTCTGACGGCCGGCTAGTTGTTTCCTGCGCATGCCAATTGTTGTGACCAGCATTAACATACGTCTCCACTCGTTACAATCTATTCGTCAATCACCTCTGCGCTGAGAAGTTACCTTAGAATATTATCCGACGCTTTCCGGGAATAGGGAATTATTTGCATGCCTTTTACATTTTCTTGATCTTAACCACCTTTTCGTCATCCAATTTGCTTGCCTACCATTCAAATTAAAATTAATTCATGAATAATCAAAAATTTCTAAACCTACTAAGTACCTCTCGTACCTACCGCCATTAAGGATTTTTTTGTTAGGAAGCTCCGAAAAGCGAAACACTAGCAACAACGCAAAACCTCGTATTTTGTCTCGTAGGTGTATCCGAGTAAGGGTGGCACATGAGCACATCGCACTGGCTCTAATATCAACGAGCCCTGCTACGCCCCGGATCTCCGGATCTCCATGGCCGTGCCGTGTGTTGATCCATAGGCCACACATGAGTCATCAAACGCAGAACAATTGCCTGCCGGCGCCTCTCCCGCTCCATTCAATGGCCGATCAGCGCGGCTCGGCAGACCGGCAATAGTCATAAAACATTGTGTAAGGTACATTGAAAGGTATGGTATCGCCGATCTACCGGCGACGACAAGACGTAGTATAAGGACTGGCGGTAAGGAAGCTCCGGGTTCTGCTGGCAACATTAACATAAAAACTTTTCCTAAATATCCTTCAAGATTTATTGCTGCTTGTAGATAACTTCAGAGAGATATGTATTGAGATTATCTTGGTATTTCACAGCTCTAAAAAAAGGACATCATTAAAGGCATGAAACATTTTAAACTCCAGTGGAACAACGTTTTTTTATAGAAATGTTTACATAGTTTCCTCCTAGTGCTGGATGCCTGGTTGTGGATTTTTATAGCAAGCTTTACTCCGCATAGGCGTACGGTTTGAAATGTTAGGTTGGTTACTCTTAGTTTTGCAGGCCTGTTCTGTAGGACGCAAGTTGATGAATTAACATCAAAATATAATTATTAAGGTGTAGGATGAAGACTTTACATTCGCAGCCCCTGTTTTTTGTGGTTTGAATAAAGAAGTTGAGTTATTGAACGAATTGAGCTACTGTACGGAGGACGTAGAGCAGGTTGCGTTGTGCCGCGCTCGCGTGGCGACCACCCGACCGGCCGCGGCCGCGGCGGCGGGGCCGACGGCGCGGCCTGTCAGAAACAATGGACACAATCTCGCATCTCCCATATTGTCTACCAAACGCTCTAATAGCTAGCCTTGTACACCAGAACAGAGAAACGCTGGATATGGCAAAATAGATTAGGGATGGGCAGGACAAGGCTACGACTGCAATTGGCTTTACAAACATAAAGAAATAAAATAATAAATAATAATAAAATTTATTCAAAGAACGTAAATCGACAATACATTAGTGCAGTAAACGAATATGTATAGCTAAGTATAACAATTTAGCCTGAACTAGGTAATCCTGTGTTTCAGGCGACAGTAGTGCTCATCTATACTTATATAAAGGTCTGGTCTTCCAAATTACTCTTTGGCTTTTGCAACCTGCCTGTGAGTATAGTCAATTGAAGGTAGCATGGCCTTATCTAATTCTGGGGTTATCTAATATTTTTTTATAACCTCTTCATCATCTCAACTAGATTTTCAAGTTCAAGGACATAAGAAAATCAAACTCATGTGTAAATATATATTATGTGTCTTGGTTACAAAATTTGGGGTTTTAGCCGCAAAAGTGAATAGCACCATCGAGTACGCTCGATGCATAGCACTTACAGGAATTCTATTAAATACCCAGCTGTGGGTAAAGTTGGGCTGCGGATGATGGGTGCAACTTTTATGAAGCAATTCTTGTTCAAAAACAATTTGCAGAATACCATTTGACTCTAACTACTCACTCATTATAGACGAGTTTCTTATAAGTAGGTACCTACTTACATTGCAAAGCTTTGTCTACTATTATAGTCTTATAATTACCCCTGCAGTTAATCTTGTCATTAATCCGTTAGCTACAATGTTTCTAGCCGTGTTCCGAGATGTCCCTCTACATTGTAAGGCTGATTATCCGGCGTTTAGTTGAAAACTTATCGCGAAGCTTTGTTGCATGGAATTTGCTGTGGAATTTGACTTTTCTAGAACATTTTGAGTAGAAATAGCTAGATCAGTAAGGGACATTAGAGGTAGCATAGGTTCAATTGTATTCTGATACCTAAAATCACCTTCATGTTGGCCGTATCTTCGCATGCAAGGTCTGTTCAGACCTATGCATCCATTTACTGCTGCCGGTCTAGGTAGCAAATACCGCGTACCATAATCTGAACAAGCCTAGCTTGTTCAGGCTGTCAAATCTGTCAGCACTACCAACATATGGAAGGAAAAAGGCAATACTGCTTGGACCTAATTATTATTTATAAATTGGCATCTAATTCCTGTGAGAAGGCATCCCTGCAGCTGTATTTGATAACGCTGTTATTGACGACGCTATCATCTGTGTTTTTTGGCACTAAGTCGGGTCGTCAAAACATTTAGACCATTCAGCATCCAACACAGGCACGTCACCATCCTTTCAAGATTATATATCCCTCCGTGTTCGTACCTCAGCCACCCTAGCCTAGCCCGCGGCTTGGCTCATTGTTCTTCCTATCGCCCCTATTGTTAAATTTTCGCCACTTCCAGCCATCTCCCCTGCGTCCTCTATTGTTCAGTTTTCGCCACTCAGTCTAATGGTGCATTCAGGGGTTAGATCGCAGATGTAATAGATTACATCGACGCGGATGAGGAATGCGAGGAGAGTACAAAAGCTTAGATAAACTTGAAGTGGTGTTTTCAGTAAACTAAGGTAAAGCAAGCCAGTAAAAGGTTCTGTGTTATTTCAAAAGCAAGATTTTATTGTTTAGGGAACTTCTAAGTCTAAATTCTTGCTTTTGAAGATAATTATTGTTATAACGTAGTCATTCACTGGCAAAATAGAATTTAAACTGATTGAATTAACACGTCAACATCTATCTGTTCAGACTGAACAACCCCATAAATAACGAAAACAAACCATACATTAAATCCGTCAGAATCCTCCACAAAACGAGCAAGACATAGATCCCATCTGGCTGAACAGATGCATCCGTGCGTCGGCGCAGGTGCGGTGATCAATTAGCGACGATCGATGGCGGAGATTGGCGCGTGCGCTGGACGGGAGGAAGTACGCTGTGGGGAGAGCGAGCGTGTTGAGGTGTGAGATGCGTTAAAAGAACAATGTTCACTTATATTAAATGAGTACATACAATAATCTTACGTACTATCTTAACTAATTAATACTAAATTATAACAGTTTGTAAATAATTGTAGTAGCAAGTTTTACATTATTGGTTGGTACCGTCACGCTAACTTAAAATATCTTATCATAAATATATTGTTTCAGTCTTTTCCTAAATATGTGCATTGATAACAGTTGTTAATGTTATCGGGTAAGCTGTTGTACAACTGCGCACCTTCATAAAGAATATTTATTTTTCCATAGTTGGTTCGCGGACTCCTTAGAGTTAACTTATTTTTATTTCTCAAATTGTAAGTGTAGGTTTTTTATTGTTAGTGTTATTTGCGTATGTATTTTGTTAGTTAATATTTTCTTAACAAGGATGTAGGTTAGGTAAGTTCATAGTTGTTAACAATGAAAAATTAAAAATGTTGGTTTGTTTGTAAATAATACATGTGCTAGTTAGGTAGTCATATTTGTAAAGAACTTTAATTAATTTGTTTTGTGATATATGTAATGTTTTTAGATTCGTCACTGCTGCAGTTCCCCATACCTCTAATAGGTATTTAAAATGAGATTTAGCCAGGGTATTGTAGATAGTCATCAGAACTTTACGTGGAACGCATCCTACGGATCTCGGCAGCGCACCCGTTAGCGAGACTAATTTAGTTTCTACCTATTCAATATGAGATCGCCAGGTCAGGCCGTCGTCGAGTATTAGACCTAGGTATCTCTCCTCGAGCGGTTGTTTTGTCTTGATCTCCGTTTAAACTCTATTCTAGAATGTGATCCTGAAATAACCTTTTATCTACTAAACCGAGTGACGTCTCCAAAGTCAATTTTAAAGAATACAATAGGCAAGAAAGTACAATCTCAAAAGCTTGCAGTATACACCACCGAGCCAGTGAATGTATGCAGCGGCACAATCAGCTCGTGCTTGACTAGATCACCGATACTGCAGCTCACGGATACCAGGGAAAAGTACTCTTTTACATACATAGCTCGTACATCATTCTGGAATGTTCATGGAAACTGCCACGCAAAGGACAAGCGGCTATCTGATTATAGTGGGAACACGCCCGACTTTATTTGCGTCTTCAGATACACACACATACAAAATACAACAATTATACCATCATATGTTGACCATCGATCTAAGTAAAAAAAGGAAGATGAAGTACTAGCATCTCGAAAGTGGATGGCTCAACTTAGGTGTAATTAAGTCCACCCACTTCAGTCATAGTCGGACTGGCGGCGTTCGTATTACGCGTGCTTGCTATACGACGTACTTTAGTGTGATTATTTGACTATAAAAGACTACAGCAATGCCCTCGTGTTTGTTCATTATAATTATTTCTCAAGATTGGGAATAAAAGACAACCGATTTGGCGCGGCGGGCGCAGGTCCGCCTGCGACGCAGGAGGTAGCGGGTTCGATTCCCACCTTGGGACAAATGTTTGTAAGAGCTGCAAATATTTGTTCCGGGTGTTCTGGGTATTTCTATGTACAATAAAAAACATTTTACTATGTAATGTAAAATGTCTGCGTGTGCTGCAATACGTAAAAAAGGACATAGCTCAAGAAGCAAAAACACTGATTCAGCGAAAGCAAGCCGAACTAGTTCCAACTATCCTAACTAGCCATACAGCAGGGCAATGCAGCCAGCGTCTTGGGACGATTCCGACTGATATTGATATGGATCAGTTGAGCTACCTGTAGATAGTTTGCAACAGTCTGCAGCTAGCTTAATTGTTTCAATTGTAAATACTAATTCTAATTTGTTTTATTATTGAATTGTAATTTTCTTTGTCAATAAAGTTGCAAAACAATATGTTATATGTATCTACCTACTAAATGTTCGAGTACAACTAGTAGCTCTAAAACTTAAATGTAAAATTGAAACACAAACTGCATAGCTTTAGAGCACAGTCACAGAGTATAGTATAATATTATCGGTGGCTTTAGTAAGTAGGTATAAACTTTTTTAAAAAAGGTCTTGCGATGGTTTTTAATAACACTGCATTGTCAGATACTTCCACCCATAAAATAACCAGCATTTCCAGGGAAAATGAAGAGGAAGCGAAAGAAAAGATGGTTGTGAAATTTTAAAAATATAGAAAGAATGATGGAACTTAGAGACCCAATTCAAATTGTAACATAGTTTATGTAATGATTTATAAATTGATTGAAACGGCCCTTTCAATGATTATTATTAGCATCTTTTCCCAATAACTTTTGCAACACAAAGACCACCGAGCATTAACCAACACAAAGTGACAACACGACAGCACATGTCTAATGTTGCCACATCACAAATCTAATATCACGGAAGCCGCGCATTGTAAATCGCCTTCTGCATTTCCTCTTGCTTGACAAGCCACATTCACATGCTTACGGTAGGGAGCATTAAAAGTGCATTTTTATTTATAAACACTAACTGTGATTTTGATTGCATTGTGCAAGGCTAAGCTTGTTGATATTACAGAAACTGTAATTTTATCGTCTAACTAATACATCACCATCATCACAATCATCAGTATCTAACAACGGATACAATATTATTCTTATTTGAACTTATTAGAACATATTTGATGGAACCTATTTGACGTGTATATAATTATGTCCTACATAGATAACATGGAAAAGCTAGACAAACTTTTCTACAAGAAATGGAAATGGACGTACTTTGACTATTGACTCGTAACTTTTTATTTTTCCTGGATTTTTCCTGGACTCTCACCGACACTTAAGTCCAGCGCGTTCGTTAGGAACTGTCAAAAATTCACACCTGGGTACTTCCGCTCTCGCTGTCCATCAATGAATGAACAGAAGCTATGACTACTCCCTTATTTATATAACTTGCACAGTTTATTTATGGGGTTGACCGTATCTAAATAATGTAATTTACCCTTTACATTTCACCGTTCCAAGTAATCTACATCCAGGCACCGCCGGCAGCGCCGCGCGGCGTATAATCGAATCACGTATGAGGCCCGTCAACAACGGTCCTCGGAAGCACTGCATTAGTGACGGTTCCCACGGGCTTCTGGACGATATTGTGCTTTGGGAAATGAGCTGTAATGGGATCTCTGAGCTTTTCCATGTTAGAAGCTCTGCTGGACCATTTATTTTGTTTTATAAGTTTTACAGGAAAAGCAGTTCACACCTTTATGTAGGCATACATACATACATTCTCGTAGGTATGTCTTTGTTTTAGCAGAGCTATTTAAACGTAGGAGAGGTTAGCGGATCACGGATATCGGCACCCGGACCTGCGAATACTGTCAAGCTTGTCCCTACATACCTACTTGACAGTAAGTAATTGGCGTTTCCTTGGGGAAGTCGTTCACAGAGATGATCAAATTGATCTGAAGGTTTATCTTAAATGCTCCAGGTTACCGACGGGTTGGGCTGGGTGGAAGCCTACTGACTGAAATCCAAAGACATATACATATATTCCTATTTTAAAGTTGTTGATCATTGCAATTAAGGGTAGCATAGTATTGGAGCAGAGCATTATGTTATTATATAACAGAATCTCTATACGCAATCTCACTCAACATCAAACACATCTCCAGCAGATATTAGGTTTTCAAACAATTAAAATTTTGTTTTGTAATTTTGGTATAGATTACTGGAAATCACCTAGATTTCCAGTAATCTATACCAACATCGAAACATAAACATTCTAAATTCAAATGAAACAGAAGCATGCAATTACCGCTGCTAGGAACAGCTATCCAATCGTGGGCCAATGAATGAGACCGTGGCATCGAGCATGAGCCGATGCGGATCACCTTGGCCAAATTGTCGTGACTGACTTACCTGCATACCGCTACCTGCCTGACCCATCGCTACTTGCAGGGAAACAGACCACCAATCAGAACGAAATGTAGAGTGCTTTCAGTAAATAATTCATTCTAGAGCCAAAGGTACTATTAATTATTCTGTGGCTAAAGGTGCTTTGAAGAGAGCCTCAATCGTTAAGAACAGTAGGTAATGTTTTTATTCGTAGGCATTGCAATTTTTTCTGCAAAAACAGCCAGCATTTCATAATTGTTTTTTTTTTTGCAGGGAGGCGCAACCTATTCGTATTAAGTTTTTAATGCTGGCTAGTAATTTTAACTTAACTATTATAGATTGTTTCTTTTGTCGACATAGCCAGTTAGTCATTTTTAATTCCAAAAAGTCCCTATACATATAAAACAAGCTCCGTCAAGTGCGAGTGTGACTCGCGCGCCGCCGAGGGTTTCGAACGTTTGCCATGTATTCCAATAAGTACTATAGGTACCGGTTAGAGACTTTGCTATATAAATACCTAAAAATTAAAGGCATTCAGTTTTGAGATTTATCGGTTTGCAAAATTTGGAGAAATTTCAATGTTTTGTGATGTACAAACCGGTACCTTTCATTGATACCGCACTCGGCGTGGTTCTGCCCCCCCCCCCCCCCCCGCACACACCGCATACATCTCAGATGGTTTGTAAAGTAAAGTACCGTTTATTGCTATTATAAAGACATAAAAACACCTGTAGTGTTTGTATGTCTATGTGAGTGAATGTATTCCTACCTTTACGGTGTGCAATGTCCGTGTACAAATAATAATAATTAAATTAAACTTATATTAAGCTTACAGTGAAATAAAACTAAATTTGAAGCTAATATTGGATAAAAACAACTTAAAAATAAAGAACGTCATGAAACAGAAAAATCTTTGTCAGTTATAAATTCATTTATAGCATAATAACATTTATTTGAAAGAATTGTTTCTAACTTTAACTTTTTCTGAGTCGGCAGTGGTCTTATAGATTGTGGTCATTTATTTTATTATATATGGAGGGTGCATTGCTCAGTAAACTTCGGAAATAGTGGGAGAGAATGGGTATATTTTTTTGGACTTTTTCAAAATATTTTAAAAGTATTAAAAACACAAACATTTTAAAAACTGTTACAAATCAATACCTTTCATTTGATACACCATACAATAAGGTAGCCCGCCTTTTGAAAAAAAAATACCCCTTTTTGTCAATTTTTCAAAAAGTGTTCTACTTACAGACTTTTCTATATTTTCCTTTAAAACATAGATCCATATCTACAAACGCCACATACATTTCAGATGGATCGCTCTGCAAATTTCGGAGATAGGAAGAATGGGTAATTTTTCGACTTTTTTCATAATATTTCAAAAAGTATGAAACCTTCGGAAATTCCAAAAACTGTTTTGAGATGTACAAACCGATACCTTTCCTTTGATACCACACACGGTGAGGTAGCCCCCCCTTCTTTTGAAACCCTCGAGAGTGACACTCGCTCTTAACGGATTTTGTTTTATACAAAACTCGTGTTGTTTGGGCAATAAACTAAGTAAAAGTGTTCTCGGGGCTCGCCACAATCACCAGCTGACCACAAAACAATGTCCTGGTGTAAATTCATAGATGTCTCCGGTGATTCACAGCACAAACGAAAGTTAGAAGATACTTTGTTTTCACTTTGTTCTAAGAAACTTAGAATGGTTGTCTATGATTTGAAACTGAATTTAAAAGCACCGGCATTCTAATTAAGCCTGTGTTTTAAAATAGTTCTGATCTTCTGAAGTTGAGTCATAAAGACCGCTGCTCACATCACACAAGGCACATCACACACCGCACAAGGCATGATGCTCATGCAACCGGCTTATTTTATGTAATGCGAAGTATTGTAGGTGGGTACCCATCTGTGCGCGTATGCGATACTTTTAGGCGCAGCTTTTACGCCGTCGAATGTTACCGGCTGTGTTTCATTTGAATGGAAATGATGAATACAATGAAATTTACTTTTCACTGGTATTTATCGCGTTTTTTTTATACTTTTACTTAGTTACATTTGTTTTTCTGTTTCAGGTAGCAATATATTAAAATTACACATGACTTCCATTTAAAAATTTAATTGCATACTAATAATATTAAAATCCTTTATTCAGACACAATTTAGTTTACGATAAGCTTAAAACTATGCATCGGCAACCTTTGTATATGTTTGCCCGGTTTTGGCAAAGGCCTCTTCTAACTGCTTTCATTCCTCCCTTGCTCGTGCAGTTCTAGACCAAGTATGTCCTGCTGTCTTTCAATTAAATACTAAGCGACTTTTAAATATGACCAGAGAAGTTTTGTATACTCCAACGTTCTGTGAACTGTGCTGCTGATTAAAGTCTGATATCGGTGAAATCAGCGATCAAAGATAAAATTTCTTATAAGTACTACTTCTCTGCACTCTGTTACTCTGCACTCTGTTACTCTGCGTAATGATTCTGGGAACCAGTCAGCAGCATCAATCAATCTGATACATGAGCCAAAGAAAATCATCCAAGTTTTTCCATTGCTGTCAAAGAGATTCGATTTAACTTTTTACTTGCAAAAAAATATCGAAAAATTAATAACAAAAATTACCTCAAAATTATTTTACTTCGCAGACTGTGTAACATGTTTTTACTGTTTCTTTTTTTCATAATTATCCGAAAGCTGTACAAGACTTGCGCAAGAGCAATTGGCGATGTTTAATCAACTACTGATGTAACGGACGCCTGCACTTGCGGTTTTAAAATATTATTATTATTACATAAATATTCACAGTCATTAAACGGTATTTTGGTAAAGATGAGAATTGTGACATACATAACCTTGAATGGGCGTATTATTGTGCATGTAGTAGGTAATATTTGTCCCACAAACACAAACACAAATTGCACAAGTATTGAATTTGATTGTCAAATATCATACTCACCTAGTTTTGTTTGTTATTCACAAATGTTTCCCAATAGCAGGTACTTATCTAGACATAATTTATACATACCTAGAGGTAACCTTTACAAAATTACAAAACCATACAAAATTATTTCCTTTCTGCTATTTCACCGAAATCCGTAATTGCAGCTCCACAAACAAAAACCAGGATAAACACGCATACAGGGACCATTACTAAAACTACTTATTACAAAAGTATCTTACAAATAAACTCATCAATCCACCGCAGCATTACAATAATTGTTAACGCAACGTAATTGCGGCTAAAAATACGAGGAAAGCGGCTAAAAATCACAGGACAGAGGTGTTTATGTCGACGTGTGCGCAGCCGACGCACAAATAGAGCAATATCTTCGTAAAGGTAGTTAAATGAGCGTAGATTTACTGTCTCCCGTCGTCGCTGGGGAAAAAATAATTACGTCTAGCTTTGTGAGAATGTTGATATAGTTGACGGTCATTTTGTATGTTATTTCGCTTTGATTCGTGATGATCCCGAGGAATGCGTGTGCGCACTCGTCACGGTCTCATCAGAGATTGTTTTGTGGCTGACACGGGCCGACGGGAACCGTGTATCATGACAACTTAAAGTGATATTATCACTTTTTATCGGATTGAGCCGCTGCCGCCGCCACCGCCATCGCGTTAAGAAAAAATGGAAATGCAGAATTTTGTCCTTTTACGTCTGATTGCCTCGAATAATTTATTCTTGCATTATTTAGAAACAAATCCACACGAAATTAAGTAAAAGGAAACGGCCTTATATCGATAGATGAAGGATGTTGCTATTGATAAGACTCCGAGCTATGAGGGCGGAGGAATCTATAAATCTTAAGGTACAAACAGACACTTAGTATTCAGACCAAACTCGGAAGAGTTTTTAGAAGTAAAAAATCTGAATTATTTTCATAAAAAAGGTTACAGCCGGGTTTAAACGTCGACCACGGTCAAAGGTCATATGGTCTAAACGAAAACCACAGGATTATGATAACATGACAACGATTTCGTGCCGGCAGCAATGCACCTGCGCGCAATCTCGTGAGATATCTCCCGAATTTGAATACGCTCTTTCAAGGTTAAGTCGTTCGGTATGCAATTAGTCGTGTGTTTCGTTTTAGTGTTTTTAAAGGATAAGGATCTGCGGAATGTTAGATATGATCGTGTTTATGTTTGTTTTTGGGTTCTTGAAAGTGAAAACAAGATTGAAAAAAAAATTCGTGAAAGTGCACTGTTTCGCACATAATTTGGTCAAGATCTCAGAAACCATGCGGTCTATTGAAATGACATATGTTTTGAATTGTAGGTTATTACTAATTATTTGGTTCCTTGAACCAGTTTCTTCATAAGTTGTGTAGTTTCTTGTAAATAAGCAAAAACATGATTTTTGCGCTTACGCCGTTCCAAAAACGTATGTTCTGTCCCGCTTCTATGAACACGAAATCCTATGCCTATCCTTTTCGCAAAATGGCGTGCAATGCGCCCTCTTAACACGTTACCAAAGTATTCATAAATCACATAGGTATGCCGAGAGAATTTCAACATCCAAGCACAAAGTAAAGCCCAGTATTTAAGTATTTAAAGTGGAGCAGTAGCCTTAATTTACGCTAATAGGTCTCCCTATTTATATCCCTTCGACAGAGCCCTTGCCGTGAGAAAATTGCCATTTGCTTCACTATGCCGCTGACCATTCTAAATTCCACTTCTGACCTTTCAGAATACAATCAACACATTCATGCCTACTTTAATAGTTTCGATAACACACACCAATTACTATACAGGGCCTACAGGGAAAAAAAAGCTTTTTTACATGTCTTTTAGGGATCTTTGCTGATGGATATGAAAGCTCTTTCTTTAACGGTGAAAGGATGGCCCAATACTAAATTTAGAAATTACATTTGCATATTATCAAGCTTATTTTTATATGACATTGTATTTTCTTTTTTAATTTTCAAAAAATACATTTACTGCTGGACATAAACCTCTCCCAAAAATCACCACTTTGACTGGTCCTGCGTGGTTATAATTAGATGACCCTATAAAATTTCCTCAATAAGAAATTATTTTTCCGTAAGACAGCCTGTATATCGGTTCTGTACTTGGATGCAGGTATCAGTAATAGCTATAAATCACCATTACGTTAGTATTGCCATGGCCCCGCCCGCGCAAGGTGCGCCGAAATAATCAAGTATTTTGACATTTCTGGCCTTTTCAATTAATTTATCAATATTATTTATTGATCATAATTGTGTGAATATTTCAATGAAATCTAGTAAGCGGGCGTTAAAAGGAATGTTCGTACACTTACTCGTACCTACCAACAAGGTAAAGGGTTTACGATAGATTTATTTGAATAGGTACAATCTGATAATTTTATCAGCCTCCTCACAGCTCCATATTAAAAAGATGGAACCAGGGAACTTAAATTGAGACTGATTAAGAAGAACACCGACTGTACACAAATAACCATTCTAGTGACAATGTAATTCCTAACAGTACCTAGTAGTACAGCCGCCCTCAATAGTCTCAGTTTATTAAGCACATTATTCGCACAAGTTGGCAAACGACTTCCTACAAGTGAATGAAGCCGCGCCGTGCGGTGCGTGTGGGCGCAAGGACGACCGGAGCGCGCCCGCGCCGCGCCGCGCCGCGCTGCTGCGCTGGATGTAGTACACTCATTCAGGCGTGTTTAATTTCGTCTCGTAAAAGCTTCACCCTCACAACAGTCACAACATTACACTGCTTAACTGTTGGGTAGTTTCAGTTCAAATTTTAGGTGTGTTCAGATGTAGGATGTGCTTTGTTGTTGAGCAAATTAGAACGTCCAAAGAATAACCACAAATTACTAATCATGCTGGGTTATTCAATTTTATTCACGCTAGGTGGTTGTATAATTCTGCTAAAAAATTTACAATAGTAATTCTCGTGATTAGCTTTGATATTATGCTGTTTTTAACTTTGCGTTTGCCTACTAAATATTTATTTACTATTATCCGCAATGAATACTTTAATCCCTGACTTAAGTTACTCTCTCCATATGACATCTTCCCCCTATCCATCAGGCACAGAGATGTATTACCACATAGAATGTACATTGTCGCAGGATGTGGCCGACAATTTTCCCACATTTGCGCAGTATGATGAAGTGCTTTAGTGGAAGCTACCTGACGCTGATGAAGGACTGGGCTGGTCGGCATTTATCTCGATTACGATCAAACACTTCACTACTATACTCTACAATGAGCCTTGGTTGGAAATATTAATTTGTTAGTCATAATGCTTAGAACGAAATGGCTATGAAACCTGCTTGTGCTATGAAGGAGCTCGGAACAAAACCCTTTGATGGTTTTTTAAAGTTTCTCTCAAGAAAGACAACTCTACTTTAAGTTCATCACTTTTCTGCACAGACATATTTTAATCCGCTAAAAAATATTTTCTTTTTTTCCAGGTTAGTAAAGTTTTATGAAAAGAGACGTGATATCCCTCTTGGCAGTAAGTTTTTACACTAGCTAGACCTATCTATAATTTAATACAGCAATAGATTAGTACCTTCGCATATTTGAATGGCACATTATAAAACCATTTCCTTCAGTTCTTACCAGCAGCTTCAAATACGGAGCGGATGGGAAACCTAACGAAAGTGCAACATCCCACGATTAATAGAAACTATTACTCAAGCATTTTAACTGCTTTTTTAATACGTTTGACATATGCTTGGTGTGGCTACTGAAAGTGAGGTTAGGTAAGGTGATTTAGAAAGTAAGTACCTATATAGTGTGAAAAGGTCTTTAAAGGTAAAGAAGAGGAAGAAAAGTTGGTGTTGAGAGGCACAAAGTAACATGTCGTAAATTGCGTTTACCACGATTTCGTACATATATTCACCATTCAAAGATTCAATTTCGTCCTTTGCAAATATTATTTGCATTAAGTAACAGCATAGTATTATTTAATTTCTCATTAATTAATTAAAACTGCAGAAAGATGGACAATTACAGACTTTCTATTGAAAAGTGCAACAGCTTTAAATAAGCTGGTGACAAAGCCCAAAGGCAATTGGTGCCCACCAATAGACTCTTTAAGAAAAATGTGCTTAAAAAACATGGAAAGGAAGCTGCGAAAAGGATGGTAAATTTGAATGTCTAGCCTACCTAGCCAAAGAATGGACAATGGTAACGCATAATACTGTCCAATTCCTAATTAGTTCACGTTTTGACAGAGGTAATCATCACCACGCTTGTCCAATGCGTTGTTATCGAATTCACTATCTATTTTTGGAAATAGCAAGCCTTGTTTCAGCTTGCTCCAGCCTTGTCCTAGACACGTTTGCATAGTTACCATATCACGATAAAGGTATTATCACGTTATATAAACTGTAAATCACTTTAAAATTTTAGAATAAGTATTGAAAATTATGATTTATAATTCGATACAAAAAGTGTTTTTCACCGTGTTAACAAAAATTCTACAACCAAGCTTTACCTTTGATTAGCCGATACTTTGCCGATAATTCCATGCTTTCACCGAATCCGAGACACACAGTAATTACAATTCTGTCGGTTATACCAATCTGTCAGTTACGCAACAATTATAAATGATCGCTGCAATGGATTCGAAGCGTGTGCGCGTGACAGGTGATGTCAAAACATAACAATGGCGGCGCGGGAGGTAATTGGGGTGTTGAATAAGATCACTTTTGATTAACAAGTTGATTAGAAGCAAGCTTTTTCCCAGGGTTAAATAGCCAAAGAAACTGCTGCTTGTTTGAAATAGGCTCTTTTGTTTGACTATTTATTTCGAAGTTTTTGATTACTCTTAACTGTCTTAAGAATTATAATTTTGCGTGTTTTAAACGTTTCTGTGTAATTAGAATTTAGAACGCTAATATTCATAGCTCCTTTAGCAACACTCTGTTCTGGGTTTAAACCAGGCTGTAGGGACGTTAAGTATTTGTGACACATTAGAGTATAAATCAGTTTTAGGTTCTAAACCAAGTGCCTAGGCAAGCAATACACAGTCGTTTATGTATTGAGGCACCTTACTACTATTGCAAACCATTGCAAGCTACTAAAACATATTGACAGATCTGGAAGTGCATTCGTTATATGTCACTTGCACAATGCCCGCTGTAAACAAATGGCCGGCCATGTTGGGCAGGCACACGTTTTAATTCGTTTCTTCCAGCGATTAAAAAAATGCTTAACTGTATGTGATAGGTACCGTTCGCCTGTTATTGTGATAATAAAATATAGATTGAGTTTTAGTCATTAAAATATTGTGTGATTCGATTTGGTTGCTTGATCGAGTGATTGAGATCTGAGAATAGTGATAAAGTGCTTGAAGAGATTAAATTATGACTTTATAAGTGTTTGAAACGGGAACAGTTTAAGAATGTTCTCTTCACTTGACCGATTTTCAATAGAATTTTCAATTCAGATTTGTAAAACTAGACTCTGACACGTTTCTTTAAAACCACCCAAAAATAGGCGTTCCAACTTACTAACAAGATAGATCGATGGTTCCAACTTCTTTGGATCCATGATGAACTCAGCCTGTCAAACCGTTCCAAGCTACTAAGTAGGTAGATCTTTGTAAAAAATAAGAAATCTATTTCACAAATACCATACGTTCTTAAATCCCAGATTACCAGATAAGTTTTAATGCAACAGTATCGTGTGTCTGAGTGCGCCTAGAGCGACGCGTGCCCGAGGCTCGTGGGTCGTGGCGCATGGCGTGAGCTTTAATATCGTAGCGACATGCGAACAATTGGGAAACCTCTAAAATGTTTTACAATAGGTATCAAAGGTACATTTACTAAACAAAATCTGATTAAAAAAACAAAAGAATGCTTGACTGCGCACTAGATATCTTGACAACTCTCTTGGTTTTCGTGGTCGATCAGATGACATAATTTCCACTCATGATGATTTGATGCAATGAAAGGCTTCAATTTCTCAAAAAGCGTTCATAAATATTTGGGTACAAGTACTGCATCTGCCTACAGAAGTCGAAGTTCATTTATTTATTGCACATTTGTGCTGACATTACAAACACATATTAAAACAAATATTATTAAAAATTTGCTCGGTTAATTCGTTACAAGCTCTTTCTAATATGTTTCATTCTAATTAAGTTTATGTCTATCCAAACCACAACCAAGAACAAACAGACACAGAACAGTCTGATGTTGATCAATAGTACCAATATTTGTCGAAGAAAGATCTCTCAGTCGTGGATCAATAGTCAATGTTTGTCCAGTGGTGGACGCCGTGGGCAAACAGCCTTCTTCGTGTCACTGGGTCACAAGGCTAACCTGGTTTTGAAGAGGTGTAACAGGTCCTACAGGTCTTCTTACTTCCTGTACAAACCTTCGTATACAAGTAAGTTCTTCCTCTCAAACCATCAATACACAAAGTGTCGAGATAGGAACGGTCAATGACGGAAAATGCCGCAAGTTGTAAATTTTCAAAAACTATAATACGCTTCATCTCATGGACACTTACAATTCTTTCAATAGGTTGACGCTATTGGAATAGTAGATAAGTCACTTCCACAGTTCCACTAAATCACTGCTCCATAATCAAATCCCATGACCAAAAGGTTAATTAAAAAGCCCATCCTAGGTGAAAGTAGTAATCCGAACCTTTTAACCCAATAGATAACCTGTCGTGGAGCGCTCGTTAGGCCCTTTGACAGCCCTGCTTTTGGACAAACATCTACCGGTTCTATTAGAGTCTGTCTAATGAAAGTAGACACTGAAAAATTGCGGCAAATTCAAAAAATATCAGTATGGCAACCCGTAAATTTTAGGGATACTTGGAATAACCTACCTTGATACTTTGATATTATTCTTTAAATAAAAACACTTATTTTTATTCCAGCCCATTGTTGAAATGATGATGTATAAAATTAACATTCTGAGATAAATAAGAGTAATATATCAAGGCCTAGGTGTGTACCATTTTTTCTACCGCCAAGCAGTAATATAACTGGTACAGGTATTGAAGTAAGTGCTTAGTATCAAGGTATTGAAGTAAGTACTTAGTATCATTCATAATGATACTAAGCACTTACTTCAATACCTGTACCAGTTATACTGCCCTCGTAACAAAAAAGGGCACATCTAACATTTTTTTCAAAATTGAGTTATATACATATTCGGAATCAGGAAAAAAAGCTGCATCCGCCTGATTTTAAAAGAAAAATCTATCTTAATTTAGCACAAAGTTACAAGAAGCCCAAAAACATCTAACATCCAAATTCATATTTTTTAACTTAAAAAGGCACATGTGACAATAATTAAGTTGAAAGAACACAAATGCATTGATAGGGCTTTTATTTTACTTTTTCTTTTTTGCTAAATAAAAAAAGCTTATTTAATAGGTGTTACATTAAAAAGGCTGATTTGGCAGATAAATTTAATTTAATAGGTGTTCATTCCATTATGATAATGGAACGAGTCTCAATGAAATAGTTTATTAAGTAAACAATTTTTTATTCACCGTAATCAAAATCTGAATCTAAAAATTCTACTTGAAGTGATACATCGGAGTCACTGGTATCACTGCTGTTTCCTCCCACATTAATTATAAAACTTTCTAAATTATCTTCTGTAATTCTGTCTCTTTCTTTGTATTTGGCTTCTACGTGGATAACGTGGTCAGTCATTTTTTTCCAATCATCTGCTGTTATGCTTTCAAATGACTCGTTT
This sequence comes from Eupithecia inturbata, assembly GCA_963662085.1. NCBI lineage: Eukaryota > Metazoa > Arthropoda > Insecta > Lepidoptera > Geometridae > Eupithecia > Eupithecia inturbata. The sequence continues at coordinate 805,125 of OY759177.1, forward strand.
ACAACTATTTCAAATTGTGCTGAAGTCAGGCTTACATTTCTATTTGCCACCTTTCGTTTTGCCAAACTCCATATAAGTTCTATCGCGTTCAAGTCGCAATGATAGGGGGGCAGTCTTAATACTTCATGACCTTCATGCTTCAGAATTTCATCCGCTTCGTAAATAGGTTTTGGTGTATTTTGTTTTACAAAACATAGTAGTTCTGCCTTAGTATGGTATTCTTCAAATGCAATACCATTTAATGTAAGCCATTCTCTAATTTCTGGTTTGCGAGTTTGAGTTGTTGGTGCCTTATTAATAATGACAGAATGATATGACGCATTATCCATCACTATCAGACTTGGCTCGTTCAGATTTGGCAGGAGCTTTTCTTGTAGCCATTTATTGAAATTCGTAGCGTTCATATCGTGATGGTAGTCTGCCATTTTCGATTTAGTGCTAAATACTAGCAATGAATTTGGAACAGGGCCTTTCTCCGATCCTGCATGGACAATGATATAGCGTTTCCCGGATGAAATGTTTTCAACTACACCGCTTGTTGATGGGCCTTGCCAACACTTCTTAGGCTTGTAAGATCTGTGGACATAAGTCTCATCTAAATAAATGATGGGTTTTCCTTCCGAACGCTTTGAAGCTATTGTTCTTAAAAATCGATGTCGCCATGCAGAGATGTCATAACGCTCTATCAACAATGATCGTTCATTTTTGTTTTTCTTGAATTCGAAGCCGTTCTTCAGTAGTATTTGACGAAGAGTCTCATGACATCCACTGAATCCAATACTTTCTTTGAGCTCTGCCAACAAAGTTCTTAGTGTGGGGACTTGTTTTTTTACAATGTAGAACTCGTTTAATTTATTGCGCACAACATCCATGTCAAAACTATCTAGGTTAGACACTGTTGACGGGTGGGGTCTTTTTTTACCCGGAGTCCTCCAGACACCTTCATTCACCGCACCTTCCTTTTTAATTCTCTTCAAAGTGGTTACACTTACTTCTGCAAATAAAATAAAATAAATGAATAAAAGTGATCGAGCAGATAGGAACAACAGAATTTTACATTAAAAATGCAACAGGCCCAGAGCTTAGTGAAAACTTACCAGAGAGTGAAGATATTTCTTCCAAGAACTGGTTCTGGGTTTGTATCCTATCCTTTTGTTCCAAATCAGTTAGCTTCTCAATTGTTTGCATTATGTCGGTAACTCCTGCTACTGCTTCCAGATTTGCTGTAAATGAAAAATATGATATTAAGTGCACATGTGATGCTTATTCAACCAAATGTATAGTAATATAATAAGCTATTAATGTTATTCTGATATCATTATAGCAGACAATTATATAAATTAACAGGGATAAGAGGAGAACACAAAATTAATATCAAAGTATCAAAATATTTTTGCACTACTCACCTAAGAAATCGATCACAATACGTAAACAATCCTGTTTCTGACGGAATTCAACATCTTTTTCCTGCTGCTTTTTCTGATATTTTGAAATCATACAGAATAATAACTCTCGCACGCCACTCTTGATTGTTTTATTCATTTTATCACACAAAAATCACAATAATTCTTCACAACTCAACCAAACAACAAAAGCATAGTGCCGCCATCTTGTAAACATTTGGGAATTTGGGAATAGTAATGCCATAGCCCGATTCCGGTTTTCCCTAATCTTTGAGGAAAATATTAGAATTTACTCCACGTAGGTATTGATTATTTTTATGATTCAAAGAATCAAAAAAAATATATAGTAAAATGGTTTATTTGTAATATTTTTTTTCCTTGCAAGTCGTTTTTTTACACATGTAATGATCGTGTAGTGGTGAATTTCAAAAGAGTCAAACTAAGTCAATAAAAATAAAATAACAGTCCACTTTTAATAGTTAGTTACATGTTATTACCAACTATTTCATACCTTTGAGCGCCCTGAATTTACCCCGTTACGAAGCATAGTGTCCGGAGGTGGAAACACTTTGGTGTGACCATGTAAAAAGTTTCGAAAAAAATCGAGTATCTACTTTCGTTTGACAGACTCTAGCACGGTGGCCCTGTGACATAGTAACTGGTGACGGGCACATTTCAAACTCACTGATATTTTAAGAATGAAATATGATGTTAATTTATGCTTGGTTTAACGGAAAATATTTCGTAGACTTTTTCGTATCGTATCGCAGACGTAGACAAAACATTTTACGTTTGTCGAGAAACCTGAAAAGAGAGGGTTTCTCGCAGATGAATCGTATTTCTGTAATAGCTCATGCACATGCACATGTTGGACGAGCCACGGTGAGTCTTGATTCGGTGGGATTTGTGTACAGACAGTCAAATAAAACTAAATAAACTATTTTCATAACGACTCGGCCTCGAGTACTTGAGTATCTATTATGTATTATTATAATATTATATAACAGATCATGAAATACAATACGAATCAATTAACACTTTGTTTCTAATTTGATAATAATTTAGTATAAAATTTGACTTGTTTTTGAGCTTATTTTGTATGCCTAAAGAAATCACAGAAATGTAAATATTTAGATTTCTGTGAAAGAAATAAACGTATTTGATTTCCGATTTCAAAAGTATTATTGCTACGAGAAAGTTCTCAGTTCTTTTAAAAGATCACCTGTCATACATCAATCGCGCCTAGATTTCCCAATTAAGTAGAGTTTAACGGTGTTACTATTCTGCGAATTTTGCCTTCGATCGTGTAAGGCTAAGAATTTGTCCAGCCTTGTAGGCACCGCCGCCGCTTTGGGCGAGCCGAGCCCCTCTATGGGCTTTATTGAAAGTGTTTAATTCACTTTAAATGCAATATGCGCCGGTGTGTCGCAAGCAAAATGCCTGAAGGTAAACATTAAGCGCTACAGATAACTGTGCTCGGAATTTTATTATAAGAAACAAAAAAGTTTATAATGAAACAGTGAATTTTCTAGCAAATTGATCAAAAAATTTGCACTACATAACTATATATAACATAGTTCATACATTCTATACATAGAACATTATATATACATACTAGTATATGTATACATATATACTGGTATTAAATATATAGAATATATTTATTTAGAAATATGATTTAATTTTCTAGGACCTTGGAATTAATGTAATCGGATACAATAAAAAAAAACTGTTTTATTTATATCCACATGTTGGCCGAATCACAAAACAAACAGCGTTGATATTTACTATCATTATTAGATGCACTTTTAGGTACCTATGTAATCTTATAAGAACTGAGACAATTCTCACGAATTGTTCAGTGGGAGCCTGCTCACGCAGGCTCCCACTGAACACGTGAGAGCAATAAAATGCTTATCTAACATCTCGTAATCTTAATGAGCGATTAACAACAATTATGTAGAGATCATGAATGTATACATAACTAGATTAATGTCTGCCTAGGTAGGGGGATATAAACTTTATATCCAGACTATGAGGATGCAGGAAGTTAGGTGTCTATAAATATACCGGTTTTACAGCCTATTAGGTGTATGATATAAGTATATGAAGTTTGAGATCCTGCGTTTTATTAATTTATTTATTTCTTGCTTGACCTATGTCAACTGACTGACTCTAGAGGTATAGTCAGTCAGGAATACAGGTCTATCTAAAATCCACTGGTGGGTCAAGGCATCCCTCATAGAATACCAATTTCGCATAGGTGAGGTACTTATTAAGTTAGAACTTCACACTTATAGGTAAGTAAATCATTTATTTGTCTCTCACAATAGGCACTATCACTAAGCTCCACCAAGGTAGAGTCAACGACAAAATTGATAAACATTGTAAATATTTTAATCACCTGAGAATTTTTTACATTTACCTCTATATAGTTTTTTGTAAGAATTACCTCGTTTAACGATTCGTCAGCTAGATAATCTGATCTATCAACTCGTAGGTATAATGAAAGACATATGTAATTGGTGATCGTTTTCAATCTTTAAAATACCATGAGCTCCTCTCATACTGTTAAACACGTTTGGAAGATTGGCCTTACAGCTATCAATAGTCGGTGTAGGTAGGTGCCTAACAAATGTTACATTTGGAACAGTTATCGCTTGCGCACCTGCGCGCGCGCCGCACAACCGACACAAACAAATGTATGAACAGACATTCATACAATGCTATCGGGAATGTAGCGGAACACGAGAAATTATGCGTTCGAGATGGTTCTTCAAAGTCTGCGCTCGATGCTGTGCTTGTGTTTATACTATTGGCACTTCTTAGACAAACAAAACTGGTAGCTTTATTGGTACTTCTCAGGTCCCCAAGCACAGAATCAGGGACTTAATTGAATTAATTTTAGAGTTCTGGTATATTGGCTTGATCTGGGAACAAAAATGTCAGGTAAAATATTGTGTGTGTTAATGTCAAGTCAAATGTTGGATAAGATCAAATAAGGACCAAATTTTACTTGACAGCTAACTAAGTCACTGTATTGTCGCGTTATTCTAGTCAGGGGTTGTAAAAAGAAATATTGTTTTCATAAGTAAGTAAGTTAATAAGTTAAAGCAAAAATATTGCCTCCATACACATTCGCAAATATTACATTATCATAAATAAACCGCCACATGCAAGTCGACTCGCACACAAAGGGTTCCGTACCGTAAAAAACAGGCAAATTTTTCAAAGAACATCTAATTTTCACTTGTTTGAAGACCCCTTTAACTTTATTTTATTTTAAGTATTTATTGTTTTTACAATTGAAGTGTTACATTATTTATACAAAGTTCCATGTGCCTACCTGTTGTAAATCAAGAGATAAAGCCTTGACAAATTAAGAGCAAAAATTGCAAAAAAGAAACACATTTGTGTATGGGTGCCCTGTTTAATTTTGATATTTATTTTATTTTTATTATTTGTTGTTATAGCGGCCAGAGAAATACATATTCGCTGATAATTTCAACTGTCTACCTCTTACGGTTCATGAGATAGAGCCCTGTGACAGTCGGACGGACGGACAGACGGACAGCGAAGGCTTAGTAATAGGGTTCCGTTTTCACGCTACGGGTACGGAACCCCAAAAAGAGCGGTCGAATATCATTTAACTTCTTTCATAACGCTGGGTAACTGGAAATGTCACCAACAAAAGGTTCATTCATAGTTTCCATAACCACTGCTCCCCTACTTAGTTCAATAATGACAACCTTACCATGTCACAACTACACACACTCGTATCTATGCGATCTTGTTCACAAGCAATCAGAGCGTGCACTGCTCTCAAAATGTGAACCATCCTATACTGATCCAGCACAGCACAGCGCGATTACACATTGTTTTAATTCCGAACTTCGTAGAAAGTCTTTTCAAAAGCCAAATAACTCAATTATTAGGCGCTGAATGGGTTGAGCTTCCGCTTTATGTGTTCAATGGAGAAATGTGGGTTATTTTTGCCGATGAGTCGTTTGAGAAAGAAAATAGAATAGTAGGACAATATTGTCTAAAAAATTAATTAAGTATTGCTGAACATATCACCCTGTCCTTATAGTAAACTTTATATACATAAATTAAAGGAATGCCTTTCAAAAGTTAACGACAAAAATAACAAAACAATAGTTGTAGATTTTAATATACGTTTTTCCGTTAATGATGAAAACACAAATTCACTTTGTGATTTTATGAACAGCTACAAGATAAAACAAAAAAAAATCGACAACACTAGAATAACAATCACAACAAAATCATGCATTCACAATGTATTCATTCACAGATGTCACCACAATTGAATCTGAAGTAATTAATCTGACCACAAAGCCCTACTTATTAAAGTAAAGAGTAATGTTAAACCTAAATATACAGCTAAGATAATTAAACGCAAGAAAATAAAAGAAAAAAGATAAGATGAACTTAACCAATCTCTTGACGAAATTCTGACACTAATAGACTATACTTATTTCTATTGCTTATTCAAAGAAGTTATGGAACAAATAAATAATAACCTTCCTATAGAACACAAAAAATTTTAAACAGTTAGGAGAAAAAAACACAAAACTGGATTACAAAAGGTATAATAATATCACGCAACAAACTATTTGCCATGTACGATCAATTAGAAATTCACAAAGATGAAAACCTAAAAGAGTATGTAACAACCTCATTGGCTATTAGGGGGAACACTGGTAAAAAAATGGATCTGGATACAGAATATATTTTCTATTAATTTATAAATCTAATAATTTAATAATTAATTGTAATTAAAACACTGACATTCAATCTAAAATAAACAATGTTATTGCAAAAGTTACTAAATGGTTTGAGTGTAACAATCTTCTACTAAACACTTCTAAAACCAATTTGACAAATTTTTCATTCGCTACAAACGTAGTAGATGCAAATGTGATCAATGATGTGAGTAAAAATATTGGAATTAAAATCACAAAACAATCAAATTTCTTGGCATCGAAGTTGATTCTAAATTAACATGGAAAGGTCATATTGACTGTCTGGCGGGTAAATTGAGTTCTGCCTGTTATGCCATCAAAAAAGTAAGAGAGCTTTGTGGGATGGATGCTGCCAGGCCGGTATATTTTGCTTATTTTCATAGTCATAACTTATGGATTACTGGTTTGGGGCAATGCATCTGCTGTGGCAAGAATTTTCCGACTTAAAAACGAGCAGTTAGGCCAATTTTTGGTCTTAAATCTAGAGATTCGTGTCGCAATTTCTTTTCAGATTTAGGTATTTTAACTTTCACTGGATAATTTGCGCTGCAATGCCTTATTTATGTAAAAAAAATAGGTAAAGTTTGTTGACCCTGGTGGCAACACATAATTAGTTATGATACGCGCTATGGTGGCAACATTCAGCATCCGGCCTGCAGATTATCCAAAGTCTCCAAAAGTTTTTGTGTGTAGGTTTAAAAATGTTTAACAAACTTAGTGACGACTGTAAAGAGCTAAACCTTGTTTTATTTAGAAAAAAAAAATATTAATCATGCAAAAAAGGCTACAACACTCTTTCTGAGGCTTTGGAGGAAAAACAGCTGATGTTACGTGTGTGATAATAATTTAATTTTTTATGTGCAATCTAAATCGACATGCGTTTTATACCTATTGACATTATTAGTTTGATTCGACAATGACCCTTTACAGCAGCAAATATTAATTTTATTGCTGCTTTGACATTGTTTTACTATTTTCATTGTTTTACTTTATGATTCTGTTTTTACAGCATGGTTTTATTTTTTGTTTAGTTATTTTCTTTGAACAACCCTTATTTATGGTCGTTCAAATAAAATAACTAAAAACCATTAAAGTGTCGGGGGAAATCGAACCCGCTAACTTACGGCCCACTGTGCCACAGAGGGCGTCTAGAAAATAACCGAATTTGCCCTGTATGAAACGAAACGTAAGATCTTATGAGGAAGCAGTCTTAACCCGTTTACGTGAGGAAAGCAATGTTATTCGAGCGTGTACAAGCACCAACCCATCTGTTTCGCTATCTGTAGGCCAGTAAATCAGAATACAGTTGTCTGGATGGACTCCAGGGCTCCAAAATTGTTTTAGTACATCAACTATTTTGAAGAAGGTATGCATGACCATGAGTTTTTGATAGTATAGTTTTGAAAGCACGTTATTTTTTTGTAAAAAAAAAACGTCAACACCGTCATCCTTTGATCCAAAATACTCAAAATTTATATCTTTATAAAAATTAAGTTAAGTCGTCCCTTAAAATTATCAAGCAACATTACCGCATTTTGAAATCTATCTATTAAAAATGCTTCTCTTAGTTTGACAGTTAGCTCCATTTTCTCAAGCCTCCTTGTTATCAAGGGTGCAATGTATCTAACCAGAAAGCTGCTTGCTGCCACCATCGACAGCACTGCTGCCAGCGTCATAACTTGACTGAATGCAGTTCGCACGTACTCGTCCATAGTTCGCCAGTTCACGTGGGTTCACGACGCGCATCATTGATCGCGGCGGCGGACGGAGCCTCGTTACCGACACCGCGTCTTTTTGTGCACTCAACAATTAGGTGTAAGCGTCGCTATGCGGTCACTGCAGGTCTGAGGGAAATGGTGTTCTTAAGATGGTTTTATTTGAAACAAAGAGGAAAACAAAGCTGTTTGTCCGGGAATAGATCACTAAGGAGTTTTCTATTCCTGTAAGCCGTCACTTTTATAGGCGCTAATGTAGCTGGACGCGCAGTAAAAACCCTGTTTGTTACCAGCAAGAAAAGTTTTCCCTCATAACTGTGACCTCTTATCTCGGACAGGATTTCAAACGCTCAACGACAAAGATTAGACAGCAATCCCGCAAATGATGGAAGAAGTCTCATCACGCGGAAACAGGCGGGAATGACTTAATTAGTTCGTGTCACGGCGAGGTCAACAACCGCCAGACGCCAGTGACATCTGACAGCTGGCAGAGGTAACGAGACCGCGATCTTCATCTCCCCATCTTTCCCAAGATGGCGCACGGAAGCGCTGTGCGAATAATTTTCCGCGTCCGTGCCTGCGCCTGCGCATAACTGTTAACGATTTAATGATCGCCACCGGCCCGATCGCGGTTTTATTAATACCGCTTATAAGAGAGATAGCGCAGATAAATGGCAGGTGATAAAGGGCTTTAGCTGTGGGATAGGTGCAGGCCTGTTCGTGTGCCCGTCAGTTCCTGGTAGCGCACGGCACGTGCTCAGCTGTGTTTACTTAGTGGGAGATTTTGCGACTTTCAATCTAAAATACGTGGTTCAATAAACAATTATGCTCTGACGGGTTAAATATTGCTAAAAATGAACGTTTGCGCTATGACAAGAACAACAATCATTCCTTGCGGCGCTTGGAAATTCAATCGACAAAACGGTACCTATTCTAAAAGTGCAATTTGATTATTTGAATAGTACATTATTCACCAAGGTAAGAAAGTGACTGAATCCTATCGAGTGTGTCATTTGAGCCTTAAAACACATGAGGTATGAATCGAACTTTCTCCTAAGTGATACATAGTGCTTTATACTACACCTACGAGGAAAATAAACCATTTTCTAAAAAAGAAGATGCAGTCTTCTCGTTTTTCCAATTCACGAAATCTTCATAATTCTAAATGTATTTATTTCTGAATTTCTCGGGTTATATAGGTCCTCAATCACTGCTCGAGCAGTTTCTTTTAATATTGGCGGTGTCATAAAATCTTCACTATCGATCGACGACATTCTGTAGAATTAATAAAATGTAAGGTCATTTTATTAATTCTACAGAATGTCTCAAATGTAAATTTCGAAGAAATTCCCGCGAAAGGAACGGAAAAATATCATATAGCGGACTCTGAGTAAAAACTTTTTGTAGTTTTAACTTATAATAAAAATAAAATAACCATAGCTAAAGGCTGAAACTTCAGAAACTTAAAAAAAAATTACACGTTAGTAATGGATTTCCATACATTATTCACTCTCGGCAAACGCGTGAGAAATGCGATCCACAGAGTTTTTAGACCCGCATACTAGTAGGTGCGCCTGCAATGCCGTACTTTCTAGCTCAAGTTTGGAAAAGGAATAAGTCACTTTCCGAGCAGGTGTAAATTATTTTGGCTATCGCGTAACCTCCACCTTAAATGCACTTCGCAGATGCAGGGGGTTAAAGTGGTTCATTAGTACCGACTCATAACTTGTGCAATTGCAACACAGAGCCAATTTTACTCCAATTTCAATTAGATAAGATAGGTTTACAGTCCCACTCCACCAGAAAGCCTTGCCGACAATTGCTATTCGTTTGTAGTCCCCAAGACCTCATTCCTATAATCAAAGCAGTGGACACATGTGGGCACAAAGCTGCCCTTTCGATAGCATTATGTAAATGTAATTGGCCTCTAAGAGGATCTGTAGATACCAGATTCTATGTTATGCCATGTTCAGTGCCAGAGCAAATGCCAATGAATAATTAATAAGTAATTTGTAACAGTAACTTGTTGCTTGAACTTGTACTGCGTTCGTTAGGTCGTATCCAGAAATAACCTCCTCTGTCCTCTCTCACTCATTTCTTCTTTGGTTATTTATTAGTCCTTTTGGTTTCATTACACCCATTCGCTGTACCAAGGTACCGAACCCAATGAGCAAAAATGTATACCCGTACATATGGCCCGTACGGTGTCTCTGATTTTTTATAATTTCTGTTATAAACAAAACCTATGATAGAATGACCCTGTGAAACGATCCGGGACCTTTTTATATGTGTTCCTATGCATAATAAAATTGGGTGCAATTAATAAAGATAGATGCTAATAGATATTATCATTAAAAAGTGCAGTTGTATCCCCAGCTCCCTCCGTTCCTAGCAGTGTACATCTGACTGACAACACCCGCGTCGCCACCTCGCGCAACATTACCTGACACTCGACACCGTACCGTACTGCTCACATAGCACATACTATGTAGATGCACAACTCAATAAACACGCGTATTTTTTATAAAGACCTAAGAGCCGAAACATTGGAAAGTAGACGTCAAAGAAGAAATAGCAAAAGTGAGAACTAATAACCGCTGTTTGTGAAACATTTTGGGAGAGCCCATAGAACAAGTTCTGTACGAGAGCCCTTCGTCAAAAAATTGCCAAGAAACGTAACATGTTACGGCGCAACAAGTTTTTTGTGTTGATAGTCACAATATATTGTGTGAAACGCTAGAGACGAAATAAGTAGAAAATGTACGAAACATTTAGCAAATTGCAACATTTATTCCGCCTATTAATTCCGGTTTTCGTACTTTCTCATTAAATTATATTGTAGCTCGAGATCTTATTGTGGGCTGGAGTACTATATACTTGTTTTGGAGAATTCTAACCAATCTTTTATAAAATTGAAAGGTTTCCTCTTACTGAGTGTACCTAGCTCTACCTATTGATAGACTTACGCGACGTGGTTAAATCTGAGTTAGGTACAACCGACTCTACTAAGTGTTTGAGTTCTCTCTGACCTTGCAGGCCCTGCATTACTGCATCCCCTGCACAGCGGTGATGAATAGCCCAGAACCCAAGGTATACGGCTATTGGCCGTAATTTATCACATTCCTCGCGGCCCGCGCTGTCATAACTCATCCCAGATAATTGTCGAGCTGAACGAGATACTGGCATCTTAAATTGGATGGAGGAAGTGGAGGATCTGATATTGTGGAATTTACTACACCTTCCTTGTTGATTTTTCCGATTGATTTCGATGACACTTGAATTATGGCTTTTGATATCGTTCATTTTTGAGAACAGGCTCATAATTCTATATACTAGGCAGTATATAGAATTATGAGCCTGTTCTCAAAACTATGCAGATAGGTGCCAGGATAAGTGGTTATTATAATTTCCTCAACTTTTAAAAATGAATTGACAACTTTGTGGTTCACTCGTGTTCAAATTCCCAATAGATCCTAGGACTTTTTATAATCTGAACTTCTTAAAAATTCTATACATGTGGTGAGATGTGTGAATGTTCATACTGTCAATAATGAGAGCTACCAGATGCCTACGCGTATCAGGAACTAGCTACCATTAAAAGTTTCTTCTTAAATTAAAGCTTCCTTCAAATTTTCCGAAAATAATTGATACTTAAGCCCTGTAGACTGTAGAGTTATGTATTATACGAATTTGTAACTCTCTTGCCTAGTTTTAGCCATTATTTTGCTCTAACAGTGTAATGAACGGATGTGTAAGCAAGCTGGCCTCGAATAGTTCTACAATATCGGGAAATTATCCCCTACCTGCTTATTACGATAGAAAACAGCAAGTACTTAGTTATTCTAAATGCGGGTCCTCCATATTGTAATATTAGCTTTTTGCTGGAATGGCTTGATCAGGGAGCTCCTAACCACTGAGCCATTTCTTACAAAAATAAATAAATACCGTAGCAAATAAATACAGCAATCATTATTTTCCAACGAAAATAATCATAATTTTACCGTAATCCCGGAGTTAGGAAGTTGGCGATGTTTCACCCCCGTACCTCGGAAAGCACGTTAAGCCGTTGGCCCTGCACCTGACCTCTCCCTGGTCGCGTCGGTCGGCTGTCCCATCGGATTATGAGAGTTAGGGAATAGAAAGTGCACCTGTGTTTGCACACACACACATTTGTGCATTATAATATTATGTCCTGCGCAAATTTCTAATCTCCGTTGAGAGTGGCCGCCGTGTCCGGAATTTGGCTGAGAGGACATCGTCATCATCATTTGGATTAGTTGGGCTACCTATCGTTTAATTTTATGAGTACTAGTTCTAATTTGCGTCTATAGGTTTTAATAAAAAAAACATGTTAATAATAAACCAAGTACCTACCTATTCATTTCATGGATCATGCATGAAGTAAGTATTTACTTCAACATCGAAATTCCAGCAAAAATGCATTTACCAAGTCGGCGCGTAGTGATAAAAATACAAATAAATTACCGAAGAACCGAAGAAATTTTACCAAATTAATAATTCATTAGTTAAAATCCGCGAACAATTCAATGACATCCGCCGTCAGATTACCATAAAGAAAGTAGGCGACTGCGGCTGCGCGGACGCATCTCCGTCATTTCTCCGCGAGGCATGCAGAGAAAACGCTCGATATGCACTTTTGGCTTCTGCGTATAGGGGTGTCCAATTTTTTATGAATGTTTTCTTCAATAATTCCGATAAAAAAAGGAAAATAAAACTTCACTTAAAATAAATCAACGATCATAAAAAAGTTATACCTGAAAGTATATCTAAAAGTCATACTTGAAAATTACCAAAAAAAATGGTAGGTTAGGTAGGTACTCACTGAAATGTATTTTTTTGTTTGCTTTTAGCATTGAATCAGACAGAAGAAAAGAACTATATGTGACATTTTTAGTTAGGTATTGGCCAACCCTATCTAGAAATAAGCACATCTACACTGCAGGTAGTTATCTATGCAATATGCACGGGACATCCATTCCAACTTTTCAATTCGTCTAATCGTACTCACACAGACACGACAATGAACTAAGGCCGAGCTTTCTTGTCCCCACTCAGTTTCTACATTTACATGATAGAGAGTCCTAGAGAGTCAGTTCCACGGCAATTTTATTATCTTTTCAAATGAATACTTCTCAAACTACGTATCATGGTTATGAACACTAAAATCACTTAAAACGGAATCCTTATGCTTGCATGATCTGTGGTGTTTTGAATCCACTGTGCTGAAATATAGGAAAGCCACCATATTTTAATCTATCCAAATGTTTACAACAAAATTTACATCTTCATTAAGAAGCAGCAGAACAACAACAAAATTGGGGTATAAATTTTAATGAAGGAAGCCTCAAAAACTATTTGAACTCTAAACAACTACGATGTGCATAGTAAGCCACAGGCTTGACTCTTCCGGGTTATTGTACCACAACAACCAGAGCCAGAAGCACCCGATGATAACTTCAATATTTCATTACCTGCTCACGCTTTCTATTCCCATAAATCTATGATACTTTAAGCGTAAATTACCTAAATGATTGGGTCGGCCCCACACGCCACGCCTTGGGGATTTGTCTCACCGGGAAGCACGAGAGAGTTCTAAAAGATGAGTTGAAAAGGCCTCCAGGCTTAGTTTACTTGTCCAATCAGAAGTAAGTAGGGACATGATAGTTTTTTCGGGAGTCAAAAATCTATTAAAACATTCATAAAACTACAGGACCAGAAAGTTGAATGCCCGTAGGAGCTAGTTATTAAAATTCCTGCGTGTTTAATGGCATTTTAGGGACGATCTGTTTGGACTTTTGATATTTATGTATTGTTAATGATGAAAATTTAAAAGATTTATAAAATAAAGATGGTTTACAGCCTTACAGATTCTCGTTTAATGGCTTAGTGGTAAAATTAAACATGATGTCACGCTCCACCATAAATATTCAGATTTCTCTGTCCTGTCTTTTATAACACTTGGTCAAGTTGACTCTAGAAACCATCCCGTTTTTGCAGCAAAAAGTGCGCAAAATTACAGCTTTTTCTATGCCCGCGGCTTCGCTCGCGTTTTTCAAGTAGCCTATGTCCATCGCCGGGATACCGTTTACCTCCCTGTCAAATTTCACTAAGATCCGTTCAGCAGTTTGGGCGTGAATAGATAACAGACAGAATAACTTTCACTTTTATATTATTTCTATGGATTCATAACAATTTCACGATAACACAATTAACGATATTTTTGGGAGGAACCAATTTTTTTTTAATTTGTTGTGTGAAATTGCTATACTTACACGAATCTTGTCCGAGCCGTGTCGAACGTATTGTCAGAGTATTACCAATCTGTTTCTTTTTTATTTAATCACAATACAGATTATATAAAATGTAGTAACTACCATAAAAAAAACTAAAAATGTTTGTCTTAGTAAGTACTTACTCTCATTCGTCATGACGGATGAATCTACATATTTTTAGTTTGACTTGTTCAGGCCTCCTACCGCACTGCATCGACTTTCTTATTCTTACTCCCTGCAGGGAGGCAATACGAAAGCATAGATAGATAGATAGATAGATATATATATATAATTATATATATATAACTAAGAAACAATGAACAAAAAGAAACAATTATAACAAAGTGACAATTGGCGGCATAGTCCTTGATACAGCTAGATGCGTCATTAGAAAGCAAGCCATGCCATCGTTAGTAATAAATAGAGTCTAGTTAGGTTCCTTATAGTCAGTACTTAACATAGTTGTGCTTGTTTCCAGATGAGGTGGTTCCCGTGAGATGGGGCAGGCGGGCAGCCACCAGGGCGGGGCGGCGCCACAGCGGCCGGCGCGCGCGCACACCCTGCCGCACGAGCCGCCCAGGCATGCTCCCAAGGTAACATGGACAAACTTTGCGAAGGTTGGGGCTTCGCATTTCCGTTTCTCGAGCTCGCATAATGCAGTTACTCCTAGATCATCTGAGTAAAATTTACCTGTTCTTTTTTGCGTTTCCTGAAGGTGCATCGTGCTACACTACTTGAAAAATTCAAAGAAATAAACATAATGACAGTACCATGTGAATGTATTTAAAAAACTTGTACACTCATAGGAATATCGTTCCCTAAAAATAGCGAAATACATAATTTATTAAACTAGAAATGAGAATAAACTCGCTGTGCCCACAACTAGGGTGCACAAAAATAATGTATCATTAATGGGAAATGTATACTTACGCTTCTACAACAAAATACCAAATGAGTTGAAAAAAATATCAATAAATAAATTGAAACAAATTGTCAAACATATCCTTTGTAAAAAGACTTACTGCAAAATATCAGATTATCTAGAGTAGAGGATAAAAAAGCTTGGGACAAGTTTTGCTCCAACTCGAAAACTAACCACCTAATAAGGGCAAGGTTTCATGTTCGCTTCTTTACTTTACGTTCAAAATATTGAAGTGAACAAAAAATCAAAGTGATCACTTTATTTCCTAGTTTTACTTATGTAATTTGTATTTTGTGACGTGTCCAAGAGTCCTGTAAGGTCTAAAGGAAATAAAGCACTTTGAATTTGAAATTCGAAATAAGCGGTGTACGAAAGAAATACGTGGTGCAAGCACAAGCGAGCAGCGAGCAAGCGTGTGCGAAGTAAAATCAGTTATCCGCCATCCGCTTGCGCTAAGCGCCGTCACTGATCATAAGCACACATACACCACACATAAACATACACAACATACACTAAATGTTGTGATTCTGGCACAGTCCTTCGTGGCGACAGTATTGATTATTTATTTGTTATACAACTCTTTTTGCCCTTTATTCAAGGTGCTGCCACTACTGCTGGAGTCGCCGCAGCTCCGCAGCACGGATAACGGCGCCATACTGCACTCCGGCGGCACCATCAGTGGACGACGGCCCGAGGTCTCCAGGACGCCCAATGGACATGTGGTCAGTAGTTTTAGTTTAGACTAGTTTCTGCCCGCGGCTTCACCGCTTTTTTTCTATGGATATCGCTTTTTTTCATTCCCATGGGAACTGATTTATGGAATAAGATAAGGTAGCTTATGTTTTATTCCAGGACTAGAACTACCCGTATGGAGAATTTCAGCCCGATCTGTTCAGTAGTTTTGACGTGAAGACGAAGAAGAACAAACATTTAAACATGCAAATGCAACAATGCTTTCGCAGAATGATGTTATGTAATGTTATGGTGACGGAACTGAATTTAATTTGGCATCTTGAAAAAATTGTATGATCGCTTTGATCATGTGCTATTCTTTACTTCGTCCGTGAATTGCTTTCTGTTCTTAATTATAAGAGCTTTGAAATCAGTGGATTCAGTAATAATGATGATGATAATGATGATAATGGTAAAAACGAACCCTTAAAGTTGCATTCGTCCGCCTGCTCTTATTTTCGACCGTTTGTCACAGAATATTTCTTTGTTTAGTTCGATGTGCCACGTTACTATCAAATACAGAGTGTCAAGTTATAATCTGTGTTAAATTACAGCACTCGAATGTGTACCGGTCCAGATCAGCGGGAGCTACTGGTGACGTTGGCGAGATGCGCATGAGGGAGCGGGATCCTCTGCATCGCTCGCAAACCAATCTCGACCTTAAGCATAACGATGGTGAGTTCAAAACTGTTCAGACTTGATATAATGACGCAAAAAATCAGCCGGATAATCAAATGATGTTCAATCTAATATGAATTCTAAGTGAACGCAACAAAAGCTAATTTACGTGCTCTTACATTTTTTCAGGCAGTATGAATAAAAGGTTTGGATCGGAGCCAGACTTGAGAATAGAAGAAGAACAGAAGACGAGATCGAATAACAACAAACATTTTCGGAAAAAGTATCGAGCACCCCCACCACCTAGCCATGATGTAAGTATTCTATAAGCTCCTCACACGATCACACATTAACTATTAATAGAAACCTGATATGTGTGTGCTCCTTTTCAGCATTTGGATGGTTCACCGCCAGATTCCAGTGAAGGAATCCCGAGAACGGAACCCCGGAAACTTAGACTGTTCAAAACGAGAAATGAAACCAAAAAGCTGAACGGCCACGATAACTCAAAATCACTGTACAGAAATCACGTAGAATACAAGTCATTAGACTTACACGACCCATCGTTTGAGAGACGATACAGATCGCCATGCAAAGACAAGGACCTTCACTACAAGTATCCCGATAACAGGGATATGGTTCAAAGCACAGCTTCGCTAAAAAGAGAAGAAAGATTGCTACAAAGTAATCGACAAGAATACAAGAAAACTAGAACGGATAGAGTCAGTGGATGTAGAGCGAAAACATCCAAAACGAATGAACACAGTGAAGCTTGGAAGACGCCATTATTGAATAGAAATTTCAGGTATTCTGAAAGATTTAGAAGAGACGACAGCGAATTACCGACTCTTAGGAGAGAGAAGACTTTCGACGATAGTCTTATCGCAGCCAGAGATAGCGAGTCTCCCAGAGTAACACATGAGAGTAGAATGAAAATAATCGGTGACCAACTGAAATCAAACAAATTCAGTCCGTTAGCCGAAAGCTGCAAACCCCTGAGAAAATCTCTTCCTTCGCTATTAGTGAAAAATAATGAAGAAAAAGATGAATTTCAAGCGGAACTCAAAAAAGCTACACGTAGAATAAGAAATGAATTAGGCAATAAAATAAATGTAAGTGAAACCAAAACTAGTCAAAAAGATAAATTGAATGTGCAGAAACCAAACCCAACGAAAGTTCAGAGTAAAGTCAAAGAGTCTAGTCTCAATAAGGTCCCGCATTTGGAGCCATTATTAAACAATAGAAGGCCTGTCACTCGTTCTAGTGATGTCAAGCCAAAAACGACGACGCCAATCAAAGCCAATAACAAAACACCTGTCACTAAATACAAGGAAAGCAATAAAGAAAATGGAAGACCAATGCTGGATCGAGGGCAGGCATCAGGAAAAGAATCAACCCCAGAACATTCGCCAACAAGGAAGAAGGAATCAAACATCATTAATCAAGAAAGAACGTAAGTTCCTTGAGATTAGCGACCGTATTTCCGATTATTGACGAGTAATTACAAAATTTTAAACGATATTTTCTCTTTCAGTTCGAAACAACCGTTGAACAACCAAACCCCTTCGAAGCAGTTCTACTTCGGTATGATAGAGAGTAAACAGGCGTCTCCTAGAGAACACCTTAAGGAGTTCCCAGGTCTCGGCAGCCCTATCATTGAAGAGATTGGAGATTTCAGACTCATAGAACAGAAACTGCTGGGGTACCATGATGAAGATGCTGAGTTTGAGAAGTTCAATGCAAAGTTGAGGGAGGATTGCAAAATGAAAAATTGTAAGTACCTACGTTATTCCCATTCCCATGCTGCAGAAGCTTCCCTGCCTTAGTCCTGTATTTCATACATATCGAAAATATCACGAAAGTAGGATTTTTAACTAAGCAGAACCGACGGACTAATGATTCAGCTAACGATCCTGAAAAGCATTTACAAAAATCTACTCTGCCTTGAAAATAAATTTATGTGTTGACGACCGATGTGGCGCGGCGGGCGAAGGTCCGCCTGCGACGCAGAAGGTTGCGGGTTCGATTCCCGCCTTGGGACAAATGTTTGTACGACCTGCAAATATTTGTTCCGTGTGTTCTGGGTATTTTCTATATATAATAAAAAATATCTATCTATGTTATTATATTGTATTAAGTTTATCAGTCATCTAGTACCCATAACACAAGCTCTGCTTACTTTGGGGCTAGATGATGCTGTGTGGATTGTCCAGCATTATTATTATTATTATTATTAATGTTTTCAAAGGCAAAGGAAATAACTAACCAAATGAAACAAAGAGTTGTTACTTTTGTCATAAGTAATTATAAAATGTTTTACGATTTGCGGCAAATTACTTTTCCGATAATGTTATTCCTTGTAGAAAGCAGAAAATAAAACCACAAAATAAATTGAATCCCGCGCCAACACGAAACGATTAACCTTTCTATTTCTAAATCCATAACTTATTATTTTATGATTTCCAAGAAGAAATACAGCTACTTAAACCTAGATTTTAACTAATTTCGTTAATATATTACATTTTCATTTTCGTTATCAATTTAAAATTTGAATCACAATGCTTACAATCAATCTCAAACCTTTTTATAAATTCCTTGCTAACTATTTAACGAACTTTAAAAGCAGTTAAATCTAATCAAGTCACCAATTTTATAAATTAGCCGACTTGGAAATGAGTATCAAATCATTTTAGATTTATAGTTTACTAAATAATCAAAAAGGTATAACTTAAATTAAAGTTTAAATATTATTTTAAGATTGTAGAGATTGTAAGATTTGAAGTGTGTAGATTGTGACGGTAGTTTGCAGGTATATATAAGGTTAAAATAAAAACGCGGTTAACTTAAAATAAGAGATTATCAAATCGTTCGGCTGAAGGTTCGCTGCGGTGACATACATTGTTAAACCCACATTTTTTTTTTATTTTAAATCATAACTAAACTCAAAGCTTAGTGCTGTATTTCTGATGACTTTCTTCGAAATTTTAAACCCACTTTCCTAAAAACTGAATTATTTGGAAATTTCATAATTTATTTGTTGCTCTTTCACAGTATCGTCAGAATCCGCCTTATCCTCGGAGGGCTCCGAAGGCGAGGGGTCGGAGGGGTCGCTCGGCATCGCTTTACGGCTGCGACCGACGTTGCCCAAGAAACAGCCGACTATGCCGAGGTTCTCGCCAGCAGCCGCGTGGAGGCAACTTGCCAGCTTGGATGCTCATCTTACTGCTGGTACGTATTCAAAGTTAATGAACTCTACACACAGAAGCCGATAGTATTTTTTCAACTTGTCGGCGGCCCGTCGTCTTTTGTGAGTAAGCTCCATAAAATACATTTTTGGATATTATGTCCATGGTCTTTACCAGAACCCTTATGTTTACCCGGTTGCAAGAAAATTTAGAACACTAAAATGAAAAGTCAGAAATGCGCACCAATTCCAACATTTTAAAATTATTACTCTGGGTTTACCTCTGGACAATATAACAGTACTCGCTTTTGGCTACATAACTACCGAGGCCAAAAAACGCCAAAAACTGGTTTGTTTTTTGGCACTTAGGTACCTATAACTAACAGTTATAGGTACCTAAGTGCCAAACAGTTTTGGTCTTCTGTTCGCAGATGTACACTTTCTTGATAAGACTCCATATTTTTTTTCAGAAACACAACCTCTAGCTGTGGAAACGAAGATGTCTGCAGATATATCTGCCGAAGCGTCACCTCGGTCTGAAGAGTCGGCCGACAAGTCTGGCGACTCGGGGATCAGCGGTGATCACGCACATAGCGACCAGAGACTGGACTCGCCTTCTAGACATAATGTAAGAAAGTTTTGAAACCAGATTGAAGGTTATTGATAAAATCTTTCCCTAGGTCAAATGGTATAAGAGCGAAATCTCCTGCAACCTCACACTCGTTCTGGGTTTTGGTTTTTATTTAGTTTTTTGTCAAACTCGATAACTTCATAGTTTATTGATGGTTAATTTGACGATTCTGATACCATTATCGCACAACACATCATATTTCCTCTTTCTATTTCACATCTAAAATAAAATTTAATTGCCAGGTCCAAGACATCAACCCCATCGCGTGGACTCCCCAACAAGACCTCGGTGACAGCAGCTCCGACGGCGCCGGCACAAACGCACACGTCCTCAGTCCAGGGGGTGTCGCCACCTACAGTCCTGGATCACAGCCCTTCAGCCTCTCCTTACCACGGGACGGGCAGGACAGGGTGAGTCCGATAGATGTTAGACGGGAGGTTAGGCAAGGATTCATTGTGGGTCTTATTTTGTTTTTTATGTATGCTTTTAAAGTCTAGAATTTGTTTTGTTTTTTATTTTGATGTAGTGACTAACAAACTAATATAGCCCTAGCCTCCTGTAAAATAAAATGCTGAGGAGGAGTAAAGGTTCTAACAACTAACCTTTTCGTATAGTTGCACCTAACCGCTAATCTAATTACTGTCTTAGTTGCGAATTACGTTCCTTGTTACTAATGCTGACCTTTGTTCTATTATCGTGTGATTATAAATATTAATACAAGAGACAAAACTTCGACGCCTCTTATTTATGACTGTCCTATAATCAGAGCTTGCAATCTCTACCCCACCTAAATCTATTCCATCATCGTCTCTGACTAACCTTTATTCCTCATCAGCCAGAGCTAGGTCAACAACCCCGCGTAGTTTAAAGCGATGTCGTGTTTCTACGAATGCTTCCAGGGCAAGCAGCTGACGCAAGGCTTCAATAGTTTGCAAAAACTGCGGAAGTCGGTCTCTGGAGCGCTTGGCGCAGCTTTGGGATCTAGACGATTTGACATAGAGCATGAGCCGATGTTGCCCGAGCCGGAACAGAACTGGTTCTTGACGAAATCTGCGCCGAATTCGCTGTCTAATCCATTGTTGTATCCGTCGACGAGACCGAAGACAGCTAGCGATGAAGAGGTCATCAAGGAAGAAGACTCACTGCCGCCTCCTGAGAAGGTGAGGTTTGAGGTTATTTTATTGAGGTTATTTTGGTTCAATGATCAGAAACTATCAAAAACCAATGCAAGAAACATGTCTCACTTACAAGAAAGGGCAAGCAAGAGTGGTTTTTCATCATCATAATTGTCAGCCTATATTAGTCCACTGCTGGACATAGGCCTCCTCTAATGAACGCCATAGCACCCTGTCTTCAGCTTGTTGCATCCAGCATCTGCCTGCAGTCTTTCGCTGATCGTCATCCCACCTGGCCGGAAGGCATCCTACACTACGTTTGTGCGTAGTCGCGGTCTCCACTCAAGAACACTTTTACCCCATCGGTTGTCGGTTCTTCTTTTGCAATACATAGGTATTGCAAAAGTTAAATAATAATATGTTAAATCATTTTGATTTACATTCTGTACGTGATGATTGAGCCTAATAATATTGTGTACTTTATGACATAGGAGGAGTTACCATGGAGACCTGGCACATCGTACCTGTCGTGGGGTGGGCACGTGATGTACTTGCCGCCTGCACCGGAACAGCCTCTGTCCATGATGGGGCCCATTGATCGACCTGTCAGGTATAGTACTGCTTAAGGCTGTTGATCTTATTTTTGCATGAACGTTTCATGTCCGCCACAACAATAGTACATTGTTAAACAATGTGCAGCTACGGCTACCAGGAGCTAAACCACCCCGTCATACATAGGTATATGAGGTTGTTATACGTGTACGATCGGTGGCAAGATCGAGTTATAATGAGTGGGGTTTGGTCGGAGTCAAACACTATACTTTTCACTTCGATTGCGAGAAAATAAAACAATCAAAATTTACCTTCAGTAAAATAATGCACACGTTTCCACTTCTCTACTTCACAAATTTGTCGTAAGTCTTTGAGTATAATTTCACGTGATTTCGACCGCAACAGATTCATATTAACAATTTCTTTTCCCTTCTGTTCCATTTGCATATTTCACTTGATGACATTGTCAATTATTAAATAAGCCACATTCACCTTCAATTCAATTTGTAGTAGGTACCTACCTAAACAAAAAGAGATTTGACGCTATTACCAACTTTTTATTATGTCTTTATTACGCGCAACGCAAAGTACGCATTCTACCATGGAGGAAGAATCACCTATTTATAAACATCAACCATCACCAAAAAGACGCTTGCAGTTCCATTAGGTTAATTCCTTAGAGCATTAAACCAGAAGGTTAATTTATGTAAATTCTTTGTTTATGGGACACCAAAAAGCCTGACTAATACTGCCACAGTCTCGTAATCAATTTATAATTAATAGTTAACCAATCTATAAAATTGACGAATCAATTTATAATTGACAAATTTAACACTGGATTGTTTCCCCTATTCCCTAGGAGTAAATCAAGTGGCTGCCTAGAAGCCTCGGCCCGTGCAGCTAGAGCAGCCCTCGGCTCGGAGATGAGAGAGCGCGACCGCTCGGCCTCGCCCGACATCGCTCGAGCGTTGCCCGCGAGAGTCGAGTCTAACAACACGGTAAGTGCATTGCATTTACATCGTTGATTTTCAATTATTACACTTTGTAGGGTTGTTGTACTTTGTGTTTCTTCCCCTTGGGCTTACTTATTCACACAAAGTAGGACTACTCAGACATAGTTTTCAGGAACAACTTGTTGCGGATAGATAACAAGTCCCAAACGCACCAAGGATTGCTTTCCGCGATTATAATAATTTGATTGATGTCGCTCATTAGGGGAGGCCTATGTCCAGCAGTGGACTAATATAGGTTGATGATGATGACGACTGATGTCAGTCGTACTGTAATAAAAATTAATTGTCAATCTTTAGCATTTTTTTTTTCTAAGTGGTTTATTGACGATGTTATAGGTGTTAGAAGGTCGTCTAACACGCCACTTAAGAAACAGAAGCGCTGAGTTCATATGCGTACATATGAACAAAGAGAGATCCGAAACCTTACTGCAGTAAGGTTTCGGATGTCATTTCTATTTTAACTCACTCATTTTAACGTGATTCCTCCGTGTTTTTTTGTCCCATATTTGACATCATCGTAAATAATCCTTTTCAAATCACGAGAACATTATATTTTAGATGACAGGTTTAGCATTCACAGCGGACTCTGTAACTTGAAACCTGGCAACGGTATTGGTTTCCTTCGTACACTAGGTACCGACATCAGGTAGCTATCTAAACCGATCTCTTCATTCACAGCGGACTCTGTAACTTGAAACCTGGCAACGGTATTGGTTTCCTTCGTACACTAGGTACCGACATCAGGTAGCTATCTAAACCGATCTCTTCATTCACATCGGACTCTGTAACTTGAAACCTGGCAACGGTATTGGTTTCCTTCGTACACTAGGTACCGACATCAGGTAGCTATCTAAACCGATCTCTTCATTTTCGTGTCATGTTCCAAAAGCCTCCAATATGCGATAAGAACGAAATGGAAGATGCAAGCTTGTGCTGGCCGCATAGGTCAGCATAGGCTGTGCTCTCTAAAACGGCCGTGCTCACTCTGAGGATTTATCTTACATAGGGCTAGATGATGCTGTGTGGATTTTCCAGCATTATTTATTTATTTATAGAGCTCAGTTTGAAAGCCGAGTGGATCTCTATAGCTTTGGCATTGACATTGCACACGGCTTTCCAAGAGTTCAAGAGTCCTGTAAGGTCTAAAGGAAATAAAGAACTTTGAATTTTGAATTATTTGTTCTTGAATTTTCCTGGAAAATGCATGCATGTCCTTTCTTTGGACATCTTCATGCCAAAAATTAAGATCCTAGAGCTATGAAGTTTGTGGAACATCGACATATTGTCACGATATAATCTAGGATATTTGTTTAACGGTTAATAATCGGGATAGGACCCAGATAAATTAATCACATCATTCGTGATTGTACTACAAAACAACAGCGTGTAACTCGTCAATCCAAAAGCGCAATCAATTGAACCAGAACTGTACCATCTAATTCTCTTCTCACGTCGTCCTATAACTCATGCCACCATTTGTTGCGGTTGGGCAACGCAGCCATTAACTCGCTTTGTCTGCGATAAACTTATTTATTGCTGTAATATCGCAACTCTCAAATTGAATCTGTGGGCTGGGCCTGATCTATGGCACCTGCTCTCGTGGAAACGAGCGGATTTGATGCTGATTGATGTATTACTAGCTTAAGAGGCTGTTTTATAGAAAACTAGTCTGTTAGCTTTATTGTTTTCATTAGAACTCAGTATTGTTGAATTCCCAGATGATAGCAATCATTCAATTGTCTGACCTTGTTTTTGTTTTCCGCTGATAAAGTTCTCTGTGTCTATTGTTCGGGTTTTAAGGAAGATTGGTTAGTTGGTTCTATGTACATATGTTCAGTGATTATGTTATGTTGTTTTGCCACATTTCCCTAATATCCCTAATTCCCTTGTCTTATATTATTATATTTGTACTGTGTTAACTCCTTATTAGGCGGCTGTATTATATAAGATATCACGATAAGTAGTCATCAAGTCCAGTTACCTACGTCTACTGTAAAATTCTCGTAATGAAATGGTCACACCGTTAATATTGTAACCCGACACTATTGTTGTAAAACTATTACCTCATTTTGGATTCCTAGCTTTGCTCCCATTCTCATTACTTCATCACATTACGTCATTATCACACGGTTTTTGTTAAACATATCCATATCTTAATTAACGCACTTAGTAATCAAATCGTCAACCATTTTAGACATTCTCAGGAATGCCTTTGTTACGCTTCGGTGTCGATGTAACGAAACTAGACAAAAAATATTTAATTTATTCTGCTTACCTATACAAATCTAGTCTTCCAATTTGTTCTGTATGATAGATTTTCCTAATTAAAGGCACGTCTAGTAATTAGAATTATATTTTAAGTAGATTGGATTCTTTGTCAATGATCAGCTCTAACTAGAACCTCCACATCAAAGCTTTTAAATAGCACTTTGTAAATCCTTGCAGGCGATTGTTATAGATGTGGTGACTTTTAATTCTTTAGTCAATTTCTCCATTAGCATCCAATACCACATCATCAGTATTCTCATCTGGCCCACCATTGTCCGGGCTACACGCCCCATGCCATGTTCTGTTACGGATCTGTATGATCGTGACCTCATTACAAGTTGGCTCTTCATCCTGAGCTGTTTGCACTTCTCTCACGTAGGAATTACCATTGACAATGAGCTTATGGGTTGTCATAATAACCAAGAACGAGACCCTTGCCGGACCTTCAAGTAAAAACAAACCTTCAGGTTCTTAGCTTGGTTAATATTGGATAGTTTCATGATCTAGTACGAGTTTCTATTCGCGGCTTCGTACGTGTTGTTTCGATGGAAAAGTTTAAAGGTTTTTTATATCTAATGATGAGTTATTCTATATGTTATTGTTTGTTGTTTTTTTTTTTGTTTGTTGTTTTGTTTGTTGTTTGTTATTTTGTTATTCTGAGTTATGCGATTAAAAGTTATTTGTGTGTTATTCCAGGTTTAGACCTACATCTATGCAAAATTTCAGCCCGTTCCTTTAAGTAGTTTTAGCATGAAGAAGGAACAACAAAAACATGTATATAAACTTTCCCATTTACATCGTAGTGTGATCAATATTATATAAATTTCTGGTATGAAATCGTTTCTTATCATCATCATTGTGATTGCTGCCGATTTTTCTCCTTCCGTAGGGTTCTTCTTGTCTTCTCATTGACCTATTGTGACCTTTCAAAACTGAGTTCAACAGCCAAGTTATCCGAAATCTTAGGAATGCTAAATTTATTATTGTTGTTATGCAATTTATTTTCTTTGGACTGGCATTTATCTTGTGTATTTCGCCCACGCGTACACAATATTTTGTTAAACGGACTCCGACATAATGCGTATGCAAAAGATAACGTACATTATCTACGTACGACTGACTACTACGACACCAAAAATGTTATTTTACCTTTTAAATTTCAGAAGTATCTTTTAGCGAAAACGGTTGAACGTATGTTTGAACATTTTATATCATCCGCTTAGTATGCACAGTCTGATCTGATTATCAGAAATCAGGCTTCTCTGTTGAATCGGTAACTAAACAGCGGAGGTGCCAAAACACAGCCTTCGTGCGAATAACTGTTCTTATTTTACAATATTAAGAAGGATTAAAGTTAAACTCTACATATATGACAGGTAGGTAGGTAAATAAATTAATTAATAAATAATGCTGGACAATCCACACATCGTCTAGCCCCAAGCTAAGCAGAGCTTGTGTTATGGGTACTAGATGACTGATATATGTACTTAATACAATACACTAGATAGATAGATATTTTTTTATTATACATAGAAAATACCCAGAACACACGGAACAAATATTTGCAGATCGTACAAACATTTGTCCCAAGGCGGGAATCGAACCCGCAACCTCCTGCGTCGCAGGCGGACTTGCGCCCGCCGCGCCACATCGGTCGGTGTTTATTTAAAGGGGGCTGTGGGGGGTATTTACGGTGAACAGCAAATAGAAAAAGTTCTCTTGAACAGTCTCTACTTAAGCTCCAGCTGCTTAAAGAAAACGCACTCTTGAGTTCAATGCCCTATTTTAAAGTTCAAAATATAATATCGGTAATATTTTAGTATAGGTGATAAAATTTTATTATAAAGCTTCCTGCAATAAAATTATTGTAGGAAGCTATAGACTTCAATTTTGGTGACTCAGTAATACTCTAATATTATTAATCCCACAAAGCAACATATTAAATAACACTTGTTATTTGCTCACCAAACGAATTTCTTATAAAAATCAGTTTATTTAAAGCAATCACTGTCGACTTTTTTCATCTTCACAGAAGAAAATATACTCTTGTATTATCGTAAATTATTATTTTTCTCTGCTATGGCTTAAAGCTGAGAGAGCTTTCAGTAAAGGGGCAAATGTGTGACGTGAGAGACACACACCTACACCAGTCAGAGCTAGTTCGTAATTATGATCACTATGACATCCATCTTGTCATGTGAATGTCCACATAATTAATTAAAATGGTGGTTTGAACGTGCCCGTATATTATATACGACAGTTTTTATATGAACATCATTTGTCGTAGTCAGATAGCATGCATTAGGCTTTCTGTTCTGGCATTTATGTTTATTTAAAATCTTGATACTTTTGACCCTGGCCTAATCAATAATTGTCTGCGATGCAGGAGGTTCCGATTTTCGCCTCGGGAAAAATGTTTAACCGATCTGCAGATATGTGTTCCCAGTGCTCCTAGAATGTTTTGTGTATTAAGTATATCGCGTAGTTGAGTCATCCATCATGTTCGACTTTGTTTTCCGTCTCCAGGTTGTGTAAAAAATAAGGAGTTTTCTCAGCGCTACAGGGCATGAAAAACGACAGTTTTCCCCCACGTATATCGTAGATCTCGTAACGTATATCGTAGACGTAGGAGACACTGCGCGCGCGCCGCCGCCCAGTCTCACTCGCACGTGGCGTGCACCTGACGAGAGTTGTGTCTGTGCGCAGGAGTGACTTGTTGAGTGATTATCTCAATTTTAATTTACATCGTAATTTACTAAAGTGATTTTGAAGAATTAAATTACTGAAAAGAAAGGGTTTCAGGTAAGGTTTTTTGAAAGTTCTGTATGTTTCTCTCTAGCGCAAATAAATAACTAGGAACAGTATTTTTTTGATAAGTTTAATATGTAAACACATATTATTTCTCTAAACAGGGGTGGCGAAACATAAAACCAAATATTGCTTTAGATATTTTATTTCTTAAAACTTAAATTTTTAGTAATATGTTTTGTATTTTATCTTATTACTTATATATTGAAAGATGCCGTGATACCTACTGAAATGATAACAACAAACTCCTGCTGAAACTGCAAGTGATTAGAACGAGTTGTTTCAATACAAGTGCGAGGTCGCTTCACATTCATATCAATTAACCGTTGTTATACAAGCACCGCACCGCACCGCACCGCACCGCACCGCACCGTGGCGAAAACATTCGTAAAATAGCATCGAATAAATCTTAACGCTCGAGGAAAAATCCAACTAGGCAAAATGTATGTTCTGCTTTAGCTTTTTATTCAATTAATTGTACAAAAATTTCAACAATTTAGTATGAACAGAGACAACTACCCAACAAAACAACGTAAAAATTTACACAAAGTTTCGTACAAAGGAAAAGTTATCTTTATTTCAAATTCGTTCGTTCATTCCTTTCCAAAGCTTTACACATACCTAGACACTTAATTAAACATTTACGCAACTTACCGAATAAAATAATGATTTTATAGTTGGATGCGCAAGAGTGGTTTAGGAAACGCATAGATGGTGGAGGTGGTGGCTTCCGCGCAATTATCGCTAAATACAATAAGAAAGAGTTATCTGATGCATATCTACGTGGTGGGTACCACGGACCCAGTAGGTACCACGTGTAGGTACTACGTGGTAGGTGTACCCAGCAGTAGGGTAATGAGAAAAGTAGGTAAAAGTGAAATTAATTTGATGAAGTTGTTTTGCAAAGAGATAAAGATCAACGCTTAATTATGTATGTATAATAGTGAAATAGGTAATGTAAATCTTTCGAAATCTAAATTACATTGATGAAAAAACCGAATAGGCAGGTACTTTGGGAGGCACTTGCCCATCCTAAATAGGCAGGTATTTCTAATTCCAGCTTTGTTTATTATTATTATTTTGAGGGTTAGTTTGTTTGGAGTTTCAAGCCCCGGGGCTTAAACAACATAATGTTCTTATATAATGGTTTAGGTATTATGAGGAAGGTTTACATTACAGCGACTCTTTCTTCACATAGCAATGTGATATTCATTCGAATTCCGCTTTTTATTAGCTTGGTACCTCTGCTTTGTTCTAGCCTCTAATCATCACGTACCTATCATAGAAGTAATACAAATTACCATATTAATTTCGCAGAGCAAGTAATTACAAACACATAAGTAATCTACAAGTTGTAATGTCCTGATTATATCGATGGTTATTAACACGGGGCCGGTGGGCGGCCTTGCAGCTTGCACCTCGTGATGTCATACTGCAATTGAAACATCTGCTGATTTGTGAATTAGTACCTACGAGTGGTTGTAGTATACAATATAACTTTTGATCAAAACATGATTTCGATCAAAAGGTAGGTATCAATTATTTGCTAATACCTAAAGCTTGCAAATAGTCTGGCCTTCATAGTTGGTCTGGGCCTTCATAGTTGGACTGCCCTATGCAGTTTCCCGTCCCATTGAAAAGCGTAGTCAACGTCTATACCAGGGTACAATCTATCTTCTTGCCAATTTCATTAAAATTCGTTAAGCCGTCGGGTAGTTGGTACCTTCTTTATTTACAGGTTTACCTACCTCTTGTTATGGAGCAAAACCGATGCTAGAGCGAACAAACAATGGCTTTTCTCTTTATTACCTCTTTACTGTGCACTTTCAAAACTAAAGAGGCTATACTGATATGAAATCATCAAACAAATGATGTTTATTTTTGTCTTGAATGGCAAAAAGGACAAAATCTTTGAGCGACCTTGACGTCGATAGATATTGGCGATGAACGTTATGCCTCACTGACGGCATAGATGCAGGCTATTAACATAAATACATTATTTATATACTTGTACCTATATACCTATCCGTTATGTGAACACCATTGCCACATTATGGGAAACTGAGCTTTTAAGATTATCTCATAATGCTTATGAGCCAGGGCTATACGCCTAGGCTTTGCACGGCTTTTTTACACTGAACATGTAGCATCTTCAGATCTTCTTAATCTGATACATTTCAAAGAACATTTTACCATTTGTGATCGCATCAAGTAAAAAAATCTATAATATACAAAATATGTAACCCTTGGCGAAATCATTCCCAAACCCCAATTTTTTTTTAACCCTGCGTGAAGAACTAACCGACTAAAATCCTTTAATTTAGTTTGGTTCCCAAAGCATTTGTGTGTCAAGAATATAATTATGGTATAACTACATTATAATTATAATTTTACTATAAAAACTTTCGTAGTTTGAAACGTTGGTGTTCTTCCAACACACTAGGTTCGTAGTTAACCCGCTTACATCCAAATTAATACTTTATAATTATTGTATCACTTCGGCTGGTGTTCTTCAAAAGATAACCAGACAATAAGCAGCTTCATCAGCAAAAAGATAGTAAACTTAACAATAAATAAAACGTTAAGTGCGAGTCGGTCTTGCGCACCGAGGGTTTCGTGCAATCATTAGACCTCGTTTCTAGGAAGTACCCTATAGGGTTTGGTCGAAGGCAAGAGCAAAAAAGCAAATATATTATGCATATATTATTTTATAAAATCCAAATATATAACTTTTATTGTGCGTATAGGGCCAAAAATCTTCAAACCCCTTTACGGTTTTCGGATTATTCCCTTTACTTGTGCTGTAAGACCTTGCTTCTTGCCAAATTTTATGAATGCAGGCCAGCGGGAAGTACCCTATAGTTTTTGTGTGCATGTGATTCCCTTGGTAACTTCAAAATATTCGGACATAAACGGCTGTAACTTTTGATTGCGTTGACTTAGAAGTTTGATTCATATTACAGTTCCAAGACGTTACGAAACGTAACGTTACTACGAGTAGATGTTAATTTCAACTTAATACCTCCACGCGTTCCTGAGAAAAGGGGGTTGACAGACGGACAGACGGACTACAAAGTGATTCTATAAGGTTTCCTTTTTTCCTTTTGAGGTACGGACGGAACCCTAAAAAGAATAATGTTCCTAGTTAATTATGGACAATTATTTCGTACAAAAAATAAAAAACACAAAGATAAGGTATACAGAGAGGAATGGTTCTTACTGTACCACTCCCTTGTGTGGTATTGGTAAATGGTTTATCGTTTGGTGCTGGCAATCTAAACGGACAAACACGACGCTCAAATTCATCGTATTGCGTTGATGGATGACTTTATAAATTTATATGATTCTGGCCACTGGTTAAAAAATTAGTCAGAGGCTTATGGAGATTTCGATTGTGAAATAAATCACGAAAGGCGGATAAACCCGACTATCAAATTGGCTATCACGTTAGCTTCGATAGACAACACGTGCTTTACAGAGATGGCCAACTTATAGCTGGACATAAAGAGAGAGTTCTCCCTTTTAGATCACCGCACGTTAGTTTTTACACGCCACACATCATCACTATCAATAATCCCTTAGTAAGAAGAACTAGTACCTATTATGGCAACTAGATGACTGATTTTATACACTTTTGAGTACGTTAAAGATAGAAAGCGCCCAGACCCTAACCCAATAAAAATTGTACAAAGAATAGAATATAATTATTTATTCAGGTAAAAAACAATATAATATTTTAGTTAGAAGTGCCTAAGAGCCTATGTTAGAGAGTTCTCACAAAAATAAGTTGTAGCCCAATTCTGCATCAAAATTTACTTAAAACGTCACGTTTTCCGGTGACTTATCTACAACTTAATCATGTAAATTTTTGACGGCCAAATACTACCTTAGCATATACGCTGCTACGTGGATATATTTCATTATTATTTGCCTGATATTATTTATTCATCTCACGTAAACCGTTTTTGTTTACATACCTCGGCTTACATAAGCACACGATGTTACTTACTGTCTGTGAGGCAATACCAAGCAACTTGAGTATTTGCCGTGATCTCATGGGTTATTTGAAAACCCTTGTAAATGATTATATTGTTCTCACCTTTATTACGTCAGAACCGCACCTTGTTATTTAACAATAAACCTATTTAATTCCAGATTTTAAGCAAGATTAAGGTAAATAACAATTATTTTGAGCGATTCGGATAACTTTACTGAGCTCTTAACAGTTTGTTAATATCGTTTTACTTTGTTTTGTTTTGTGGAAGGCCGTGACTATAATGTTTAGGTTTATGCATTATTTATGTTTATTTTTTCTTATTGTACTCTATCATGAGAAAGTTACTTAATTTTGTAAAACTTAGAAAAAGAAGCCCAATTTCCCTATGTAAAAACACTGAAAACTAAGTAAGTCATTTGGCTATTTATTTATTTCTTTTAACAATTAAGTTAGCGTACAGCAAGTTCACCATAACTTACAAGGTATGTCCATACCTTTTAAATAAGTGATGCTAAAAGCACAACCTCTTACAGCATGCATAAATAAATAAATAAGACTATAACTATAAACGCTCTAATACATAGCAAGGGGGTTTGTAGAAAGCAATAAGTATTTTACGTTAAAATATACTTTCATACTAATGTAATGTTAACAGAAAACTAAAAAACAAGCTGAGAGTAGCTGAAACTCCATTAATGTGGAGGAAACTCCATTTTTCCTTAAATTTTTTAATGATCTAACGGTGAACGAATTCTAATCGTATATAAACATACATAAGTAGTCTATCTTCTTCACAAATACTATTTAAATATTATATTACAAACGAATGATTATTCATACGTTTGTATCTATGTATATATAACCCAATCTCGACACACTTACATACATTTTACCATCAAAAATTCCATAGACCTTTAGAAACACCGTTATAGGCACGAAAAACTCACAAATGCTTAATTTACAGAGTGTATGCCATATAGTTGGCGGGCCTAAAGGGCCCCGCCATCGCCGTGTTAATGTGGCCCGTGGACCGTGGTGAATACATACACACGGAATGTGTTGGTATTGTAATCATGATAGTTCTATTCACATGTTGTATCTAACTGCTGTTTTTTTTTCACGTAACATCTCTAGAATATTTTGAATGAGGTGAGAGAAATACTTGTCTAAATAGGTAGATAATAAAAATATGTTGTTGCTATGCAACTTGATCTTTGATTCTCGATCTTGATGTTTGATCATAATAAATATATGCATAAGCATTATCAATTACTAAAAACTTGGGTGAAATTAAACGTTGTGCTAGAAATTTTGACATTTTACGTGTACTTACATAAAATGTCTATAATACTAAAACAACCAACAAAGTGAAAAGAATATATATTTTTTTTTAAATCATTTATTTAGGGTTTGTTCAATTATTTGAACATGCCACCCTTGAAAAGTACACAAATTACAATAAAAGGACACACAAGAAAAAACAATAAGTGAAACAATTAAGCTAAGTAGGTACAATAGTGAAACATGGAATTAAACATTAATCGCGTTCTTTAATTGCCTGTTGATACAGAAAAGAATATTAGCTCAATGGTTTTTATTACTGAAAAATAATTATATAAATAAGCAATAACGATGTTCATCACCTTTGTAGCAAATGTTCATCCAGGTAACGCTAGCTGCCTACCACGATATAAATGTGCAACTGTCCATATACAGTTAACTTGAATGCATTTTATAATTTGCCGCAAGCTATTAACGGGTAGCAGAGGTTTATAATAAAAGTTAGTTTTGTAAACATAGAACAGGGTTGCCACACGAGCTTAACACTTTTAGAAAAACATTTAAAAGTTCACGTAGTAGGCAGGAGAATAACCAGAATTAGTATAAAGGTAGAGTTCATGCAGACCATGTTAAGAAATAGATGCAAGTTTATACAGTCCTAGAATAGTGTTATTCCCATCGTCTCACGTCAGACGTTGCCTATTCTCAGCGTCTCACGAAAAATCAGAGAGCTTCTCATTACAATCTATAGCATGTATCGATCATAATAAATAACATATGTTATATTTTTAAAGGAGAATATTCAAAAGCACTTTTGGCCTCTAAAAAAGCACATGGTGTAATGTCAACCCTAAAACAGTAATGACTATAAACGAATCTGCATCAGGGCGCAACAAATGTATAATTGTAGACAGTTAAACAAGTTTGTTGTGCAGTCAGCAGACAGTGCATTCACGGGTGTTCGGGAATATATCGGGAAACGGAGAAAATCATCGTCAGCCTGAATTCAATTCTGTAATTTTTCAAGGAATCTCATAAAATTCCTTGAAAAATCAAGCCGTCTTCATTTTAAATCTCTCTTATTTTTTGCATTATCTAGCTAATATTCGTTTGTTCTCTTTAGTTGACTTGAGTTGAGTCAGAACTAAAAAAACATAGCTTAGCTATTGCTTAAAGATGTCAGATGTTCGCGCCTAATTTTATAATGTAAGTACCTGAGTAGCCACCCCTCTCCCCTTACCTCACCTCGACGTTTGTACAAGACGACATTACACGCCTTATTGGAAAGATGACACATGATTTATTTCTCTCCACATCTCAATATCACAGCAAGTCAGGCTTTCAATCAAAATTATAATTATTGTGTTCTTTATACCTAAGAGGCAACAACAGATTTTAATAATCTAGAGCAAGCAAAAGGTTCATTTATAGACATAAGTTAATCTCATGCAATAAGACCGCTTGGCTATGAAAAACAAGCGATTTCATTGGTTTGGCTTGTTTCCCCTTATAACTACTTCGCTGTAACTGATAGACATATAACCTAACACCTGCTATTGATCCAATCGAAACCAAATAACACCATCGCACATACCAGCCCGTTGCCAGTTGAGCAACACATGCAAATAGTCAGCTTGCTCAGCTGGCTGTGGGACTTACTTACAACACGGAAGTGTTTGCGCTTCCTCAGTAATGGTAACACCGCGCACCGTCCGTCGCCTAACTCAGTAGACAGGCTTTTGAGAATTGTTTGAACTATTGAATATTAGTCTCTATATTCGAGCCATTTTCAAGAAATAATATTTGTAACCAAGACAACATACAATACAAAATTATCTTTTTGACGTCGAATATGATAAATAATGATCAGCATTTATGCATTGTAGGAAAAAGCTCACAGACCTTAATTCTGTGTAAAAATCAACAGCAAAGGGCATAGACTATTGAGTAGTCAGCCTTACAGTATCCATAGGGACTAATAATATACTGCGAAAATAGGTAGGTAACTGTCTTTTCACGACTAAACAGTTGAACTTAGGTATTCATTATAAAACATTGGCAAGAAGATGAATCCCGGGGATAGACAGGCTACCTGTTATCCAGCAAAAGCGAAGGAGCAGAAAGAAGATAGTTAGTAGTAGTAGTGTTAGTGGTAGTAGTTAGGTGATAAGCTTACGCATTTAATACATTTATAATAGTTTGGTTCCATATAATTAATAAAATCGATTGAGCACGATAACCAGTTTTCAGTCAAATATTAACAATTCTGTTATAATATCTATTCTATCGCACACAACATTTATTTTGGTGTCAAGGCTGAAAAGTCATCCATAAATCTAGACTGCTAGATGTGACCTTTACGTACTAGGAAATAATAGTCAAATCAGGTGATGCAAATTTAAAGCATTTTGCTGCACGAATTAATTGGTCACAAGAAGATAAAAGTAGATTGTGTCAGTCACAAGGGAACAAAATAATGAATTTAGGGCCATAGCGATTTTTTGAATCCTAAGCGTAAAGAGAGAAAGTAATTAAAAGTTTGGTACCGTGTGGCACACTCTACTTTTCATCCTTAACTATAAGAAAAATTTATCATACGAGAAATATAAATGAGATGCTTTTAGTAGTAACGAAAATTAATATTTCGTTAAAAAACCAAATTAAAAATTGATTTCTGGTGTTAATATTTAACTTTCGCTACTCATCTTTTATTCAATTTGCGTGAATCAAATAAAATTGTCTGTAATATTTTGATAAAATTAATAACAAAAAGAATAAATAGTTCCCGCGTATTCTTATTTTAAATTTGGATACCCAATGCCGCATCGGCACGCGTGCTTGTTTTATTACCGGCCAAGACTTTATTGAAGCGCATTGCGTTCAAACATTTAAATTAAATAGTGTTTCTGGTCACTGTTATTAGGTGCGCCGGAATGACCCACTTTGTTCGCAGTTATCGAGGAGGCCTTTGCCTCTTTTCGAATAGATGGAATGAAAAACTAATTTTCATGCCATCTATTCGAAAAGGACGACTTGGTTCGCCTTTAAGTGCACCTAAAGGTGGTGTTTTCTATAAGAAACTTTTAGCGGGTAGTAATGAGCTTCTAATCCTCTTTAAAAGTGGGCCGCTATTATCTTTGCCGCGCACTTTTTGAATTTGAAACATCTTAGTGTTCAGCGCCAAAGAAATCGAACGAAAGAAAGATTAAAGAAGAAAGATTCACCGTCACATTTTCCTCAAAATGAACTAAATTTGGACATTATTTCAAACACGCAGAATATAAAATCTACAACAATTCCTAATAAAACTGTAACAATAAATTTTCATAATTGCGAAAATGTCTCAAATGTAATACAAGTTTTTAGTTGTTATATTATTAGATACTATTTAATTTCAATTTAGTTGTTACTCTATGTTTTATTAAATAATAATAATATTACAATAAAATATGAGGCGCCTTTTGTTTTCCCATAGAGGGTGATGAAAAGTAGAGTGTATCACTCGGGCGCATAATATATTTTTGGCTCGGGTGACGTACTTTAAATGCCTCCCTACTTTCAGGATTCTACTAAAGAATCCCTCACTTCGCTCTGGATTCAAAAAAGTTTAAATAATCTCTACTCTTTTGTTTCCCATCAAAAAGCCACGAAGAATTAAAGATGGAACGAGTAAACAATTTTTGTTTATGGCATTTCATTTTCAATTCTTCCACGTCCAACAAAGCAAAGTAATAAATCAGCGAGTCATATCAGGCAATCAATTGGATGTTACGAATAGGGGACAGTCGAGTCGCATTATCATGCCACAATGGGGCACGGCCTTGCCAACTTTCCTGTTTGGCCCGATTGGATTCAGTGCACGTGTGTGTAGGGTTCAATTATTATTTTATGGATAGTGAAGGCTTGCCTTGATAGGGCATGGGTGTATGTGTGATTGGCTTTGTTTAATTGGTCAAATATAGCCAGTTTGTTTTGTCACTAACCGTTACAGGTGTTAAGAATTTAAAGTAATGGGGTTACCTCATTGGGGTTACGTTACGTTACGAGTCAAAATCCTATGACAATGAAGAGTACATCATATAGATAGAAGATCTAAAAGAATAATATAATTGATGAGACCATAATACCAACGGCTCATTTAGCCTACCTGCACAGCATTTGCAATAAATTATTATTTATCTGTATCTAAACCTAAACAGAGAATATACCTAAGTAGACTCAATTATCTAATTACCCAATAAAAGATTCGCTTCGGCTCAAACACTTTCGACTCAATGTTTTATAGCTAAGATAAAAAAAAATGTTTCTGAATAAAACCTGTGAAGATGAGTGACACAAGTATTGTGTCTTCACCTGACGCAGGAAGTAATCTCACGCCTCATTTGTCGAGAACATACAGATCGAAATTACTTCGGTACAATTATGGAGGCCAAACTAATTTGTCCATGTCTTGCCGAGGCTGAGCTAATATTGGGTAAATACACATCGAAACCGTTTCTAAACCGGGCAATTCTAACTTGTCACATAAACTAACCACTACTTGAAGACCTTCCATTCTCTCCTAAAGTTCTCTAACAGCGGGCAAAGCCACGGGTCTTTCACAACTGGTTATGCATCTTCCTCGACCAATAAGTCCAGATCTTAACAGCTGCTCGACGATGTATCGTGGAACCAGTAAGTCATGGGTCTCCATTAATTGAACCGAGTGTCTTCCATTGTCTGTCATATTACCAAAACATTTGTTCGGGTGGGTAAACTCTTTCGCAAGACACTTACTTAATACATTCTGTTCTAATAAGTACCAAGTGCAGTTGGATAACGCAACATACAAATTACAATCAAATGTTTGATGCAAATCATGAAAAATCGCCCCGCAGCGTTGTCGAAACTGCCTGTGAAGCAAATATCCTATCTACCCAAATATTTAAAATCTTTGTTACTACCACACTGTACAATTAACAACAGCTGAAACCAGTGATTAAAATGTACGATTTTGAAGTTGCAAAAACAAAGACAAGGTAGTTTTAAGGTTAAACCGAATCAAGCATACTTTTTGCATCGTTCTAGCACGCAGTGTCATCAGCATCACGCAGCGAATGAGGCATGACCGCCCCATCTTGATGCACGTGATCATGTGATGAAGCGACTAAGTAGGATAGTTTGGCTTTTAGTTTCCAGGCAAGCTTACAGGCGAGGCGACTCTACCAAATGACATGGTCTAGTGTTCGACACTAGAAATAAGATTCTTGTGTTGGTGTAGCTCTTTTTGAAATGTATTGCTTAGTACTTAGTTTATCCTATTGAATCTCTTTGTAGGAATTAAGCTCTTTTTCATACCCATTTGTTTTCATACCTACCAGGTACTTACTCATATGATACCAAAACGTCATCATTTCATTTAATTTCATTTATTTATTGCCAATATGTACATATGTAGGTTAGTAATATCATTATAATATATGGGATCATCCACTGCTGGGTGTAGAAGCTCGTTTTGCGTCTGCCAACCTCATATCCGGTTTTTTTCGCATCCAAATGCGCTTTGCGTGTCTCCAATATACATTCAAATGATTAAAATACTTATACCACTTGCCTAGAGTTTACATTTTCTGACGCTACTAGCAACATCAAAAACACCTTAACAACTCTAACCGTACCGCAGTTTAAGTAGAGATATTAATCTGTCTTAACATAACATAGCCAGGTAAGGCAGGTTTGTTAGCGCCACCGCACGTTTTGGCAATGAACTCCACTCATTTATCTCTTTACTGTTAATTTGACTCGAGATTCCGTCATTCCCATGGAGACAACATCAGACGGTTAAACTGTACCTTAGACCAAATACAAACAGCAAAATCATTAGGTACCATCAGTTCACGTTATATTTTCGTAGAGTAAACTGAAGAAGCTCCTTTTGGGAAAATGGATCTACCTCATTTCAGGCCATATGTTCACTTTCTCCAGTAAGAAGGTGGCGAAAAGCTTTACCAGTCTACTAGTCCTAAGTCCTTAACAAAAAAAACCACACACAGCACAAAAATGTGCATTAAAATATGGGCTTTAACTTGTTGAATTTTAGATGCATTTCATATTGACGGCATCAGATAACGGACAGCTCGCGGACCACTCGTTTGAAGCTTGTGGGAAGCTTTTTTGTCACTGTAAAATGTATCTAAAGATAACGAGTTTAAGCCCATATTTGAATGCACATTTTTGTACTGCGCGGTATTGGCGTTGGATGAATGTGCGCAGAGCTTAACTCGAGACCGCTTTCAGACTCCCAGTAAGTGCTCCTATCCAGGCACGTATGATTGCTACTCGGAACAACCAACTAAACCACGTAAATTATGCCTCATACAAAATAATTAGCTAAAATGCCTATAAACTTAACAAACAGATCAAATGGATTTCATTAAGGTTATCAAAATGTTTAAGAACAAATATCGGTACCGAATACATACATATAACACGAACGTTTCTAAATATATTTGTATTTGTTTGAATTTATAATTTGTACGTCTATATTTAGAAGGATTTTACATACGCATACAACGACAATAGAATAAAAACAAAGCATACTTAATAAAATTTATATTTTTATTGATACCTTAGCAACCATCGTTCCGTAAGCGAGTTGCTCAGTTTGTGCATAAAATGTTCATTATTTCGTGTAATGTTTATTTTATACGAGTAGAGTAGGTGCCGATGGTTATTCGTTGCGCAAAAACAAAGGATGCGATATGCACCAGATAGCCATCAACCTCGATCCACAGCTGTTCTCTATTCAGTGAAACTACGCTGGTAAAAACATATGATTGTTGCGATTTCTATGATTTCTGAAGTTAATAATAATAATAAAGATATTTATTTACAAAATGGTACAGGTAGAATATACAAAGTACTATGGGCACTTATAGACTATTTAATTACTAAATCCTAACGATTAGATACAGATTTTTAATACACACATACTTGTAGAGAACCTATACGTGTAGGAGATAGTGACACCTCGCTCTAACTAAGTTTACATTAAACTTGTATTTAGACACGAGGGCTCAACCTCCGGCTACTTTTAGGTTCATATTTGCTTTAACCGGGATTGTTCAGATTTCAGTCCTTTCACTTAGTCTCCTTTCTCAATAATGATTAAGTATTGAGAACTGTAGCAAGTTCAACGGTTCCTAAGGTTCTCATTTACAAATAACATTTCTGAATTTATCGCCTAGCTTATTAACTTATGCCAAGGATAAGTGATTGAGCTTATGGATTCATAGATTTCCTTTGAGTCGTTCTTCAAATAGCCGGTTTTAAATTTGCCCTACCCCAACTCCTCTCGCGGATTTGGTTAGAGGCGACTAATGGATATCCATCAAGAGGCAGGCAGCAGCGCCCACTGCAGAACCGATCTACCACTGAACTGCGAAGCAATATGCCCAGCGTGGGGATTATGGCATGTATCCCTTATGATAAGAGCCAATGATGCGCTTATCAGGGGAGGCCTTTGTCCAGCAGTGGACTGGTAAAGAAAAGACTGTTGATATGTTATTCAAACGGACGTTCTACTACTAATTAAAAGCTTGTTGTATAAACAACACATTTTAGGACAATGAATAAACATGTTGTGAGGTGAAAGTAGTTTATTTACTTAGCCATTAACATAACTTAAACACATTTCCTATGCCAATAAACCTGTAGGTAGATTTCAATTTCACTTCGTGTAACCAATTAACTTCACAATAAAATCTATGCAACAACGTTACTTACAAGACTATAACAATCCAAAGTAGTTACGCTTAATTGTTGGAAAGATAAGGTTTAATTAGTATAACAGATTCACTACTGAATTTGCACTCGTTAAGCAATAACACACGCAAATCAGTTGAAGATAAAGATAATTTTTCCGGTGAATTGTAGCATTATTAGAACACGTTACGTTTTAGGCAGTGTAGCTACGTGTCAAGGAGCGTACCTACTTCACAATCGCAGCATCGCGGTTCACACGCTCTGAATAATTCTAATGAGTTTCATATCGCGGCTGCTACAAAGGAAACCTGTAAATATTGTATTCTACTTTTGAAGATTTATGTGTATAACATGTATTGTAGGAAATGGTCTTTATTAACAAAGAAAATTACAATCAAATAATAAAAACAAATTAGAACTGGTATTTACAAAAGCAACAATTAAGCTAACTGCAGACTGTTGCAAACAATCTACAGGCAGCTGAACTGATCCATATCAATACCAGTCGGAAGCGTCCTCAAGACGCTGGCTGCATTGCCCCGCTATGGCAATGCTGATGCGCTGCGCCAGATACCCGCCAATTGAGTAGGTATTGTTATGTTTAAAATAAACATTGATTCGACTGAAAGTAGGGTACCTTCTGAAAGGCGTGTATGGTATTTTTCTTGGCCGTAATATTCTTTTATGAATTTA
The DNA here is from genome assembly GCA_963662085.1 of Eupithecia inturbata. Taxonomy (NCBI): domain Eukaryota; kingdom Metazoa; phylum Arthropoda; class Insecta; order Lepidoptera; family Geometridae; genus Eupithecia; species Eupithecia inturbata. The sequence goes on from OY759177.1 coordinate 846,856, forward strand.
TATAAACGATTTTAGAGATAATCAGTGTCAGTTTATAAATTCATTTATATTATAATATTGGTTGCTGTGGCTACACAGCAAAAAATAGTCGTAGCTCTTTGGTAAATGTTATCAAGACTATAGTTTAGCCTAGTGCATTATATATTTTTCCACACAGGGCAAATCAGTTTTAATGGTATAAACGGCTCCTGGAAAGCCTACTCAAAACTATCCTATCAGGATTCCGTGTATTTCGAGGATACAGTTCACTCGCCTTCATAAACAACTCATTATGTTTCCTTACAAACAAGGCTGCCTCAAGGATGTAGAGACAAGATAGCGTGAGCAAATTGAGTTCACTAAATAACGGCTACAACTAAAAATTGCTCTCAGACATTTTTTTTGCGCTATGAATGCTTTATTTACATATATTTATTATGATAATGATCTTTATTTAAATTATTTTTTACTAACCTTCCCGGAAGAAATAGCTTTCCTTCTTTTCATCCTTTCCGTTAGGCTGCGAAGAGCTCTATGTAGGCCTCAAATGCTGCCGATTAATGTGACAATAATAGGCTTGTATTATCTTAGATTTAAGTTACTGTTGCTTCCTTCTTATTGTGTGGCGAGGAGTGAGTCATCATCATTATTCCTTTGTTATGTGAATGTGTGAACGTTATAAAATGCCCCAAATGGATATATTGAAAGTGTGAAGAATGCGCTATCAACAATGAATGGACAATAACTTGTAGTTTTGAGGTGGAGTGCTGTTGGACAGTACAATAGGATTTGTGGCCGAGTTACGTTCAATGTAGCGTGGAATCTTCTAGTTTGTGTCGTTCTATGACTATCATTTAGCAAATGAGCTTCAAGGTTTCTAATCATTAGATAGTTACTACCAACATTCTTTATTTAAATAATAACGATAATATGTCTATATGCGAAAGTATCCGCAAATGTTTTGGATGGTGATCGATAATTCATTTGCTTTTAACAAAAAAAAAACATATTACGTTTATATGAACCCACATAAACAGTACATTTTATTATCAATTGCTCTTGCTATCCTGTTGTAAGTCAGTAGGTAGGGACCTCAGCCAGGAACACGCATCTACGAATCTTACCTCTATTTAAAAGGCATACAGTGCCTTTTAAACTAAACCACAGCAATGCTACTTCATGACAGAAAAATCATGATGGAAATACCTCCCAAACCGAGCCTTTAATCAAGGATTCCTACTAATCTTTACTAACTGATTCTTTGACTCTCAATACAATATTCTGGCAAAATTACATTTCTTACATCTACTTTCCATTGTTACAGCGTACATCAAACGCGGGTAGAGGCAAGCGGTTCACGTTCCAATCCACGGTGAGACAGCTAGAAAGAAGACGACTGGCTGAGAAGCTCTCCAAGGAGGCTGATCTCAAAGAGCAGCAGAGAAGGACCGAGCTGGAGGCCATGAGGAGGTATACACATAAGACTACACTTATTTGAGGGCGATTGCTTTCAAAACGCTAGTTATAACTACTAAAAACTTGTCCTACGCTTAAGACATGACATGTTGACTGCTGGTGCAAACGTATCATTATCACGATTCCCTTTTTAAACGGAGGTCTATATTTCTACTAAATGCTTCTGATCCAGAGTTCATGGATAAAAAGGTTTACCTACGCCCTTAGTATTTCAAAAAGTAATAGGTATTAATTACCAAAACGCCCTATCAGCATATACGCTAATGCCTATTCTTGGTTTAATTATTCGATTAGGTAGTAGGGAAATAGACTTCTTCAGATGGGACCTCAACGATATCTTTTTTAAACAAAAAAAACTGATTATAATATTAGCTAATATAAAGCAAAGACAAAGCTGTAGGCCGCACTATAAAATTCTAAAAATATTAACCTTGCCCTAATATATACGTAATGAAAATGACCTTATTCGTTAAAATATATCGACATTTTTTTAATCTAATACTGAATCTAAAAAGCCTGCTATTCCAGGTTGAGACCTTGGAGGGCGTAAAAAATAAAACTAACATCCTATCCAAAATTTTAAAGATTCTTTTAATGATTTTTGCATTTATAAACTTGTGTATTTGCTAAAGCGAAACATCTTTTTGGTTCAGAGTCGAAGAGGAGTTCCAGAGGAAGCGAGCTCGAGAGAAGGCGAACATCAGACAGCAACTACGACTCGTCAGCAGCGGCGCCGCCAGCATGCCTGCAAACTCACACCACTCAAAGGTAACTACGACTCGTCAGCAGCGGCGCCGCCAGCATGCCTGCAAACTCACACCACTCAAAGGTAACTACGACTCGTCAGCAGCGGCGCCGCCAGCATGCCTGCAAACTCACACCACTCAAAGGTAATACGACTCGTCAGCAGCGGCGCCGCCAGCATGCCTGCAAACTCACACCACTCAAAGGTAACTACGACTCGTCAGCAGCGGCGCCGCCAGCATGCCTGCAAACTCACACCACTCAAAGGTAATACGACTCGTCAGCAGCGGCGCCGCCAGCATGCCTGCAAACTCACACCACTCAAAGGTAACTACGACTCGTCAGCAGCGGCGCCGCCAGCATGCCTGCAAACTCACACCACTCAAAGGTAACTACGACTCGTCAGCAGCGGCGCCGCCAGCATGCCTGCAAACTCACACCACTCAAAGGTAACTACGACTCGTCAGCAGCGGCGCCGCCAGCATGCCTGCAAACTCACACCACTCAAAGGTAACTACGACTCGTCAGCAGCGGCGCCGCCAGCATGCCTGCAAACACACACCACTCAAAGGTAACTACGACTCGTCAGCAGCGGCGCCGCCAGCATGCCTGCAAACTCACACCACACAAAGGTAACTACGACTCGTCAGCAGCGGCGCCGCCAGCATGCCTGCAAACTCACACCAGTCAAAGGTAACTACGACTCGTCAGCAGCGGCGCCGCCAGCATGCCTGCAAACTCACACCACACAAAGGTAACACATAATCTTGACACATTATTTACCAACACCACACTCTGAACAACCTTCTATATCTTTGCTTTGAAGAGAAGAGTTTAAGGATACAACTCCGCCAGAGTGTGCATAACTAGGCGGTGCGCGAAGAAAAAATCAATCATTATTTAGGTGCAAAAGACGAAAGCGACTGGTAGTACAGCTACTTATAACTATGGATAATAGTACAGGCTAGGATGCTAAGAAGCTAGCTAGAGCTAGGTAGCTCACAGCTTTAAAAAAGGTCTTTTGACAGATCACTCAGCTATTCTCTGTTTCACAGCGTCGTTATGTATCCTCACAATAGGCAGGCTTATTCCGCCGTATATATGGCCGAGCATTGGTAGAATAGAATAGAGGCAAAAGATAGCATTAAAAAAACACTGCTTAAATGACGATATTTGTAGCTCTCGAAAGGTGCCGAATTGTCTGTGTTTAAAATATAGCACTCTTATTTTCAGGGTCGAGACGAGCCCGACGGATCCTGCCGAGAGTCCCCCGCGCCGGAGCGTACACGCGACAAGCAGCGTCACAGCAACGCCTCCTCAGAGATCAGCGGCCGCAGCAAGAGCTCTACACCGGTAAGCAGAGATATAGGGATAGCTTGCAAGGTTTTTCCTGTGCGACTTGTCTGCTCAACACATTCATGGCCATGACGCACATGGATTCCTGCTCGTAGAGGTGTGACGCGCCCCTCCTGGTTGCACCGCGGAGGCTGGGCAGTGAATGTGTTAAAGTAAATTGAACTAAACATCCCATGGAGCGTGGATAACTTTACCTGAGTACATTGGGCTTCTTTTTCAACAAAAACCGCTAGTCGTACTTGTAATTGTGATTTGTTCTCTCTCACAGAAACTACTAGCGAAGGGTTAGTTAGTCGTTTATCTCAATTTATTTCCTAAATGGATAATTTTATTCCTCGTCTTCTTTCCAGATCCGCTGTGTAGAAGACTGGCGAGGCAGCGAGGCGCCCCGCGTGTACCGCGACTGGGCGGCGGGGCTGGTAGGCGCCGGGCTGGTCGGTGCGCACGCGCATCCGCCCGCCTGCGCCAGGATGCCTATGTCTACCAAACCGCTTTATACAAGTGAGGGACTTTAGACTATGCCTATAGTGGTACAATATAAAAATACTTTGTGATTCATGTGGAGGCTACAAGATCAGTTGTGCGTTGGTTGTTGACGACACAGTGGCAGCAAGCGGCGCTGGTTGGCGCAAGTATGGGTATTGGTGATCTTTTCCCTTTTTCAAGACTAGGTATTTGGAATTGATCTAGATTTTTAGACTTTTTTGTTTGTACTTTTGCTGCTGTGATGGATGCAGAGGAGGCATCCTTTACCATCCTTTCAACGCGAATGGCTCTAATTAACTTTAATGTATCGTTTATCACGAGGTTAAAAATAAAAAAGCAAATCACACTTATTTTATTTTTGATACATAAGATTTCTTAAAGTGAATTTATACCAACAACAGAATTCTGGGTCACAATTGCAATCAACACGCTGCTAGCTAATATTATAGAAAGTGTCTGCAATTTCCCACCCCCAGGGGATTACTGGCAAACTGTTATGAATAATAGATAATCCAGTTAGCTAATGCATGGCAACTCCCGTTGCATGCGCGATGTAGGTCGATTACCATATCTGGGGCCCATCGGGACATCTCTGACCTAGATCTACATACATCTAGTGCATTCCGGGTAGCACAGGTGTCACTAGAGACTAGATTTGTAGACTCGACTTGCTTCGCTATCTCATTTGGGTTTCGTCAATTAGGTTTCACCCAATTGGCCCAATGAGTCATATGGCCCACAAAACACAGTAAAGAACAGAATTAGGTTCCTCAATGACGTGGGTTCATTGGAGGAGACCATGTCCAGCAGTGAAACTTGGTATCATAGAGTGATTTTCGGAAACCTCATACACATCCAATCAAGACCAAGCAATAAACCATGCCACAAAGACGTTATAAATAACCGCAATAATTAATTTACTGTCATGCCCTAAACAACCGCGCCTCTTGTAATTACTTGTAAATGTATTGAGCGGTTTGACAATGGACAGGCGCGAACGGAAGTGCATTAGCGGCTCACCTACTGACACAGCGGTGTGGACACGACACGTGCTGTTGGCACGACCTTGAGGAATGGATGGGTGGATGTTTGATTGATGATTCGAAGCTTAGTGGGCACTGTCCACCGTTTAAATTTTGGAATCTTTAGCTTATTATGTTAAAAATTGCATTTTTAAACAAAGATATTCTTACAGAAAACAATATAGTACTCTTTTAAAAAAAAATTATTTAACATGTGTCATATTTTGGATGTGTAATCTTCTAAAGTTAGTTAAATTTGATACTTTTTTCTTAATATGTAACTCAATTTTCTTAAATTTAAAATGTTTTTTTCGTAACTTCGTTACAGGTTGTTGTTGCAACCTGCATTATAACTATAAATTCTGTACGGTCTATCCACAAATTATCGCAAATTTTTCAGTTGTTAATAGTACACTTAATATATTCGCATTTACCATAAAACTTCATCTATTAAAGCCGCAATGCAAAACAATTATTTCGTTCGCTCATATTCATAGCTTATTGCTGATACCTATTGTTTCCACTGACGCTTGGAATGTCAAGGTCGTGTTCTATTCACTTGCACCGCTTATCTATTACCCGCTACACTTAGTAACACACACTCTAACAGCTGTTACTGAGATTAACTGTAAAACTAGCCCGCTATTGTTTTACCACTACAATGTATTTTAGGAAACTCGATTGTTACTACCAAAACGTCCGTGGCTTACGTACAAAAACATCAATATTACGTCGTAACTTACATTTAAATAACTATGATGTTATTGCCCTAACGGAAACGTGGTTGTTGGACAGTATTTCAGATACGGAACTTTTTGACAATAGGTACCTCGTATGGCGCCGAGACCGTAGGTATGACGTCACAAACCAGTCCCTTGGCGGCGGTGTGCTGCTGGCGGTTAAAACAGGCTACCAAGTATTATCTCGACCTGAGTGGACTTCTACCGCAGAGGATCTATGGCTTACGATTAGGTCTACCGATACTGTCACGACGATCAGCTGCATTCACATTTGTGTTTTGTACTTGTGTAATCAGAACAACGGATTGAACTTATCGCAACAGCTCACTAACTTTTTAAATAATCTTCGGGATATTGTTATAGCCAACCCAGCTGATAAGTTTGTTGTAATGGGTGACTTCAATCTTGGATCGATTCAATGGCAGCTAATGGACGATTTGAGTTATCTTGTTCCAGCCAACCCATCAGGAAAAATGGAGGTTGAATTGACCGATGAGCTTGACGTTATTGGTTTTCACCAGTATAATTGTGTTCCTAATCAGCATGGTAGATTTTTAGACTTAGTGTTGGCCAATCTCGATATCAGCGTTTCTAACTGTAACAACCCACTGGTACCTCTAGATGCTCATCATAATGCACTGGAGATGACTGTTAGCATATGTATAGAGCAGATGTTAAAACCAGCACCTCGGACCAAATATTGTTATGACATGGCTGACTTCAATGGATTTAATCGTAGTTTATCAGAAATAGATTGGGAACTTAATTTAACTAAAAACTCACTTGAGGAAGCTACCGAATATTTTTATTCACTGTTAAAGTCTTTGCGTGATAGATTTGTTCCATCAAAAGTAAATAGGCATAGCCAATTTCCACCATGGTACTCTGCAGCATTAAAGAAAGTGTTAAAGGAAAAATATAAATTTTATAGTAAATTTAAACGCTATGGTATGCTAGCAGATAAAATTACTGTTGACTACTTAAAGACTAGGGCAAAGATCCTAGAAAAGGAATGCTATACCTTATTCATTTCTTCTGTAGAGGATTCCATTAAAGATAATCCAAAGAATTTTTGGTCATACATTAAGTCATTATCAAAATCAACATCTATTCCATGCTCCATGACATATAATAATAGGAACACCACATCAGGGCATGAGATATGTGACTTTTTTGCAGATTATTTTCACTCCACATATTTACAACCAGATACACCATCGTCTCTAGCTTCTCCCTCTTCAGCAAGTAGTCCAGTCTCAGCGCACACTGTCAACACAGATTGCGATCTTTCTAGAATAGAAATGTCTACCACTCTAATTAATAGTAAGCTTTTGAAATTAGATAAGAATAAGTCAGCGGGACCAGATACTATACCGCCTATTCTCTTAATCAAATGTGCAGATGAGCTCACTGTTCCCATATTTTTACTATTTAATAGGTCTCTAAATGAGGGATATGTTCCTAAGATCTGGAAATCGGCATTTGTCACACCAGTGCACAAGAAGGGTGCAAAAAATAACGTTGCTAATTACCGTCCCATTTCCAAGCTCTGTATCTTAGCCAAAATTTTTGAGCAGATTGTTTACGAGCAAGTAATCGGGCCAGTTAGGAATATCCTCCCGTCCTCACAGCATGGATTTCTTTCAGGAAGGTCTACCGTATCGAATCTTATTCTGTTAAACGAAGCACTCACTGAAACTATGGATGGCGGTAAGTATCAAACCGACGTGATCTACACAGACTATGCTAAAGCCTTTGACCGAATAGATCATAATATTCTTTTATCAAAGCTTTCTGCTGTAGGTATAAGAGGAGATTTATTAAGATGGTTCACCTCTTACATACACAATAGATCTCAATTAGTGGTCCTGGGTAACTTTTCATCGAAGTGGATGGATGTTCCAAGTGGTGTTCCTCAAGGTTCATTACTGGGACCGCTCCTGTTTTTGATATTTGTATCGGACATTGACACTTGTTTCCACCACTCATTTGCATTGGCTTTTGCAGACGATATGAAAATTTTTCGCCCCATCTCTAGTTACGTAGACGCTATCCTTCTACAGGAAGATCTCGATCGTCTTGATGAATATTGTCTGTTAAATAAACTAGATCTAAATGTTAATAAATGTCAGGTAACAACTTTCACAAGAAAATCGAAGGTAGTAAAGTTCAGTTATAAGCTAAAGGGCCACTCTATCCATGTCGTTAGTAAAGTAAAGGATCTTGGGGTCATCCATGACTCAAAACTACTCTTTGATGCTCATATCTCATCAATTGTCAGTAAAGCATCAAAGTCGCTGGGCTTCATAATGCGGTCTACAAAAGATTTTAAGAACATCAAGACGATCAAGATTCTCTATAGCACATTTGTTAGATGCCACTTGGAATATGCCTCCCAGATCTGGAACCCGAACTACTCTGTCTACATTGACAGAATCGAAGCTGTACAAAGAAAATTTATTCGTTACGTTAACTTTAAATTGCGATCGAATGAGTCTGACTACCTTCGTAACTGTGCCAAACAGCATCTTCTTCCACTGTATCTAAGACGTGATTTCGCGGATATAGTCTATTTAGCACAAATATTATCCTCTTCTATAGATTGTCCCCAGCTGCTGGGCAAGGTTAGTTTCAATATTCCGAACAGATCTTTTCGAAAACCCAATCTTTTTCATCTTCCTCTAGTATCAACTAATTACCGACAAAATAGTTTTTTGTACAGAGCCAGGAAAAAATTTTACCATTTGGATAGTGAAATAGACCTTGACCTCTTCAACGGCAGCATTCCTCGTCTGAAAAACAAACTAAATAATTCCTTCTTCAATAAATTTCTATAAGATAAGAAATGAGCGAACGTTATCAGATATTATTACTATAGTTTGTATCTATTATGGTAAACGCGAGTATTAGCCTGTTATTGTTATTTTTGTGTTTTTGGAAATTTGTATTCTGTTTCTATAAGTGGGAACTTGTTAATAGCCACCTGTTTCTTCACACATGGCAATTATGTATATTGTGCTGAAAGATCCCCTAATATAAATAAATAAATAAATAAATAAATAAACCTCTTTCAGTTTTTGATACAAGGCTAAGTAGGTACTAAAGGTACCGTCTACTATCACATAAAAAAATGCTTATCTTAATAATTTAAGGTATGAAGGGGTAAGTAAAACTAAGAGGTTGGGGGTAAACTTGATTCCTCTACAAACCCTGAATAACCTTCCCCTTTGATAAGCTAGCTTTCTTCCCTGCCCTTCCACCCAGCCATCACCACGGTGCTAAGCCAGTATGGGGTGTCCGTCAAGTTCGTCCCGCCCGTCGTATATGTACGAGTGTGTGGGCCCGCCGCATGGTTATAGTCAATTGTTTCTAATAAGTTAAATGTTAATGTATGTATTTTTGTTACTCCTCAGCCGGTGAAACCGAAGCATTCAGCGGCAGCCCGCGCTCCGACAACTACCGGCTCGAGTTCGCGCGGGGGCGCTCCCCCCGCTCGCCGCGCACGCCACGCCCCCCTCGCCTTCTCTCCGCCACCCGCTCGCCCTCAACCTCGGGCTCCGAGCTGTCGCTCAGGCAACCCATTAAGATCAGGTGAGTGTGGGGTACTCGCCAAGGGAACTACGGGAAGAATGCCTTATACAACATGGGTGAGCTTAGATCGGGCACTTACAGATAGGGTACCAAAGGATGGATATTTAGGTTGTAGGCATACAACTTATAAATATTGGGTGAGCTAAAACAGACAGGGCACTTATCCAGGAATAATCTGTTAGATGCTTAGATAGATAGGTATAATTTATAGACAGAAATATTACATGTTTTTTGGTTAAAAGTGTCTTAAAGCATCAATCAATAAAGATAATTTGTAAACACGGTAGGCAGTTACGCACACAAACACAGCGGTGTCGACATCTTTGGGGTATACGAACTTATCAGAGAACCAAGGGTGGTATGTCTAATAGGCTGTATTAGAGATTTGGCCCTTGGTTATCTGATAAGTTCGCTATCAAGACTGGGTGAGCTTGCATTACCAGGGGCATTTGGGAGGATCTGCAAAGGTTGATGGAATGACCGTCAATCAAGACGCATGCTCGCATGCGGTAAGAAGGCAAGGAAGGGGAATTAAGGAATTAGTGGATCGGAAAGAAGTAAAACCTCAGACTAACTTGGCAGTTGACGAGACGCAGGCAGACGTTGTTTAAAAACATCGTGAGCGCAATAAGGCATTAAACGCCGGGATGGAAGGGGCCTATACTCTACAGTGGCTTACTAACTGGTTAGATATGGAGTAACATGTAGAGCTTTGTTGTCGTAAAGTAGACGACTTACTGGTGTTAAATGGTATTACCATGTAAGTTAACTGTAACGGTTGGTTGCTTTATACATTTTAAAATTAAAATCCCTTTTTACTTAAAGTTTTCAGTTAAACTAATACATCTTAAACCCAGTTTTTTTGTGAATATTTATGACCTGACCTGATCCCACGCCAATATTACTTTTGAATACAGATTCTTCCTTTTCTGAATGATACAGCATGAATTTATCCAAAAAGCTTGAAATCTCCCAAAACAAACCTAGCGCATAATCTAGTTGTAAAGTAGTATTTAGAAAGCTAACCAGCATTTTGTTCCCAAGGTGGTGAAGAACCCGGTAGAGCTATTAACCCCTAACCGCCTAGCGCCCGTGCCGGCAGGTGAGTGCTTGCCCCGAGCTTAGTCTTACCCCAACTGATCTTATTCTACCTTACCTTTGTAGTTAGAACTAGCAACTGAGCATGTTCCTTAGGATTTCAAAGAACGTAGAGTAACGTATTGAAACTATCATGGATCTAACGAGATGAAATGTAAACTTCCTAACTATAATGTTTTAAATGTTATAAGTAAATGTAAATTTTGATAATTATTCAGATAAAAAACTTGTAAAATGCATGCATGCTCGAAAAATTACGCTAATACATTGGTGTAACCAGAAACTGCCTGACAACATAATATTTTATAACTCGCAAAATTGACCAGCATCGTAACCTTCGTCTCAGATTCTAACATGTGATTCCCATGACCCTTAGCAGCCTGAGCAGAGAGTCCACAATCGAGGAGCCGGAGGAGCCGGCCATCGTGCCCATCCTCCGCCCGGCCGGACCTGCGAGAGCTGCGCTTGCCGCCGTTTGATGTAGTACTACCATCAGAACACAACATTTTGAATGTACCATGAATGAAAAAAGCGCACAGAGTTGATATTGGAACGTAAACACGGCACTAACTTCATACTCACATTAATTTGTTCGCCGTCTGAGCGCAAAGCACACTTGGATACAATTGGCTACTGGAGTAATTGACGTAACTAAGCATCAGGATGAGTGAATGTTTCTTCTAAACTCAAGCCCAATTCGATACGAAATGTTTGTAAACAAACCACAATAATAAGAATTAAAATTCTCATGTTTGACGCTGAGTTTTATTGCAAAAAATATTTACTAAAGGAAAGATCTCAAATCAGCTGGGAATATAAATTACGTACAAAAAAACACGGCTATGCAGTGATTTTTAGGTTAACTATGGGCGTATTTTTTACAAACATTTCAAGTTGGATTTGGCTGAAGTATAGGTTACATTAGCCGCTTTTCTGACTCTACAAGCTAGCGTCTTTGGTTTCCAGTCTCCTCCCATATAATTTATAATAACATAAAATAATGGTGCTAGTTTACAGTGAATCCTTGAACCTGATTTATTTGAGATATTTAAAAAAAATACAAAATTGTACTTTTTTGTTTGCCGACTTAATCTTAGATTACGAATGGCAATATCATCTTTTCAGATGATATTGCCAAACAATCGTATCTTAGTAGGTCGTTAAGTTTTGTATATTACAGTTATAATATTTTTATTATAGTTATTTAGATGTACCCAAATGTAACTGAACTTCCCGATTGTCTTCCACTGTAAAAAATAAACCTGAAGCTTTAATATAGATTTAACTACTTAGTTCTTAAAACAGGTGCTAACTTCTTTTATAATTTTTTCAGATTTGATTTATGAGTTTTCTAATCCTTTTAATAACTTTGAACAAACAAGAACTGACTTTTAAAACTCTTTTTTGGACAAATATTATTTAAAAAAGTTCTAAACTAAAATGAATCAAACTTTTAAAAAACTTGATTCAGAATTACTTCTACAAAAAGTAACGTAATCGAAGAATAAATGTCAACTCAACATATTTTTTTTAAATCTGTCCCAGAACCCGATCGTACACAATGTTAAGTCGCGCCCAAGTTTCCCTTTATAGGTCACTGTTCAGGCCTACCCTGAACGGCAATCAATCATAGCACCCCATTGTACTCGAGCTTAACATCAACAGACCCACCCCACACCAAACAACCTCAATTTTGCCTACCCTTCTAAAATATTATCATTAATGTTGTGAATTTCACAGCGCCATCTAGAGATGATTAGTGGAGTAATTTCAGTCTACTGCGATTACTTACTTTTAAGAAATTTAAAAACTTTATAACATTTTTGAAGCATAATTACATTAATTTACAAATGCAAATACCTATTTATAGATCAGTCAAATTCGAGGCAGATTATTAGCAAACCTTGTTGAGTTTAGGGCAGAATTTGCGTTCTCTGTGCATGAAATGAAGATCATTTCTGTCTGAAAATCAAATCTGAGCAAATAAACTTTAAGTTTACACTGCTACATCGAATTCAGCTACAGTAATAGATAGTATAGTGTAGCTAAACTACGTATGAAGGAGCCAGTTGAAAATGAAGTCAAACACTATATTGTAGGTTAGAGATTCTAGTGTTTTTATTCGATCTCCCTCCGCTTTGAAGAATATTACCGAAACCATTTCGAGCATTGTGGTCATCAGGCAAGGAGTGGTTTATCCACGCACACTTCACTCGTACTATAAATTGAGGGAAATGTAGAAGGTAGAGGCATGTCCGGGCCATTCTCCTTAATAAGGGTAAATCGTAAGGGTGGGTCTAAGGTGCGCCCTGACCGGGTTATGTAACTGATGGTTTTGTTCTTAAGAAACATGGCGCAGAGTTATAGGCATTATTTTTACCAAATTTTCATGACCTGAGAGATAAACTTTTCAAAATACTTTCCAAAAACATTATATGTTGTAGATAAGACAACTTATAAACTCGTATAAATATATGTACCCCTAAGCTTAGCTTTTATAAAAATGATGTAATTAACGAAGAATTATTTATTTTATATATTTTGTAAGTAATAAATAATATACCGTAGTATATCTACGTTTAAGGCAGGTGCAATATGCAATAGTAGCTTAAGTTTGTGTAGAGTAAAACATAGTTTTAAACACTAATAAAATTAAAAGCTCAATTGTATATAAAAGCTGGTACTTACAGAATATTTTTGTCTTATATATTTTATTTAAAAAAAATTATAATATATCGATATTTTGTATATAGCGAGTAAGATACATACATAGGTGCATGTACATAACACTACAAATAAGGAATTGTATATTCGCAATAAACATTTGTATTTAAATACTGTCGTTTTAGTCTTAAAATGCAATTCTATTAAGTGCAACTTCAAGGCACGCTAGCTCAAAGAATAGATAATCAGCTAGGTATGCACAGATGTGCAACTGTGCTAATAAAACAGAAATAATAGATTTTTATTTCCATCAAACGTAACGAGCGGCCACAGATAAAAAGATGAAGAAAACCAAGTATAATCATGTTACCTACTTGCTTACTTTATTGCTTTGTAACCCTATCTATTTGTTAATATCAGTATTTAGTACCTACGTAACAGGAGGCAGGAGACAATTTGGTTGGTGTTTAGAGCTAAGCTACCTTGTGATTTTGTAGGTGAAAATCTAGACTAACACTCAATTTATTCTACAATCACAGTAAAAACCTTTCATGCTTTATTATGATCACGCAAAGTGTTAATAAAATGGGGTCAAAGTTCTTTTAGATCGTGATATTTAGAACGGTGGTATAATGTACATAAATATCACAGTTTACTGGGTTTATTAGTTGATTCATAAATAACGAGCTTTTTTCCTACCCGTAGAGAACAATTCTTTTATCACCAAACTTCCACAAAACTGTTTCGTTCTTAATTAATTATTATTAAAATAACATTAGACCTGAGAAGATTTCACCTCTAAATTTCTGTTTAGGTAGGTCGATAAGTAAACTTGAGTAGAGGATAGAAATACAATCAATTGAAATGATTTAATGAATTAAAATCTTATTACACCACGCAGACCATAGGTAAGGTAGGTAGGTCTTCGGATTGTTGTATTTGGGCATGCGCAAACGAGTGGTCAAGCTTTGAAAAGGAAAGTTTTCAGTTTCAGTGAGCGCTTTCACAATCCACGCGTATAGGAGTTGCTTTGTGAACACGGAATATTCCCGAGAGGTTCTTACACGAAACAAAGAAGTTACAAAACGGTTACAGAAACAGTTGTTAAATAAATAGCATTAGGGATTTATTAAATTATTTGAACAATAAACATATAATATAACAGTGCATGATTGTAGATAAAATCAATTACTAACTGAAAGTTCTTGCCCATCAACTTCCGACCACTGAAAACTTTAAAACCTCTGCGAATAAATACCTAGCTTACAGAAAAAGCTTCTGCTTAGACAGAAATAAAAATGACAAAAACTTGAATAGGAAGCTTTTAAAACAGGAAGTCCTGTTAAAGGGGCCAAAGACATTAACCGTGGCATTTGAAGAAGTACATTTAGGGCCCGAAGCGGCCCTCACCCGAACCTCTTCCCGGCAGTGCCTCGCCTGTGCCCACAAAGCGATCACCGTCCGTCAATCAGGCTCGGTCCAGAGCGACCCGGTTTCAGTCCTGCGCGAACCGGTCTCGGTTTTCTCTCCCGTGGGCATCCTGGACCGCGGAGCCCCGGAGGCCTTCGTTACACAGGTGCGGACGATGAGTGCCAAGTCGGAGAGAGGCCAGGAGGCCTTGGAGGATAGGGATCCTAATCGGCTAAACCAACATGTGCAGGTAATTTTTATGTTATTTGGTATGATGATGGCGTTTTTAGGATATTGCTGATGATTGTGAAACATTATGGAGACAAACCAAGTAAATCTCCCAGGTTTTATGCGATTTCTTTCGATGGTACAAAATTCGCTACAATTACGTAGCAATGTGCTACGATTGCTACGAATTCGTAGTTAGCAAATAACTGAATTAGAGACTTTTAGAGCCCTAGCTAGAATCCGTAAGAAGTCTTTGTGTTATACATGAGGACCTATTATAATCTAAACAGTTATCTAACCTATCGCCAAAAGCTCTATGAAGAGACACCGTTGGTACCTACGTATGTAGGTACCAACGGTGTTTCTTTATCGCACAGCAACTTGTATTAGCTGTTTTCAAAGAAAACTTTGCAAACTCCTTGTCAAATCAAACATTCGTGAGAATGCAAATACAACCCTTAAAATAGATTCATACTTTACCAGCGGAAATATATTAACATTTTACACAAAGCACCTACATCGTGGAATGGCGACTGGAAAGGTCATAAGAGTAGGTAATGGTAGGTACCTACTCAGTAATAAAAATGGTTTATTACTAACACGTAGGACGTAGGAGTACGACTAATTGCAGCGTGTATTTTTAAAATTATGGCAAATCTAAAGAAAAAAACGTCTACCAAACGTCTGAGAATGCTAGAAACATCATTGTTCATCATCGTCTTAACCGATTGAGACTGGAGACCCTTTGTTGGGTTTAGGTCTCCTTTATTACAACTCATCCAGTCTTTCTGCCACCCTGATGGAATAAATGACATTAATGACCTAGATAAATCTAGCGACTTAGTTAAATTAGATTCATCTTTTAGAAAGGAGAGCACCATCCTCAGTCTTCACAATAACCCAGAGGACATCATAATGGACCATCTTACGACAACCAAGCTTTAAATTCAGAATCAACAAATAATAAATGTTGGTAACATAATATAAGTGTGGTACGTGACTTTGCCCATAACGTTCAAGAACTTACCGATCATGAGTCAACGGCCGCCAACCATGGGTCACCAATGGTCAAAGCAATCAACTTTATTATTGCAGCAGAACCAACATGATTGTCGTGGTTGCCTTCAAATAAACAAATAACATCAGAAACGGCTAGGTATTTCTTTAAGGATATTTAGTGCTGAAAGGAAAATTTCATAGATAAATATTTACTTCTGAAAATAGAACATTACAGCAAAGCTCGCGAAAATAATAAGGCTTATAGAATAGCACGCCATGTTGTTATCAAAAGGACAGTGTAGCATGTTTCGGACTCGGACACGGCAAATGTTACTAAATTAGAATGTTAGAATTATTAACTGCTTAAACTAAAATTTGGTCTAAAGAACTGCACTATGTAGTAGAAGTATATATTGGTATTTATTGAGAAACACTCGGAACCATTTTGTTTTAATTTTTTATTGTATAACGGCATTATATTAAGCTATTAGCTGTTTGTATGTCGCTGTAGCGACTGATATGGGGAAAGAATTTTTAATTACCGATATTATATATTTTTATTTACTTTATAGTTACAATCAAATAATAAAAACAAATTAGAACTAATATTTACAATTGAAATAATTAAGCTAACTGCAGACTGTTGCAAACAATCTACAGGAAGCTCAACTGATCCATATCAATACCAGTCGGAAGCGTCCCCAAGACGCTGGCTGCAATGCATTGCCCCGCTGTATGGCAATGCTGATGCGCTGCGCCAGATACCCACCAGCTCTTGGGTCACGCGTCGCTTCGACCAGATGCTCAGATAACTTTTTAAAAACCCAGAGAGCCTCGGTACCCCTCGGGCCTGGGGTCGAGACCCTAGGCCCGAGGGGTACCGAGGCTCTCTGGGTTTTTAAAAAGTTATCTCGGTACCCCTCGGGCCTAGGGTCTCGACCCCAAAGGGAGCAAATGTGGAGGCTTTGTCGAGATCTGCATATTTGCCACTCTTGAGATCCTCGGCCAAATCTGCCGCCGCACCGATGTTATTAACTTCTAGACTCAAGTTTAGACTCTCCCAGTTTTCCATAAAAATGGGACATTTATTGTAAGATATTGAATGCCGTTATTATTTTAGCTAATAGATTTTTTTTTCTATTCCAGTGTGGAATAGAAATTTAGATATGCAGTGGTTTTCTAGCATCGATCTTCGATTTTATGAAATTTCTTTTTGGTCCACCACTTTCCTTTATCCTAAGGCAGAAGGGTGAAAAACCTTTAGCTCATGTTTCGTAGAACTGCTACGACGTAGCTGGTCTACAAAAATATTTTTCTTTACAAATGTTTAACTTCTGAATAAATACCCAAGAACAGTTAGAGTACGAGGTAAAAAGAAAACGACGACAGGGTTATCGCGTGTCAAAAGTCCAGTGGCCGGCGGGCGCGGCAAATTGCCTCCCGACTCTACCTCATAGTCCTACCAGTACGAAACTAGTCTGTACTTAGGTAAACGAACCACTTTTGACTACCAGCCACTTGTAGTTGTTCTATAGGATTACTGGTAATTCACTGACACTGCGTGAGCTGCAGGTTCTGCCCATCATCACGAACACGTTCGTGAAGAGGCCAGGTCCTAATTCTTAAACTTAATGTTGGTAGTAGGTACCCCCCACCATTCAATAATCGTTCAATATATGAGATTAATTTCAAACTAAACTTTAAAACGATTCATCACTGAATTAACAGTGAACGTGGAAGTTGGAAATCAGTCTTTAGTACCTAATTCGGGTTCATTGTGCTGCGGTTAAACGTATTTTTCCATTTTATATGGGAGGTGATTAACAAAAATTTTAGGAATAAATAGACCTGGCACCTTCACGAACGTGTTAGTGATGCCATCTGCTGGGCAGAATCTGCATTTCACGCAGTATCAGTGAATTACCAGTAACCCTGTATAGGTATGTTCCTACCACCGTTACTGTAATGGTGTCTGTAACATGAGTGAGAGGAGATGCAAAATGTACGTTATGATGAGCGATGGAGAGCCGACGTCATTATGTGTTGTTGCTCGTACATACCAGGGCCTTTTCTGCCCCTAGCTCCCGATTAAACCTAGACTTGTCTAATTGCAACTCCTTTCACACTTTCTGTGCTTTATCAGATTGTAAAGAAGTGTGTAGAAAAAGGTCAGATAAATTGCCGAAAATTTATTAAACCTTAGTCTGCTAAATAACCTTGATGTTTTTATTTCAATTGTCAATGACACAAGCTTGGTCCGGAAAAACTTCAACGAATAATGTCTTTGTAGGTTACTGTCGTAGGTAGCTTTTGACAAAGTATTTATGTATTTAAGAATGTAAATTATAGGGTCTGACGAGGTATTATTAAAATGAATAACTACCAATCAAAAACACAGGTTTTGGTGAATAAAACATCGTCTCGAAGGCCAAGATCGTTAGATGTTTTCGAACTAGATAGGTACCTACCTACCCTCTTCCATTATTCAGTGTGACAGGTGGCTTTTCGGATTTTAATCCTATACTTATGTTTTCGATTGAAACTCCTTTAGGGATAGTTTGTATGTTTAGAACCTTGTTATAGCAGCGACTAATTTAATTATGCCGACCGACCTTGTCGTGTTGTGTTGTTTTTCGTAGATATCTAATAAATACTTACCTAGTCCATTAGATAGCTACCTAAAACGAGTAGCTAGGCTATTTATACTTTACGATGGATAGTCAATACCGCTGGTGGGGTACAAAGAGTAAAGAGCAGGTAATTAATTTATTTAGCTATAGCCGAAAAGAACAGAACTCCAGAACTTTAATCTCCACAGATAGTTTGGGACGACATAGTCGGCGAACCGGAAGGCGCCCGCAGCCCAGAATGTGCCTGGCGCCTCAGCCACAACTGTTTCCGCTACGCCAGGAACTGGTGCTATACCCTCCTCTCGGTGATACTCGCGCCGCCGTGTGCGCTGTGCTTGGGATGTGGCTTCGCTTGCTTGGCTTTTGAGGTGAGAAACAAGAAGTTTTTATATCGAGCTACCAACTCGCAGATTTATAACCTTGTTGATTTTGGCCTACACCAAAATCAACAAGGTTTTTTTTTTTTTTTTTGTTGAGACTAAAGTATTTTTAATCGGTCTACATATTTGCCGGTTCTACTCTACAGCCACGTTGCTGGATGTGAACATGAAGAGCGAAAATTAAGAACCTTCGTGGACCACATGGTCCACGAAGGTTCCATACTTTAGCGACAAACCAAGTTAGAAGAGAAATAAAATTTTGTAAATGGCATCCAATACAATACAAACGATTGGAAGAAAAACTTATTTCTATGTAGAAATAAGTTCTTTTTCGAATCGTTTGTATTTTAAATACGTTTTTATTCCATTCGTTTGTATTTTATTGGATTCCATTTACAAAACTTTATTTTCTTCTAATTTGGTTTGTCTCGCATTCTACCCGGTATTCTACCATGATTTTACAGCTCCATTTTCAATAACATGTTAACTTTTTTTTTTTTTTCAGCAAATCTGGTGCACTGCCCCATGTCTTCGCTGCGTGAAGATCTACTTCGCATCTCTTCGCACGTTCGTGTTTTCGTGTATGGCAGCCATCGTGGTGCCCACAGCTGAAGCTTTAGGCCATGTCTTCCGTCATATCAGATTGAATATACGGCGAGATGCCCCAGAAGACCAAGATTTGCTTATAGTTTAGTGTGAATTTTATATAAACAAGAAACATAAAATATTCTAAGATACGAGTAAATCTAAGTGCCTTTTTGAAATAAGTGGTGATTTTTTAATGTAGCGCACAAAATGTTGATGAAATAAAAAAATCTATTATTTGCACATAAAACGTTTTTTGTTTACCTCTTTATCTAGTCTTGTTTTAAAAGTCACGAGTTGAATGACGAAATGATATTCTTTTATTTGAAAAAAAAAACGAAAGCAGCGGCGGGATTCGAAGGCATTTGAATTTGGGTCGATGTTTGAATTTTTTCTTTCAATAGGTATGACCTTTTATTTCTTGAAGAGAGAAAAAGTGTAAAAGATGAATACTAGCACGTCTGATGAGCCTTCTACATCAGCAGCCGGGCTACCCATGAGTTCAAATAACTGTGGATCAAAGCAGAGAGATAGCCATATAATTTTAGCCAAATGCCGAAGGTGCGTAGCATTTTGAAAACTGAAAAGCTTAAGAAATTTCCCCTAAAAGTTTATGGCAAAGTAGTAAATTTGTGGTAATTTTTGTGGTGTTTTAGAAATGACGAAGTCACGGATTCTACTAATAACAATGTTCAACAAGAAACAACTGAAGATAGCGATACTGAAGAGGTAAGCTCGAATGTATTCATTGTAATCAGGCAAGGCTTCTTTGTCCTAAGACAATGATATACTTACGGTTAATTATTTTGATTGATACAAACTAAAATCGATATCAGCGATCAACAAAGAACCTACTCATATTCATACTCATATAATGATAAAAAAATAATACCTACACGTCAGAAACACTATACACAATATTCCTAAATAATACTGAGATAGATAGATAAAGGTTTTTATTTACGACTTCAGACACACACATACCTACATAACAGACTACAGCAATTATACAGGATGCTAGTAAAAAGAAACAATAATAAAAATACAGTTGACTAAGTAATAAAAACAAATAATAACATAATTAAAATCTAAGTAAAATGTCTGTGTGTGTGCAGTACGTCAAAAAGGCAATGGCTCAGCGGAATATTTTGCTCAAGAAGCAAAAACACTAATTTTCAGCCATAACCCATTGAGAGCAAACAGAACGAGTTTCAAGTGTAATGTGTACTAAAATGTTTGTGTTTGTGTAGTAATAATGTAGTCCAACAAGGGTGTAGCAATATTGGTGTTTCCTTGTAATGTACCTACGTGGCAACAGGGCGAAGCGATAACAGAAGATGATTACTTTTAATAATAATACCATAATTATACATTTGTAATTGATTAAATTATCATTTTGTCAATTTATTCAAGTCAAGTCGGGTGATTGCTCAATCAACCACTTTTTGAGTTTGTATTGTACCTACCTTACCTACCTACTAAGAATGAGCAGAGCACTAGGCTTTACCTACCACATAACTAACTCTATTATTAATGTAGGGAGGTACCTAACCTAGTGTTTATAAGATAGTTAATACCTAAGTACTTATATTAAATGTGAAATAGTATGTTTGGCTCAGTCTAAAATGAGTTGCGTGTCTACAAGTAGTCCACTAGGACACTTGCTTATTTACAAATCACACCCTCGAGTTTAACTTTAGGTAGGTACCTACGTTGCGTGTTATGTAGTTAAGTTTATTTAATTACCTACCGTATGAATAAAACATTGGAATTACGACTTTTATTTTTCTGTAGAAATTGCTGGTTGTGTACTGCCGCAGCGGAAGACTTGGGGCTGCCTACTACACCATGCAAACTGGAGAGGTAGTATTGAACTTTAAATTAACACGAAAATATGTGTTGTGCTTGCGACAACATGTTCTAATAGGGAGGATAGACATTATGTAGTACGGGCGGCGGCGCGGCGCGGGCGGCGCGGCGGCGGGTTGGTGCAATATTTCAGTGTAAACGTTGTAGGCAGCCGACTGTGTTTTGTCCACTTGACGGCGGCGGCGGCGGCTCGCCGACCATAGTGCATGATAGACTTCAAAAGGCTACAGAAAATTATATAGGTACCTACTTTTGTAACTACCTTTTTGCTTACCTATCTAGAAGCAGTATGAAGCATTTCAGTTCCTTTATTAATTTCCTATGAAGAAGTCTTTCTGAAAATGAGCATAAAATGTTTGTCTGAAACTGAGTGGTAGAGTTCAGGCTCTAACAACAAATTAAATTAAATTACCTACCCTACAATATTAAGGTAAGGTCTTATCTTACTGACTGAGCTAAACTTGGCTTTGGCTAGCGCCAACAAGTTGTCTTTTACATCTAATCTAAGAACCAAATTTATGAACACCTAGTTCATAAATTATTTTTAAATTATAAATTATTTTTCTGTACCTTTCGATATTTTTCATGAAGTAAATATTGGATACAAAAGCGACCGCAAGCCTATATCCAGCTGTGGATATTCCCAGGCTATAGGTTCCTTCCCAGACTGCCAGGAGAATCATTATGACGAGACTTTCATAACATTGAAGTATTAATCTCCAGCTCTTCATCCTAGAAGAGATAGTAGACCGTCCCCCCGAGTTCCAAATGTTCCTGAACCTGTTCCGCCAAGTCGATCCTATCCTCATCCTCCTGGACGGGAAGACGCAGGATACCTTCGTGCAGCAGGTCAAGAGGACGGTGTTTGATACTGATGCAGCGGGGAGTGGGAGCTGTAAGCTGACGTTGTTGTCTGCTAGGGAGTATAGTAAGTTAAAAAAAACTATCAACCTACTGATCTACATATTTCAATAATGTTTATCTCTTTGTCCAAACGATGGAGGAAAAGTCTTGGGAAAACTAACGGTTGACGTCACTCTAGCTAGATAGAAGCTTTGGTCTGCTAACCCTAAAGGATGGAAACAGTCCTGGGCAAACCTACTTCCTGAAATTATCAATCTTCTAAAAACCACCAGGCTCAAATTCTGTTACCCGCCCAGCCGACGCACTACGTCCTGCTCAATTTGAAGTGCGTCATGGGCTTTCAATATAACAACACACATGACATACATGAGCTCGATGAGCAGCGGCGCGCTCTTGCTGGTCGTGCCGCTGAAGCAAGAGAGTTCATGCGTTCCGAATGGGAATGCTGGACGGCTGGACAAACCCAATACATGTTATTAACTCCCAGCCTGTCCCATCCTCTAATCACCATAAAGCATGACACATATTTTCAACCCTAGTCTAACCCATATACCCCCCCAGGCTACGAAGCCTGCAAGCGTCGCATCTTCTCTCTCTCCCTCCCCAACGCCCCCTGCAGTTCCGAGGAGGAGCGCACCATGTTCCTCCGCACCGCGGTCGACTTCAGCCACGTGCAGACTGTGCACGCGCTGGGCGCGCTGCTGCGCTACCTGGACCTCAACTGGACTAATCTGAGCAGGAATATGCAGAGTCGACCGCAGTTTTTGAGCTTGAGGATTATTTCGCTGTAAGTTTAATTTCTATAGGTAGGTTCAATAAACTATTTTGCTTTAAGTGTAAAGGGCGAATAGGGAACCTTTGACCTGCAGTGGGAGGCTAAATATAATAAAGTGGTAGTAAGTTAAGTAGCGACAGTTAATTGCATTATATCTAGACGCAAAACGGATCGTCGTGCCGTCCTCATTTGACTGGAACGGCAAGGGACTGAGACGACTAACGGTCTCCGATGTCGAACTATAAAATTCACTATTTTTGTCTGAGTCATTTAAAATGCATGCTTTAACAATTGCCACATCCGTAAAGTCTAATCCAAACTTGGGCGACACTATAGCGTAGGTATATTCAACCTTGAAACTTGTTCCTCTTCCCTTTCGCATGGTTTAGATAAGTGTGGTACCAATATTCATTTCACCTGTCTATGACCTTGAAGATGTTTCAACTTTCCTTTCCTAGAGCGGACATAGTAACAATAGACGAAGACACGTACCGCGGTCTCCAGATCTTCAGCACCGTGGCGCACCCGAGCGGCTTCAAGAAAGGCATGCAGGGCTCCAACAAAGAGGGACTCAGTCTGTTCCAGCTGTTCAGCAAGTGTAGCTCCAAGGTTGGACAGAGTCGGATGAGGTTGGTTTACCTACTACCTTTTCATAATTTTTTAAGGAAAGCAGAGCCCAGCAGTGGGACAAAATTTAAGAAAAAAAAAAGGACTCCAGTGTAAACAATCAAGTAGGTAATTTGAACTTAATAGGTACGCCTGCTTAAATCTTAATTTAAGGTCTATATTTGGTAGGTTCGAGTTTAATTAGATCACTATCTTGATTTCTCACTGGAGTCCTTTTTAGTGAAGTTGGTGTCGTAAACTTAAGAAAAGACAGATAAAAAATTCGAAATCCAGGGTATACCTGCAACATCCATCCCGAGACCTCGCAACACTAAAGATACGTCAGGACGTAGTGGCGTTCTTCATGCGTCCGCAAAATGAACCGCTCATGAGAAACATCTGCTCTTCTCTTCGGTTCATCAAGAACGTTACTGTGAGTTTACTTCTTGACTCTTCTCTATCTGTTGAATATTTTACATCGTTTTGCGTTCAATGTTCATAAATATAAAAGGTATTTGTGTTTAGCTTTTACCAAATTAGTGATCTGTCTTGACTACACAGCTACGTTAGAGTAAATTTGTAAACCATTTGTGATTTGCTCGACAGGGCATACTCGCGAAGATCAAGGCTCTATCAGCAAAGGCGTATCAGTGGAAGTCAATTTACAATGTACGTATGGGGTTATAAGAAGTTCCATCCTTATTTTCATAATTGAGATTATCTAGAATTAAATATTTCGCCTACATTACGGTTTCAGACGTTATATAACGCTGTATTGGTCTGCGAGATTTGCGAAAACGTAGGACAATCGGAGTTTCTAGAACAACTAGCGTCTTGCGATAACAATAAACTGTACGAGATGGCCCTTTATATGAACAGGATCATAGACTTTGATCTCTCCAAGTCTGAAGGGAAGTTTACTGTGAAAGCTGGAGTGGACTCCGAACTTGACATGAGTAAGGATAGTATTCTACAAGATAAAAATGAACTAAATATCTGTACCGATAACTTTCAACTTTTGCACAGAGAAACAGACAATGGCCTCCCTTCACTCATTAATGTCGGAGACAGCGAAGGTGGAACTGTCTCGACTGCCGGAGTTCATAGAGGAATGCAGTATGCTGTACATGCCCCATCTAGGCTACCTACTGGGAGTGAAGGCCTGGGCAGAAGTCTTGACGATGGAGCAGAAGGAACTTCCGGATATGAAGTTTATGGTAACATCAGAAGCCATGGTTCTGTTGCACATTTCTACCAATCTATTCTTTAATTTTGTGAACAATTTATTACAGTTTCAAAACAACGATTATATTCACTATAAAAGCAAAGGATGCGAAGGTAAAATAAATACAATAAATTCATAACATAACTAACTTAATTATCTTGTAATAAACTTTTTTTAACAATGATATTGCAGAACTAGATGTAAAGATCGGAGACACATACCCTGAGATAGTGGCGCATGAGACACGGATCATGATGAGATTGACCACTGTCATAATTGAGAACCTTCACACACTTGCTGCTGTCATTGACAAGTGCGCTGAACTGGACTGGTGAATTTCATATTTAAATTTTGTTATCCGGCAAATTATAAGATCAACAGAAAGACAAAATTCAGTGTGTAACGCAAACCCAAAAATAACACCTGAAAAACATTCGTAATTCTAGCCTTATAGCGATCTCAAAAGTCTGCAAAGAGTACAACTGCGTCCGCCCCACCCTCTCTGAAGACAAGATCATCAGCATCAAGGGAGGCAGGCATCCGCTCCACATAGTGACGAGCGATAACTTCGTGCCCAATGACGTGGATAGTGGCGGTGATGCCGGGCTCATGAAGATACTGACTGGGCCTAATTCTAGCGGCAAGTCGGTCTATATGAAGATGGTTGGTAAGAAACATTTTGTTTAGAGAAAAAGTATTATTACAACATAACAAGAAACAACAAGACACAAGTTACAAGAAAGAAGATAAGTATTGTATTTATAAACTAAGCTAAACTCCTTTGAGATTTTATCAGTGTACAGGAAAAACAAAATAGTGCCGCACACGCCACCTTGTGTTACACTGTCCCTTTGCAATCAGTTGTTTCCAGGTTTGATAGTGTACCTCGCACACATAGGAAGCTACGTGCCCGCGGAGTCAGCGACCATAGGAGTGGTCAGTCACATCCACTCGAGGATACAGTCAGCCGAGTGTGTGGCGGCGCACATGTCCGCCTTTCTGATAGACTTGAGACAGGTGAGAGTTTAGCTGAAGCCCTAGATAAATTCTATTCAAAATAGAAATTATCCGTTGACGCTTTCTAGGAAAAATTGTATGCTTTTGTGGTAATTGCAGCGCCTATAAATTGACCATCAAGAGATACGGTAGGTTTATAATTTGTTTATGAGAGCATTTTTATGCACGTGCTTTTATGTCCTTTCCTGTATTGAATTATATTTACCAACTATTTGATCAGCTCAACACTTGATCACCACGGATTAAGGTAGATTCATAATGATTCGATTTGCACATAGTGTTTCTTTCCAGATGTCTGTATGCCTTCGCGAATGCGGCCCTCGCTCCCTGCTCATCATAGACGAGTTCGGTAAAGGCACAGCGCGCGCAGACGGGCTGGCTCTACTAGCCGCCTCTCTCAACACTCTGCTGTTTCGGGCAGAGGACTGCCCACATGTGTTTGTGTCTACGCACTATCTGAACATTAGGGAATACGTAGCGGATACTCCGAGTGTTAAGTCCTTGGTAAGTTGGTATTGAAAATAGTAAATCTCGATGTGATCCTATAGCGTCCTGAAATGTGTTCTTTTCCTTTAAAAGCGTCATGCGTCTGTAGGTGGAAGTCATTGTGTCAAATAAATGAAATAAATAATGCTGGACGATCCACACAACATCACCTAGCCCCAAAGTAAGCAAAGCTTGTGTTATGTGTACCTATTACTTATAGATAGGTACCTATTTTTTATTATAAATCGGTGCATAGAAATCATACAAAGACACAAATAGAGTTTAATTTAAATGTGGACGGACGAATTAGAGACTGAAGATCAGATTAATTTAGTGAAACTTGATGTTAAGATTTAAGAGAAAGTAACGAGTAAATGCCTGAAGACAAAATAGTAGCAAAACATATTGTGCCGACCTTGAATGATACAGCAATAAGGCAGAAGGGAATGAATGTATTCCTCAGAGTTTCGAGCACATGGTACAAGATGGCGAGCCAGTATTCCTGTTCCGTACATGCGAAGGCTCGGCGCAGAGCAGCCTGGCGCACGCGGTCGCCGCAGCCAGCGGGATCGACGCGCGGCTCGTGGCGAGAGCACGGGCTGTTATGGACAGTATCAAGGTAGGAAAGAGCAAAGAGAGATAGATAAAATAATATTTTATAAAAGCATACTTTTCATCAATGTAGAGTGTTATTAAATCCTAATAAAGAAAATATTAATTTTGACGTTTCTAAATGTCCTGTACGGTCGTGTTGGAAAAAGAACTGTGTATTGAACCATATTGTAAGACCGTGTATCTTTAGTGTATAACATGATGTTTAAGACTCACCCAGAAGCGTGCAGCAGGTAGTCCCATGTGAAAAGAGGTATCCTTCTATTGGCTGTTCAATAAATCTCTTGAATGTTTATATTTCTTCTTTTTCATATTATTCATATTGAAGAGTTTGTACCTACCTAATCTGAATCGAAAACATAATATTATTTTATGATCTTGTGTTGTTGTAGCTTTATATTGGATTCTTAATTACTTAATTGATTTCTATTTCAGAATAACACAATTCCACCTGAAAACAAGAAGATAACCTCAAAAATAAAGGTCAGCATAGAAGACATAAAAAACCAGTTACTTAGAGACGACATTTAGTTTATTTCAATAAAATTCGTTAAAACTGATATAAACCTGATATTCATACTTAGCTTTAGCTCTATAATAATAAATTATATCAAAAAAATAACTAATACATTCTCTTAAATACGATAAATGTCAAACATTTATAAAAGCTGGAATGCCTATTACATTTACATAATTGTCAGGAAGCCACACAAAGTTTCAATTAAAGCACATTTAACAACATAGCAATGCACAAAATTTAAAAACAAAATATAATAAAATAGGAAGTATACAACATTTATTTACATAAAAAAATAATTTACGATCTCAACACCTTCCACAACGAACAAATGCACAACATATACTTTACTTAACATTGAGCTATTTGGCATTTAGGCCATTACATTACATACAATGATACATACATATACTTTCCTCTAAGTACATTACCTATTCTTTGAGATTTTTAATCATCTGGATATTTATTTAATTTGTTAGCTATTTCGCATTCATTTAAGTATTATTATTTCGGTATAAGAACGATCGATTGACACAGAATATGCTACAAGTTGGCCCATTTCTTGGCCAAAGAGATTACTTACGTTACAAAATGCAAAAACTCCTTCATTCCATGATCTTATCGAAACATTCATCTTGGCGAAAGCACCATACTTTACATAGTTATGGCCTCAACATTTTTATAAATGCCTTCGATACAAATATAGTAATCTGATGTGACAACGCCAGTGATAGACTATTTTAAAATAAAAACCTTCGGGAAAAAGAAGACAAACTAGGTACCTACATATCTTTTAATTCTGAAGATTTCTGATGTCAACTTTATCAATGGATATCAATAAGACAATCATGGGACAAAGCTCAGAGGCACATTATTATCTCGTTTTGAAAATAATCTATCCCAATTGTTTAGCACGGTCTTACAGAAATAAAATTAATTGATTCGGATTCTAAGCAAATTTTCTTTGTACGCGTTGTCACATCAAAAACGCCGGCATCTATACCGTGCAACATAAACGGCAGACATGCAGTGCCTTCTCTACATGGTCTTCATCTGCAGCATGAGGTCTTCGAGCGAGAGCTCCGAGGCAGCCACGGCGCCGCCCGTGCTGGACTCCGGAGTACTGTCGGCGATCGGGATGCTGTATGCCACCTGGGAGGAAAGGAATTGCTGGTGTATGCATGAAAATGGGGACAAAAATGTGTAAATCTAAAGTATGGAATTCCTGACAGAAGAATTACAGAACGAACGACGTATTCAATACCACTTGTGACACACCAGTGGTCTCAAGTCTAACTAAAGATTAATGAACTTCATCAACCAAATCCAGAGTCAACACATTACTGGCAAATAAATTATGCTAGACAGTTTAACACTTTCAACACAGCATAGTAGCATTCTCATGAATTCTAAAACGCTGTTCCATCATTGATTACACTTTTTGAACGAAAGGAAACTTACCGAAACTCCTTCCACTAAGTTTAGGTTAGACGTGTCCTCCTCTTGAGGAGTGTTCTCGTCGACTAAGCTGATGCCTGCAAACAAAGAAGAACATATTGAAAACAATCAAATTATATCTCTAGCACTTCATTATCATCATCTTAGCCGAAAAACATTCACGGCTGAACATCCCCAACACTCGAGAGCTTTAGGCCCCAACGACCATCAGTTCTGAGAGCCATGAGCCCGCTCACTACCACTTGAAATACTTTTAACACTCAACTCAATACGTAAATACAGGTGACATTGTGAAAGACAAACTCTGCGGCGCTATAGCCACAGGTACCTACACCTGAGAGTAAGACCGAGTCCGACGTACCCCATTCATTGTCAGCATGCAGCGGCGCGGCGTCCTCCGTGACTTCCGTGGCCACCTCCACGACCGCAGGCCGCGCCAACACCTCGGCCTGGCGCGCGCGGCAGAAGCTGTCGTCGCATTGGGGGTTGGGCTGAAGGCATAAACATAATATTAACCGCGGGGGCCATTTTTACAAAAGACACTGTCACTGATCCTTCACGAAAGAGCAGCTTCTTGCAGGTAACCCCTAATTATGTGGCACATGATCCTCTGGCATAAATATCTTTCTATCTAGTTTACAAATAAATTATCATAATTATGTTATTCACATTCACCTCAGTACCTATTGCGAATATTACGATGTAAGTACACATCGTAATATTCGCAATAGGTACTGAGGTATTAGATATTAGAATTTTTATTATTATTCTACTGTGTGTATACTTAACTAGACTATACTTAAATTTACTCAAAATCTTAGTCGTGTAGAGACCGACTTCGCTAAGGACTGTATAGACACGGTTTATAAAAAAAATTAAGCTTTCACGATTTGGTACCAATTAATTACGCTTCATCTCTGATATAAGTTTTTAATCAGTTTATGAAACAGGATCGAATGGCACCAAAAAAGTTATCGTGTGAAATGCCTATTTTTTGCTAACTGTACATATTTATGAAAATCTGAAGGATGGGGATAAAAATGTATCCAAAAAATATAGATAGGCTCCTAAGACCATTTGCCTGTAGCTACACCGGTTAAGGTACCTCCCCTTACTGCCAGTCCAAAAAATCCACCCTATACAGTGTTACAGGAAAAATCGTGCTAGATCCGTTAACGGCGTGGAGTACCCATCGTTTCTGACTTATTTCACTATGAAACACCCTACCCTAAACTTAACCCTTTTCGAGATATTCGACTTTTAATTTTTTTATTGAATTTTATTGAAATTATTTTGTGTATCTTATTATTATTATTATTGCATTTTTACATGTGTAATAAGATGCTTTAGGACGTCAATCATTAAAATAGTGCATAAGTTAATTGAATAGACCGTAGTAGACAAGTGAAAGTTAAGAAACAAAAAAAAATATTAGAAAGTTTATTTTTCTCTAAGAGATATCTAAAAAAGATATTATGGCAATTGTTGGGCAGATGTTTTTTAAAATATCTACGTTTCATCAGCTATCTAACAAGGTATAACAATCTTGAGAACAAACAATAACAATCTACAAGAAAGAGTAGCCAGCATGATATTCCTAATCTAGATCTAAGTTTAATAGTTTTGGCGCTGTTCGTGCATAAACACTCATCTTTACAAATTTTCGCCTGCCATCTATTGGAAGAATGAAAGGTGAGTTGTTTACCTTGAGAGTCATCATAGGGAAGAAGTCTGTCAACGCACTGTATCCCAAGTAGTAGCTCACTGTGCCGAAGCCGAGCAGGAACTTCAATGTGTTCTGTACTGTAACACAAAATAAATTAAAATACATACCTACTTATGGTTCCCACCCTGGAGCACAGAGCCAGAACCTGTATATTGGGCTACAAATGTTGTTAGCCATTAAACTGAGGATGCTGTTGTTCGACCGTCTAATTTTGGTCCACAATGACGCAATACGAGATCTGATGATAGCGAAAAAGTCCGGTTTTTATTTGTACCTACTTATGCACGTTGGTAATTGAAAAGTGGGCTTAATGAAATCGGGACCTGACTGATGGCCTTTCCACATATTAAACAATCTCATTTTTTGCCCAATCGGCAGTTGAATTTGGACATTTCTCCAATTCCATTGGGAACAACCATAAGTTATAACTAAAATATATTGTGGCATATTTTTGCTAAACATAGGTTCAGCATTAGACGTATAGTTCGGCTATGATGCCGGAATCCGAGAGTCATTTGTTTTATTCTGTTGTCTCAAAGCAGTGTTTTGTTTGTTTCTGACTTCAGAAACAAACAAAACACTGCTTTGAGAGAGTGGTATTACCTAGGAAGCCAGCAACAATCCCCATGGTAGTGGGCAGGCTGGCTGCGCAAACGCCTTCCTTCTTCAGCGTACGCTCGTCGATCTTAGAGGCCACTACCAGCGGCGGAGCGCACTGCAAACAATAAACATTGCGGAATTCATTTATCTATTCGATAATAGACGCGCAAGTCGAGCAGCATGCGGTTGTATTTGAATCACACAGAGATGAGCTTATGGTCATTGCGTCACTTTTTTCAGCTTGTTAAGTATTGTATTGTAACCAGTTGTCGAGTTTATTCTTGAAGGCGTTTATCGATGTGACTGATATACCGTCTCCTGGTAACAGGTTCCAATTGAAACCTATTCATCATCATCAGCTCATCAGCCCGTATACGTCCACTGCTGAACATAGGCCTCCCCCAAACGACGCCACAAATAGCGGCTCTGAGCCGCCTCCATCCATCGACTTCCTGCGACCGCTACAATGTGACGTAAAGGCCCCATTTATGAAGTCAGAATCGGCTTATGTCACGTAACCAGCGGGAGACAAGTACATATTCGAATCAATGCGAATGGTTGATTTCGCTCTGGTCTGAGTCGGCGGGAATGCAATACTAAGCTGATCAGAATAGGTTTTTTTACTATATTATTGTATAGAAGTAAACGGCGTCGACGTGGAGCTACGATATCCCTAAGAGCTATAGATAGTCTATGCTTTTACAGGTACCATAAAACCATTAACACAACCGCCGACAGAAACTAGTAAGCTAGAAAGTGTAAACTTACAGCGAAACAAGCAGTCTCCCCTGGAATAATGAACTGTATGTGCCCCGACACAGCATTCTCGCTGACCCCGGACTCAAACCAGCGCTGGCTGAGCTCATTGCAGGCTGTGTTAATCGCCATGCGAGCCTCAAAGTTGTCCACACAGCTTAGGACCAGATCAACTTGGCTATTTGATAGGCTGCCAGTTCTGAAGAAAATTTATGAAGGTATTATATAGTTATTTCATAATTAGATGACCAGCCAGTGGCTAATATGTCCCACACACAGTGGTATTCCTATAATATTTTTGTCCGTGATTATCTGTCATGTAGGGGTGATGAATTGTAAAGGATACCTTAAGAAACTATTGTGTCACATGGGATGAGTCAGGAGGTAGTTGATGCCATTCTTAATACAGTGTTTGTTTGATAAGCCTTTGAAGTTATAGGTAACTGTTATAAGACTATGTGAAAAATCTAGAAATCCATTAATCAAATACCTTCAGCACTTACTTGATAGCATCGCAGAACTTCTGGAAGTTATCCATTGTAGTGATATTATAGTTGTATCCCTCGATAACAACATCTGGGTTGATACTCTGAAGCGTAGCAGCCGCCGCCATGACTTTGCTGAGCCCGGCCTGGTGCGGCTGGAAGAACAGCCGGTTCATGTTGGCTAGCTCCACTTTGTCATAGTCAAAGAGGATCAGCTTCCCTATGCCACAGCGAGTCAGCATCTCAGCTGTGACACTGCCCACTCCCCCAACCCCTACTACGATCACTGTGAGATCACGTATCTTTTCGTAGTTCTCTACAATACCCATCCGCTTCAACGCCATCAAACGACTGGAAGAAATAGATTAGTATAGAATCAATAAAATAGTTGAATGACTTTGGTAGAGGAATGTGATATAAATAAGTAAGTTGCTTGTGTTTTGATTTGGTTCATTATTAATTTCAATTAATTTATTTGATAGTCTTTTATATGTGTACAATTATTTTCATTTTATTTTATATAATTTTTAATGTTAAGTAACTATGGTAATACGGTAATTGGTTTCTTATAATCGTGTTAGTAACTAAATAAATAAATAAATAGCAGCCTGAGCAATGTTTTTAGGGAATTGAATATTATAAATAAAAATCAGAAAAGCATAGCAATCTCATTGTGGTACCATATTGGTGAGGTGTTTTCAATGTTGAGGCATTTGTTGGACCACAGGGACATTATAGATTGTTCTTGATTAATTTTCACGGTAAAATTATGCGATTTCTTAGGGCTAATGGAACAAAACAGTGCAAAATATACAAATCACCTATAGGGATTGGAGTCGACGACTTCAGTCGACATGACTGCGATTTTCTGCCTAGCAGGGGCCGCGGTGCCGAGCGCCACAGCTAGCTTCCCTTCTAGCTCACTGATCTTCTTTTGTAGTTCTTGGACTGAAGCCATTTTCAACGTTTTATTCACCAAATCAAAGAAATAATATCACGCACTTTACCAAAACTCAAACAACTGACATATGGCAAAACTCGCCCAGCTGACGATGACGTGTGACGGATGGTGACAGAGGTGTGTCTATTTGTCAATGTCATTTTGACGTCTTGCAAAAACTTATGTGTCGTTTTTATTCAGATTTTGTAGTGCTAGATTCTCTCCAATTTTGTATCACTCGTTAAAAAAAGCAAGAACTGCCAAATTTGACAGTTCTTGCCTTAATTATCGAGTGATTTATTAGCGTTCATCGTCGTGGCACTTGCTTAGCTAACTGTTGCTTTGTGGCAATTTAGGCAAGCCAATTGTGGAGCACAGTACCAACAGGGCTATTTAGATTCTCCGCTACCGAGTCATCGACACGGAGCCTGACACAGATTCGCGCGAAATCCAAATATTTTGCGGTTTTTAATATTTTCTGTTTTCTGCAAGGAACTAAATTACCAGAAAAGTAGTTTTCCACAAATCATAGACCATTTTCTGTTAACCCATTTACGTACAATAAAGGTCCGCTTACGACGCAGAAGGTTGCGGGTTTGATTCCCACCTTGGGACAAATTTGTACGATCTGCAAATATTTAATTTTGTTTCAGGTGTTCTATGTATTTTCTTGTTATTATAATAAAAATTATATATCTATGTAAGTATATTTTTATTTAAAAAATATATTAATCTATATTCTCATTAATAACAAATCACTTGCCCCCGTTGTTGTTAAACCCCGTTAATAGTTTACGGGAGGTAATGTTGAGGTATTCATCGTGTGTATAATATAATATAATTGTATTATGTATATCAGTTATCTAGCACCCATAAAACACTGCTTACTTTGGGGCTAGATGATGCTGTGTGGATTGTCCAGCATTATTTATATATGTATTAGTATTTTAACCGCACACGCAGAACATTAAAAGTTATATTTTATCTTACTAACGTGAAAATCAAGAGAAAATGGCAGAAAATAGGGCTTTATATCTAGTAACAAATAACTCCGATTACTCAGCTGAGAAGTGGGACGACGACGGTTCATCCAGTCACGAGTCACGAAGATGATGCCGAACAACTATTTTACTAACCGACTTCAAAAAAGGAGGAGCTTCTCTCTCAATTCGTCTGTATGTTTTTATATAACGACATGTCATATTTGTTACTTTTGACAGACCATTCATAGTGATTTCGGTTTGTACGTCATCTATGAGACGTCACACGTGACGTCGTCGTCGTTGTTGCGCTCACGGTAATACGGAACGCGTGTAGCGTAATTCGGAATGCACCCATGTTCCTTTGCCTTGCAATGCAGTCACAGTGCCACAGCCGTTGTAGGTAGGTCAAGTTAGATCACAGATTTAGCCTAAGCACGATTATTTACGATACCTACATGCATGTAGATTGGTTATTGGTGTTTTCTGAGATTCTAGTGGCTCCGTCTATTTATCTGATGTTCTTGCCTTCCATATTATTAGACGACCTCTGTGGCGCAGCGAACGAAGGTCCGCCTGCGCCGCAGGAAGTGGCGGGTTCGATTCCCGCCTCGGGACAAATGTACGATCTGCAGATATTTGTTCCAGTATTATTTATAATAAATTCTCACCTACAGCCAAAATTACCTCATCCGTGAAAGAAAGTGCAGCTACCCTTGCAACCTAAAATTGCTAAGTAGGTATAAATACTTACCTAAAATACCTACCTACCTAATAGAAGTGTATATGAAATTGAGCTTTCTATTGGTCCATTGTCCGTCTAGGTAAAAACCTACCATAAACTCTACGTCGATCACATCACAGAACTTATGAATAGTCATGCATGGTAATCAAAATTGCAAAAACGTTTTGAAATGTTGAGACATTTCTTGTTCTATCAAAACACCCTTACCGACCTTTGATACCCACCTACCTCAACCTACCTAAATTACCCAAATGATGCAAAAGAACTGGTTCCATTGAGTAACCGAAGCCCTACTACGCACTCACGTTCATTAGTGACAGCGGGTCCCCGCGGGTGGAATACTCGTCAGTTTTTCGCTTAGATGCATCTGCATAGACCGTTGTTGTAGGTCGCATGAAACAGTTCCAAATTGAAACCGAACTGGCCGGCCGGAAAAATAAAAAATATTTTGGAAATCGAATAATTTCATAGATTTTTTAAGTGTGACTGTTTTTACTTTGTAATGTTATAAATGTGTTAATTTTCTATTAATTACTACCAATCTACTGCAATTAGGTAAGTAATTATCTACCTAAATACTTAGGTACTTTAAATTGTTATTTTCCACTTATACAAATAATTAATCAGGTTCCTACATACCTATAACCGATCACTTATAATAGAACAAACACGATAATTTTATGCAGTCGCCGACATAAAGAACCATCCAGCCCGTGCACCATATAGAGATTTTCTGGAATTCGAAGGGATTCGTGTCCTGCATACAGTAGGTACCTAAGTAAGACCATCTTTTGCGTATGTACTTCTATTTACCTTGGTACTGACCTAGTTTTTTTGTTGTGTTCTTGATTTAAGTAGGTACGTCATAATACAAAAAAAAATATATTTATTATGTGAATTGCCTAACGGTTGGATCCAGGATATGTTTTTTGTAGACTGAATTTCCATGGAAATTTTTATTGAAAAGTAAATCATGGACTTCGTTAGATGCCCATTTACTTAGGCTTTTCTCAAAACATAGGTACCTTTATTTTGTCAAAGTGGATCTTAACAAAATAAAGTGGGGGTAATGCCCATAAACCCTACGCTGGGCATGCGCGTTGGGGAGCACAGTTCAGTGTTTGAATTATTCTGTAGGAGGCGCTGCTGCCCCCCGGAGGGTATCCCTCGGTCTCCTCCTACTACACCCGCGGTAAGAGTAGGGTTGGTGCAAATAGGCCGGCACCACACGGCTATATAATAATTAATTGGTATTAAGTTAATAGGATGCATACCTAGGATGCCATCTAGGTATTCCCAAAAAATGTAAATCCTAGCTGACGTAAGTAATTTAAATTACTACCTATCAATAGAAAAAATATTTGAACGTATTATTTTACATCTTAATAAATTTTACCAACTTCGTCAATACACTTACTGATTCTAAATTAGGCATTATGTATTCAAAACATTCAAATACATAGCTATATTATTATTAACTAATAGTATTATATTATTTCATTATTCAGAATTGAAAAAATATTTCGCGATAGATACCTAACTATTATTAGTTACCGCAAATTATTGTATAAAAATTTTTTTTTAGGTTTTAACATATTAGCAAGCTCGTGGGCCTATTTACAAACAATTAATTCTATTCGTTCTTATAGATCAATGCGTCGTCGTTGAAATAACCTACTTTCGTAATCTACGTTTGATACGCGTAGGCTACAATCTCCGTTTGATACGCGTAGGCTACAATCTCCGTTTGATACGCGTAGGCTACAATCTCCGTTTGATACGCGTAGGCTACAATCTCCGTTTGATACGCGTAGGCTACAATCTCCGTTTGATACGTGTAGGCTACAATCTCCGTTTGATACGCGTAGGCTACAATTTCCGTTTGATACGCGTAGGCTACAATCTCCGTTTGATACGCGTAGGCTACAATCTCCGTTTGATACGCGTAGGCTACAATCTCCGTTTGATACGCGTAGGCTACAATCTCCGTTTGATACGCGTAGGCTACAATCTCCGTTTGATACGCGTAGGCTACAATCTCCGTTTGATACGCGTAGGCTACAATCTCCGTTTGATACGCGTAGGCTACAATCTCCGTTTGATACGCGTAGCCTACAATCTCCGTTTGATACGCGTAGGCTACAATCTCCGTTTGATACGCGTAGGCTACAATCTCCGTTTGATACGCGTAGGCTACAATCTCCGTTTGATACGCGTAGGCTACAATCTCCGTTTGATACGCGTAGGCTACAATCTCCGTTTGATACGCGTAGGCTACAATCTCCGTTTGATACGCGTAGGCTACAATCTCCGTTTGATACGCGTAGGCTACAATCTCCGTTTGATACGCGTAGGCTACAATCTCCGTTTGATACGCGTAGGCTACAATCTCCGTTTGATACGCGTAGGCTACAATCTCCGTTTGATACGCGTAGGCTACAATCTCCGTTTGATACGCGTAGGCTACAATCTCCGTTTGATACGCGTAGGCTACAATCTCCGTTTGATACGCGTAGGCTACAATCTCCGTTTGATACGCGTAGGCTACAATCTCCGTTTGATACGCGTAGGCTACAATCTCCGTTTGATACGCGTAGGCTACAATCTCCGTTTGATACGCGTAGGCTACAATCTCCGTTTGATACGCGTAGGCTACAATCTCCGTTTGATACGCGTAGGCTACAATCTCCGTTTGATACGCGTAGGCTACAATCTCCGTTTGATACGCGTAGGCTACAATCTCCGTTTGATACGCGTAGCCTACAATCTCCGTTTGATACGCGTAGGCTACAATCTCCGTTTGATACGCGTAGGCTACAATCTCCGTTTGATACGCGTAGGCTACAATCTCCGTTTGATACGCGTAGGCTACAATCTCCGTTTGATACGCGTAGGCTACAATCTCCGTTTGATACGCGTAGGCTACAATCTCCGTTTGATACGCGTAGGCTACAATCTCCGTTTGATACGCGTAGGCTACAATCTCCGTTTGATACGCGTAGGCTACAATCTCCGTTTGATACGCGTAGGCTACAATCTCCGTTTGATACGCGTAGGCTACAATCTCCGTTTGATACGCGTAGGCTACAATCTCCGTTTGATACGCGTAGGCTACAATCTCCGTTTGATACGCGTAGGCTACAATCTCCGTTTGATACGCGTAGGCAACAATCAATCCAAGGAATTTTGAAAAACGTACATAAACGTAGGTAGGTATCGTAGAAACCTATAACAAGCAGTAATAAACGGTTTATCCTGCTCTGCAGTTTATGTCGTTTCTTGTTACCTAAGTACCTTCTATAATTTTAACAAACTCTGGTCTCCGTTGAGACTGACCGCCCGCGCCGCTGTGGCCGAAAGGCGGCTAGGAAGAAAACATCATCGTAATCACTTCAGTTCAGTTTGACGGATTTATTTACTCAAATGAACAATGTTCACTCAAATGAGTAGGTACATACAATAATCTTACGTACTATCTTAATTAATAAATTTCAAATTACAACAGTTTGTTATTAATATATGTATATAACTTAATATTGAATTGAGAAATGGGGAGGCCATTTGTTTGATAACCAACTTTTCTCATTTCAACTTTAAGTTCAGGATTTTCTTACATTTCGTGGCTTACGAATTTCTTACATTACCTAGATTTTACTTTACTATTTTTACTTTTTTAAATAATATGTTTTATTGGTCAGCACCATTACATCTGTTCCACACCCACTACTGAGATGCCAGCTTAATCGGTCCTGCCGTGTGTGTAACCTCATGCCACCCAGAGTCTTCTGGCCACTTTAACAATATTCTAATCCATCTATGACTAAGCTCATTATCTCAGCCGAAAGTCCACTGATGGACCTACGGTTAAAGCGACGAAAACCTGCCTAAATTGTTACAAATAACCATAATGTGTCTTCGATACTTTTCCTCCTTATTTTAAATCCATTTTTTTCGTTATATTTTTTATCTACCGTTTACCTACCTTCTTTGTCGTGTATTTAATCATCGACATCATCAGCCTGTGCAACAATCCTTTTCCTCTTGCCATCAGTATAAGATGCAGCGAGCCTCCTCCTCCAACGAGCGCACCCCCCTGGTGCAGCCGACGTACGTCTTCGAATCCAGCCTGTCTCGCAGCTACCAGAAACGGCTGCGCCAGTTCCAGTGTGCCATATGCATCATATTCGTGTAAGTCACAATCAAACCACGCACGTTTTGTTCGTAATAAATAATAATAATCGAATATAATAATATTCTAATTTTTTGGCTGACAGCGGCAATATTTAAGAAACTTGCCTTTTGATCATTTTCTGATCAACAAAAAAAATCCGCTAGAGCTGCCCACTGAAATATCAGCCCTATATTTTTGTTTAATTTTGGTCTTCGTTCCCTTCGTTTTTACCCAGTGGTCCGGGCCCTACCATTATGTTAAACTTACGGTTAGAAA
Source organism: Eupithecia inturbata (assembly GCA_963662085.1). NCBI lineage: Eukaryota > Metazoa > Arthropoda > Insecta > Lepidoptera > Geometridae > Eupithecia > Eupithecia inturbata. Next base: position 886,352 of record OY759177.1, read on the forward strand.
TCATTGAACCTTACAACATTTTCAAATGCATCTCTTTCTTTATTTTTATATGTTGAAGAAGGAAAAACGAATAACCATCACATAGAAAAAAGCCACAACAAACCGCTTACTCGTTTCGAATATAAGTCTTACGTCAGGTCAGGTCAGGTTTCCTGCCGCTAAACAATTTTCAAAATGAAAGCTTTAAGCTGCCTCTTTCCATCCACAGAGCTATCCTAGGCATAGCCCTGCTTGTCACCGTTTCCTACAACCTAGCGGAAACCATCGACGATGACTCCAACACTTCAGGCTTGCAGCCGGTATCGCCTGCAGTCCCCATGCAGCTTTTGACTGCTCCCCGACTAGGGGTGATCTCTCCGGAACACCAGGCGTTCTTGAAGAAGAAGTGGCCTTTGAAAGGTTGGTGCTCTACAGGCTCTACCTACAGCGAATAAGTTTACAGACTAAGAGTTAGATCTAGAGAAACCACAGAAGTAAAATTAAGCCGCTTCGGTGACTCAAAGAACATGTGGTTACTGGAGAAATACAGTTATGTACTTTCCGCAAGGTATCTAATATTGTCTCTTAAACTCTACCTACCTTTACCAATGTTTACTCCTATTTGATGATAATTTTCTCCTTTTCTCGTCTTCTCTTTCTACTTTGCTATTAGCAACATACCTACATTTCACCGACTCTTTATTACAGAACAACCACCAGCGAAGTGGGGTGGCGACCCCCCGTCCCCCACCGACATAGCCTCCGCTGTCAAAAGAGGCAAGGCGGCTGTGTCAGAGCTTCAGAAGATAGAGAAGACTAGAAAGCCCTTACCAAAGGGGACTCCTGCCAGCAAGGCGCAAAGAGCAGCCGCTACTTCGGAGGATGTGAAGCCTTTGGCAGATTCTGCTTATGGAGTGGAGGAGGCTACTAGGGCCTTGCTGAATGGGTAAGTTTTTTATCCTATCTTATCTTAGCACTATTGAAGTAGCGTTTTGTGTAGTTTTTGATTAGAATAAAATGTGAAGGTTATGCAGCTCTATATATGTATTTGAATACCACAAATTGTCCTTTACGGCATTGGTTTAATGTACTGTTTTATAAATCCTCATTGTTTAACTTGTCATAATCGTTATGGACTCATAGGTAGAGCTTAACGAAAAAAGAAGGATAAGGTCCAAAATGCAGAGCCGGACGTGCCGCAACATTGGATCTGGCTCTTGGATTGGTTTTTTATAAAAAAATATGCCGGGTCCGTCTCAAAATTATATAAAATCGTCACATTCGTCACATCATCTGCGACCTTCACATTTAAAGTTACCAAAATGCCTACTTAAAAAAACATTTACTAGTCACTAATTTACAAAAAAAAAATTATGATTAAACCGGTTCAGAATTATTATTCTAAATGCGAATAATTAAAAATGTAATTAAATTTACATTTACTTAATATGTAAATTTGAATAGATTCTAAAGCTTCATACTTGAAAAACAGCTCTACATTTTGTACCCACACTTCCTTAGCCTTACACTAATCTATCTATTATATATAATTGTACCCACACTTCCTTAGCCTTACACTAATCTATATATTATAATAATTGGCCCTGCCTGTTTTACCATATAAGTCATGAAATTAATTTTCCACTACAGATATAAAAGACGTCAATCTAGTTATGGTGCTAGGTACGTACTTTTCTACCAGACAACGCAAGAAGGGTAATGTTTAGTAAATTAAGATTTCACTGCACAATTAATTCGGTCCAGTAACTGACTGAGAGTAATTAATGCACTTTATGTAAATAATCATTATTTATGTAGATAGTTTGAAGTTTCAAATAACTACAGTCTTTGTCGACCAACTTATCTAATAACCACAAAATATCCCCACATACCTACAATAAAATTTAAATTCATTATTTTAAATTTTATTGTAATGTAATGACCCGCCGTGGTAGACTATTGGACTGCCGTAGTTAATAGTAAGCTATAGTTATTTTTCTGGTTTTCTGTCACATTCCATGATTTCAAAACACCAAAAATATGTATAATTCTTTTCAAATAAAACTACATATGTATATGCATTACCATTTTCTGCCCGCGGCTTCGAACTCGTTTCTATGGAAACGTTGAAAGGTTATTTCTATCCCATGAGAACTGATTTATGGGATAAAACGTAGCCTTTGTTTTATTCCAGGCCTAGAACTACATCTACAGCAAAATTTTAGCCTGATCCGTTCAGTAGTTTTGGCGTGAAGAGGTAACAAAGATCCATCCATCCATTTAGATGGATGGATGTTGATGCAAACTTTCGCATTTATAATATTAGTGTGATGTCTCACTACTGAGTACATAATTTGATTGTTTTCAAAAAACTAAAACTTGACTTGGAATCCCTTCGTTTTAAACAGTTTTTAAGTTTTGCAGCACAAATACTATAATCCATCGGAAATAAAAAAAATATAGGGTCACCTCAGGATTATCTTCTATATTTACAATTACAAAAGAATCATCCAAATTGGTCCACAATTGACGAACATACATAAAAACATACATACAGCCGAACATAGATCCTCCTTCTTTTTTAGAAGTCAAAATGTCCCGTTTTGATTAAAAACGGGACATTTTGACTTCTATTTTGTAATCTCAGCATGACCCTCAAACTGTGATATTAATCAGGAACAGACAATGTAAGTAGATGAAGATATCATGTGCATTGATTAATATGTAGAGGTAGAGCATCGTGCACTCAGCTCGTCTCGTCTCGCAGGTACCCTACTAGTACAATAGTAGGTATCGAGATCGGTGACTCTGTTTAACTGGCGCGGCGCGCGGCGCGGCGGGGCGGCGGCGCCGGCGGGCCGCATGTCCGGCCCTCTTGCATCGGACATTTACAAGGGGACATACAGCTACATTGTTTGTTGTCAGTATTGATTGAGTGCCATTTTGAAAAGCTTTTGCAATCTCAAACCATAAAGGTCCTGCCTGACAAAAAAAATTACAATTCAATAATAAAAACAAATTAGGTCTAGTATTTACAATTGAAACAATTAAGCTAACTGCAGACTGGTGCAAACAATCTACAGGTAGCTCAACTGATCCATACCAGTCGGAAGCGTATATTATTATATTATATAGTATATTATTTCCTTCTGGAGGACTTGACAGGTCTAATCAACCTGATGTTGTCAGGCCGAGTTAACAGCGAGATCACAGAACTCCTATACGGTGCGAACCTTTGTGCCCTAAAAAAGAAGGATGGCGGTATAAGACCCACAGCCGTGGGCTGGGCACCACATACCGCCGCGCCGCCTTGCGGCTAAAGTCTGCTGTCGGCAAGAAGCCGACTATTTAGGCGACTATTTCCGACCAATTCAAATAGGCTTTGGTTCGCGAGGCGGATGTGAGGCCGCAGTACATTCCCTTCGTACATTTTTAGACCAAAATTATGGGGAGGTAATTCTGAAGGTAAACGTCAAAAACGCTTTCAATTCCACAGGGGCGCCTTGCTAAAAGAAATTAAAGACAAAATTCCAGAAATTTACTCTTTTCTCTGGCAATATTACGGTTCGCAAGCTCAATGTTTGGTATTTGGATGACGGAACATTAGGTGGAGAGGTAAACACAGTTTTTGATGATTTAAAAATCATCACAGATGAATTTCGAAAAATAGGTTTGGAAATTTGTCGAGCGATATAAAAAGTGCGAGCTTTTTATATCGGTCTCTTGTGTAGACAAAAACAATATAATTGAAAAACTCAATAATTTGGACCCCAACATAACAGTTGTAGATATGTAAATGTTCACTTCGCCTCCTTGGTTCACCAATTCTTGATGAGTCTTTTCAGTCCTTTGTAGATGAGAAAATTCAAAATTTCAACAAAACTTCGGACAGACTGCTCAAAATTAATAGCCTTTTTATGGCTTTTACAATATTTCGATTTTGTCTTTTTGTACCTAAATTTACGTATTCTTTGAGATGTATGTACTCTATCATCGGTTTTGAATGTCGATTTAGATGACAAGGCATGGTCGCAGGCATCCCTGCCTATCAAATTGGGAGGCTTAGGTATACGCAAAATTTCAAGTGTAGCCCTTCCAGCGTTCCTGTCTTCCGTCTACAGCACTAGTTCTTTAGTTGAAAAAATGTTAAAGTAATTTTGTTTGCCTGGAATTTCATTAAAAGTTTTAGACGAAGCTCGAACGGCTTGGCATAGTGCTTGCCCCAATGCTGCTCCTCCAAAATTTCTTTTGCCACAACGGCAATGGGACGGGCCTCTGCGTGAGTTAACACGGAATTATTTGTTACAAACGTGCTCCAGCTCTGCGGATCGTGCCCGTCTCCTGGCCGTTTCTAAATGCGAGTCAGGACATTGGTTGCAAGCATTTCCTTCATATAACACTGGCACTTTATTGGATCCCGTAACTTTCCGTATCGCAACATGTCTTCGGTTGGGTGCAATGTGTTGCGCGCCTCATCAATACCAGTGCGGTACTGCTGTCGAACAGCTTGGTCATCACGGGTTATCGTGTACTAGGGCCGCCAGTGGGATTTATCGTCATGCCAGCCTTAACGACGTCATCCGGCAGGCCTTTGTCACCGCTAACGTACCAGCTATTCTCGAACCGAATGGTCTGTTGCGTGACGATGGTAAGAGGCCCGACGGCATGACACTAGTCCCATGGGAGTTGGGGAGGCCCATTGTGTGGGAAGCTACATGCGTCGACACACTTGCGCCTTCCCATATTGCAAGGACATCCGTAAGGGCTGGTGCGGCGGCAGATTTGGCCGAGGATCTCAAGAGACGTAAATATGCAGGTCTCGACAGAGCCTACACATTTGCTCCCTTTGGGGTCGAGACCCTGGGTCCGTGGGGTACCGAGGCTCTCCGGTTTTTTAAAAAGTTATCTGAGCGTCTGGTCGACGCGACGCGTGACCCGAGAGCTGGTGGGTATCTGGCGCAGCGCATCAGCATTGCCATACAGCGGGGCAATGCAGCAAGCGTCATGGGGACGCTTCCGACTGGTTTTGATATAGATCAGTTGAGCTACCTAAAGGTCCTTCGAAATCTCAAGATCAATTCTATAAATAATCATCTAAGTAAGTAAATACCTATAGCAGATTTTCTGTCCACATGTTGTCAGAGTAATGGCAAATTTAGGCTTGTAAAGGTTGTTGAATCATTCATCAAAGAAAGTTTGCAATGACTCAACTTAAGTACTTACCTTTCGTTCACCACCAAATAAATAATAAACAAGCGTTACCTTACGGAAATCCATTTTCAAATATCTTACAAGGACTCTATAGAAAGGTATAGCCGTCCAAAGCTATCAAGATCGTGGTCTATGAAGCCTAAATATCTGCAACAGCATCTGAAATTAGGACAGTAATCCGACACCTCGGAAACCGACACCACCGCAGTACGGCTTCGTACCGCGCCGCTGGCCACCGACATCAATCCATGTCTCAATCGATACTGCTAATGCCAGTTAATAGGACACTGACCTGGATAGGCCAATTTGATCTGTTAGCCAACCTAGGCCACAGTCTATTGTTAACAACTAGTTCTACAGTTAACAGCATAACAATGAATATTTTGTTAATAACCGGGACATATCAACGCAGTAAAACCGCTTTTCTTTAGAATACATTTTTGTCGTAAAAGGTCGCTAAATGTCTTTATAGGTAGGTACTGTAGATAGATATAAATCCAACCTAACAATGTAAAGGTTTCTTGTTCACTTCTAATACTTTACCTTAAAAATATTGAACTGTGAACTGAACAAAAACTCAGGTTGGTCTCTTGTAGTTTTCCGTACGTAAAAGTCCTGTGCGGTCTAAATGAAATAAAGCACTTTGAATTTTAAGCATTCTTGCAATTCTTTCGGGGTTTAAATCAGATTTCACTTTTAATAATAGATAGCTATACATATATATCAATTGGGGTTGCATCGAATTGCAAAGCACCTGGAAGAAAATATAATTACCCAATTCTAGAGGTGCTGCACTACGCTGCCTTTTCATTAAAATGAGCATCAACTCTCTGATGGAAAGGCAACAATGTACAAAACTGCAAAAGGGCTTAACTCAAGGCTTAAGGTTTTTGGATTCGTGTAGAGACAAATTTAGGGAAGTAGGTGTGATGACAATGGTTGGAGAATTTAACAACAAGAAGTTGAACATTCTATCAGAATTTACTTTATGCTAGAAATAATTTACATAATCCTAAGTATGTTAGGAATGGACATGTTTACAATACAAGACATAAAAATAACTTAGTTGTCCCAAAAACAAGATAAACTAAAATTTCAAAAAGTTTTGTTTGCAATTCAATCAAATTATACAATATGTTACCAATTAATGTAAGATCTATGTCTAATATGAAATTTAAATTGTTTATCAAGAAGCTTGTATTATGAATTTTATTTTGTTTTTTGAAATGTATTGAATCTGTTTGACTTGACTAAGTGTTCCCTGTGACCCTATAGTATGAATTAAATAAATACATAACTCTACAGTCACCTAGTGTACAGAAGCATAGCATTCCTAAATTTCTAACAAAACTTTTACTAATATTACCACTTCTCTAACTTTCAGGACAGATCTCTCCGACCGCGACGGCGGCGCTGGCGTCGGTCCCCCGATCAACGGGACCTTCCTTGAGCCCCCGTACTGCTCGGATGTCCCCCCACCATGCCCGGACACTAAATATCGGTCGCAAGACGGGACTTGCAACAATCTGGCTAATCCTCACAGATGGGGGGTTTCCAATATACCCTTTCGGAGGGTGCTGCCTGCTGATTATGCTGATGGTACGTCTTTGTTTTATATTGCTGGGCTATTCAGACCGCATCATCTAGCCTCAAGCAAAGCAGAGTTGCGAGAGAAAGAGTTTGTTGTTCTGAATTAGTCCAATTCATACACCTTCATAATTAGGTTTATTTATTTATTTATTTTATTTGGTACACAAAACACATAACAAGCATTAACAATAATAGAACACAAAAATCTGAGAAAATATGAAATGGCTTGACACGTAACACTATCAACAAATAATTAGGTATATTGAGTAGAAATGTAAACAAAAGCTTAGATTGGTTTGAAAACCAATCTAAGCTTTAAGTAAAAGGTATGTATTTAATGGTGACTTTAGGATACAGTGGCTATGTTGCTATCACAAGCATCATTTCCCCTGCAGTTTGAATGGAGGATGTCCTTAGCAGTTTTAACAAAACCATGCAAACTAGGACAAAATATGTCCATCACTATATGCGACTTTGATAGCTCATTATACTGGCGACACACTCGACAGTGGGTTGTAAAAAGAAATGTTATTTTTATAAGTTAGTAATGAAAATAAATTAGAATGATTTGATCTACGGGCGCTAAATTTAATATTCAGAGAAACATGCGACAGCCATTCGGGAGAATCAATAATAGAATGCATGATTTCTTAATATATAATTAATTTTATCATTGATGTGAATCGACAGCGGTTTTCACATTTATAAGTTACTAGCTGCAGCCCGCGGCTTCGCACGCTTTTTTCCGGAATAAAAGGTAGCCTATGTCTGGCCTGAGATACCAGCTACCTCGCTGCAAAATTTCACCAAGATCCGTTTAGCCGTTCTTGAGTTATAAATAGTGTAACTAACACGACTTTCTTTTATATATATATTGATTTATAATGAGAAAGCTGCCTTTTGGTTATCTTAAGACGATTGCAGAGTTGAGGTCGAAAATTCTGAGGGTTGGTTTTAAGAAAATCAAAAGCAGAAAAATAAAAGTCAGTATCTACCATCCTTTCTGATTGTTCCAAAGACTTCAGAATTCTAAAACATTAGTCCAGTCAATGAGTGCTCAAACTGCTCAAAAGAAGGCGTTGGGTGGAAAAGTCGAAAGCAGATAGTTTGACTTCGGAACTTTGTTTGGACTACTACTTTCAACCTTTCCATCCACAATCCTTCGTTCACTGGACTACATTGGCGTTTCAAACTGAATTATGCAACAGCCAAGTCACCCAGACACCTCTGACTACCCTTGACAAGGATCGCTTACCTAAGCTCAGACGACATAATCAATAATATGGGTCCTTATAGCCTTAATAAAAAAAAAATTTAAAAGTGTCTATTTATTCTGAAAACCACTTATGGTTTCATAGGTACCCACCAAATGGCAAAAGTCAGCGGCCCAAGAACAAAGGTAACATGTGAAGGACAGATCGTTGACCACAATGCATAATTTAGACCTGCAGGGGTCTAAATTATGCATTCGAGAATAACAACGAACTATTTCTAAAAAAGAATTGCCTAGCTTGTCAGCGGCTGTTGTACGCATAAGCAAGGTTACGAAGCAAGGTTGCCTATAGCTCCACCACGTGAATTTATCCAGTTCGTCGTCCTAATCTGCATTTGCCAGCAAAAAACTACTTAAAATTTTATACCAACACTTGCATTATTTTAATTTGTTTTGTAGATAATAATAGTGGCATAGTTTTATCTCACGCAGGTGTTTCTCACAAAGTGAACTTTTGGGGATGTTATGCTATGTTTAGAGACCATGCTCTCACACAAGATCATCAGTTGTAACAACTGTATAGGTAACATTGAGTCATGTGTTTGTTGTCCTAATGGCAAATAAATTATTTTGTATTTTTGTTTTGTATTTTCTTTGTCCATTTGGAATCAAAATTGACCGTGGCAGTCGCGGCGTACGAATCGTCTCCTCCAACTCAACCCGTGGATTTCTTAAGAGTCGACTAAAGGAACCTACCAGAGGAAAGGCAGTAGCTTTCTTCTGTGTATTTTAACACCTTCACTGTGATTATCAATCTGCCTGCCTAGCATCGCGATTATGACAAAACCCCAGTCGTTTGGGGAGGCATGTTCAGCAGTGAATTGCATTGCATTGAATAGCATTTGAAATAAACGTAGGTATCAATTAAATTCATTAGCTTTTCCCGTGATTTCCTTCAAACAAAACAAACGTCATTTGCGACGTATCGTTCCAATAAGATTCCACTTATCCAATACGAGTCCAATAAGCCTCTATTTCTCCAGGCATCAGCGCTCCCCGCGACAGCACCAGCGGCGCGGCGCTCCCGAGTGCGCGTGACGTCAGCGTCACCGTCCACCGCGCCAGCTACGCCCACGACTCGCAGTTCACTGTGATGTTGGCTGTCTGGGGGCAGTTCCTTGACCATGACATTACTGCCACGGCTTTGAGCAGAGGTAAGTATACCGTTCCAAATTAATATTATACCACTCTCAGATCATCAGCTACATGTCTGCAGGTATACCAGGTCTTAAGAACAGACCGTCAGTCATGGCTGTTTGAGGGCAATTTAATAATCATTTATTTCGAAAATTACAAATACCACACGGTTCAACCGGAGGACCATCCCAAAACTCTCAGGTCACCAGAAAACAGATCCACAGGACAGGCCAAGCTGCAATCCCTGTGCAAGTATTTCAGATTTTTAGAACAGTCCATCAGTCGACCTTCGCTCACAACGACTATTAATACTTAGTAGATGAAAGCGTCAGCAAGGACTTACTCTTGCACTAGTTAAACTGTTGTAGTTTTGAGACTGCAGGAGTCCTATGCGTTCTCGTTGAATGGATTCTTACTTCCTTTCCAGGGTCCCTTATAAGACATTTTTTCGCCTACCTCTTAAAGTACCAGAAATTATTTTCGTGTCCTGAAAAAAATTGCGGGACTGAAAGAGATAATAATCAGCTCATTCACAATACGATAATCTGTCGGAGCAACTCTATACAAGTATATTTAAGTACTAGATGTAAACCAAGCTGTGCTGTGTTCTAAGTGCACATTGTCCAGCATGAGTTGCCAGTTTACCTAAACGTAGACCTAGCTTCTCTGAGAGTTCTTCGTCTAAATTGTCTGACTTGATTTGTCAGTTTACCTGAATGTAGACCTAGCTGCTAAGTGGCACTTTCTTTCCGTGCAGGTCATAACAGCAGTTCCCTATCGTGCTGCGACCCCAACGAGCCATTCCACCCGGAGTGCTACCCCGTGGAGCTGGACGTGGAGGATCCTTTCTACCAGGACTATAAACTCACTTGCATGGAGTTTGTGCGCTCTGCTCCTGCGCCTACTTGTCATTTTGGTAAGAGATGTTTATTATTCAGACTAGTGTTCTTCAAATCACAGATTAGTTATTAGAGACCGAAAAACCAAAACCGGAAAGCAAATTGCATATAGAAGTAACATTCTTTAAGAATAAGCAAGAAAAGAAACCATGGTCTAGAATAACTGAAAAGTAACAAAATAACTAAGTGACTCATTGCGCAATCGAAGTCACCATAATAACTGACGAAACCAAAACAATGCACAACAACTGCGGGAGTTCCAGTATATACAAGAAGTTGAAAAAGAATGCATTGCAGTAGTTGATTGCCAAAAGAAACACAAGAGACTTTTGAATTTCAAATACGCTGCTGTAATTTAACCAAACGTATTCTTCAGAAAACCGTTCACATTCCAGGTCCACGCGAGCAGCTGAACCAGGCCACATCGTTCATAGACGGTTCCACAGTGTACGGCTTCAACCTGCGCCGCGCCGGGCGCCTGCGACTGGCTGCTGACGGGGAGCTCAAGATGCTGAGAATCGGTGCCAGGCAGCTGCTGCCGCCGTCCACCGACCCTAACGATGGCTGCAATACGGTCGATATGAACGCTAAGGGCAGATATTGTTTTGAAACTGGTAAGAAACTACTACTCTGAGATGGTCATTACCCGAGATATCATGAATTGAAGTTTGACAGCTGTCATCCGAAAGGTAGATCTCGACGAGTACTATATTTTTCCTTTAGAAATTTGGCAGCATTTGTGGCAGAATGTTTATATAAAACATTTCAATACAGAACCCTTGAAAAGTAAAGACGATCTTGTCGCGGACGAGTTGTCTACTTCACTTTGGGATAGATGTACAACTCGTCCAAACCAAAATCCAAGAGACTTTAGATTCAGACGAGTTGTACCCCTTTCTACTCAAAAGTGAAGTGGACAACTCGTCCGCGGACGACATGTCCTGGTATGTCGGGTGATAATAAAACGACCGTTTAGCTCCGTAGCTGGTTTATTATTGGGCTAGGTACCCACAGGCACACGTATATTTATGACAATCTTACAGCTAGTTCTTACAGATAGGTACGTACACTACATGTACCTATCCCGAAAATTTGGTCTAAAACCGTTTGTTATTTTAGGGCACATTATACTACTAGGTAGTTTGTAAGTTTGGTTCCGTACCAAGAATTAAATTGATGCTTCTGAGTATGAAACCTAATATTATGTATTCAAATCATAACGCCCTCATTTCGTCTTTGTTTTGTTTTATTTGGGAAATAAACAGTACATAATACTTAAAATAAAAAAACCTAATTAAAATGTTAACTAAAATAAGTACCTACTCTTTGGTATTCGTACGCTTTCACTGCCTCAGATTTACAATAAGTACAATAGGTACACAATGTTTTATAGAACACCACAAATAACATATAGCATAGACATTTATATAAAACATAAAAAGTACAATGGGCAGCATTATCGCTTAAAAGCGATTTCTTTCAGGCATTGCTGCAAAGACACGCCACTGCTCAACGAAGCCTCTACATCGCCATGTGCTAATCCCCAACAGTCTTCCAATATAATTTGAGAGTGTTTTCCTCCGTATCTGTCAGGTGACGACCGAGCCAACGAGAACCTCCACCTGACCACGATGCACCTGATCCTCGCGCGCCAGCACAACCGCCTCGCGGCCGCCTTCCGGAAACTGAACCCGCACTGGGACGACGAGACTGTGTACCAGGAGGCTAGGAGAGTCGTGGGCGCGCAGATGCAGCATATCACATATTCGGAGTTCCTGCCGGCTATACTTGGTGAGGACAGACAAAACTACACTTTTTTGATATAATCATCAATATTCCAGCCAAATTGGATGTACAATATTTGTAAACAAACCGCCCATACCTAACCTACAACTCACTCTGTTGTCGCGTCTTTTTATAAGCAATTTACATGACTTGTCAATTTGAGATCCTTCCTTCAATAATTTATTTGAACCACCAGGTGATACTCTAGGTGATACTCTAGGTGATACACACAAAAAATACTTTATGGAATATAAACATTGGTTTAGAGCGCTTGTGCTCTGAGGTTAATTTACAATCTTTTAAGGAGCAAAGAGATGAAACATTTTTCTGTATTTATTTAATGATTCATGTAAGTCAAGGTCACTTCTTTGGATAACGCATGTACAGGATAGGAGCATAGGATTTACAGGATCTTGAGAAAGCAGCATCTTAACCAGAGGTCGCTTATGAGAAGGAATGGAGAATAAGTCGGTTACTGAGATTCTAAGCTAGAGGGAATTTTAATTTGAATCCTACTTCAAAATTCCAGACAATTAAAACTATCATCTGAGTTCCAGGTGCTGACGTGATGTGGGCCCTGAACCTGACTCTCCTCGAGGAAGGCCACTCCTCCGCGTACGACCCCACCGTGAATCCGTCCATCGCCAACCACTTCTCAGCGGCTGCCTTCAGATTCGCTCACACTCTTCTGCCGGTAACTTTAGTCGACCCTTTACGACACTGTTTTAATTGTAACTTATATTGATTCCATGAAGATAATTATTTTTTGCAGTTATTTATAACAAGATAACTTTAACTGACCTTCTCGTAATTATAAATCATCATCATCCTATATTAGTCCATTGCTGGACATAGGCCTCCCTTAAAAGAGCTATAGCGACCTGTCTTCAGCTTGCCTCATCCAGCGTCTGCCTGCAATCTATTCGCGTATCCCCCAATATGAATGACGTGCTGCTGTCCCCGAATTCACACGCGCTTTTCGAGTAGCTATGTCCGTCCTCGGGATACCGTTTACCTAAAACAAAAAAGTACTTCACTTTTCTTTTTCTCGGCCGAATGAATTTGTTTACGAATAAACTGGTCTGGGGGGGACCAGAATTATGTGGGACTCGACGTCCTGATAAGGTCGTAATACCCACTAAAACCTCTCCGGTGACCCGGTCTCGCCATTTTCGCCGAACCACGGGAACAAAAAACCTACCGACCCCCGACTGGCGTCCGCCATTCCACACACTCGCCGACCCCTTTCATCCGTCACGTTTCCTCCCCCCACCGATTACCTCCCTGCCAAATTTCATTAAGATCCGTTCAGCATTTTAGGCGTGGAAAGTTAACAGACAGACAGAATTACTTTCAAATGTTTAATAATAGTATGTCTAAATGGATCAATAGTTAATTTTACCTAATTTCAGTGATGTCCAATGTCCATGCTACAACTAGAGCATTTAAATCTGGTCAAAAGGAACATCAATCTCTGTAAAGTTCAATTCAAAATAAACCATAACTTCCAGTATCAAAATCCTTCGACAAGTCTAGACATTCTAGTTATAGTCATTTGATAGTGAAAACAAAGACAACATAACATTACATCAGTCTTTCTATTGACATTATGATAGCCTGTTCCAAAGTGAATCATAAATAAGCCATCGAAAGGTCAAGAAAACCCGCACAAAATTTCACCAGCCGTATTTCTATTGGCATACTCTATCACATAGTGGGTGTAAATGTCTGCCTTCCCGTTCCAGGGTCTAATCCACAGTACAGACTCTCAAAACGGCACCGTCAACTACGTGCATCTCCACCAGATGCTGTTTAACCCGTACACGCTGTACACTGACACTGGGACCAAGAACTCTATGAAATCTGCCATGGACACCTTGGTGCACACTGTGGACCCTCATGTTACTGCTGAGGTAAGTAAGACCGACGATTCTGAAGCTCTATAATCAAAACAGTTACAATATTTTTTTTTTTTTTTATGTTAAACATTGATTACATACATATGCTACAGCTAACATAAACCGTTGATCGGTTTGTCCATCAGCCTCAGTCTCTATAGTATCTAATGAATACAACAACTCGCCCAAGATACAATTACCGCCCTTGATTGGATTTGGATCGCCTTTGAAACTGGGGAGTTGTACCATAAATACACCCTAGGCAGTTTTTTCTAAAGGTTTGTGACTAGAGCTAAACGCAAACAAATCAGAGCCGAAGGCACTAAGGAAATCGAATTTTAGAATTGGTTGAATTAAAGCTTATGAAACCTCGCGTACCTTGTGCGCGTTAATCCGGACAAATGCTAGAATTTTGTTTCCATCGGATTCTTTGAGTTCCCTCGACAAATCATGTGCGTTTGGCTCTAATCGACAAGTTTAGTAAATTGCCGATTGCAAAAACGCCTTTCAACGTGGAATGCTCGTACCCCTGAAAAGTCCAGTTATTATGGTTTGGTGGTAGATTATCCTTAGGTCGAGTCGAAACAGGCAGGTCTAAAATACCGTCTTAGCTTTCTGAGACCACCTCAGCTATGATTCATAAATATTTTACCTATTTACAAGGACTGTTCACTTCCATAGTAAATCAAAATAACCGTCCTCTCTAGCTCAGCAACCACCTGTTCGAGAACCCATTAATCGGCAACATCACGGGGCCGGTGAAGCCGGCGGGTCCCTGCGGCCTCGACCTGGTCTCACTGAACATCCAGCGCGGGCGTGACCACGGCCTGCCACCCTACCCCAAGTGGCGGGAGCACTGTGGGCTCTCCGTGCCCCGGAACTTTACTGATCTAGAAAATATCTTCGATGCCTCCTCGCTCAGGCGCATCTGTACTATCTACAAGTAAGTCTTTGGTCATCAATTTGACTCTTCAGACCCGTCTTTAGCTGCCCGTAACTGTTTCTGCGCAGTATCATTGAGGTAAACTCGGTACCTCTTACACCTATAGATTATTAGCTTCTATAACTATTTTCTTCTTCGAGTTTCAATAACACATTTAGTGCCAGTGCAAACACACACCAATCTTGGAGATCCTATAGTGCAGCGACGCGCCCCTCCGGGTCGCATCGCTGACCCATGGTGGCATCAGCAACAACTCTGTCCACACCTGCTGAGATGTTGAAACGAAGCTGTTAGTCAACGACCCACCGTGCCCCGTTACAGAAGAGGTACAGCATAGTCTACGCTGTTGAATATCTCGCTGCCCCGCTGTATGGCAATGCTGATGCGCTGCGCCAAATACCCACCAGATATGGATCAGTTGCGCTACCTGTAGATTGTTCACAACAGTCTGCAGTTAGCTTAATTGTTTCAATTGTAAATAGTCAAAGTCAAAGTCAAAAACTCTTTATTTCCATAAATACAATAAATGTATACTTAGAAAAGGTCAAATTCTTAATAATTAAACACTGACACGGAAATAAAGTGATATTTTTGATTTCAGTCGCTTCGGTACGTAGACTAAAGTAAAGAAATAATAGAAACAAACTAGAAATAATAGTTCTAGTTTGTTTCTATTATTTGATTGTAATTTTCTTTGTTAAAAAAAATCTCACTTATATTATAAATGGTACAGTTTGCATGTTTACATGTTAGGATGGATCTATGTTACCTCTTCACGCCATAAGGACTAAACCGATTGTGCTGAAATTTTGCATAGATGTAGCTCTATGCCTGGAATCAGGGGAACTTTTTATCCTCTAATAATAACAGTTCCCATGGGATAGAGATAATCTTCAAACCTTTCTTTAAAAACAACAAGTCGCGAGCAGAACCTTGTCCCTTATAACTGATCAGCAAAGATGATGAAGTAATGAGTTTCTAGCAAGATATCTTACAGAAGATATCCTATCAACAAAGCACCACTTCCTTCCAGGAGCGTGGACGACATAGACATGTACACGGGAGCCCTGGCGGAGGACCCCAGGGGCCGGCTGCTGGGCCCCACGCTGACCTGCCTCATCTCAGACCAGTTCCTCAGGCTCAAGATCGGGGACCGCTTCTGGTACGAGACCGATGATGTGGCGGTCGGATTTACGATAGGTGAGTGGACCTGAACGTTAAAGATGGCTGGTACCTAAATACTGCAGACCAAGCCGAAGATACGGTTCTATGGCTATGATCAAAGGGGCCTCTTTATTATGTCTACTCAGATAGACATTTATTGGTCAAATACAATTATTTGCTTAATCGCAGCAGTCCAGCAGTGGACTAGCTTAAGCTAATATTGAATGGTTACGTGCAGCTGTGGTCTCGAGTGACGGTTACGTACAGCCTGCCAGCCAGCTTCTTACAAGATTGTCTGGTTGACCTAGTGAAGGTCGCGGAAGACAATTTCGAGCAGTAGACGAATTTTGCTAATGTGATTTGGTGATGGTAATGGAGTGCTACTGTATATACACATCCTAAAACCCTTACCACTGATAACTTTTTAAAACCCGGAGAGCGTCGGTACCCCACGGACCTAGGGTCTCGACCCCAAAGGGAGCAAATATGTAGGCTCTGTCAAGACCTGCATATTTGCGTCTCTTGAGATTTTCGGCCAAATCTGCCGCCGCACCAGCCCTTACGGATGTCCTCGGAAAATGGGAAGGCGCAAGTGTGTCGACGCATGGCGCGTTCCACACAATGGGCCTCCCCAACTCCCATGGGACTAGTGTCATGCCGTCAGGCCTCTTACCATCGTCACGCAACAGACCATTCGGTTTGAATGGAATGTTCGAACATTTAAATAATTCATATAATTTATTTTATTGGTAAAATATCTACTGTGTGTGTTTTCCTGACGAAGTAATTTAATGTTAACCTGAGATCAGAGGAGCTGAGGGTAATTTTGTGTAGAATTTTTAATTTTTCATTTGTGCGTGTGTGCGTTCACTACATAGAACGTTATGTCAAACTATCCACTGTAACACAAGATCCACTGTGCCCCACTTTCCCCTAATCATACATAAAAATAGATTTTGACCACTGTCTCCTGATGGGCAGCGCAACGTGGCCGACTATGTATACGAAGGCCTAGACACCTATTCACGCTTGTTTTGAAGAGACCGATGTTAGAGGACTTCCAAAGATCTTTCTAACGCCTGCCTTTTTCCTCAGAGCAACTAACAGAGATCCGCAAGACATCTCTCGCAGGCCTCATCTGCGCGAACGAGGGTCTCTTAGACCGAGCCCAGATTCGCGTCATGGAGGCCGTCTCCTCCATCAATCCTCTGGTAGACTGCATGGAGCTGCCCCAACCTGACTTCGCCCCCTGGGCTGATCCCAACGCAGCCAATACTGCCACGCCCACCAAGCCCAAAAAAACCAGTAAGCCATCTCCCCCAAAGACGAAGAAGCCATGGAAAGGAGAGAAAGCGTAAAATCGCTATTGGACCCTCCTAGTACAGTACAAAACCTGCCAAGTTAGATGTTGTAGCCTTCTAGCGGCACTCAGGAGATGTTTGCTGCGCCTGCGCCTATTGCGGCACCTAGCTCTGTGCAAAATAATGTTAAGTTTTTATGATACTTACAATTGCAAGCAATTTTCGTGTTCCTGTAGCACTGTTTTGTTTAAATGCTTTATTTAGTTTAGTAGTTTTAAATATATTTGCTGTTACGAATTTATTAGGCGCTGTGCAGTTTTTTAAGTTTTTTTAAAGATTCATGTTTTAGTTTCAGTAAGTATTATATAATTATGTTTTAAATTAGGTTATGATTATGAGATAACCGCTCATAAAACACTACCTACGCAATATTTTTAGTTGGATTAAAGGTAAGATATAGTGTTGTTCTTATACGAAATTAGGTATAGAATAATCTGTGTTTGAGTTTGGAAGTAAGTTTGTTGTACATTTTGATGTTAATAAAATATGTATGGTTAATTAACAATACATATTATATAATTATACTGAACAAATAACCTACACCTTATGTATCTACGTAACTTACCTAAGTGAAAATAAAATGAAATGATTGCTTAGTTTGTTTTCCTTTCTGTTTGTCTTATTCATAGTCTCCTTCGTAACACTCTTGCCAGAGCAGTCGCGGTCTTCATGTTCGTTCTTGTTGGGTGGCTGTTGATTCGCCTGACGATGTCTCGTCATCTTTCTCTATTTATTTTTATTTAATTACATATTTATTCCACCGTAGGTACACACGTTACACTTGATGTCGTTACACTTTTTAAATAATTTATATTGTAACAATCTCACACAAATGTTTAGCTTAGGAAACATCATAGGGGTTGTACATAGAAAATAAAAATAAAAACAGACAGATATGGACTCAAATTTTTGGTCTTTCTTCTGCACTCATGCAAGGGATCTAATCTGGTCGGTCCATCGCATCGCATATGAGTGATGGGTCAGGGAATCGTCATCATCATCATCTTCCGCGCGGTCTAGTGCCCTCCACTCTGCCCTGCACGACAAGACGCTCAATAGAGCCACCGTTCCGCCTAAAGCCTTACTCTTATTAAATCAGTGCATTTTAGCCAGGATCCGAATCTTCGACCTTCGAATCCAAAGTCGATTCACCTCCCACTCGGCCACTAAGCTCACAGGTTAGGTATCTTCCTAAAAATGGCGTTAGTTACAAAACCAGATCCATTCTATCATCCAAGTGTGTGAGAGTGAGTCAGAGAATATTATCATGGTTGTATGGACCACGTAGGCGGTAGTCGGCCTTGCAGACCAGACGCAGTCTATCTTGCCCACAGAAATGATCCTGCCAATGATACTCTTAAACACTTTTCACTCTTTTTAGTAATGTTTGTTACATAGCTTTAGATAAAATTTGGTCCATGCTACCTAATTCACAAAAGCATATTACACGATTGACGAATATTTAAACGAAAAATAAGAAATGCAAACGATTAGGTAAATTGTACAACAAGACATTTTAAAAATGACTCTCCATACATCGATATGTATGGAGAGAGGAGGACTGGGCACACAATTGTGCCCGGCACTGCAGGGTCTATAGTGATACTTAATTAGGTTATAAACACCTCAGTACACCTACAGAATGCAATAAGTGATTGAGTATTGATTGTCTATAGAGTAATTTGACCAAATGTTTGCTCATTTATTAGTTTAATTGTACACCAGAAAAAGAACATTACAAAGAGACTTTACATAAGACAAATACCTACAATGCCTTATCGCTTAGAAGATATCTCTTCCAGGCAATCTTTAAATGAAAATAATTAAGTATGTGAATTTAAGAATGCCAAAACCTGCCTATCTAGTTGCCTACACTAAACATATAGGTGTGTAGGTAGGTAGGTAACTAAATTAACTGTTTGGTTTCCATGTAAATTAAAATCATATCAAATGAATCGGGTAAAAATAAAGCTACCAATCAAGTCAGTGTCGTGCGTGGGTAATTAAACGTTAAAATGTTATCAGATATCCTTAACATGTTTTGCATAAGGGTTGCAAAAAAGTTTTTAAGTTTAATCATAATAATTTCAAACATGTTTTAAACTATAAATGAGGTAGGTGCCTACTAGGGATTGCAGAATCGGGTAGGTTTTGAAGAACCGGGTATCCCGAGAACTTTCAAAGACGTAACCGGGAATTCCCGGTAAATTTCGTTTTTTTTTACTTTTATACCACTAGCGAAATAACATAACTTTATATAATCCACTTTCTCTTACAGCATTTTGCTTATATCAAAAGAAATACTGTAACTAACATACCTAATACCGCGTAGGTACCTGATATATTATTATATTATGCTATAAGAGGAAATAGAATATAATTTAAATCATGATATTTCGGCGGTGGTATAAAAGTTAAAATATTTTTCCCGAAATTTTCCGGGAAATGATTTTGGATTTCCCGGTTCCTACATTGCCTAAACATTTCGGGGATTCCCGTGAGCAAACCCTAGACCTACATACTATCAGTATAATTAAAGTACGTTACCACGCCTGCTATGCTTGATGTTTCCAAGTTTAACTGTACCACTTTCTTTTAGAAATTTCTTCCTAATGTTAGTAGTAGGTATGCAGCATACGATTACAAATAAGAATAGGATTATATTATAATTAATGGTTAATAATTCAGTTTCTGTTGCCATTCCCAATCCGTCAGGGTGCAAATATGTTTACAAAACTCTGCAATAAAATATTGAATACTGAATGTTCGATCATCTTGTCAACAATGATAGGCGAGCGAGTATGCCCTATCATTTTTAAAAGTAGAACATAACATAACACATCGTAATTAAAGTTTAACGGATATAATGCTGCGAGCTAAAAACTGCTTCCTATTGGCGATAGATAGGCGATACACTTGCGTTACCTTGCCTATCGAATTTAGTAGCGTAACACCATCTTAATCGAATGTAAATAAACCAGCCAAATTAAAAAGTCGAAACGTTGCTGAAAGCTTCTGAGAGCGACGTACATTTGAATTTGTCTAGTTTAACAGTCGTAATGGGAAAGTACTCGTAGCGTTCGTCACGTGTGTCAGACACGTGCTTCGTCTCCTCACGTGTTTGTAAATACCGGACTAGGGTGACCAGCCAGTTTCAGTAAATTTCCTTAGAAGTTTCTAGTGCATCTTGTATTTCTAATGTGGACGAACTTTCTAGAATATTGTAGGCACCTACCTATAATTTTCTAGAGCATTGTCAGATCGAGTCGATTCATTTCACCATTGTGTAGGTAAGTTTGCTTCTCTGCATAGTAGATATTAACAAAGTCGCTCTCCGTGTACGTAGGTAGGTATATCTTTTTCATCGCACCTAAAGGTCGTGTTTTCTTTAAGAAACTTTTAGCGGGCAGTAATTAGTTTTCAATCCTGCTTATAAGTGCGCCGCAATTATCTTTGCCGCGCACTTTTTGAATTTGGAACATCTAGTGTTCAGCGCCAAAGACATCGAACGCAAATATTGTTTGAATAAAGACTGGCTAAAGACCGTTACATTTTCCTCAAAATGAGCCAGATTTGGACATTATTTCAAACACGCAGAATACAAAATCTACAACAATTCCTAATAAAACTGTAACAATAAATTTTCAAAATTGCGAAAATGTCTTAAATGTAATATAAGTTTTTAGTTGTTATATTATTTATTATATACTATTTAATTTCAATTTAGTTCCTACTCTATGTTTTATTAAATAATAATATGTATTACAATAAAATATGAGGCGCCTTTTATTTTCTCATAGAGGGTGATGAAAAGTAGAGTGTATCACTCGGGCGCAAAATATATTTTTGGCTCGGGCGACGTACTATGAATCCCTCGCTACTAACTAGAATCCCTCACTCCGCTCTGGATTTAAAAAAGCGCCCTCGCCGTAAAAATACTATTTTGCTCTCTTATGACACAATCTACTATTTTCGGTCTGTTTAACATTATTTCACGAAAATTGCACCCGACGAAACCGGGGCGGGACGCTTTTTTCTCTAATATTTCACTTTCCCTTACTACTTCCTTCTCTAGGAACATAAAAATCGTAGCCTCTGCTACGATGTTACGCCGCTGGCCGTGCCGCCGCCGCGCCGCGTCGTCGGTCCCGCGAAACATACAAAAAACTTCAACGCGCACCCACATTTTTCATGGATCTAAATCCCTCATACATAACTCTGCAACTAGAAGATTTTCTAATTGCACTATAAGATACAGAAGCAATTTCTCCTTACTTTCAATTATCTTACTTTCTCCTATATAAATCCAATATATATAATATGTTATTTTGTCTTAGACCTTCGTAGCACGTGCTACGACACTACGCCGGACTAGAGTTTCAAAGCAGGAAAGAAGATTTCTGACCTGCTCATAATTTTAAGTGACTTGTGTATTCCAGGTTTAAATCAAAGTTAGGCAATTTGGTTATGTGACAAGCTGTCAAGCTGGCTACATCGATGCGGACAGAGCGCTCCAAAAGCCTTTACTCAGCCTTGTCAGCCTTTTCAATGATGGTCAAGTCGTGCAACTAGGTAGGTATAGATAGGTACAATAACTAAGTGTTTACCTACCTCAATCACATATTGTTATTAAACTTCCGAAGCTCGACCCATTGAAATGGATGATTTCAGCATTCAACGCACCCCGGTTTTTGTATATAATCTAGGTCTATACTAGCAAAATAGATCAGGCTATAGGATCATCGAAGGAAGTCTGGGATGCGGTGGTTGTCTTCTGTGAAGACGTCCTTACACAGAAGGAAACTGCGGAAAGGGAGCGAGAGATAACTACTGACCTCCCTATCCGCAGCAAGAGACAGGGCGTCGGAGGAGAATCTTCCACGCTCTCCTCCGGCCACCATAAATTAACCAACAGGTCGAGACGGCGGCCAGGGGGGTGGACGTCGTCAGTACTCAGGACCTAGAGACGGCGCGCGCGGTGTTTTCCACGCGCCTCTCAAAGAGGAACTCCATATTGAGTCGGGGCCTTTGCAGGCCAGCACCGTCGGGCCAGCGGAAGAATTCGCAAGTGTACCCGTAGGCCCGGCAAACAGGTGCAGAAAGAAAACACAGTGGTGGGTTTAGCCGGTAGGAGTCCGGCATAACCGTTCTTTCGCCCCTTAGGAAAAACAGTATCCAAGAGGATTCCCCACTCAAAAAAAAAAAAAAAAAAAAAAGGCTATAGGATCAGAAACAAAAGAGCATAGCTTCATACTTATGGTATAGAGTGCCTTGGTTTCATTGCAGTTAATAATAAAAATAGACAGTCTCGGTCCAGGGGAGTGTGATTGTTAGTTTTAAAAAGCAAACTAAATATTATTCAAAATTAAAACAGTGCAAGATACGAGTCAATACAATGAGGTAAGTTTAATCGGAGTTCATTCACGTTAACTGTAGGACGTTAAGCGTTAGTAATTAATTTTTTTTTTAAAGTTTCCTGTTAATTTTTGGAATACTCAAATGGAAGCTGATTAGAAGTGATAATATTGGAAATAAATTATAAAATAGCGTGCTTTTAAGTCAAATAAAAACATTCTGATGTTAGTCAGTTGTCACATGTACCTATAATGAAATGTTTGTACGCCTAAGCGGCAGAATTCAGCGATCTAAAATAAGTCTTATGTACCGACTGTAAAATTACCTGATTTACAAACAATAAATGAATTATGAATTAGCTCTACCAATTCATCAAAATAACTAACTCAATTGATGTAGGTATTATTCTTAGTTCAGCCTTGGATTCCACTCTTCCCGCTTCCGTTAAATTCTCACGTTTTACACAACCAACCAGAATTGTATATACCTAATACGTACCTATCTTGAAAAAATACCTATTACCTACCTATAGGTACGGAAGGTACCAAGTAAGGATCATACTACTGGTACCTACTTTATGGTTGCACGGATTCGAGGTTATCAAATCAACGTCACAAAGAAAATCTCTGAATAGGTACCTACGTTCGTTGCCAACTTTCTATTTCCTGAAAATCTCACTTCCGCGAGGGTTCACGAGATTCTTGTACGTAGGGATGTACTATTACCAGTGACGTATTATACTGCATTCTTTTCCTTCCTGATTCCATTATGTACTTGCAGTACACATAAAACACATGTTTTGTACCACGGGGAGCCCGTGAGTAGGTAGGGGGAGAGAACGTAGCATAAGTACAGTTTTTTTTTCAAGCTCCATATATTAAAAACTAATAGCGATCAATACTGTTCAATACCGTTTCAATGCAACTTTATTACCTATATATCTGGCTACAAAATTAGTAAAGTTCAGGGTTAATACCTTCGATCAATTATAGTTAATACAAACTGACACGGCGAGAGTATGCGAGTTTTTCCAAAAAATGGGAAACGTATGAACCACCCTACGCGCGGGGTGGCTTCGTACATATGTTGGGGGGGGCTCCAGTATAGTTAGGTTCGCCCCTGTAAGTATGCGTAGCGTAGGTACCTACGTATGTATACCTACCTACCAAAACACAACAGTATTTTAGGACTCATAATCTCTGCCTCCATTATTATCATCTTATCTTAACGACGAAAGGTATTTTAGTAGTTAATATAGGCATATACCCTACCTCGCTACCTTGCCTACCAGTCAAAGACATATTGTTATCTCTCTTTTCCTGTATTATTGTATTTTATTTCTTAAAGTGTACCTATCTTTGGCAGAACTTATGTTAATATCTAATAGGGGAACCAGGGGACTAACGGACAAATCAGAATGATTTCATTTGAATAATTTGAACTTGGACGCAGACAAGTCTGAACGGGTGGTTCTCCTGCTTCTTTATTAGGCGACTAATGCACCTATCTTACACCTTAGATTACATTAGTGTGCAGTGCAGGCAAAACAATGTAGGTGTACCTACCTAGGTAGGTTCCTAGCAAATCAAAATACCTAACAGCTCAGAAGACATTCTCCTCACGGATTAGGTATCACGTGAGACAATTTGTCTTCCCCGCATTGAATTCCAGCCAATTTAAGAGTAAATGATTCATAAACATTCTTTTTAAAATGTAGGTACTGTACCTACGTAGCTATAAGCGATTTTTTTACTGTTAATATTACCTAAGTTGGTACCTAGGTCCTCAATTACCTAATTTTATTAACCACACACACCCAGGCTCATTCGGCATCAGGAAGGTTAGCCAAGTGGACTGCATTACGTCATACCTATCTAGTGCACTGCACACACCCTGCAGATGTTAGACTTTAGCTTAGACAAAACAATCCTAGACCGACAAGATTGAATCAAAACAAAATCTTTACAATACGCTTGTTGTTGTTGTAACAGGACGTTACTGAATTAACAACTTTATGCCTGTAATATGCCGTGTTATTTTATGATGGCATGTAGAAGTAGAACTCGTAGCAAAAAATAGTCCCTCGGCCATAGATTATAATACCTACCTATAGTAGGTACCTACTAACGCTATGAAATGACCTGTACATACACAGGATCATCTACAAATTCGAGTTCGGAGAATCAAAGTTTCTGAATTCAAAATACCGTTATGAGATTTGCATGTCGAGTAATCGTTCAGAATACCTACCTACTCGTAGGTATTCGGATATCGTGCATTTCTCCAGCGGGCCGCGCGCGGGGGCGGTGTTCGCGTATTTTTATATTTGGGTGACGTCAGGTGACCTCCATCGCACATGTCATGTCGTTCCGTAGCTAGGAAAACAGCGGAATGATATTTATACGTTGTAATAAACATAGCCCATCCAGTGCCACAAATACGGTACCTAGGTACCTACAAATTTTATCACATGCACACTTTGTCAAACAGGGTACCTATTTCCCCGTTTGGCTCAATGCAGGAAGCCTGTATTACGTTTCATCATTGACTGCACTAGGTAAATCCCGGGAGCCCGTCACTAAATTATTACATGAATGCACACCTCATAATCAACAACTGTGAAACCGACAGACCTAATAAGAAACCGCTAGGCTTGTGGCCACAACTGCTACACACTATCTTCTACATTCTAATGGCCACTCAATCAAGGTCTATGAGGCCCTGCCCTATCTACCTAAATCGGTAGGTAGATAACACAGACTAGGTAGAGATAGAAACCTACTTTAGCTCTACCTACCGTACTTTACACAGGTTAAGTCACTCGATTATTTAGGTTGGTTTGTGTACTTGTGTTTGTAATCTAATTCTATTTTATTGGCCTAAAATTAGATCATTCACGTCATATGACAAGCAAACAGCTCCAAGATAATAAAGATTCTATAAAATCAAACAAAATTTGTAATGTTTAGTTTAGGTTTATTAATTTAACAGTAATCATAAGTGATAAGTTCACCAGCATCTAATACCTTCACATTCATTACATTTATTTCAACAATTTTTCATATTCAATTCTTTCATCAAACAATCAGTCCCTTCCAACCATCACTTCCTAAACTTAAAACTTACAATCACGGAGTCATATTTACAAAAATATATTTACAGCTTAATTAAAATTAAATAGTCATGAACACATAACAGCTCACTAGTCGCCGTACTACAACGCACAGAGACTCACACAATTGGCTATCATTCACACAGTATGCCAGATGGCAACAACACAGCAACATAAATGAGTAAACAAGTTTCCTAGCAGACCCCTAGATTTGAGCTTGAAAGAAGTCAAATCCTGATCTCCAACTGTGCCTGCCTTGGTGGTAGAGTCAGTCTGCTGAGACCGCCAAATCACCAGCTGGGGTCCAAGGACAGACATAATTATACACTTAAAAATCAATCTAAGAAGATCTCTGTCACTTCAATTGGGTAAAGTGTCCATCAGTATTTCCTTTACTCCTGATGACAAGCGCTCAGGGAATTTAATGTCGAAGGCGACAAGCAAGTCTCCCTTCCGTGTAGGCTCCTTAGGGAATGGCAGGCCATAGCCGGAGAACCGCTTCACTGTGTGTGGTTTGACAATCTCCCCTTGAAGGTTGACTGTCAGCTTCTCTCCTGACATAGTTGGAACCTCGATGATCGTGCCACATAGAGCCTGTAACAATATAGAACATCTGTTAGTATGTTTATCAAGATGAGTCATTGTCAAACAAACAGTTAACCACTCTGCCGAATTGAAGGGGTTATAACATGGGTTTTGATCTAGACAGGTCTTTGTGCCCATTACTGCAATTTTAATTGACAAGATAACTAGTCCTAGGTAGAGTTCAATTGTAAGTGCAAATGAAATAATTGTATAAATTGTGAATCATAGCATACTGATTATTGACTTGTAAGAGTGTTCCAGAACTAATTAACATGTCAGTCACCTATTGTATTGTTCCAAAACTATACAAGTCATTAGGTAAACAAACAAACATTTAGATGAAATGTAAACAACAGCTTACCTGTTTGAGCGAGACTTTGGCAGTGTATCTGACATCACAGCCCTCCCTCTTGAATTGAGGATGTGACTTGTCCCGGATGATAAAGACAATATCTGCAGGGATCTTGTTCCGGCCTTGGTCACCTTCCTTCTGGAATGTTATCTTGGTGCCGGCTTTCCAGCCCGGCTTCACGTGGATGGTGAGCACCTTGTCCTCCTTCTTGGAGGTCCCGTCGGGTTGAATGACGCGGCGCGAGATCTTCATCTTCTTGACGCAGCCGCGCGCGATGTCCTCCAGCGAGACGTAGAGGTCGTGCTCGATGGGTGGGTCCTGTGTCTTCTCCTTGCGGCTCGGCGAGCCGTGGAAGTTGAAGCTGTGGCTGCGGAAGGCACCGCCCGGGCCGCCACCCGCGCGCGCCGTGCCCATGCCCATGTTGGCAAAAGGGTCCATGTCCACGTCCATGTCTCTCTCAAAGAACATGCTATTCCCGCCGCCACCGTTCAGGTCGAAGAAGGCCTGGAAGGGCGATGCGGAGCCGAAGAACTGCGCGAACGTGGCCTTGGGGTCGCCGTGGTACGCGTACGAGAACGACTGGCCGCTGCCGGGCCCATTGTGCCCGCCCAGGCCTCCCTTCAGGCCCTCCTCGCCGTGCGTGTCGTAGATCTCGCGTTTCTTCTTGTCGGAGAGCACCTCGTAGGCCTCCGCGACCTCTTTGAACCGCTCCTCAGCGCCCGCGGCCTTGTTCTTGTCCGGGTGGTACTTGAGGGCCAGCTTGCGGTACGCTTTCTTTATCTCGTCGTCGGACGCGCCCTTCGCGATTCCCAATATTTTATAATAATCTTTTCCCATTTTAACCACTTACTCTGTAACAAAAAGATATTCCCGTTAGCGTAAGTTTGGCTGTCACCTTTTTTGGTGATGTAGTCCGACGACTCGCGCGACACCAATACACGATTTTGACGGTTTCTATGCAAGAAAATAGCAGAAATTCTGGCCAAAAATTTACACAAACACTTTATGACTCACTTACATTTATTTATAATCCTGTTTCAGCAATCCAATACGTGAAAAATTGGTAATATCTTACAAATATTCACTATGTTCAACAACACTACACTGTCAGCGATTTCTCAAATGAATGAAACGCAACGCGCTCGTCGCGTCAAAATATATACATTGAAACGTCTAGAACCTTCCAGGGCCTTCACCGTCAACAAAGAGAGATAAAACACCAAATACGAGAATGGGTAACGAACAAGTTAGAAAGAGATAAAAGTATTTTTGTTGATTCAAATTTTAAACGTCACGATTTCCGAGACGAGATTAGTTGGTTCTTACATCTTCTGGAATATTTTTATTTCTTTTCTTTTTGTTCTCATTGGACAAAAAGTCTGACGTTGGCATAAATACTACTCTAACTCAGAGCTCTAACCACGGTAAACATCAAATTAATGTTGTATTTTGTTTGAAATGTTGCCAAATGTGGCAACATTTCAAACAAAATACAACATTAATTTGCCGAACAAAACGTAAAAAGAGGCAATGGCCTCTTTTTACGTTTTGTTCGGCTGACTTTACTCAATTTGACAACAAACAACTCATTTAGTCACTCACATACGCCCATCACGACCGCATGCGACTAAACAAAAAATAAAATATGCCGTCTTGCGTGTTAAAATCGTGTAAAAATCAATCAAATGCAAAGAATAAACACAATAAATGGTGGGGCAACTTATCATAGGTATAAAAGAACAATGACATCAAGTAAAACCAACCAAAATTACTTTATAAACATTTTTTCTATTGCACCTGCCATTTTGTTTGAGAATCATAGATTTTGCAAAGTGAACCGTGCAGATTGAACCGCAAGCATGTGCAAGGTACTTGTTGTATACAATACCAATTTATTTAAAAACCAATGATTTTAAACGCACAACGCAACAAACACACGCAAACCAACATCACTAATACGTTTTGAAATAGTGCATAAGCATAGGTACTTCATTAAAAATTAAAATGTAGTTTTGTATGTACAAAAACAGTGTGAAGTGTCTCTTCTGCAGTGTAAATCTTCTAGTCAGTCCAAGGCACGCTTGCGCGTGTAGTACAATAAAATTTCAAGTGCTAATTGTTACAATATACTGAAATAAACCATTACAAGTAGTTTTCTAAAAAAATTAGGTGAAGAGGGATGGCTGCTGGAGTGTAGGTATATAGGGTATTACCTAATGGTTATTAGTGACGAGCATAGGGTCGTTCGGGACAGTAAAGGGTCAACAGGGACAGGGTTGTAACAACCATAAAAAGTGATATTTGCTTTTATTTTTAATTTACATACTAATCTATAAAAAAATTAAACGCGTTAACTCTACCTACGAGATTAAGTGTCAAGGAAAATAATATAGTTATAAATATGGAATTTTTATTTTAAATAAAAATAAATAAATACATTATTTTTTTAAAGATATTTTCTACTTTGAACGATGCTACGTATATATAAAACTAGCAGCAAAAAAAAAAGTATGATCCTGTAGTCATAGAAAAGGCACTGCAAGAGTATAATTGTTCCAATCAATCATTTCTGCAAATTTCACGCAAGTATGAAATTCCAAAATCTGTTCTTCATAGACACAACACGTTTGCTATGAAGCAACAAGGAAGACAAACTCACTTTCTCCAGCAGAAGAGGTAAATTTAGTGGATTACATGAATATATTATGTTCAGAACGGGGATATCCCCTGGAACCTATAGATTTTTGGTTAATTGTTAAAGGATACCTCGACAAGATGGAAATTGAAGTAAAAATAAAAACAAAATAATATGCCAGGTCTTGATTACGTGTCATGCTTTTTAAAAAGACACAAGAACAAAATTAGCTCAAGAATCAGTCAAAACATAAAAAAATCGAGAGCAGCAGTCTCGCCAGAGACCATAAACGAACATTTTGGTGAGCTGGAAAAATCCTTGCAAGGAATACCACCATCTAACATAATAAACTATGATAATAAACCTTACCGATGCCGATGACCTAGGGCGAAAACGAGTTATTTTTAAGAGTTGTTAAATACCCAGAGAGAGTCATAGAATCACACCAAGGGTTCCACGTCCATTATGATGGCTGCTGCATCCGACGGAACTCTCTTGCTCCCTTGTTGTTTATAAAGCACAAAACATATATGATACATGGAGGCAAAATGGGCCTAAAGGATGTAAATACAATTGTACACAATACGGCTCGTTTGATGAAGTCACATTTCAAGACTGGGTGAAGAACATTGCAATGCCGTATTTTAATGACAAAACTGGCACAAAAACTTTGATAGGTGACAACCTTGCATCACATTTATCAATAGACTTGATCAAAGAATGTGCGGAATGCAATATTAAATTCGGTTTTTTCCCTGCGAATTCGACGCTCAACCATTGGACGTGGCATTCTTCAGGCCCTTGAAATACGCATGGAGAGACATTTTATTTAATTGGAAAAAGACTGATGGCAGAACTCTCTAGTCTCTAGTAATTTTATTGAAAAAAATAGAGTGTAATGTATAACATTTTAACTGGATTCGCAAAATATGTGGAATAAGTCTAATCGACAAACAAAAAGTTTTGGATAGGTTGCTATCTTATACCCCAACAGAACTCACAGGTTTCAAAGAAGTCATTGACGGTACTGTACTATCCATGTCAAAAGAAATGAGATATGGTACAGTAAAAACCCAAAGATCTTACAAAAAAAAGAAAGTTGATGCTTTAGCAGGACGGAGTGTAGAAAATATGGAAGTCAATGAAAGTGGTGAAGATGATTTTGAAGAAGCAAGTGATAATGACAATGTAAGAAAAGAAAATATTGATAATGAACACGAAAATACTGATTAACCTAATCAGCAAATCTGGTTGTAGCAAGTAAAATATTGAAGAAGGACTTATATAAAAAAAATTAAATTGGAGAGAGCTGCAACTAACAAAACAAAGACAGACAGAAGAGTGAAAACAACAAACAAATCCCTTATAAAAAAGACGAAGGCTAAACAACCATTAAAAATTAGTTTCATAACGGAGAACCTGGTATACGAAAAAAATACAACAAACATATTTGAGAAGCAAGAGTCACTTGAGGGCGGCACTAATGTTCAAGAGATGAACGATATATTTGACATGGATGTGGATTCGATGGCTGTAGTGTTTGAGGATTTTTTTACTGTTGTTGATGAAGTTGAGGTTGTTTCTTCAAACAAAGATTTCTTTGTTTGAAGAAACAACTTCAATCAACAACAGTAAAAGGATCATCGGATATTACAGGCAAATATGTTTGTTGAAGAATTAAACATAGGTACTTAATAGATCTCATTCGAAGATGCAATTTTTTTTAATTTTTTTTTTTTAACTGTTGACTTTGTAAAGTGTTTGTTTAAAGTAAGTGAATTAAGTACTCTGTGATGTCTCATGTAGGTCCCTAGGCGATAATCTTTATAGTTCTGAAACACTGCCAAATAATATTGTTGCTACTAGTAGTATGTCTAAGTGTTAATTAAAAAAGCTCTTTATTTTAATTTTGAAATGTTTGATAAAGAGATTTATATAAATATTGACCCCGTTTTACATACGCCCATCGCGACCGCAAGCGAATGAACAAACAATAAACCATGCCGTCTTACGTGTTAAAATCATGTAAAAATCATTGAAATGCAAAGAAAATAGATAGTGGGGTGAATTATCATCGGTAAGTAAACAGAACATCAAGTAAAACCAACCATAATTACTTTTTATGCATTTTTTCTATTGCACCTGCCTGACATTTTGATAGAAAATCATAGATTTTACAAAGTGAACCGTACAGATGGAACCGCAAGCATACTAACCGCAAGCGTACTTGTTGTATACAACAGCAATTTATTTTAAAACCAATGATTTTAAACGCACAACGCAACCAACACACGCAAACCAACATCACTAATACGTTTTGAAATAGTATCTATGCATAGATACTTCATTAAAAATTAAAATGTTGTTTTGTATGCACAAAAACTGTGTGAAGTGTGTAAAATATTTTAATCAGTCCAAGGCACGCTTGCCCCGCGCAGTCCCTCCCCCGCTGACATCAAGTTGCGTGCGTAGTGTAGGTAGTATTTGTAACTCAATGGCTGCCAAACTGTTTTTGTTTTTTCAAGCTTGCCGCGTACAATGATGATATTTGGATAGAAGACACAAAACAAATAAAACAATCCTGTAACATAAGTCATAAAGCATCAGGTTTCTGAGATATTCACAGATGAAAATACCTATTGCTATAGTTTTTTTTTCATTATTTGAATATCCCAGAAACCTGACACTTTAGGACATGATATGGGACATTTTTTTATTTGTAAAAGTGCCATCTATCAAAATATACAAGGTGCCCCGTTATTGGTGTACTAAACCGATAGGGGGTTTTTGTGCACCCTATACCCAACTGATCCGCATGGTTGATTTTTAGAAATACGTTGTATTAAGTTTCATAGTAAAAAAATAACGTTACTCATACGCTTAGTAAACAGACAACCTTATCACTAACGCAAACACACGTACCTAAGGCTGGCCATTTTGCCAACAACATTTTAGGGTTCCTTTAACTAGGCCGTATGTTTTTAGTAGATTTACCTTAGTTTTAGCTTGGCGCGCGGAGCTCGGAGTGACAACATATCTTGTGGGACACTTCCGGTGTTGGTTGGTGCTCTCAATGTCAAGGTCGAGTATTGTGGTGTCCTGATGATGTCTCGTGGAGAGATGAAACTAGTTGACGACTTGCTTTGATAGATGTTCTTACATTTTATGTTTGGTATGGTCTGCTACACGAACTACTTTATGTTAGATCTTATTGGAAAAGGTTTTTTTCGCGGAAATGTTACTAAATATCTTTCGTCCTTATATTTACAATGCATTTCCGCAAAGTAACGCCTGAATCTATTATATATCTTACCTTAGTTTACTTTTATTAAAATATCGATAAATAATCTTTATTAGGTACCTAAGTAGACGCACCTACCACGAAACAAACATACCTACCTACAGATAAACATCAAACATTGTGAGTTAAAATAGCTTAGAAGAAAAATGTGCGGAACCACCGTAAAATTGTCGGCTTTGGATAAAGAAAAGCGACAGCCAATGAGAATGGTCAAGAATCTTACGCGCCGCCCGCCCGCTGGGACGTGACAGCCAATGAGAATCGACAGGCGGTGACAATTGAAGGTCAAGAATCTTACGGCGCCGGCTGTCCGCTGGGGCGTGGCGGCCAATGACGGCTATGTAAGGGCGGTGACAATTGAAAGGTCAAGAACCTTACTGATGAACAACTGATGTTAGAGTAGTCACTAACATAAAAATGGGCTAGTTGGCATGAAAGTTTCGAGGTTTTTTTCAGTAAAAAACCTTAAAAACCGAAAAATACTAGAGCAAAAAATGTTCATGGGAGGGGTGGACCACCCCCTTTCCACTTAGTACACCAATAACATGGCACCTTGCTTGTAAAAAAGAACAGTCTGGTGTTGAGGCCAAAATTTAAAACCCCCACACCCCCGCTTTATAATCAGGGATATATATAGGGGCATTGGCATAAAATATGTATGGCATAAATATAATGGCACAGAATGACCACGGCAGTAAAAAGTTTTGAGGTTGAATTATTTTTTCAGGTTGATCTATGATCAACTCTTTCATCATTGAAACTAAAACCTTTTTTGATTCATGAAGTTACTTTTTTCTGCCCACGTGGTTTCTATGGAAACGATACCAGGCCTAGAACTACCTGTATGCAAAATTTCATCCGATCCGTTCAGTAGTTTTGGCGTGAAGAGGTAGGTAACAAACATCCATTCCAACTTACGCATTTGTAATATTGGTGGGGTTTTGATAATAATTATGGCATGGTCCATACCAACTTCACAAACTTGATCTTTCAGGTTTGTATAGGTCAAATAGAAGGAAGTCTTTCTAAATCCTGAATTCGATTTAGGCTCTGGTTGTGATTTTAATTGTAATTAATTATTTTTGATTTTAATTTTGTAATTTAACTCGAATATGGACACTTTAATTTATTTTTGTATTATAATTTATTGATTGTCTGAAATAAACTCATTGAATTGAATTGAATTGTATATCGAAAACCCCTCTCCTATGCAGTGGCATACAATAAGCCCGTGCGCAGAGGCTTGACAGACAGAAGATATATTAAGTAACCACAATATCCAAATCCACCACATCATGATGATGCTGTTTTGGTGCGTGTAAATTCCATGGCCAGGCACAACATTTGGGTAATTTTGTAGAGCCAAGTTGGCAGCACTAATAAGCAGTCACACACACCTCCCGGCCACACGCTCCGTCTTGCTTGCGCAGATACGGAGCAAAGTCCAATTTGTGCAGTTTTATACACCCTAAATAGCCATGGACCTGCTCCATGGTTATTTAAGACTATGCAGAAAGATGGAACACCGGTACAGTGGCCACACGTGCAGGTAAGCTCGTGCAAACTAGACTGCGCAAACCACATATCGACCAAGAGTTACTATCTGAAAAAGTGCTACTTTAGGAGACAATCCAACCTATGCTGCCGCAGTGGTTTGAAAGACAACACGGAACACTGACCTTCCGGTTAACATAGGTACTCTCAGGTCATGACTGTTTTAGGAGGTACCTATGTCGTATCGCCGGAAGGGAACAGAGAGATACCATCACTGTGATAGTCTCGAAAACACAGCTCTGCATACGCTTGTGTTCCCGAGTGGGAACAGCAGCGTCAGATCCTGAATGTTGATACGCATAATATCTCAAACAGAATCTACAAGGGAACATTTCATTACTTTGCGCATACTTATTGTGCCTTGTCTCAAACTCAAAGTCAAAAACTCTTTATTTCCATAAATACAATAAAATTAAACGTACACTTAGAAAAGGTCAAATTCTTAATAATTAAATACTGACACGGAATTAAAGTGATATTTTTGATTTCAGTCGCTTCGCCATGTAGACTAAAGTAAAGAAGCGAAGTTTGAGCAAATCCCGTCCCAAACTTTTTTATCCGCTAGATAATCTGATATTTTATAGTCTATATCTATTAATTTACATAAATCTCACATAACTAGTAAATCACTTAATTTCATTCGAAACCCCTGAGACAAGAGCTCTAAGGGGAAAAACTAGAAGAAGGACATAGTAAAGGAATTTACGCCTATGCTAAATATATCAAAGCACAGCGTCTGTACGCTGTGCTCTGATATATTTAACATACCAGGCTGTAAAACTATACAATAAATTGCCTATCCTCTATAAAAGTATATTTAATGCAGACAAATTTAAAAATAAACTCAAAGTATTTTTGTTGAAGAGGTTCTTTGGAGAAGTTCTGTGCCGACATACATAAATCTGAGAATCTGTACCTAACGATAATAATTTAACATTTAGGTAACATTGACATTATTTTATGAATATTTTTGACATTTTACATAATTATTGTTCTTATATATTTTTAATTTGACAACTTTATTTTAAATCTGACATTCTTGATTATTAATTGTTTTGACTTTTCGAGTAATATTTTGATAAAGCACCATTATTGTTTTTTTTTGTCAATGTACAAAATTTATTTAATATTGTA
Organism: Eupithecia inturbata; assembly: GCA_963662085.1. Lineage (NCBI taxonomy): Eukaryota > Metazoa > Arthropoda > Insecta > Lepidoptera > Geometridae > Eupithecia > Eupithecia inturbata. Next base: position 921,620 of record OY759177.1, read on the forward strand.
ACTGTAGGTACCTACTCTTATTCTCCGTTTTGTATTATTTGTAATTTCCAACACAATGTAAATTGTTCGAGAATAAATGACATGAAATGTGTCATCACAATGTTTGGTATTTGGTTGACGGAACATTAGGTGGAGAGGTAAACACAGTTTTTGATGATCTAAAAATCATCACAGATGAATTTGGAAAAATAGGGTTAGAATAAAATTTTTCAATGTGCGAGTTTTTTATTTCGGACTCTTGTGTAGACAAAAACAATATCATTGGAAAATTCAAAAGTTTGGCCCCCATCATTACAGTTTTAGTTCACTTCGCCTCCTTGGTTCACCAATTCTTGATGAGTCTTTTCAGTCCTTTGTAGATGAGAAAATTCTAAATTTCAACAAAACTTCGGACAGACTCAAAATTAATAGCCATAATGGCTTTTAAAATAATTCGGTTTTGTCTTTTTGTACCTAAATTTAAGTATTCTTTGATATGTAGTCAACTGTGGAAACACAGCGAGCTCTTGGAAGGCTTAGACAGTTAATAAAGAATACTCTATCATCGGTTTTGAACTTCGATTTAGATTAAAAGGCATAGTCGCAGCAGGCCATCCTGCCTGTCAAATTGGGAGGCTTAGGCAAAATTTCAAGTGTAGCCCTTCCAGCGTTCCTGTCTTCCGTCTACAGCACTAGTTCTTTAGTTGAAAATTTTTTAAAGTCATCTTGTTTGGTCCCACCTGGAATTTCATTCAAAATTTCATTTTTAGACGAAGCTCGAACGGCTTGGCGTTGTGCTTGCCCCAACAGCAATGGGACGGGTGTCTGTGTGAGTTGACATGGAATTGTTTGTTACAAACGTGCTCCAGCTCTGCGGATCGTGCCCGTTTCCTGGACGGTTCTAAATGGGATTCAAGACATTGGTTGCATGCAAGCATTTCCTTCATTTAACACTGTCATTAGATCCCGTAACTTTTCGTTTCGCAACATGTCTTCGGTTGGGTGCAATGCGTTGCGCGCCTCATCAATGCCAGTGCGGTACCTACTGCTGTCGAACAGCTTGGTCATCACGGATTAATGTGTACTAGGGCCGCCGGTCGGATATCTCGTCATGCCAGTCTTAAAGACATCAACCGGCGGGCCTTTGTCACCGCTGACCATCGAGCCGCTAACGTGCCAGCTATTCTCCAACCGAATGGTCTGTTGCGTGACGATGGTAAGAGGCCCGCCTGCGGCATGACACTAGTCCCATGGAAGTTGGGGAGACCCATTGTGTGGGACGCTACAACATGCGTCGACACACTTGCGCCTTTCCATCTTCCGAGGACATCCGTGAGGGCTGGTGCGGCGGCAGATTTGGGCGAGGATCTCAAGAGACGCAAATATGCAGGTCTCGACAGAGCCTACACATTCGAGACCCTAGGTCCGTGGGGTACCGAGCCTTTCAGGGTTTTTAAAAACCTATCTGAGCGTTTGGTCGACGCGACGCGTGACCCGAGAGCTGGTGGGTATCTGGCGCAGCGCATCAGCATTGCCATACAGCGGGGCAATGCTGCTAGCGTCTTGGGGACGCTTCCGACTGGTATTGATATGGATCAGTTGAGCTACCTGCAGATTGTTTGCAACAGTCTACAGTTAGCTTAATTGTTTCAATTGTAAATACTAGTTCTAATTATTTTTATTATTTAATTTTAATTTTCTTTGTCAATAAAGAATAATAGGTATGTATTTACAAAAAAGTAAGCACCTACCTATATATGTAATATTATATCAGTCAGTTGTGGTTTCCATAACACAAGCCTTTGGGGCTAGAAGATGACCGGAAAGGCAGTTCTTGCACTAAATCACTCGTTAACTATAGCAAGAACTGTCAAATTTGACAGTTCTGGCCATATTTATCGAGTGATAAATTTCGAGAATTGCCTTCAACAAAAACTAATTACTTAATAAACACTACAGACAACTAATAGGTGGAATAGGTAGGTAGACAGTTATCTCATGCAGAACATTAAATCTAAATACCTAAGTAACTACCTACTTAAAAGATCTAGACATACGTAGGTACCTATCTAACCTACCTACATTGCTTGTCATCTAACCTCGTCAATCCTCAAAAACCCTCTTCAAACACAATCGATCATAGATAGGTGCAAACTAAACAATAGGTAAATAAATAATGCTGGACAATCTACATAGCATTATTTATATCTAGCCCCAAGCCACAAACCAAGCAGAGCTTGTTTTATGGTTGCTAGAAAACTGATATTATATACTTAATACTACTATGTAGGAAGAGATAAACAGCGCCGTAGATAGAGTGCGCATTGGTGTAGGTTTTTGGAACTACTCGGCGGCGTCTAAATCCCAATGGCGCCCATCTGGCATCCACATGGTTCGCTCAGACGCGTGGCGTTTGTGCTTTGACGATATACGGCGTGAGCGCTGGTCGGACGCTCCGTCCGACCAGCGCACACGCCGGCCGCCGGCCGGCCAGTCGGGACCCCCAAAACGTACGCGAGCCACGTATTGTCTTGAGCGAGCGATTCCGGCTCAAGCAAACTCATTGTAGGCGCCAAAAATACTTTATAACGTAAAGTAGCTATTTAGTTTGTCAAATGAAATCGAAAAACATCACACGGTAAAGTACCTAGTTAGGTACTTTACCACAGACAGGTATAATGAGTTATTTCAGGATCTGTGCAGGTGCTGACACAGATGCACGTCTTATAATATTTGATGGATGCACGCATTGCACTTCGCCACGTATCTTTGTAAAGAGTGCTTTAGATTGTGTATAGAAGTATTTAAGCGCCGCCTAAAATGCTGGCTTATCGTATCGAGCAAACTTTTTATACCTCTAGTTATGACGTTCATAGGCTAAAATGACATTTACTTTAAATTAATTTTATTTAGAATTTTTTAGAATTGTGTAGTACCTAGTTTATTCTAAGTGGGTCTTAGATTTATCAACCTGACATGTAACATTTTTGTTATTATTATAGAACTATTGAATGTTTCCATTGTCTTTATTGGTTTGACTGTATTTCTTCTAGTTTCTTGTGTGTGAAACTAGAAGAAATACAAAAAACTGAAATATGAAAAACTGTTCGAGTCTATTTTATTTCATCAATCGGAAGTGAACGTGTCGTTTTGGCTAGGGCTGCCTTCACGTTATACATAAAAAATACCCAGATCACCAAAAACAAATTTCTGCAGATCTTTAGAGAAATTTGTCCCGAGGCGGGAATCGAGCCCGCAACCCCTTGCGTCGCAGGCGGACCCTCGCCCGCTGAGGTCGTCGTGAATAGTGAAAACAATGCACCTGAGTAGGTGCATTGTTCACTTATTGTGAGGCGTCTTGCTTGATGAGTATCCTAGGTAGTATTAATGGAAAATGTCCATTAATACTACCTCGCAACATGACATTTTATTAGGCGTGTCATGACATTGTCCCACCTCACGAAATAGAATCAGGACCTCATACAAACTCATTTTGAAACCATGTCCTACCCAACACTAGACCGTTCACCGTAAGATGTCCACTGCCGTGATGTTGGCATTCCCAAGGGGACAGACATCTCACGATAAATGGTCTGCACCTGCGCAAACTGGTTTGTGCAGGCATGCTTGCAGGTAAATTGGAGCGTGTGGCCGGGCTATTAGCTGATGTTAATAACTAATAAGTAAATAAGTCAAACAGATAATTATGTAAAAGGTACTACTGTCAGTGTCATTACAACAATTCCATAATCCATTCACCCATAATTTGTTTATTTTTATCGAATTCTCAAAATACGTCTGAATTTTAGAGAAAACATGAGTTCATGTTCATAGAAGGAGAAAATAAACGACATATTCGTTGATAGAGATATAATTATCGAGAAAGCCTCAGAAATAGCGCGTGCCGGCATCCTTTGTAGTCGATATCGAAGTATTTTTCGTAGAAGTCTTGCACCAACTCTTCCACCTGTAAAAATAATAAATGATGTCCTTCGGCAATGATATTCTGCAGACAAAGTGCGATTTATGCGGGGAAATTGCACACGAACCCTATATTGAGTGTTGTGAATGTGAATGCAATGTGTGCACGGGCTGCTTCGCGTCAGGCCGCGAGTCGGAGTCTCACAGTAACGACCACAAATACGCCGTAAGACGTAACGACTTCCCTCTATTCGACAACTGCAACTGGTCTGCCAAAGAAGAGTGCAAGCTGCTCTGTGCTTTAACTACATATGGTTACGGAAACTGGGAGGAGATAGCTAAAATAGTGCACACACGTTCTAAACTCGAATGCCAGGAGCATTACAAGAAGTACTACATAGATAATGTTCAGTACAATGAACTGAAGCTGCTACCAGAGTCTGAACAATCCTTGTTTCCCAAGCCCATCACCCCTTACATTTACAGCCCTGAAGTATGCATGAACCCACCTAGAAACAACAGTTCGGACCCCCACCTAGCAGGGTATAATGCATTCAGATCAGAATTTGAGCTCAGTTATGACAACAATGCAGAGACTATGTTCAACTTTGAGAGTAATTACTCTGATGATGAGGATGATGACTGTATGGATGCATTGAAGGTGTCACTAGTCAACGCATTAAACTCACGCCTAAAAGAAAGAGATAGGAGGTATGCAATAATAAAGAACCACGGCCTCATCATGCCCAACAAGCTTGCTTCCTGGGTGCAGAAGTTTGATGCCACAATGATGAGATCAAAAGCTGAAAGACTCCTTTCCTTCATGCAGTTCATGACTGGGATGCAATTTGATGCATTCATGGAGTCCATGAGCTTGGAGGATGAATTGCAGCAGTCCATCGCTAAACTATGTGCCTATCGCAGGAACGGCATCAGAACACTACATGCTGCAAATCTGTTCAAGCAACTGAAGAAAAAGCATGAAGTTTTGTTAAAGGAGCAGAAACAAGCCACTGCATTGATGATGAAGAAGTTTGACAGCCCACAGTTACTCGAAACGAGCAGTAGCAATTTACTGAAGTTTAAAAGAACAAGTATGCCTTTGGACATAGGTGATCTGCCTGGGTACGGAAAGCTATCTGAGTCTGAGAGGGTGTTGTGCTCAAACCTCAGGTTACTTCCAGAGAACTACTTGGAGATCAAAGATCTGCTGGTTGCACAGAACAGTAAGATGGGGTGCCTCAGATTGTTGGATGCAAGGAGGATAGTCAAGATAGACGTCAACAAGACTAGGAAGATATATGATTACCTTATGTATGAAGGTTTTATAACTAAGCCATTGTAAATAAATGTTTTTACTATGTATGCATGTTTTTTTTTATACTCACCTTGAAGCCAAACTTTTGGTACATGAATATGGCAGGATTGGTTGGAGAACAATGCAGTGTAACACTTTTCCCAGTACATGTCTGTGAAACAAGAGTCAGCATTTAGAAATGTAGATAAAAATTAAAATCGGTTTTCTAATAGATTTTCTCTGTTTTCTAATAGATGTCTGCTTAATCATGACCCGTGTCGACAAGTATCTCTTAGTTTGACCACTAAATTAATAATTTCTTACAGCTTAGCTTATCGTTGAAAAGAAAATAAACTAGCAGTCGGCCAGCGGTTTCGCACGCGTTTTTTAGGAATAAGAACCAGCCTCCGTCCGCAGGATACTGCCTATCTCCCTGCCAAATTTCACTATGGTCCGTTCAGCCGTTTAGACGTGAAAAAGGTAACATCTCTCATGCTGACCAGTTGTGCGATTACGGTAAAATAACCCTTTCAAGGGATCGCCATCCTTTCCGGATGGCAGAAAAATGATGTATTTGTTTTTCTACCATGTGTTGGAAACCAAAATCGTTTATGCTCAGTCTCCCCCAACCCCAATCCCCCGTGTCCCGTCCCCGGATGGCCCATTCAATGCGTAATCGCACAGCACGAGGCATACACAGAAAACGAAAATTGATGTTTCTGATTTGTTTTCAAGCAACTCTTATGTCACTTGCATCATGATAGCGTTTGCACGAAAGCTAATCAGAAATTTAGTGGGAACTAATCCACCCATGCTATGGATCAAAGTGGAAACCGATCGAATAAGGAATTAGCAAGGATCAGAGTGGAATAGGGCTCGTTTTTACAAGTATGTGCTCAGATCGGATCCGAACTGAGCGAGACAGCATGAGAGATGACTTTTAAATTTTCGCGATCTGTATAAAACAAAAGGTACGCGATAAATACCCGACAAATAATATTTAATATGAGAGATGACGTCATTCTCTAACTAAGCACGCAGGTGTTAGTTTGATTTACCTGCAAGAGATGGTAAAGCATGAAGGTAGCGATGCCCGCTCGCCGCCACTCGGGCCTCGTGAGAATGAACGAGATGTAAGCCTCGTTGTGATTGGAGTCCGGCACCAGGAAAGCACAGCCAACCGCCAGCCGCTTATACGAGGCCACGCAGCTGAACTCGGGGTATTGCAGCGCTTCCGTTACTGCGGGAAGGTGCTAGGATTATAATGCTTTTAAACCAGAGCTAAGCATGTGCCAGTATAACCTCCGTACTAAAAAAATGGAATTGAGAATGACGTAATCTCTCATGCTTTCCTACTTTGATTGGATTTCAAAGTTCCAACTGAGCAGGACAGCATAATAGATGACATCATTCTCAATCCCAATCTTCGGTCACCAATACAACTGGTGATTGAAGATCCCGAGCTATAGGTAAATTGTGATTCGTCTGTAACCTGTGTGACATTTTTTAGTCCATTTATCTTTTTGATAGCTGTATTCATAAACGAATTTAACGACGAGCTTAAATTAAATTCGAGAGGAATAGAAGGCCCTTGTTAGTGGCCACTGTAGAACAAAGGCCTTACATTCCCCTTCCTTTGTTAGTGGCCACTGTAGAACAAAGGCCTTCCATTGCCCTTTCTTTGTTAGTGCCCACTGTAGAACAAAGGCCTTCCAATCCCCTTTCGTTGTTAGTGCTCACTGGTAGAACAAAGGCTTTTCATTCCTCTTTCGTTGTTAGTGACCACTGTAGAACAATGGCCTTCAATTGCCCTTTCTTTGTTAGTGGCCACTGTAGAACAAATGCCTTCCATTCCCCTTTCTTTGTTAGTAGCCACTGTAGAACAAAGGCCTTCCATTCCCCTTTCTTTGTTAGTGGCTACTGTAGAACAAACGCCTTCCATTCCCCTTTCGTTGTTAGTGACCACTGTAGAACAAAGGCCTTCCATTCCCCTTTCGTTGTTAGTGACCACTGCAGAATAAAGGCCTTCCATTGCTCTTTCTTTGCTAGTGGCCACTGTAGAACAAATGCCTTCCATTCCCCTTTTGTTGTTAGTGACCACTGTAGAATAAAGGCCTTCCATTCCCCTTTCTTTGTTAGTGGCCACTGTAGAACAAAGGCCTTCCATTCCCCTTTCTTTTGCATTTTAGTATGAAAGTTTGGTGTCGAATCTGTTGGTAGGTTTAGGCCATTTAAAAGTGTTGTCTAAAATATCCAAATGGTACCTACGTACGTGCTGTCTATCCCCGGCCAGAAGAACTGCGCACAGACTTGATGGCAGCGATGTGCTTCAAACGGACAAAAGGAGTAGTCGAGCGTGGCTTGTAGTTTGGATCGTGTCTGTACGGTATAACAGACATTATCCCTCCCACTAAACTAACTTGTCTGATGGTATAGGTACGTACAATCTATCCCCGGCCAGAAGAATTGCGCACACAGACTGTTGATGGCGGCGATGTGCTCCGGACGCACGTATGAGTAGTCCAGCGTGGCGCGCGGCGGTAAAGCGTAGTTTGGGTCGTGCCTGTTGAAACACAAGAGTTTAGTATGGAATGACTACTCTTCGCTTACTGAAGATAGAGCTTTATCGGCCTTTGTCCCTTATAATAATAAAAAAGCCCTTTTATTTCCTTAATACAATAAAAGTTACAAAATTAATTATGAATAGAATAATATGACACTTAATTTATATAAAAATTAGAATATATGGTATTATTAAGGACCTCTCATCGAGTGAAGGCCTCCTTTTTTTACTCCATACTTTTCTGTCTTGAACTTTGATTAGCCAGTCTATGCCAGCCGATTTGTTTATTTCGTATATCCACCTCTCTTATGTTCTGCCTCTGCTTCTTTTGTTTTGTGGTTCTGTCCATGTATTTTTTTGATTCATTTGCTATATTCCAGGGGTGGCCAACTTGATTGGACCCAAGATCTACTGTTTACTGACGAAACCTTGTAAAACCTACCAATTACATACCTGCTTCTTAAAATTGTTAATGAAACAATATAGTTCAGTATACAATTATGTTTTTTAATATGTAATGTAATAAGAGGCAAGAGGGACATTAAATTTATAGTTTTCTTAGTAACTACTTATTTATACTAGCGCTATTAAGAATAATTAATGTAATATGAGAGACATGAAATTTATAAATTCTTAGTAAGTTATTCATATTAGTGTGAGCATTGCGTCTGAACATTTTCCGCTAAATTAGCAAAGTCGGGTTTGTAGAAGGAGAATGATGATTTACACAAATATGTTAAACCAAAACACGAATGCAGTTGTTCAACACATTTCTTCAAATTTGGATATTTCTCTTTGGAATCCAATGTCCAGAAATCTAGACCAGAGGATGACCTTGCTTTTGGAAATATGTCGCAGCGCAGAGTAATAATTTCGTTTTGTAACGTCATGTGGTCCCTTTGAAATTTATCTGCAAATTTTTTTGCCACTTCATAGATGACAACAGTGTGCTCAATGGAGTTATTATGGAACTATGATAAAATTAAATAACGTAATGGAACGGCGATAGAAAAACGATACTAAAATGATTATGCGTACAGCACTTGGTGATTGCGTTCTACGTGGTCTTTAGGGTTTCGAAGATTGGAGATCGGTTTCACCGGGTAGGCCGAGCGGCCGAGAAACCCTTTTACTGTCCTTTTTTCCGTCTTTAATATCTCAGCAACTACAGCAGCAATTAACGTGAAATTTAAAATAATAAGAATAAATTTCTTGCGCCTGTACACATTAAAATAATGTAAATTTTCAGTACAAATTGTGATGTCGAAATTTTAAAAGAGACCTACAATGTCAAGTGGGGGGACTACCTCAGCGAGTGGGGTATTAAATAAACGGTATTGGTTTGTACATCTCAAAGGAGTTTTTGATATTTCTATAGGTTTCATACTTTCTCAAATATTTTGAAAAAGTCGATGTTTTACCCATACCGATGGTAAAATTGTGACTTGCGATGATTATTAGGTATCTACCTTTATTAAATTTACGTACTTATACTTTTTATACGTTTTTTGCCTTGCCACGATCGACCGCTTGGCCATACCTGCTATATTCCATACGGGCAATTTGGCCAGCCCATTTCCATTTAAATTTTTTGTAGTATTTCAAAGCATTTATGACAAATGCTTTGACCGGATAGATCACTTGATTCTTCTAAAAAAAATTCAGCTTATTGGAATAAGATGCAACTTTTACCTCTGGTTTACCTCTATGTTCATAATAGATGCCAAACGGTAGTGCTCAGTGGTTATTCTTCTTCTCCCATGAGTATTCCTTCTGGGGTACCTCAGGATTCCCTACTACGTCCACTGCTATTCCTAATAATGGTCAATGATGTGCACACATGCTTTAATCATTCCAAAGTATGTAGGTACTCCTCTATGCTAATGATATGAAGATCCTCTCTGTAATTCGTAGCACTGAAGATGGACTGCGCCTACAAAATGAACTTGATTGTTTTCAAGTCTACTGCACCACTAACAACCTCCATCTAAACGTATCCAAATGCTATGTATCATCATATACACGTAAAAAACATTTACTAAGCTTTGACTACACACTGAATAATACTGTCTTAACGTCTGTATTGTCTTACGTTAACTTCGATAACTATATTGTAGCAGTTTAATTTAAAATTTGTCTTAATTCTTAGTATTTTGATTTTTGTTTCTAACTAAGTAAGTATTGTCAAGAAAGCATCTAAATCGTTAGGTTTTGTCTTTAGGATGTCATCAGAGTATACCAGCATTAAGACCTTAAGGCCGTGCGCTGCGTTAAGCGGGTGCACGGCGCGGGCATCCGACGCGGGCATCCGTCGCGGGCATCCGCGTCGTGCTCCGTCGCGGACAAATAGCCCGTCGCGGGTATCCGCAACGACCTCCCGCTAACGCAGCGCCGCCAGTACAATTTTAGACGTGCGGGTGTACAGTCGATTCATAATGGATTATTTGTTGATATACTACCTAGCCAAAAGACGACGTAGACAACAGCGGCAGCCAATCAGCCCATATGTCTCGTCCAGATTGTTGTGTGGAGAATTTGTAACCAAGTTTACGCTATTAAGAGAAGATGAGAGGAGATTTTTTAAGTATTTTAAAATGTCAACGTCTACATTTGATGAATTATTTTCGAAACTTGAACCATATTTGAAACATAGTGCTAATACTCTTAAAGTAAGAAGTGTATCAATTATATTACCAATAGAGAGGTTGGCAATAACGGCAAGGTAAGTAAATAAAATGTTTTTCTTGATATAAAATATTTTTATTTTGTCAGTCAAGATCACGCATGTATACAACCAAATCAGTTATTGGACTTATCATAATCATAAGTAACAGTAAAATCACAGTGATTGGATTTATCACTTATTATAATTAACAATATTTTAATCTACAATTACTTTAATGAGAACTAAGTATAACAATTTGGTAGTGTAGGTACATACGTAAAGTAAATCAAAATCACAGTCATTGTAATTATCATAATTAACAATATTATAAGGCTACTTCCAATCTTTGTCTTTCTTCAAATAGAGTATAAATGCAGTAAATAATTGATAATAGGATTAATGTTCTGCTTGAGTGTCATTTGTCACTACGATGTTCGATAAATCCTCCAATGTAATAACATTTTCTCTTTCAATTTCAATTAATAAGTTTAATACCTTTGATCGAAACAATAATTTTTGATATGTAGACAATTTTTTTACGTTTGGCATAATAGATTTAAAAAATGACAAGTCTTCATCATTTTCTTCGTCCTTTTTGTGTTGTATGGATTGTAATAATTGTATTTCAAAAGGAGTCGGCGACGACGCCTTTTTACGCTTTGATTGTTTTTGCGTTTCTCTGCTTGCTGTGTCATTTTCATTTCCAGATGTACTGGTCTCAGGTATTAACACCTCACTAGTGTCAACTATTGGGTGTTGGGACAATTCAAGTGTACTTGTATGACCCGAAGAGTCGTCCTGAGAATTTTCCAAAGATTCTTGTCCTTCTACTCTTTTGTTAGAGTCCAGAAAAGTCATAATATTATAATAGCTGTACCCTTTTCCTTTTTTAGCACCAGAACCAGACTTAAGTTTCTTGTTACTAGCTTTGACTTTCGTATAGCAATCTCTCGCGGTTTTCCAACGCGCTTGTATTTTTTTTTCTGAAAAATGAAAAATAATACATACTTAAAAATTAATTTTGTATTTTTCACAGGTACTTAGTAAGTGGACATACTTTCGTGGATATGCACTTGGCGTACCATGCGGGACAATCTACCATCCGAAAAATTGTTAATGATGTCTGTCAAATTATATGGCAAAGACTGAAAGAAGAATGTATACCAGTATTTACACGTATGCGATGGGAAGATATAGCAGAAGGCTTTTTAAGCAACACAAATTTTCCTAACTGTTTAGGTGCTGTAGATGGAAAACATATACGGATTATAAGACCACCTCACAGCGGATCACTTTACTACAATTACAAACATTACTATTCCATTGTCTTGCTTGCAATGTGTAACGCAAACTATGAATTCACCTACATAAATGTTGGAATACAAGGTAAAGAATCTGACTCTTCAGTTTTCACCAACAGCACTTTATTTCAACAGATGCAGGATGAGCTATTAGATATTCCTCCTCCAAAATCATTGCCAGTGCTACAAAATAATAAACCAACCAATACTGCAGCTACCACACCAGTGCCATACGTCATAGTTGGGGATGAAGCGTTTGGACTGTCTACACATCTTATGCGACCATATGCGCGGGCTATTGCAATGGATCATAGAAAGAAAATATTTAATTATAGATTGTCAAGAGCTAGACGTTACATTGAATCAACCTTTGGAATAATGGCCAATAAGTTTCGAATACTTCATCGTCCACTTAACGTTTCTAGAGAACATGCCATTTGTTTCATAAAAGCAATTTGTATAATGCATAATTTTGTACGAAAAAGAGACGGACTCGGTAATATCAGCGATGTTGTCATAACACCCCGCCATATCCGCGATATCACAAATGGATTTGGGCTAGTTCAAAGAAACTCGTATACAATACGAGATCAGTTCGCTGATTACTTTGCCACAAACGGTAAGATATCGTGGCAAGATCGCTGTATTTATTGATTATTTACTTAAGTTAAAAAAAATTTGCTCGTGAAGAGGTCACAATACAATAGTTAAATAACAATTAACATAAGTAAATACAAAATGTTTACTAAGCCTAAAGGTGGGTACAGACTATGTAACATATTACCTACATGTTATTTTAACATGTTTTATATCATTCAGTGTCCACATTATCTGAAACTTGTTATATAGCAATGTCGTATAACATGTTATGTTATATAGTCTGTACCCACCTTAATAAATGAAAGAAGTAAATAAGTATGTAGTAAATAAATTTATAAAGTCATAATAAAAAGTAAGAATTTACCTGTTGACTTTTTTTCTGTGTCACTGAAGTCCTCATAATTTTCGTATAATTCTTTACAAATCTCGAGCCATGCAGCTTGACGCGCATCCCTGTCTTTATACAAGTTGTTAGACAAATCCCATAAAGCGGGGCGACATTGCACTTCTAAAATAACACGTTCCGTATCAATATCACTCATGTTTATCAACTTGATTGTACAAGCACGGCGCGTGCGACACGGATAACGCAGCGGCGCTCACTGATTTTCTAGAAACATCTCCGCTCGCGTGCTCCGTCGCACGGACACGCGAGCGTACCCCCGTCGCCCGCGCCGCGTGTGACGGGCGTTCCGCCTTACGCAGCGCTGCTCTATGAATTTACATGAAACATCACGCCGCGCGGGTGCCCGCGCCGTGTACCCGCTTAACGCAGCGCACGGCCTTAAGATTCTGTACTGTGCGTACGTTCGCAGTAATTTAGAGTACGCCTCGCAGGTTTGGAACCCGCGCTATGACATCTATAATTCCTGAATTGAAGGTATTTAAAAACGGTTTTTTACGCTACGTGCAGTTTAGAGCGAAGATTTATCTGTCAGATTATACTGAACGCTGTCGTAAATTCCACTTCCTACCCCTTATAGAACGTAGGAATATTACAGAATTATGCTATCTCATGAATATAGCGAACGAAACGGTGGGCTGTCCAGAGTTGTTCGAGCTGATAGGTTTGCGCACGAACATAGGCTCACTTCGCAAGCCTCATCTCTTGTATGAGCCACTGGTCAGGACGAACTATAGGCAGAACTCGTCTTAAGGGCATGCAAGTCTTTCAATGATATGTTAGCGAATATATTTGTTCAATGATATCAACAACGAAGTAGTAGTTTTAGACTTATTTAAAACGTCAAAGCGTCTTAAACGCTTGTTGAGTAGTTTAAATTTTGATTAGGAATTTAATTAGTTCTTATTTTTAACCAAACGTGCCGTCTTTCTTTCTTTCTTTTTTCGACATAATTTCATTTAGTTATTTCTTGTGGAAGCTTATAATTATGTAGCTGTTTGTTACACACCATTTTTGTTATATCATTACCTAGCTGTTAGTTTTCCTAAAATTGTAAAATAAAATAAAATAATAAAATTTGTGGTTTGTCTTATATCTGTAATTATTTTTCTGTCTCTTCTCTTTATTTTCATCGCTCTTTGGCATACCTGTTTTAATTTTTTTGTGTAGGTATCATAAATCCAAGTTTGGCAGCCATAACACAAAGGTAGTATGCATGAATCTAGTATTTTCTTCTTGAGCTTTAATGGAATTTTAGATTTGAGAAGTTGTTGCTCCAGAGTTTGTTCCATGACAGTGCTATTCCTCTATCGCTTTCGGCAATGTTTAGAGATTTCTTAAATAATATTTCCTTTCCTAAACAATTATAATTTGGTACGTATTAGTAGGTATCTATTGGGAAGTCTAGACCAGGCTAGACGCCCGGTCTATCCTTCCCAATACGTTTTGTAGTCCACCATGCACAATCGATCGTTTTGTCTTAAGTAGAAAAGTATGTAGGTAATATTATTTACCAAAAGACTGCTTTACAGCTAATCTGATATGTAGGAACACAATTTTGCAGATTTCCTTTATTACACGATCCGTTTTTAGAAGTACGTTCATTCTGCTACAATCACTCGTATAATGAAGTTCATCAAGCAGCCGGTGTCATTTCAACTAGACAATATTAATTTTGATTCTAAAAAACAGTCTTTTCGGCATGGAAAACTATTACCAAACACAATACGTTGTATTATATGCGGTCCCTCAAATTGTGGAAAAACAAATTTAGTGATTGGTTTACTACTGCATCAAAATGGATTACAATTTCAAAATGTATATGTATATTCGAAAACACTTTATCAACCAAAATATTTATATTTGGAAGAAATATTAAAATTGGTGCCAAGAGTAACATTTTCTAAATATCACGAAAATGAAGACGTTCTCACTCCTCATGCCGCCAAAAGTAATTCAGTTATTATATTTGATGATGTAGCGTGCGAAAATCAAAACAATATTCGTGATTATTTTACTATGGGTAGGCATAAATTAATTGATTGTTTTTATTTAAATCAGACTTATAGTAAAGTACCTAAGCAATTAATAAGAGACAATGCAAATTTAATAGTTCTCTTTAAACAAGACGGTATAAATATGAAACATGTTTATGATGAACACGTCAGTACAGACATGACATGGCAAGAATTTCTAAACATGTGCTCAAATGTATGGAAAGAGCCATACAGTTATGTTGTTATTAACAAAGATTGTGAAAAGAATAAAGGTTGCTATCGTAAAAAGTTTGACACATTTATCATAATTGATTAAGATTTTTTTTGTTCCACTCACAAAGTTAGTTTTTGTTATAACTTGTTGGAACGTTGTGGCTGTATATCGTGTGAACAAAGATAATGGTGATTCCTCAACATTGCTTTTATTCCATCGAAAGCAGACGACTGTCAAGTTTCAGAACTTGGCCAAAGGGATTAACACAAAGACCACAAGATTTGGCGGATGCAGGATTTTTTTATACTGGAGAAGGCGATAGAGTTATTTGCTATTTTTGTGATGGAAAGCTCAAAGACTGGTCTCCTGGTGATCTACCATGGATAGAACATGCACGTTTTTTTCATTTCTGCCCATATGTTTTAATTATGAAAGGAGAAGAATACGTACAGAGAGTAAGAAGTATGGGTTACGAAAATGATGAACTTATATCGTATGGTGTGTTACCGAAGAAAGAAAATGATAATAAGCTTATAACGAATGTAATAGATATCACTTGTAAAATATGCTTCGAATTACCGGTAAGCACATGTTTTATACCATGTGGTCACGCCGTTGCGTGCACAAAGTGTGCGCTTTCCATTCATAAAAAATGTCCTGTTTGCAGGAGAGTGTACATCGATATAATTAAACTGTATTTCTGAGTCAATTTTGTTGTATAAATATAAGAACAGATTGTGCAAATTACTATTTCTGCAACACCCCTCGAACACTTCATTTCATCTTCCTGATAACATTATGGAGAAAAAATTAAAGCAACAAATTGTGGATGCCGCAGAAGCAGTTAAGAGAAAAGTACGAAAGATGCGTGATATTGAAACCAATCAAAAATATATTTTAGAGTCTGTCTTTGAACCAATTACAAAACCTCTTAAAGAAATAGCTGATAAAAAAGTGAAAGATGTTGACTTTGAAAATAAATTTGAAACATCAAGCCCTTTGGATAATAACAAAACGTTAAGAAAGAGAGCTTCTACTGTGGGTTTTAATGAATCTAATCCTGCAATTACCACGCCGACCTCAGACGATTCAGAACTTGAAAGCAGTGGAAACGAAGACTCTTTCAGAACAGTATGTTCAGAATTGGGTTCAAGTGACTCAAACAATGACGCATCATCATGGTCTATGTCTTCAGAAGCTAGGGTAGGTGATGTTCCATTCGGAGTGCGAAGTGAACGTGGTAAACTCATGATGGGATCAGCACGTGTAGTTGTTAGTGATGATTTTATACAAGTAGGCGCAAACAAGTACAAAGTGACACCTGGACTAAAGGAACTTTTATTTAAAAGAATTCCTGAACTATCAGTCATAAATTCTGAAGATTTAGCATATTATAAATTAATGTTGCTGGAAACGAATGCCCATCGGCGAGATTATAATGCTCTAAAACCATTAAGAAGCAGCAAAGGTCGAAAGTACTTGAACATTATAAAACCATTGTTCAAGTTACGCAAGGTTTCAGCGAGTACAGATAGCCAGACTGAATTACATACAGGAGAAGGGTTACCTTCACTGAAGAAATGGAAAAAAAATGTAGATTATGTTTATTGGGATGATCCTAATGAACTAATTGATAGGTTGAAACTTTTGGTTGCTTCTCGTGATGCTGGAAACACTGGGCTAGATAATGAAATTTTATCAATTATTGAAGAACTACGTGAAAATGGTATTATTTAAAATAAATAAAATATGAATAATTTTAGTTTTTTTTTCATTTTAGTTTTATCCTTACCACCTGACAGTTCTTTTTCAAAATGGATAAATTTGGACATCACATAATTAAAAAAAATATGAGTGTTTCAGATTTCATAGATATATTTGATAAAGCAATAATTAAAGGTAACGAAGAAATTAACTTACAATCTAGAAGATTGACTGGTATTGCAGCACCTGTCAAAGCAAACGATGCTGTCAACAAAGAGTACGTAGATAAGCAATTTGAATTACTTGCTAGTAAGCACCAGGTTCTCGATATGAGCAATGCTATAAAATCAGCATTTCAAAAAAAATAAGTCATTTGCGAGAAGGATTCACAAAAACCTATTCAGAAAATTCTCTTCAAAATGAGTAAAGAACAAGTTGTTAATGAAATCCACAAAGCCGCACGTAAAAATTTTGTACGAAGATCTGTGTTATTAAGAGGAATTGATGATTTGTGGCAAGCAGATCTTATAGACTTTCAAAATTTAAAAAAAGATAATCAAGGTTATAAATACATATTAGTAGTGTTAGATTGTTTCTCAAAATTTGCATGGACAGTTCCAGTTAAGACTAAGAGTAAATCTGAAGTGTCAAATGCGTTCAATAAAATCTTGCTAACAAGTAACCGTAAACCTATGAACTTACAAACAGACATGGGCACAGAGTTTTACAACAACGAATTTGAAAATTTAACCAACCTTAATAAAATAAACCATTATTCTAGTTATTCCTCAAAGAAAGCTTCTATAGTTGAAAGGTTAATAAAAACTCTTAAAAATAAAATCTACAAGTACTTCAGTTTAAACGGTAGCTACAAATGGATCGGTAAGCCCTTAGAAAATATTGTTGCAACATATAATAACACATTACACCGCACTACAAAATTTAAACCTATCAATGTTAACTGTTCAAATGAGCATGAGGTAAGAAGAAATATAACAACCTTCCAAATAAAAAATAATACTCTTGCAAAGAAAAACCAATTAAGTGCTGGAGATCTAGTGCGTATAAGTAAATATAAAGGTAGCTTTGAAAAAGGCTATACACCAAATTGGTCTACTGAAATATTTTTGATAAGAAAAGTAAATCAATCAAGACCAGTAACATATGTTATAGAAGACTTGCACAAACGTCCTATATTAGGAACGTTTTATCGACCAGAACTTCAAAAAACAAAATGTTCAAATATTTATTTAATTGAAAAAGTTATAAGAAAAAAAGGTAATAAACTTTTTATTAAATGGCTAGGTCTTCCGGATAGTGAAAATAGTTGGATAGAAAAACGTGCACTCTTAAAATAAATATGTATAAAAATACAATTTGAATGTATTTTTAAATCATTAGTATCATAGCAATGCGTGGTGGAGGACTTGTTAACAATCTTATAAATAATTTACCATTTGAACTGCATTTACCTGGATATAATTATTGTGGACCTGGTACGTGATTAAGAGAACGCTTATTACGAGGTGACCAAGGAGTGAACGAGTTGGATAACGCTTGTAAACAACACGACATTGCATACAGTAATTCTGATAATTTGAAAGATCGACATAGAGCAGATTTAGAACTAATAAACATGGCTAAACAGCGAATGAAGTCAAAAAATGCGGGAAAAGGAGAAAAATTAGCTTCATGGTTTGTGAGCAAAGTAATGAAAACAAAAGTAAAGCATGGTTCAGGAGTAAAGAAATCATTTCGTTCAGTTGTTTCTACGATTCGGAATCGTTTGAAGAAACTAAAACCATCAGATAATTCAAGAGCTATACAAGCTGCATACTCAGCAGCAAAAAAGATAATTAAACACAAAAAAGGAGTTCGACTTCCACGTGTCATACAATTACCGAAAACAGGTGGTATACTCCCGCTTATACCTATTTTCGCTGGGCTTTCAGCTCTTGGTGCATTATCTGGAGGAGCCGCAGGCATCGCCAAGGCTGTAAGCGATCATAAATCTGCTCAGCAGAACTTTGAAGAAGCTAAAAGACATAATAAAATGATGGAATCTATAGCTTTAGGAAAAGGTCTTTATATGAAACCCTACAAGAAAGGGAATGGTCTGTTTATAAGAAGTTCAAAAAACTAAAGAAAAGGTTACCGAATCGTGCCCTCACAAACTTTGAGTTAGTAGAGTATGGTAGTGAATACATTCCTTTTTTTAGAGGTGTGTATATGAGAGATGAATTACCTAGAAAACCAAAAGCCATCGAATGCGGTATTGTAAACTTAGATAATTCTAAGAAAGAGGGTACGCATTGGGTAGCCTATGTAAAATATTTAGACTACTGTGAGTATTATGATAGTTTTGGAGATTTGAAACCTCCAAAAGAGATAATTAAATATTTAAAAGAAAATGTATCATATAATTATTATAGTTATCAAAATTTTAGTACATCAAATTGTGGTCATGTCTGTTTAAAATTTCTTCATGAATTTTGGGATAAACATTATTTTTAAGAGAAATAAATTGTATAAATTAAAGAATTCGTTTTGTTTTAACCATTAGTATAATGTCCTTCACAGTGTCTATAACCGGTCACACGTCAACATTATCAGCAAACTTTTACCCCGCTTTACAATTTGATGGCGATTATGAATGTGCATTGTTGCATCTTTCAACGTTTAATTCAATTCCTAATATTGAAAGTACGAACAATAAATTTTACTATGCCAACAATGAAGTTTTAGAAATTCCAGAGGGTGCGTACGAACTTCAAGACATTTCTGATTATATAAGACAAAACTTAAAAATGAAGGGTACAACTTTCAATTTATTTTGTAACAACAATACACTTAAAACATTTATTTACTGTGGTGAAGAAATACATTTTGAAAAAGACTGTTCTCTTGGAACTTTACTGGGTTTTGACAAAAAAATCCTCAAAGCAAATATAATACACGAGTCACAGCTACCCATCAATATTTTATCAACGACTGTGGTGAGAGTCGAATGTGATATAATAAGCGGATCATATATTGACGGAAAACCAAGTCACATTATTCATGAATTTGCACCCAACGTGCCGCCAGGATACCGAATCATTGAAATACCTAAAAATATTATATACTTTCCTGTGAATCAAAATAACGTTAGCACTTTAAATATTAGATTATTGGATATTAAGAATAAACTGATTAATTTACGAGGTGAAGAAGTTCAGTTGTATTTGCATATCAAGAGAAGATGATTGACTACAATAAATATGGTAATACAAAAATAAAAAACATCAGTATTAATCGAACGATCCGTAAAGGAACAACTAAATCAAAAAAGAAAATCACTGAAGAAAATAAGCAATTTTTGAGGATAATTGGTCTTCTAAAATGAGTATATTAGATGTATCTAGTTCTCCAGTATTTGATACAAGCATTGACGGTATCGAGTATCATTCATACAAACCATTCGTTACAAGTTTCAACAGTAATGACGAAATTCGAATACCCATCAATCAACAAGATTTATACATATTACCTTCTGCAAGTACTCTGTACATAGAAGGAGTTGTAAACATTGCAAAAACGGATCCTAAACAAAACGTGACCAGTATTAATTTTACAAATAATCCGTTTTTATATCTTTTCCAAGACATTAAATATGAATTGAATGGAGTGGAAATAGATAGAATCAAATATGCTGGAATAACTACAACCATGAAAGGAATATTATCGATGAATGGAAACGATAGTAAAATAGCAAAAGCTTGGGGTTGGGATATTAATGGAACAAAAACTGCAGGAAAATTTTCTGCTTCGATTCCACTGTCTAATATTTTAGGTTTTGCTGAAGATTATAAAAAAATTATTATGAATTGTAAACATGAGCTGATACTATTACGCAGCAATACTGATGTTAATGCCATGTTGATTCCTCAAGGAGAGGTTCTTCAAGACTTAATAATAAATAAGCTGGTCTGGCGTGTACCTCACGTTAAAGTATCGGATAGAGTAAGGGTTAACTTACTTAAGATTTTAGAAAAAGATCGACCTCTACATTTGGCTTTTAGAAACTGGGATCTATATGAGTATCCTCTGCTACCGCAAACAACAAAGCATACTTGGTCAGTAAAAACGTCTTCACAAATTGAAAAACCTAGATATCTAGTTATAGGTCTTCAAACAAGCAGAAAAAATTTAGCGAATAAAGATATGTCACATTTCGATCATTGTAATTTAAGAGATTTAAAAGTTTACCTAAACTCTACATATTTTCCTTATGAAAGTTTTAATGCCAATTTTCCTGATTCAAAATTTGCTTTGTTATACGAACAATATGTTAACTTCCAACAATCTTATTATGGTAAAGGGAAAAGTGAACCTCTATTAAGTGCTATAGAGTTCAAAGATAAAGCTCCGCTATTTGTAATAGATTGTTCTAGACAAACCGACAATGTAAAGACAGGTCCTGTAGTTAGTGTGCGTGTGGAACTTGAATTTAATTCAGAGATACCCGATCACACATCAGCGTATTGCCTCATTCTGAACGATTGCTTAATAGAGTACAGACCGCTAAGCAACTTGGTAAATAAAATATCCTGAGTAAAAATGAGTACTGATGTCGTAATTGTGGACATACAAGGATTCAAGGATTTCAAAAATCAATTCATATTAAAAGAGTTTGCTATTCTTATTAATGGATGTACTCAAACATTTATCGTGAAACCTCCCTACAGTTTTACAAATCTAACCAAAGAGGAAAAAAAACGAGTGCGATGGTTAGAAAATAACCGCGGAATTTATTGGAGTGAAGGTTTTATTGATTATAGAGAATTTAAACGCATCATTAGATTGTACTTGAATAACAAGAAGATTTTAGTAAAGGGACTGGAAAAGATAAAATGGATTAAAAACCTAAATGAAAACTGTGAAATAGTTGAACTTGGAGAAAATGGATGTCCTAATTTTTTTAAACTGAGTGAAGTCTATGATAAAACTGGAAATTTAAACTGTGTGCATCATATTAAAAAATGTGCTTTAAAAAACGTGAATTATATTGAAAAATGGTGTAAGGACAATAACTTCAGTGTATTTTTACCAAAGCTTTTTGAGGGTTTGAAATTAAATAAAGAATCAGTAATGTCTAGAGATGATATCATACCTATTGATGATGATAATGATGATGTAGATAGTTTTTAATCCTACCTTGAATCTTATGTCTGCTTCTAATATAAGATAAATATATAGTTTACTAATAATTTGTAATGTAGATATAATAAGTGGAACCTACCTACATTTTATTTCTCTTAATTGTAATATAATTTACTAATAAAAAAATTGTATTGTCCTAAAACTTTGTTTTAATTTCCTATGAATCAATAAAAGCGTTACGAGTTGGTTTACAAATTATTCTTAACTAGCTTCTACCCGCAGCTTCCGGATAAAAAAAAGCCTATGTTCCAACTTTCACCAAACTCGATGTGGTAAATTCGTAGATATGTGATGATAGCCTCCTAGTGAGTTGCAAAAATTATCAGTAAATAAATTCAAACAAATTGTCAAAACCTTCTTGTGTAAAAAGGTCTATTATAAAATATCAGATTATCTAGAGGATAAAAAAGCGTGGGACTGGATTTGCTCCAACTCGAAAAATAACAACTAACTAACAGGTTTCTTCGTCGCTTCTTTACTTTAGTCTACATACCGAAGCGACTAAAATCAAAAATATCACTTTATTTCCGTGTCAGTGTTTAATTATTAAGAATTTGACCTTTTCTAAGTATACATTTATTGTATTTTTGGAAATAAAGAGTTTTTGACTTTGACTTTTGACTTTGATAAACATTCATGCATACACACACTAACTTTCGGATTTATAAATGTTAGTAGGATGATATGATTTATCTATAATTTAACATTTAGTGTGAATTCTAATTTATTAAAAAAACTTAATTAGAAAATACTTTATTTTAATCATATGAATACAAACATGATTTGCATTTACAAACTATTTACATACTTATTTTAAGCAGACACTAACTAATTAAATAGGACTTATTTTTATTCGTCATACAATCTCTTAGATATTTTATTTATAATATTTTGCGCAGAGTCCATTATATCGTCCAATGGTTCCGTCACCACATATTGTACACGCACACTTTCAGTATAACTGTTCTGCTTTTCGTCGAAGTCTGAAATTTGTATTTTGAGCATCCGGTATCCTCTCCTTTGCGCCTTGCTAACAACGAATGATACTTCATCCTTTTTAGATCTCTTTCTCGTCTTACGTTTATTTAAAGCTTCCGCTTCGGCAAGCTTAGCTGTAGCTAGTTCGTCTCGTCGTTTTCCCGCTATAAATTCATCCCATCCTGCCAAAGGGTCCTGGGCACACTGAAGAAAGGTGATGTCTTCTTCCGATGACATGATCTATAAAATATAAAACTTATTAAGAATATGAACAGGGTAATAGAGAATGTACATAATATACCTATAGTAGAATAAATTTATGTGCTGGTACTTACAGAAAAAGTTTACAGGAACTTTATTAGCGTAGAAATGCTAATTCCGTGCACAACTGATACCAACTCACGATGCGAAGCTATTAAACATAATTACACTGGGTCATGCATGCTACCTTGTGAGATTTAAATAGAACAGGTTCGAACATGTTTTGAATAATTTCCGAGTCAGATTTCATAACATACCTAGTTTAAAAAAGTAGGTAAAAGTATATACTGATTCATTTGCACAAGACATGAACTACCTGCATGGAGTGTAACATTTCAATAAAACAAGCTCGAACTTGAATGTTCATTTTGGTTCTGTATCTTTTACCTGCCTTACTAAGTCAGTAATCACGTCATGTTAATGCAGGATGGTAGGTACTTAGTATAATATGCTTATCACTAGCTTCTGTCAGCCCGCGGCTTCGCATGCTTGGGTAAAACATAGCATAGGATATTGTTCCTATCAACGAAATATTATTTAGAACCGGAGCAGTACCTATCTAAGTATATTGTTCCAGAGATTACCTCCTACCCATAAGCACTTAGGTTACGATAGGGAAGGTAAATAAAAATTCAGGAAATTTATATAAATCACGCTTTATTTTATTCATAGTTAAGGACCATTATTATAACTAATTATTAAGTGTAGTAATATTACTCTAACATTAACTTAAGCCTAGTCTTTAAATTTATTAGTTTTAAAAAGCACTTTATGTACCTACTTAAATACCATAACAAAAATGTCTAATACTAATGGTAGGTGGGTTGGTAGGGTACCTATTACATTTAAATTAAGACTGCAATATCAATGAACTTCCCCACGCTTTAGTAGAGATCCTATCTTTTGAAACGCTACGCTTATCATCATTTCCGGACAGAGCTACCTTATTTAATGTTCTTGTAAAAATTTGATGTTTAATAGATTTAAATAAGACATTTTTTCGACGTATGATGTTTTCATTAAAATTTACACTTTGGTAGTCTGTTAAATTTAAATTGCGAACAACGCATGATTTAACACCTTTTGCTTTCTTTATTGTACGCTTATCAGTTTGTATGCAATACAACTTTGATCTCAAGCCCACAAACTTAGTTACTATGGACCCACCCATTTCGTCTTTAAATAATCCTGGTATTTTTTTGTTTATCGTTGGTAAACCATAACGATTATTTCGATCGTAATTGCTGGTATCAAAATGACAAAGAAAGGTGTTTTTTACATTTTGATAGAAGTCTGGAGTCTTTATAAAATATATAAAGCTATCAGTATCTGTGTAACACAGCTGACAGCGATCTTTGTAAAATGGTTTAATAACGTCATAGTGAAAATTATACATGTGAGCTTTTGACAGTTCTAATACAGAAAAACCGGTATATATTGGTTTATCAAGCACAACCCGATCAGATTTCATTTGAATCGCTACTAAATTGTCTGTAAAAACCGATACGCTATGGAAGTATGGACTTGCTATCAGTTTATTAGCACTAGTTTTTTTTTTGGTTGTATTAGTTTTATCATTCCACTCATTAACAAGATGTACTTTAACTCTTAATTCGTTATTTTCAAGTGTTTTACCAAAAACACTGTTATTTAAAAGTTTAAAAAAATCTTGTTCAAATTGTGAGTCAGCTTTTTGTCGGAGTTCAGTATTTAGTTCGATATATTTTTTAAGATAAGAACTTTGCTCAAAAACAATTACTCGATGTATTTTTCGCAGTTCTAGTCCATGCTCTAGACACTTTTTTAAATGTACATAATGAATGACATACTCATACTTATTGTACAGATTTGGAACAAGCTTTTTGCTTTTCCCGCCTATGGGTACACATTTTTCAGGGCAAAACGGTAAATCATTATGATTTTGATGAAGTTTATCAGGGTAGAATAGGTCTACTTCAAGAATAAACCCTTTATAAGCATCATCAGCAACACTCGTAATATCTAGTGAATCTATTTCTTGCTGGTTTAAAAATCTAAAGTTTGACAGTGGAAGTGACTGGCACATGCTAAACCCGTAAAGATTATTACAGTCTAAGTAAACTATAAATGAATCTTCTTGCGTTGGGTCATAATTAGACATATATTTGTTATTAGCTTTTGCATAGCGATGCGTACACACACAAACACCGCCACGAATGCCTTTTTGTATCATGCGCAATATAGCTAAATCATTGATCAGCTCAAGTTGTACTCCGGTCTTCAATAACATTGCGTCAAAAGACAAGCTTGGTACAGTAAGGTAAAATGCTGGGTCTAGCTGATAATGCTTTTTACACGTCTTACGAAACTTTTCAAATATGTCCGTTAAAAGAAGCACATCTGTTTTGACATATAAATCTGTATATTCTCCGAGATTTTGGATATCAAACTGTGACCAAACTGATTGAGCATGTTTATAATCAATGTCAGACACATTTTCATCCGACAAAGAACTGAAAAATTTTACTCGCGGTGGCAATTGTTTGTCTTCAAAACATTTCCAATCTGTTATGTATTCATATGGATACACTCCCTTTCGTGTCAGTAAATTAAATTTGTTTTCGTTAGGAAAACATTTTTGTAAATGCACAAAATCGGTTGGAGTTAATGTTTGCGCTAATTTGTCAAGACTAGTGCTCAAAAATTTAAATGAATCTACGAACCGTAACTGAAAGTACTCTTCTTCATTAACTCGAACAAATTTGGTAAATGAAACATAATTTTCTTTTGTTTTGGGTATAATTTTTATGGCACCAGGCAATTCTCCTAATTGTTTAATAAACAAGTGACAGTCATAACCTGAAAGGTTATGAAAAAATATTGGTACGAATTTCGGAAGTCTGTAATTTAAGTTGCAGTATGAATGAGCGGCGCCACGATATTTGCCTGTCATATGGCAGTGATCACGAACTTTATCCTCCCACAACAAATTATTACAAATGTGACATCGCGTACTTGCATAAAAATTGTATTCATCTTGTTCATTGAATATCATTGCTTTACTTTTTTTTAATATTTTATAGACTGCTGATACATCATCGCAAAGCAATGTGATAAATTTTTCTACACAATCCTCACCACGATAACTAACAAACCGATTATAAGTCTCATCAGCAGAACAAACTATATTATACGCAAAAGCCACAGGTACATGAAAGTGCGTGTCAGAAGTACTTGCAATGTTTGGATTAGGCGCGCAACCTTGAACCGGACGTAGCATTGTTTCGAAGTCCGCGTAAATAACAAACGGTACATCTTGCTTACGGTCATAGTTTTTAAACTGAATTACTGATCCTTTTTCCGGAAGCACGGTCACAACACCTCCGCAAACATGCTCTTCAAGCTTTGGCGCGGAAGAGAAAAATAACAAACAACTTTCACAAAAATGCAATTTTCCATGATGATTTGTTATCTGATTTCGCACTAAACGAGGTAAATCTTTAATTAAACAATAGTGCGAAAACTCATCTTCTTCAAGTAGCAGTAAATGAATACGTTTTGCATTGATATTTTTGCTGTCAGACTTATACAACGGTCCTGTTATTGTTTTACCATCTCTTAAACCGTACACATAAATACTAAGATCAGGATTATTTTTTTCAAATACTGAAATGTCTGCAAATGTTATCGGAAATGATATATCTTTGATGTTCAGTATATCTTTGAAATCCCCATATGATGTTACTCGATCAGCGTGATTTTTGGCAGGGCAAAGAGCTGCAGTAATACTCCACAAAAAGCAAAAGTCATCATGGTTACGGATATTCAAGCATGCTTTTTTGTTTTTAATAAACCTAGGCAGATCTATAAATTTCGAACCCTGCAAAGGCTCATATTTATTAATGTTCACTTCCATGTGACAATTATTTAAAAAAGTCCACCCGCTGTCTCTCTCTTGAAATTCTTCAATTTTTTTCATAATACTGCTAACAACTTCATTAAATAAAACATCGAAGTCATAATTTAAATGTATGGTAAAATTTTTGGTTAAAAAAGATTTTAGTTCTTGTAAATCATTTTTATGCAACAAAAAAATAGAAAACAGTTCAAAGTTTACTTTTATACATGTATGAACTTCAAGAGATTGGTTTATGAGTGACTTTATTTGCAATCGATTATTATCAAAAAATTTAGTTAAACATATATCTGTCTCATCGGTTGCTGTAATTCTGTAACTCGCGATACGATTTTGAAAAGCTGTCTGTATAATCTGAACATTTTCCGAATACAGGATAATGTTTTTATTTTTGTGCGCATTGCTTCGTAAATGTCCCATCCATCGTTTATTATCAATAGATAAACTGCAAACCGTGCAAAACGGCATCTTAAATACTGTAAATATGAACCCTCAATTAAAACTAATCTATTATCTAAGTTTGTTAATCACATACCACCTACACCTATGTTATGTACTTACCTGCCTACCTATATATACCAACCAACCTACGAGTAAACTACCTTAAACTTTTTTATCTATATTTGTTAAACCTATTTATGTAGGTACTACCTTCCGATGTTATGTACTTACTTACCTACCTAAATAAATCAAACAACCTACCAAGTAAACTAGCTAAGGATTTATTAATAGAGTTAAACGTTTATAATAATTTGACTTTATATTATCAAGATAGGTATAATTTTATTGCATAAAATTTTATTTAAAATGGATGTTATCCGAATAAAAGACTGGGTTGCACCCAGAGAACAACTTGTTCGCTTCCTGCACAAGTTTCTGTACACACTGCCACTGTACAGTGTCGTCATCCGTTGAAAACTGAATACGAACGATGGCCTTCTTCCACCTTTCTTCAGGTTTCATAGACTCGGCTTCTTTTGTGTTGTAAACCTTCAGGTCAATATGGAATTCACCGGTGGTGTCCCCAACCTTGCGCTGGTTTCCAGTCAAGATACGGTTCACGAAGCTGGAGGCTAACTTCTTGGGGGGTGACGACGAAGACGTGGCGGCCACCTCTTCAACATCGCTGTCACACAGGCCAAAAACGTCCGCGACCCGCAACTTTTTGCGTCCTCTGAAATTAATAAAATATAATTAAATAAGCGTATTAGGTACTTCATTTTATAAATAAAACGTGTGGCTCGAAATAACTAACCAAATTGACAAATAAGAATGTATCAGACACAAACAAAAAAATATTTTGCATCACAAATAAAAGGAATAAAGTAGGTATAAACAAATCACGACAGTGGTTTTAAGATGTTAAATTTAAGTTATTTAGGTACCTAAGGTAAGTACCTATTATTTTAGTTGATTATTATTCAAATTATATGTCGCTAAAAATAAATTACACTTCTATTAATAGATCATACCTACTATGTCAATGCAAACCTACCAACTGTAACTATGATAACAATGAACAGATAATTTTATGACCCAAACAAATAATCCTTACTTATATCAAATTAAACTAAAAATTTATTAAGTGCGTGTAAATTTATTTTAGATTTGAAAATTAGGTACGTTTAAGACAAGTTTACCTTGAACTTGTTTCAGCCTTGCGCTTGCTTGCGCTGCTGGAACTGGTGGCGGCTTGTGAACTTCCCTTTTTGACTTTGAGCTTGTTCACCTCCTTGGTTGGTACAATAGTTTCAGCTTCTGAATCCGACCTGTAATCAATAAAAACGAGTGTTATTTAAATGCAAAACCACTTAAGTAAACGCGATTTAGGTAAACGAGTTATCAAAGTAATTTATTTAGGGTTTTATAAGAGTAGGTAGATATGTAAAGTACTTACTTACATTTTATTTCAAATAAAGTTTGAAGATTATGATTGATTAGCAGTGCAAACGGTTTTGGTACTAGCTGTGTTTTCTTCTGTGACACAACTCACAGAATAGGCAGGTAGGTACGCGGTGATGACGTGTAGCACTGATGACGGCGATAACGACTTGTAGCACTAATGCACTTAAAAATCGAACGGGTAATGAAATGATTCCCGTAACACCATGTTTTATATGGGGACATTATGTATTTTTGTTCGTAACACAAAAAGTCTTAACTGCTAAGTAATAACAAGCAAATTTGTACATTATAATCAACAACAAAAGCAGTATAATGAAATCTTAGATTACAAGTCTCATATAGCTTCTCATGTTTTATAAGAGTCGCATACACTCTAAATGCACTAACATCTTCATTAAAATAAATAAATATATGTATCGCTGGACAATTCACACAGCATCATCATTATTTTATTATTTTCTAGCGTTTCCTTTTTCATTTAGGTACCTACCTAAAGATAAGTTGTGTTTTGCCTACCAACAAAGATAGTGTTGCCAGATATCCACATTTGCGCGGAACGTCTCAATTTGTTCGAGTCTATGGACGCGTTCCTATTAACCCTCAATCGAAACGCTAAATGTTCTGATTTTGGGGAGTGGAAAACATATTAAAAATACCAATTTACAAATTACATCATATGAGTTACTTATAAAAATTACAACAAACCTCGTTATAATATCGGTTCGCTCAGCTCAGCGTTGTTACAAGTCTGTTTTTGTTATTATCATAACAACGGCACAAAACCGATTGTGGCTGTGCTCACGATACCAGCCGTTACAAAGTCCAGATATTTGTAGCCTGTTGTCCTGATATTTAACGTAACATACCTGGTAACACTATAACAATGCTTACGTAAATAATGTTTGCCTAGGTAAAGTCAGCAACGGAAGTTGTTGAACAGGAATCCATTTAAATTTGTCTGATGTAGTTTACGATTGAGTTTATTTGTTAGATTATAAATAATTATAATTATTATAATTTATTTATTTAGTTAGTGTGGATATCCCATTTTACGTTGGTATTATAATAAAATAAATTTAATCATAGCTTGATTAACTTATAACTGACTACCTATGTAGATAAGTGACAATATTTACTCTTAACACAATGTGATGGATAACTATACCTAAAGAAAAATAGATAAGTACAAAAAGGTAAAGGTAAAATTGACTAAGTTGTAAGTTAGTTAGCACTTTGGCTGACAGTACATAATGTTCTTAGGTTCTAGACCGCCATAGTTGCCAGACCGTTTAACTCAAAAAAGTAGTGTACCTGTAACTGCAAGGCAAGAGGATTATAAATTCTATAGTTTGAATTTATAGATAAATGAATGAATGTTCGTTAGGTACATACTTTGTCATTACAAAACTACTGAATCAAACCAACTGAAATTTTGCATAGATATTGTTTACTTCTTCATTACAAAAGTACTGAATCAATCAAACTGAAATTATGCATAGATTGTTCTAATCTAAACCGCAATATCAATTTCATATAATTTCTACTAGCTCACTTTAATATAAGTAAAACGCGAGCAAACCCGTAGGATAAAGCTTTACCTACAAGATAATGAAAAGAGTTCGTTACAACTTTTCATTTTAAAACAAGGTTTAAAAATAAGGCTCCCGACCGTATGAAACCGTATGAAAAAGTTAGCTAGCTAAAATATCAGTTTACAAATAATTGTTCACATACTATATTGCGGGGCTTGAAGGGGGCGAGGGCGGTCTGGTGCGCGAAATCTGACTAAAGGAACTACGACGAATGCAACTAAGCAAAACAATTGTAGCCGTGCGAGTAAGAAATAACGCTCTAGGGATGTAGCGTTCATTTAGATGGTTTATTTTATAATTTTTACCCATTAAAAACTGGATCATAATTCAATCGTATGCAGAATAGAGGGCATGAAACCAAAGATAAGAAATCATAAAAATATACTAGGTACCTAGGTATAAATTAATTCAATGATGACATACATTTAAAGGAATTGTTCCTTGTAGGTACGTAGCATGTCATTTCAAAGCGAATTTATTTGACGGCCTATATGTACCTACCTAAAGGACCTACATTATTTTAATTTTATTTCTTTTTGAAATTTTATTGTGAATATTAATTTATAGGTACCTATTGTATGTTTGAATGAAAAAATAGAGAGGAAGCTAAACTGAGGGGATGATCATGGGTTGAGTAGATAAGAAGATTAAAATTAGGTTGTCCGACTTTATTGACTAAATGTCCGACTTTTTTGCGGTTTGCCGTCGTACAGCTCTAATGGTTTATCAGTACAATTTATTCAGTTACTTTTTGTCGAACCCTACGAGCAAGACGCGAGTAAATATTTCAAGTTGGAAATTAAAATGATAAATACCAAACTTCTTTGTAAGTCCCCAATTTCAGTTAGCCATCGAACTAAATCAAGTCTCTGGGGAAAGTAAAAGTACCCAGTGGATGGCACAGAATCTGAAACATAGGTTTCTGGACTTAGTAATGCAAGACGTGACATTTTATGCGTCTAACAAAACTAGTGCAGTATTCAGTGGAAGATATCGATATTGTTATTCTTATGTTTTCGAGCCGAATCTGGTCACTGGGGAACCGACAAAGTACCTAGTGGAAAACATGATAGAATTCTTATTAAAGTCTTCGAGCCAAATCCGGTCACTGGAGAATAAACAAGTTTTTCAGTAAGACATCAAAGGTTTCTTTCTTGCCATAAGTGTTTGGTACTTTTCTGATGATTCACAACTTGCTTTTAAATCTATTCTTATCTTAGGGTTTGATATAATGTTAGTTTATAATGGTGATCAATGTGATGTGATGTTAAATTTATAATTGTGTTCCTACATATCGGATTAGCTGTAAAGCAGTCTCTCGGTAAGTAACATTACTTTTCTGCTTCACACAAAATGATAAAAAGGTAGTAGGTATTCTAGGTCCCAATATTGATAGCGCATTGTGGAAATGTTTTGGGAAGGATAGACCGGGCGTCTAGCCTGGTCTAGACTTCCCAATAGATACCTACTCGTATTCCAGTATAATATTAATGACTTTTATGGGTATAATATTCAAAAATATCATAGGACAAAAGGTAACAAAAAACTTATATTCTAAAGGTTATACTTGTGCCTGAACTAGGTTAAACCTGTGTCTCAGGCGGAAAGTGTAACAACGTAACTAATAAACAATAATCACATTACGTACCTACATTAATATAACGACAATGCAGACAAAATAAAACTTATGTTTACTACACTAAACTAGTATATGGGTACTAAGTATGTCAATAAACACTGCTGAAAAACATCACTTCAAACAAACATCACATTTTCAAGGAAATCTTGAAAATGTGATGGTGTGATGGTGTGTCTTTATACACAAGAACTTATGTTTGTCACAGTTATTAATGTTGCTGCTAGTAATCGAGAGGGCACGAGTCAGCAAGTGATTATTGCATTTTAGTAGGTAAGTAAATTATTATAATGATGCTCTAACCAACGGCCAAATGTGTTTGTTGATTGTTGGTTATTCTGTGTATCTTTGTTTTTGTTGTGTTGAGTTACTGTTCTATGCCAATTTGACGACTTATTGTATCTAGTAGGTACACTAGAGCTGTTAAAGGTGGTGCGAGTAAAGATCTGCCAGTCATCACTAGGGATGCCATCTGGTCCAGTGCATTTAACTGTGTTTAAACACTATTTTTTTCATGATTTCTTCAGTAGAAGATCTTACTAGAGTAGAGGTAGGATTTGTAATTGAATTTTATTGATATGAATATCTCGTGGCGTACAGGTTTCTATAAAATGTTGGGGCTGTTTATATTATTTTTGATCTTGAGTAGGTCTTTGTATTAGGGTCTACCAGATTGTGAGACAGGGAACCCATAAAGTGGTTGTGTTATGTCTTTCTAACCTCTTTTCAAACTCCCTGATGATGTAAGATGTTTTATTGTTAGTCAGGTAGTTTCTTCTTGCTATTCCATTTTTCTTTTTGCGTAATAAAAATAAAGTTCTGTTTTATTATTTTTTCTTTTAAAAACAGTGTCTGTTAAGATAACTCTACCTGAGTTAAGGCTTTTAGACACTGTTTTTCTAATTTTTCTATCCCGCTACCCCTTATCGAGGTCACATGGTTGTCCAATGGGAAATTGTGATTGAAACTTTCACAAAAAATTATTTAATTTCTATATTCAGCAGCGGGCGCATACAAAGCGAATATGGGCTAATGAAGAATCTTTGCTGTCACTGGTAGATTTATTTTTATTTATTTATGTTAAACATTATTTACATAATTAATCTACATCTAACATAAACCGTTAATTGGTTTGTCCGTAAGCCTCAGTCTCTATGGTAAGTATAGTAGAGGTAATACATACAACAACTCGCACGCTTATCCAAAGCTAATATTTAAACACACTGTACATACAGCGCACGAACACAGAGGTATGGCGTCCAGGCGGCTGTAGGGCCGCCAGGGCTCCGGAGTAGGCCGAGCGTAGCCGCAGGCAGTAGCTAGTCATACCTGTGAGTCTTCATCAGCAACTCATCAGTGAGGGTCAGCCACAGCGGGCGGGCGGCGGCGTCCCGGCGAATGTAGGGCCGCAGCAGAGCTCCGGAGTAGGCCGAGCGGAGCGGGTCCAAGGCGGAGCGGGAGAGGAGCGTGGTGCCGCCCACGGGGCGGGCGATCGTGCCGCAAAGGTTGTCCATTAGGTACTGGGAGAATTATTAGCAAGCAATCTAACATAGGCCTTCATTAATTTGAACCTCAAACAGTCGTTCGGCGGTAGTTTCCTAAGGAGAGACAGAATTTAGAGGGCAGCGCCATCTACTGCTATTGTTGTTGTGTGCGGTCATAAATTATAGGCGACTCACTGCGCTCGCAGTGTTTTTTATACCTACTACACTATTTTGACTTTGATAACCAACCGCCGCGGCCGGCGCGGCGCCGCAAGAGAGACATTATAGTTAACTACCTAGGCTCGCTGCACTCGCCTTTAAATGGCTCATTTTTACAACTGTTCGCTTTGGTATTCGGCTCAAGAGTAACGTTATTTTAGTGGCATCCTCCGCTTCAGTCAGTTTCTTTAATTGTTTTTACATATTCCACCCAAACTCTATGATATGTAAATAAATAAATAATGCTGGACAATCCACACAGCATCATCTAGCCCCAAACTAAGCAGAGCTTGTGTTATGGGTACTAGATGACTACTACTAAATAAATACATACCGATCTCTGGAACCTGTCCAGCAGCCTCTCAGCATTGACTACCTCTCTGGGATCGTCTGTAACGTAGCCGCCTAATATCTTCACAGTTCTGGAACAACAGAGCTTATGAAATACTAAATATGCTGTGTATAAACATGCTGACTAAGGTTTTTATTATTATAGTGCGTAAGCCTCACACTGGGTTAATTTATAAGAAATCAAATAATATCCAAAAATATATATAATATATTTTTCGACTTCGACGGGATTTGAACCCGCGTCTTTCCCTCAGTACGGGAACGTGCTAACCAACTACACAACAAACTCTGGCACTTCCCTCGGACTATAGCGCCGCTAGCTCCACCTACAGGGGACACATTGAAGTTTTATCCAATCCTGTTCAAAGACTAAAGTTACGTTTAGTTCGTTTGACGAGAGGTGTCGCGTTGCTCATCACTAAGGTTTTTATTATAGTGCGTAAGCCTCACACTGGGTTATTTATATTATTTATATTATTTATTTATATTGTTATTTAAATCAAATAATATCCCTAAAAGTTTTTTTATGTTAATTAAAAAGAAATGAAACTTAAAGAAAAAAAAATTTTTTGGGTTATTATTTGATTTCTTTTGCTAATGACATTGCAAAAATGTAACTACTTTATTGTTTGATGTTATTTAAAAAATTTCGTGTGTATAGTTTAACCTTTTTGTAAATCACTTGCAACTACCTATTGAGGCAATTTGCAATTTGAAAGAAGAAGAAGAAATTTAAACTCACCGATCCAAATCAAACAGCGGTAAATGCTTATGCCGTTTCAACCGCCTCAGCGCTAGTTTAGCCTTCAGCCGACAGAGGTACGCCTTCCTACTGGGGTCCTTAACCTTCGGAATCAGTACTTCCACCTGCTTGAGGAGCTGGATCTCCTCGTACTGGGTCAGGTCAACCAGCTGCTGCTTCGGATCATTTTCTGGAAGGACAGATATCATAAAATAATAACTGAAAGTTTCAACTGTCTACCTCTTACGGTTCATGAGAAGGAGCCTGTGACAGACGGACGGACAGCGGAGCCTTAGTAATAGGGTTCCGTTTCCACCCTTCTTCGGGTACGAAACCCTAAAAATCGGGTTTTTACTATTTTCTAGATTCTACAAGTAATTTGATAGCAGATAAGATTGATCACCTTTAAATTAGATAGTAACAACAGCCATTATGTACATTAATAAAAAAAAAATGGCTTCATGATTTTGAAACGTCGACTAAATAAAGGTTAGTCGAAAACAATACCTATCAGGGTAAAATTTTAAATAAAAAATTATCCACCATCTCGGATTTGTAAAAACCGCATATTCGTAAACTACGCCCTCGAAAAGATTAAATTTTAAAATAAAAAAATATTTGCCATATTGGATTTAAAAAAACACCGCATTTTCGTAATCTACGCCCTCAAGTTAGTCGAAAACGATAAACATTTTGAAGTACAATTATAATTAAAAAAAAAAATGCGATTTAGACTATTATTCGTAATCTAAACTACACCTTCGAGAATGAAACTAATGCAGGACAATATCCACACAGCATCATCTAGCCCCAAGCTAAGCAGAGCATATGGGTACCTACTAGATGACTACAATACATAGGTACATATTTTTTATTATACATAGAAAATACCCTTCCCTTCTGAACTCGTCCCCCGATAAAAAAATATTTTACTTCGCTAACAAGTTCTATTATTTTTTTTTGATTGACGAACGCTGCCCATGCGACGTCTCTCTGTGTCATCCCTATTTGCAATGGGATCTGATTTGTGCCTCGGTTCTTATTAATGGAAAACGGTCTTCGGCGTCTGTAGTTACAATGGGTGTACCGCAGGGAATTATCCTCGGCCCTTTCCTATTTTTAATTTATATTAACGACCTGCCTCATCTTGTTAGGAAAAATCACGAGATTGTATTGTTTGCTGATGATACTTCATTAATTTTTAAAATGAAACGACAGAACACTAATTTCGACGATGTGAATAATGCAATTTCGCAACAAAAAAAAACTAAATTTCGCATTTATTCGCATAAAAATGCGAAAAATATTTAAAAACTCGTATTTATTACGATAATCATTAAAATAACAAAATATTTATTAGAGAAACGTTAGTTAGAAGCTAACATCGTGGTTGTCTCTATATTTTCTTGCTTTAGCCTTTGCCTTTGGTCATTTATGACGAGATTGTAGATACTGAAATACCTTTCAGCATCTACACTGTTGACTGGGCTATGAAGGCTTTATATAGCTGTATTCGCAAACCTCAGGTTGCAACATTTTGCTGCAAGTAAAATCTGCATGGCGTCAATAGGAGTTTCTTGCTGAACCACATTGACGAGTTGTCTATGGAAATGAGCATATCCACTTAAGAGTTCATCCTGTTGTATATCCCTGAAAAATGGTATTTTGGAGAAGCTCTCCAGTGTTGAGCTAGGGTCCAGAGACGATGTGGTCACGGCCTCTGCTACTGATGGGCAAAATAATTTGCCAATGTAGGAATCGTTTGTTGGGCTGCGCAACGTGCGTAATATTAGAAAATTCACGTGTTTATTGCGTTTAAAAATGTTTTCGTTGAAAAAGTCCTAGTGAGTTGCAAAAATGATAGGTAAATAAATTCAAACAAATTGTCAAAACCTTCTTGTGTAAAAAGGCCTACTATAAAATATCAGATTATCTAGAGGAGAAAAAAGCTTGGGACAAGATTGGCTCCAACTCGGAAAATAACAACTAACTAACAGGCTAAAGGTTTCTTCGTCGCTTCTTTACTTTAGTCAACATACCGAAGCGACTAAAATCAAAAATATCACTTTATTTCCGTGTCAATGTTTAGTTATTAAGAATTTGACCTTTTCTAAGTGTACATATATTGTATTTATGGAAATAAACAGCATTCTACTTTGACTGTACCACTGCCCAAGTTTTGACTGAATCAAAGGCTTTCTCGCAGTCCACAAACGCCCGATTATACTCCTGTCTTCAGTATAATCTGCCTTAGCCTATAAATGTGGACTACAGTACTAAAGGCTTTTCGGAACCCGGTTTTTTCGGGAGGCTGGAAATCGTCAAAGCTTCGAAAGAGACGATTGGTGATGATAACACTTGAAAACAGTTTATTGACGTGTCTCAGCAGTGAGACGGACCTATAGTTCTTTAGAAGGCTT
The DNA here is from genome assembly GCA_963662085.1 of Eupithecia inturbata. Lineage (NCBI taxonomy): Eukaryota > Metazoa > Arthropoda > Insecta > Lepidoptera > Geometridae > Eupithecia > Eupithecia inturbata. The sequence continues at coordinate 958,949 of OY759177.1, forward strand.
TGTCAGGTTTCTTATGGAACAGTACCACCACACTCCTGTTCCTCGGCTCTGGCGTTTCTCCCTCGAGAATGACAGCCTCTGCCTTCAGAGGCTGTTCAACTCTGTCATTCTCGAGGGTCTTCAAGAACCGGTGATTCACCCGCTTTCAGAAAATGACTTATTCTTCAAATGCTCTGATTCATTTTAATCGTAAACCTCTCTGAATTGTATAAGCTGGAACCGGCTCCCCCGGTTCTTAAAGCCTACCGGAACCGGGTTTCACAAATCTGGAACCGGGTTCTACACTTCTGCATGCTGTATACTGGTACTTCTTGCTGCCAATTAAAGCTACTGTGTCTTTTTGCTTCTTACTTTTCCATTCTAATCATAGCTACCTGTAGAATCCTTATCGCTCTTTTTAGTCTCAAAAGTATCTTCCCACGGCATATCCACGGAGTTCAGCTGAGTGGAGAAGAGAGACTCTCTCGGGAACTCTACTTTTTCTCTATCTCTCTCCCTGCGTCTTTCGACTGGCTTCTTCTCATGTTCCGAGCCGCTGCGGGAGTCCGAGTCGTAAAAGAGAGCAGGATTTTGGGGGAGAGAGTGGACGCTTGACGTGTCACTCTGAAATTATTATGATGAGATCGAGACTTGATTATTAAGAAATAGGTGAGTTTTGTGTGCTTACTCAAGAATGAGAGAAGGAGAAATAATAATGGCAAGATGGAAATTGAGGCACAGTTTGAAGTAATTTTATATTTCGGTATTAAAGTAACTTTGTCTACAACAAAATGGTTGAATTTGCACAGAGATCGATCCAAAAGGATACAAGCTACTTTAGATCTAGGAAAAACGCGCGTGTCCGCGGGCAGTTATCTAGTACGGAATTAGTGTCTAAGCGTCAAGTGCCAGGAGGGACTCTTCACGTTAGAGGTCCAAAAACTAAAATACAGATGGGTATACCTAGTTAAATCGGAATACTAACAAATATTGACTTCTGCTAACTTAAGAGGATCGTACCTGCAATCTCATGATCTTGGAGACGGGCGTATAGTCGAAGCCTTTCATCTCAACGTCGTGAACGGTCATGTTGTAAAAGTCCCCGGTCGGGATCAGCAGAGATTCCGAGTAAGGCTGTTCCTCCAGCTCGCACCTGTAAAAATGAAGGGAGACCATTTTTAACAGACTTCAAAAAAAGGAGGAGGTTCTATGTTTCACTGTGCGTTTCTTATTTTAATTATTGTTCGTCGATTTCTTCGTCAAAATTTTGGATCGATTTTTATGATTTTTACCTAGGTAAACACAATAGTTTTAAGAAATAAAAAATAGTTAATAATGAATTGAAATAATTAAAAAGAAAAAACACGCTAACATCCATCTTCCATTCACCAGTGCCCACCCTCGGCGGTGCATCCCGCAGCAGGGGCAAACCGGCGCTACCTGGAGCTGGAGATTGGCAAGTGCATCATGGGCCATGAAAGTGTTAGTAATATGGAAGCCATACAAAAATTTGTTATACCTGCCACTGTCAGAATCCACATGATCAAAAGCCGAGGTACCAGACACTGCACTATCCACAGAGTCTACTCTCTTCTTCTTGCACGGAACAGGTTCCAGCTCCAAGCTCTCTTCAGTATCAGGGTTAATAAGGTCTTTGTAGCCCATCTCACTGATCTTAGCTAGAAAGTGCAGTCTGTCCGTGCTGAGTTGGATTCTTGTACGGTTCTTTGGTTTGTCTCGTGCCATTTCTTGGACTAGAAATGAAAAGTTTAATAAAACAAAGTGTAAGAATTTAGATTGCGAACTCAATCCACCTTTTCTAGCATGGAACTACCCACTGCTGGGTGTGGTGTGGATCTATTTTAGTTTTATATTCAAGCTTATTGCTTTCAAGTTACGAATTGTTGTTCATAAATTAAAGCTTAATCCTTACTAATACGAGCTGCCACTGCTGGTGAGAAGCTGTGCTGCAGCTTCCACCAGCCCGTCTCTCCGAGGGCTGCCGATCCTGACTTGAAAAATAACTTGCTGTAGACGGACAGTACACCAGCTATGGTTCCAACCCAGTTCTTCTTTTGTTTGCTGTAATATACAGTTTGATCTTGAATAACTGCTTTAAATGTTATCATCTGAGTCAATTTCATGAGCTTTTACCACTTTTAGTTGCTTCTCTTTAAAATATTAGTTAAAGAGAAGCAACTAATAGTTTAAAGAGAAGCAACTCTGCTAAATTAGTGGTTATTGGGTAGGCATCAGTTACTCACTGTCATCAGTGAAACAGATGCAGGTAAAAAAGGCTGGACTCGGCGACTGGAGGAGCTCAAGTGTAGGGTACGTAAGTCCTTCAACGGAGCCATGAACACTTATGACGACTCCGATTCGTATACAAAAAGGCCCAGGCTGACTACAAAAAACAGTTACGCAGTAGGAGTCGACGCAAATGGAAAAAAAATTGCACTAACATAAAATCAAACTCTGAAGCGAACAGAATCAGGAAAATTTTAGCTGCAAGACCGAACCGCGAGATTGGTTCGCTAAAGAAGCCTGATAACACCTACACCAAAACAACAGCAGAACCACATGAACTTCTACGACAAACACACTTCCCGGGGTGCCTCATAGACGGTGAAACAGAATGGCATGACACCGGCCTAGTCACGCCATCAGTGACAGACTGGGCAGTAAATTGGGCTATAAGCACATTCAAGTCACCAGGTATGAACGGATTTTTTCCGGGCCTCCTACGCTGGGGCATAGCCCACGTAAGCCGGGCGTTGACGGCTATTTTCGCAGCCTGTCTGGCCTTCCGCTACGTACCGCTTATGTGGAGAAAGGCTAGAGCCCTATTTATACCCAAAGCGACCAGGAAAAAGCGACTGCACTGAAGCAGTCATATAGGCCGAACAGTCTCACCTCATTCTTACTCAAGACTCTAGAGAATCTATGCGATCGACACATAAGGGATAACATACTAACAATAAAACCACTACATACAACATCAACACGCCTACAGCTCAGGCAAACCAACAGAATCTGCGCTGCACACAGTAGTAAGCAGATTAGAACAAGACATTTCAAACAAAACGCTCTGTCTCGCAGCCTTCATAGATATCGAAGGGGCCTTTGACAAGACAAACTTCAACAGCATCAACGCAGCCCTACAGAAGCACGGAGTGGAGCCGACGCTAGTAGATTCGATCATTAGCATGCTCAGGCTGAGGGCAGTACGGCTCGACGTACACGGGGGGACCAGGGGAGTGTGGCAAAAGGATGTCCACAGGGCGGAGTCTTGTCACCGCTCCTGTGGAACCTAGTAGCTAATGATCTAATCACCAAGCTTAACGACCAACGCTTCTACACGGTAGGCTACGCGGACGATCTTGCGGTACCCATATTGGGACACTTTGCCAGCGTGGCGTGTAACATTATGAACAACGCACTAGAAGTCGTCGAAACATGGTGCATAGACTATGGACTAAACGTGAACCCAACCAAAATAGAACTAGTAATGTTCACCAACAAGCGTAAACTAGGAACCTACCAATTCCAAATACTAGGGAACCGTATGTCAGCGAGGGCCTGATTACAGTGTTGTAGAGCCATAGGGTTATCTTTGGGCTGAGACCCCATGTTCTACCTATCATCCGACGGCACAGCCAGAATGAGATGGTGGCTTTCTTTGTCTTGTTTTCTAGATGTGTTGCCCAGTTTAGTTTATTGTGTAAAGTTATACCTAAGTATTTAACTGCATCAGATAGTGTTAGCTGCTTATTGAAAAGGAACGGGAATTGGTAGGTTTGTATAATTCAGGCTGCGACCGCAGTGCTACGCGGACAGGTAACTGACCAAAACATCAGCATCCTCGCGGACAGTGCGGCAGTACTACAGGCCCTGAACAAGAGAGAACACAACTCGGGACTTGCCATAAAGTGCCACCATCAGCTAGAACAAGTAAGTAAGATTAATAAAATCACTCTACAATGGATAAAAGGACACAGCGGACACGCAAAAAGGGCCCACCTGTGGCCTAGTTGCGGAAACCAGTCCAGAAACAAGTAGGACACAGTGGATACACAGGAAATGACGAAGCTGATGCACTGGCGAGGAGAGGTTCAGAACGGCAACCAACAGGGCCCAAACCAATAATTCCCCTACCATTCAGTAAAGTCCGCGCATGCATCCGGCAACGTACAGTCAAACTACGCCAAGACTACTGGGTAAGTATTCTGGATTGTAGTTGGACAGTCGAAGGAGGCCTTCCCGACTTTAAACCCGAGATTCTCCCGAAAACTCCTTAATCTGATACGTGACAAACTCTGGCTAATTGTTGGTCACAGGACTTTGCATGCTTAACAAACATCTCTTTAATCTGGGTATAAAGTACAGCCCTCTATGCAGAGGGTGCATGAACAAAGAGGAGATGGCCGCGCATGTGCTTGTAGAGTGTGATAGTGTAGCTTCTCAACAACTGCAATACCTCGGGACACCGAGGATGCCTAGGGAGGCATGCACCGGTGTCAACAAACTGCTGGCTTTCCTGGAGGACATTGGTGGTTAGATTAGCAGCCCTTCACCTGACACGCAAAATGGGCTCACCTGTGGCCTAGTTGCGTAAACCAGTCCAGAAACAGGTAACAAGTAAGTAAGTAAGTAGGCATCAGTTACATTATAGATTGTCAACAGTATTCTAGATTCATTAATATAATAATCAATCATCTTACTTTGAAGCTCCAAACAGTGTTTGCCAGTTTCTATCAATAAAGGAACAGATGTGCGTCTTGTAGTGGAAGTATCCATGATGGCTTATGCCATATGACTGTGTGCTCAGGTGGTTCAGAGTCAGGTAGATTACATTTACCCTGAAAATAAAAAAGCACCCATGTTAATAATAAATAAACTTTTATTTCAGACTAATTGGCTCATCATAGGGTATATGTACATAAGTACCTAGGTACATAAATAAAATAACGAATGAAATTAAAGAAGCGCAACATGGCCTAAGCAGCACTTATGGTCTTGGAGCCACCAGGGATGATACAGCTTCAGCATCATCACCCAGTGGCCCACGATACTGTAGCGAGTACTGAAAGATAGATAGATAGAATAGAAGATTTTTTATTAAATTCACACACAAACAGCACAGGAAAACAACAAATCAACAAAAACAGTATTTAGGTATACATAAGGAAAAAAATAATTAAAAAAAAAAAACAAATAAAAAAACAACCAAAAATAGACCTACCTACTACGCCCAGGATGGGCGGCAGTCATCGAAAGATGCTTTTGTTTTGCACAGAATAATATTAATATTTAGGTACAACCCTACTTACCAAGGGAATTTGAACCGTAGAAACACTTCTTGATTATCATCAGAGCAACTCTCACAGGTGAATTTGAAGAATACATCGCAGGCAAAGTCCCCAGGGGTTCCGGGCCGGCGCAAACAAGTCAGATGTACGAAGTTCATACATCCGTAACACACGAGACCTGGGTGGTTCTGTTCGTCTTCTGCTTCGTTGCAGTATTTACAGGTGCTCATGGCTTAGGTAAAATCAACTAATTAAACAAGCAGGACAGTACTTATATTACACAAACGACATTAGTTCGACTTCACTAGTTTTTGTTTGTTTGATTTGTTTTGTTTACGTTTTTCGATTTCTAACCTCAAATGAAATATTTTGACAGTACGTCCCCAATGACATTATAAATGATAATTTGCAGTGTCAAAAAACATTGCTTCTGTGATTTTGTTCGTCCAAGTTAAGAAGTATTGTAGGTACATAGAATACCTACTTCATTCAGCGTAAACGGGTACTTCCGCTAAGTAGTAGCACATACCTCATACGTTAGTATTGCTACCTAGTCTGTGGGTAGTACGTGAAGCTACTGCAAAATGAATTTTAGCAAGGCTCGTTCCATTTAACTTACCTACCAGTTATTCATGTGAAGGTAAATAAAACCCAAAGTACAATTTACAAAACATTTATTCATAAAACAATTAATTAGTACCGTCCGCGTCGTTGCGCCTTGTTCTTAGCATGGAAACTGCTGATCCATGCCTCGATGTTCTGCTTGTGGATCCCTCGTGCCATGCGCACGGGCTGAGGGTCGGAAGGCGTGGCTGCCATCAGGTCCAGATGATGGGCTGCGTCCGGGATGACGACCGCTTTCACTGACTCGCTGAGGCTGTTTAGGATTCCACCTGAGGGAAAGATGACAGGACTGTATTACATTGAAAACTGCAAGCAAAGTAGGTAACCACTTGGTTTTATCTTACACTCATAGAGGTTAGATTAGCTTGTATTTTCACTACGCCTACACTAGTAGGTACTTAGTTTTTGGATTTATAGTACGTTGGATTTACTTATAGGTACTCATAGTAGGTAGTTACAGTGAGCGAAGGATATAAATCGCTGAAGGTAGGTAATGTCGTCCCCTTCAAAAACAGGTCTACTTCTTTAACTTCTATGATAAAGTACCTAGATACACCTAGGTACAGTTATAACGGTCTATGAGGCGTATTTTTTGAATATTGAATAGCTAAGCAATTTTTGACCAATCTAAAGCAAAATAACGTAGTGTAGCTACACAAACCTGCAGCCCAAGGATCCAACAGCCCATTACTGAACACGATATTAGTTGCCGCCTGCAGCAACGTGCCTCCATACTTGACCCTGGCATCCTCAGGGCGCGGCGCAACTCCGTACTTCTTGCGACACTTCTCCGAATAGTCCGTGAAGTTCCACGGACAGGGCTCGAACATGTCCGTCTTACCGGTCGCACACATCGGCATTACCATCTCGGTGCAGGCCTGGAAGAGGGCACACAGTTGTTTTAAACACAAGCATACCTACTTTATTGGACACACAGCTGAACAACTATAAAAATAAATTGTCTTTATTTCTGTTGTCATGCTTGACATTGCACACAATAATAAAAGACATGACGTCTGTGCCGCAGTGGGCGAAGGACTGTCCACCTGAAACGCAGAAGGTTGCGGGTTCGATTTCCACATTCTCATTCCCTGGCAAATGTCATCTGATAGGTACTTGCTTGTACTTTATATCGAGATTATACCTATCAATGGTGTCTGAAAAGTCTTGTCTTGTCTTGTAGACTTTTCAGAACTCATCATCGACCGACAACTACCCTACACCAATGTGTAGGGTAGTTGTCGGTCGATGATGAGTTCAGTCATGGACTGGGGTGTTGTTACCTGGTAGTCCCAACCGCTAGCGTCCAAGTTGCCGTAGTCATCGCCCTTCTTGTAGTCAACGCATTTGTTGTTGTGGTTGTAGTTCGTGAACGTCTCTAAAACTTTGCCGATTCCCTGCAACACATCGAAATTTCTCACATAAATAGCCGCAGCGCTGAGTAACAGATTTATTTGTACTTAATCTTCTTGTTTTGTAAGCCTAAACAAATAAAAGTTATTGTTTATTTTTTGTACTTGATGGGGCGAATAAGGGCAACCCATCGAGGCGTGGAACAGTCAGTCGCCCCAGGATTTGCTGGATTGACGAAGTGGAACCCGATCTTTGCGAACTCGACGCTACTAGCTCCGATCAGAGGCATGGCCTCTCCATGCCATCTTGTGTAGTGCAGAAAAATCCAGTATGGGTCACTGAGCCACAGGTGTCTTATCTTACCTCCAGAAGCTTCTGCCCCTCAAGCGGCATTTCCAAATACTGGCAGACCACCCTCACAGGATACGCCGGCAACGGAACCAGGAAGTCGCTCGGGAAGGGATAGTTCACCATGCCCAGGGTGGTATACATGGAGGCGAGGAAGTCTACTAGAAGGTCAACTTGCGTGGTGGTCTTCACGGGGTCGCAGAGGCGCCAGTTCTTCTGGAGCCAGTCGGATCCGTTTGGGGATGTTGAGAAGTTTCTGGAAAGGGTATATTTTTAATGAACTCAAGACGTAATAAGAATTAAACGGTAGATTTTACGGGACGGTAGGAGTAAACTAGGATAACGATAAAAATGTTTATATCGTCTTATGTAACACATCAGCATTTCTTAAATATAAGTACAGGTTTCGATAATTTGTCACCTGATGGATGGGTGAAAAAGACGCAATTATAACTAGCTGAACAAAGCCCCCACTGAAGTTGTAAGCAGCATGCACGATGCAATGTGCCTACGTATTAAACACCTACGTTCGTAGGTACGTATTAATAACCTACGCACAGAAATGGCAATGGAAATTTGGAAATAGGTCCATCCAAAAGGTCTTCCCTTGACAGGGCTTTTACATTTTGTGGATTACTGCAGAAAAAAGGTTTCTACTCGTAGCTAACTTAAAGAGTTACTATATCGTCCCTATTACCATTTTAGGCCTGGATCATGCACAGCTTGCTTCCAACATCTCGTGCTACTCTACTCTACTACGGCCCTACAAGCAATAGTGTCGTCCTGGGTGTTCCAACGCTCGTGCTATCGTCCGCCCATCTCACCTGAGCACACTCCAAGAGTTCCTGATATTCTGCTCGCACTTCCTGGAGGCGTGTTTGTAGCTGGAGCTGAGGATGCTGTTGAAGACCTCACACGGCATCATGCCGGGGTACATGTGGACGGGTGCGGAGGCCGCGATAGCGCCGGCGACGATGTGAGGGTACTTCATGCGGAAGTAGGCAGCGAGCATCCCTCCGTAGGATCCTGAAAGCACAATTACAATGAAACCAAGCGCGTGCAAATGCCAAAATTGGCCGTGGCGATCCCAGCGTAAGAATCTGCTCCTCCAACTCAACCCGTAAAGGGCGTACTCATAAGAGCCGAATAAGAGAACCTACCAGTAGAAGAGCAGCACACATCTACTGCGATCACCAATCCGCCTGCCAAGCGTGGTGATTTTGGCAAAACCCCCCATTGTTTGGGGGAGGCGCGATCAGCGGTGGAGGTATGAGAGCTGATAGGTATCACGTGATAATCACTTTTTCGAGCCAGTGCATCACATTGTGTCGAGCTCGCCGCATCATAATTAATGTTTTTGTTCGATAGATTAGACCAAAAGAAGCAATTTAATAAAAAAAATCTATTTGATGTCAAAATGCATTTCCGGTAACTGTGTTACACGTTTTAAAATAATAAAAAAGTATTTTGTACATAAGATAATTTCAAGGCCAAGATTGGTAGTAGTAGGTATGCAAAGCACAAAGTGGAGACTTTCAGAAATACGACACCGGCGCGGCGACAACAATCATTAGCACATTCCTAACCTGTGTGACCTTAGATACGGTTGGTAGTCTATGGTATGCATAGATGTGGGATGTCTAGGAGGGGGATCAACTACTGATGAGTAGGGAGGATTCTTTCGCAATATACAGGTAGGACCATTTTCGGCATAGCATATGCATAGCAAAATATGGTGTAGCAATGAGCTACAGCGTCGGCTACGACGTAGCAATGAGCTACACTCCAGTCCAACAATAAGCTACGACGTAGCAATAAGCTACATTCTAACAATAAGCTACGGTGTAGCAATAAACTATACACAGTACAGTCAACCTAGTTTTATGTTGCAGTGCCCCAACGAGGTTCATGTTATGACTGAGATCATAGGATATAGTATAGTGAGCTATAAACTAAGAATTCGTTGTACCTACCTACACATGAAACAACTGAATAAATGATTACCAACAAGCTGCGGCGTAGAACGATATGGCGGCGTAGTAATAGTAATAATCATAATAGTCATTTATTAAAATTGGTGAATACAAATGGTGTTGAATAACATTTTATAAAATAAAAAATCAATTTGATTAAAAATTAATAAGTAATACTATGTTCATGTGGGCCCATGACATGAGTCAACTGCTTGGACGACTTCTTAAATGAGCGCGTCACAACAGCAAGGCAAGGTAATCTACGATGCAGCTTGCAATGTACCAAAATGGTACAGCGTAGACGCCTACGACGTAGTAATATGCTACGGGGCGGCGGCGGCGCGGCACGGCTGCAATTATGCTACCGAGCACTGAGCAGTGTGCTACGCAGTTGCGTAGCACACTGCTCAGTGCTACATATTGCTACCTCGTAGCAATAAGCTACGGCGTAGTAAGCTACGACGTAGCACTTAGCTACAGTCAATGATCTTAAACCTGCACTCATGTGTTCTCATAGTAACTAGAATATTAGCTGCAAAAGTCCGTCATTATCATCCGCACCCGGTACCGCAGCCGCAGCTTACCACTGCTGGACAAAATGTCTCCTATGTCAGCTTGGTCCATGCGCCAACTTATTTCATTTGTATTTTTCTTAACGTGTTTTTATTCGATTGTATTCCGTTTCGTGTGCCTTAAAAAAATAATAATTTAGCCAAATGGTAATGGAATCGGTAGGACCAATGACAGTTGTTACCTCCAAAAGCGATGACCGGGTACCGTGGCAGCACCTCATTGCCCTGCAGGGAGTCGATGAGGTCGGCGTAGTCCGCCAGTGCCTGTGATGACGTCAGGTAGCCGATGTGTGCGTTGTCCAGGGACTTGTTGCCGAATGGCATCGACTGGCCGTAGTATCTGGAACCAGGTAGCGTACATTTAGTTTGATATTCTTTAATACTCGTATGTTGGTCTTAAAGGTACCTATTTTATTTGTATGGCCCATATATTAGTGTTTATCTGTACTATTCTTACGTTGCATGAAATAAATGGTTATTTGTTATTATAATATTTATTATATACCCTGTATTAAGTGACAAATTTTACTTTTAGTTATAGGACGTCTCGCGATTTATTGAGATGGTTTTCATCGCCGCTCTGGGTAGAGAATACCGCATAGGTCTGAATAGGCTTTGTAGGCCGCATTGGTGTCGATTCTGATGGAACATACTTACTTAAAATAAACTAAACTTTGTCAGCACTAAAACTGTTGCCGCTCATTTTGATCATAAAGCAATGGACGGCAAAATTATTACAGCTGTCAAGTCAGTTCAGTTTAGTTTAAGCAACTATGAATCGTCACCAAGTACTTAACAACAGAATCGGAACCATGTCTTTTATTATATTTATTAATTAATTTTAGTGACTTTCCTATGGGCGCAAGACATTAACTATATCATGGAATTTGAGTGCACTTGTACCAGAATCTTTGTTTGTTGATAAGTTACAGAGAGGTCAATGAATAGAACAGATTACTTTGAGGTCAACATCCTTAACACCTCGAGATGTTAGAGGTTTGGGAACATGGCGCTTAATACCAGTTAGGTATTTGTTTTGTACTGGCATATTAATGACCAGGGTGTTATTTTAGTGATGATATTGACCAATCCCAGACCGACCTGTGCTCCGCAAAGACCAGCTTAGCCCTGTACTCCTGTGCAATGTCCCACATAAAGCCAGTGTGCTTAGCGAACACCTCGATTTGACCCTGAAACATAAAAAAGTTGAGATGCGCGCTAGGGCGCGGGGCGTCAGCCAAGCCGTAAAGTTAAACATAAGTAGAACCTAACTAGGTATTGAATTGTATGTCACTATGTACATACGAATGGATGTGTTAGATGGGTAGGTATGAAAGTAATGGGACCTGATCATTTGTATTTGTTAGTAGGTACCTACCTACCTTTATGTAAGTAGATAATTTGTGTAAATTATTGAACCGTGTAATAGACGTTAGTATCATAGTATGTACATTCTATTAGGTACAGTCGAGTACGTAATCACATCACATCACATTACACTAATGTTATAAACGCGGAAGTTTGTATGTTTAGATGAATGTTTGTTACCTTACGCCATAACGACTGAACCGATCGGGCTGAAATTTACATTACGTAACTCTAAGTCTGGTATCAAACATAGGCTAGGTACTTTTTATACCATAAAACAGTTCCCAAGGGATATAAATAACCTTTAAACGTTTCCATGACACAACGCGTGCGAAGCCGCGCGCAGAAACCAGTTTTTGTATAAATAAGTACCTACCTAGGCGCAAGACTAATACCTACCTAATACCGATATTTGAGCACTAATTAGAAAAAGCTTGATAACGCAATGTTATCATTATCATACCTAGACAGGAATATTAAATAAGAATGCGGTAGGTATTTACCTACCTACTTGGGGGAATGTAGGTAAGGTAGGTACCTAAGTGAATACCTATAATTATATACTACCTACAATAAGATTCATTGTTTTAAAACACCTACAGATACCTATTTATATTAGCGTTAGCTGCAAATAATGTGTACAGAAACGATTTAGAGATATAATTGATGAACAATACTCATTGAAGAAATGATCTTAAGATGACAAGTATGTACCTACCTACCTAAGCACCTACTTTAAAACAAGAAAGTAATAGGCGTGACTAGTTAAATACCCTAAACAAAACCATCAGAGACATAACAAAGATTCCACATACCTCGTTGCCAGTGTAGAAGAAGATCGGTCCACTTCCCCGGTCCCAGTACTCTTCATTCACCAGATACTTGATCTTGAACGTCTCATTCTGCTGGTAACTAAAATGATCCAATGGCACCTCAAACCAATTCGTCTCGTACTTGTATTCACAACTCACACAAGAGAGTAACGTCGCGGTGGTAAGTAGGAACAACATGTTCCCTGTTTGTAAATATAATCGGATAGTATACGTGTGGTCAGTGTGGAGGGAGCACAGGTTATGAACAAAAACAGTCATGCATGGCACGAAAGAAATGCGACGACAAGCAGAAGGCAAACTCTACACATTGATGTCTGGCTGGAACGCTCGCACGCTTTATCGCATTCATAATAATTATTATTATTGCTTAAAAATTTTAGGGTATTTTACTAGGTATTACAATCATTACTGGGCAACCCGTCATTAAAGTAAACATCTGCTTAACTGAAGGCCAATAGGTGGAAATTACTGACATTATAACGTTCTACTAGACGTAAATAGCCACGTAAATAGTACAACACAACAAAGTTCAAATTAAAAATTTTGGACCTTTTCACACAGCATCAGAAGAGAGCTTATTGTTAAGGATTGACCAACAATGTTTTTTTTAAGAAATTAAATAATATCTCAAAAGTTTTCGACCTCAACGGGATATGATCCCGCGAAGTACGGAAATGCGCTACCCATTGCGCCACAAGGTCAAGAAACCGACCGACGACGAGCCTAAAATCTTTAGCACTTCCTACGGACTGAAGCGTCAGCTCCACCTACAGGGGAAACATTGAAGTTATCCAATCCTGTTCAAAGACTAAAGTTACATCGATTTCGTTTGACGAGAGGTGTGGCTTTGCTCAATTCCTTTTTGTTTTTATAGTGCGTTGCGGGTTCAAGTACAGTCGAGAAGGAACATTTTTTTTAGGGTTTAATTTAATATTTTAGAAATTTTCCTAAGTTTGACGGGTCAGTTTAAAACAATTAACCTGAGAAATGGGAATTTTATCTATACACAAGCATCATTTCACCGTTATCAGTGAACATTCTGTATGGCTATGGTACAGCTGTTTTGTGCCAATGATGCGCGCGCACGTATGTATCTAAGGACAGATAGACGCAAAAGTTTTACAATAGAAGTAAATTTTACCGTGTTCTGTTCCATCTTTGTTGCTAGGTGTGTAAGGTGGAGTTTTGTGTAGCCGGAGGTAACGGTTGAGTGGCTCCTCATTCACTGTACTGCACAGTTAGATCGGAACGCGGGTTGTTTGTGCCTTGTACCGTTAATGAGGAAGGTTTAATGAGGGATAGAGAATGTTTACGGGATGAGCACCTAAATCAGTTCAAATATCTTTATTTCACATTTACAACAAACATGTTACTTACATTTTTTTTATTTGTTTATATTAAACATTATTTACGTACTTATGCTACAGCTAACATAAACCGTTGATTGGTTTGTCCGTCAGCCTCAGTCTCTTTGGTAAGTATACCTATTAACTAATGAATACAACAACTCGTACACTTATCATAGGCTAATAAATACAATATGCACCCACCGCAGCGCAGCGCAGGTCAGAAACTGAATGTAGGTAGGTACCTAGTTATAAATAGTTGTGAATGGCATCTGGTATCCAAGAAAGACAAGCGGGGTACAATGATCGGCTGTCGGGTGTACGAGCGATATTACAATATGCGCACATGAGAAAAAAAAAGTATTCATATTGTGTTATTTTTGTCTTTCTAAGTTTAGCCTGTTACATCCTCGGATAAATGTATATCTTTGTAAATTGCTTTTAAACACGCCAAACGTTCCAGCACCTAAACACCACAGTAAATAGCTATGTGCTCAGATGATAATGCTAAGGCCCGTATTATAAAAGCTTGCTCAGTCAACGATCTATGTTTGAGTAATGATTTCCTAGGCAAAAGCGTTACTCAAGCATAGATTGATGACTGAGTTTTATAATATGGGCCTTAGACAGGTAGATATTTATTTCATTTCATACCTATAAAAAAGTTACACACTTCGGTTAGTGCCTTTATGCCTACGAATAAGTAATATCTGTTAGGTTCCTGTGCTTCTCTTCAATCAAAAACTGTGTGGACTGTATAACTTTATTTCAAACTTCTTGTTTACAATTATTAGTGATGACTGACTGACTGACTTGAACAACATTTTTACTCAAAAACTGCGCTACTTATAAAGGAAATCTATTCCCGCCACCGTAACGGGGCGGGCGAGCGACGTATTTTATACATTTGGCAATTATATTTACGAACGTAAGAAAGCGACGGGGATACAAAGAAAGGGATGAAAGAGGACTGTTTTATCTTCGGTTGCGGCTCTGTCCGTCACAGTCTCCCCCGGGCGTAGATCTTCGCAGCCTTCACACCATCGGTAGGACAATGAGCCTTCTTGCAGGTCGTCTGAAGATCCCTCCTCTTGTTCGCACTTCTACGCTTCGCACCTAGAGAATACAATCCCGGGATCCCAAATCTCGGGATCCCGGGATCCCGACCGTTTTCTGGCCTCGAAAATCCCGGGACTGTACTTGGCTAATCTCGGGATTTTCGGGATTGCCACAAACAAGTCTAGTTTGTATTCCGTAGTCCGTTGCGTCTTGAAAATAACCTTGCCTAGATTATTTTAATACATTACGACAAAAAGCAACTCGTACAATACGTAGGTACCCACTATTTACTACACAGGTACAGTCCTAATAATATGTTTGTCGTAGAACTTAGAAGGGACTTCCCCACTCGGAATACTTTAATACAATACTCTTAAGGTATTACTTCCCCAACGGACCAACAGGGGAATCACCCGATCATCTCATATCATAATATTGTTGCGGGTATTTCCCGTCGGAGATTCCCTGTACGAAAGTATAAATATGCAAATCAGGTTTTATTTTTTTCATTTATTGTTCTGTCAGTGACGGGTTACGTAGGCTACGCCATTAAAATTTAAAAGTCAATTATCTGAAATTAAGTATTTCAAATGGCGGGAGACTTTGTTAAACATAAAAAAGACAGTGATACGACGTCAGTGTGGAGTTATTATTTAGTTGCGAAGGACGGGAATAGTGCTAAATGTAAGCGATGCCCAGCCATCCTCAAGACTTTGGGTGGATCAACTAAGGGATTACATACACATTTGTTATCAAAACATAATATCAAGGTTATATCAGCTTCAACAAGTCAAGATTCTGAAAATCTGAACACAGCACCGCCGCCAGCCAAGCGAAAGTTAGATGATTATTTTACTAAAAGTGCCGACGATAGCCTGGATGATATCTTGGCAAGAATGATTGCATTAGATGGATTTCCATTCAGTGTATTCATAACCTCAGATGATTTGAGAAAATTGCTCTTAGCAAAATACACGGATTTACCAAAGTCAGCCGTCACTGTTCGAAAACGTGTTATGAATTACAGTGAAAAAATCAGAAAGCAAGTAACTGCAGAATTACAACATTTGAAAAGTGCAGGTGAAAGATTTAGTCTTTCTTTCGACGAGTGGACTTCAACTTCCAATAAACGATACATGGCGGTCAACGTTCAATCATATAAAAAATTTTGGAACTTAGGACTTGTTCCTATTTACGGAAGTATGACAGCTAAAAATTGTCTTCGTATATTGCAAGAGCGTCTAAGTAAATTTGACATTTCCCTAGAAACTGACATCGTGGCTATTGTAACCGATGGACCGAATGTTATGATAAAGGTGGGGCGGCTTGTTTGCACTGAACAACAACTGTGTCTCGCACATGGTATCAATTTGGCGGTCTGTGATGTGCTTTATGAAAAACATAATAATTTGCAAGATAGCCCTACCTCAGATGATAGTATAAATGAACCAGCTGTGAATGTTGATTATATGGACGACAGCGATGATGAACACCATTTAGAAGACTTAGACTGTACAGAATCAGGTTTAATCGTAATGTCACAAAATGATCTTGCGCCAGAACACGTACCAGAGTTAACACAATATGAAAATATTAATGAGCTGATAAAGAAAATCCGCAAAGTTGTAGTGTATTTCAAAAGATCTCCGTTGAAAAATGAAACAGTACTTCAAAAATATGTGAAAATTGAACATGGAAAAGAGCTGTCACTTCTTTTGGACTGTAAAACCAGGTGGAATAGTCTTTTAACAATGCTGGAGCGATTTTATCTTTTAAAAGCATGCATTCAAAAAGCTCTTATAGATCTCAATCATCCAATTCGTTTAGAAGATGTTGATTTTGAATTGGTAAATAAAATTGTTGATGTGCTGACCCCAATTAAATTGACAGTAGAAGCAATCTGTCGGCGAGATGCTAATTTATGCACAGCTGATGCCGCTCTGAAATTTCTTATAAAACAACTGTCTAGCAAAAACTCAGAACTTGCCAAAAAAATTAAAACATCCTTAGTGGAACGTATAAAGCAACGACGAAGTGATGATTTAACTGGCGTGTTAAATTATTTACAAAATCCACGAATGGATGATGAAAATCAGTTATTATCGGATTTGGAATGGCACGACTTATTTCCAGTTCCGACACAGGCTTTAGTGAGGAAGCAAATAAAGAGTATTGTAAAAAGACTTAATAGTCGAGATAACACGGAAGAAGAAGCAAGGTCAGGATCACAAACAGATGATGAGCTAAGGTCAGAAACCTCCCAACCCCAATTGACATTAAAGGAAAAGTTACAGCTGGAAATTAACAAGAGTATGAAATCCCCAGATCCTGAAGTACAAGTACAAAATGAATTGGGGTTGGCAAATAGTATTAGACGTGAAATGAGCCTGTTCGAAAATGGAGGAGTTCGTGGATATCACTTAGAAACAGCATATAAGTATCTATTGTCTATTCCTCCAACCAGCGTAGAACCTGAACGAGCGTTTTCAGCTGCTGCTTATGTTGGCAATAAACTACGAAGCAGGCTCGGAAGTCAAACATTGGATGCTTTGATATTTCTGCGACTATATTTTCGAAATTCTAAATAGTTATTTTGTGCTGTTTTTTAATTTCTTGCAAAAGTATTGTATTTTTTGGTTTGTGTTTTTTCTTTTCTTATTATTGTTCTGATTTGTGTTGTGCAAAGACATTAAAGAAATTTTTTTTTATTACTCGTTTTTTTAAATTTTAGCTCAATTAGAAACCACATAGTCTAATCCCGGGATAGGCCCGGGATCCCGGGAAAAGGCTTCAAAAATCCCGTAAGCCCGGGATTGAAAAACATGCTCGGGATTGTATTCTCTATTCGCACCACACCGTCCGACCCCGGATGAACGCGTTCGACTTGACCTCTGGGCCAGATGTTCCTCGGTAGCGTTCCGTCTGCTATTATCACGATGTCACCTGGTTTAACATTCTTAGGTTTTCGTCTGACGTCACCACGCGGCGCTAAGGTTGGTAAGTACTCTCTGATCCATCGCGTCCAGAACATGTTAGCTAGGGCCTGAGCAGCGCGCCAAGTTCGTCTGTCGGCTTTATCGCATTCTCCCACGTAGGGCAGTCCCACTGAAGTCCCCAGCAAGAAGTGATTGGGCGTAAGGGCTTCTTGGTCTTCTGCTTCCACTGGTACGTGAGTTAGCGGCCTTGAATTGACGGTATGCTCGATCTCTGTCATTAGGGTGGCGAGTATTTCTTCTTTAGGCGCTCGTTCGGTGAGCGTTACTGCGAGAGCGTTTTTTACTGACTTAATCATTCTTTCCCAGGCTCCCCCTTGGTTCGGCGCTCCAGGATCGATATATCTCCACTCGATACGCTTCGTAAGTGCGTAATCCCTAAGGGCGGGGAGCCATTCTGTGAAAGCCCTGCTCAGCTCTGCGTCAGCTCCATGGAAGTTCGTTCCGTTGTCGGACATTATCAGGCAGGGCATTCCCCTGCGTGCTGCTATTCGTCTTATTGCCATTATAGCAGAATCCACATCTAGACTAGCGATCAGCTCTACGTGTATTGCTCTGGTCGTAAGACACGTGAATAACATTCCCCATCTTTTCTCTCGTCGTCTGCCAATCGTCACCCACATAGGGCCGAAACAGTCGACTCCACAGCGTGAGAATGGTCTCGTGTGTGTATTTAAACGTATCTGGGGCAGGTCACCTTTCACCGGCTTTTCTGGGTTGGATCTCTTAGCTTTACACCATACACATTTATACAGCATAGCTCGTACATTTGTCCGAAGGCGTAGAATCCAATACCGTTGGCGGAGGTTATTCACGATCTGTTCTCTTCCCACATGACCGTTTTTTAATGGTGCGACTTTCGCTTTTCCTGCGATTATTGAAACGCTAACGCCTTCATGGCTTGACAAGCGCCAGTATGCGACGGCTGCATACGCTTGTTCACTCGCGTCACAGAATACATGAAGTTGTCGCTGCGTTACGTCACTTCTTTGATCGTAGCATCGCGGTAATCTTAACTCGTCGATGTGTCTCAGATCAGACTGCCATTCATCGAAAGTCAATGCTTCTTCGGGTGGTAACGGATCATCCCAACCCACTTTCTTCTTCCATGATTCTTGAAGCATGATCTTAGCAGTTATCGTGTATGGGCTCAGTAAGCCTAGCGGGTCGAACAAAGACATCACTGCCCCTAAAGCTTCGCGCTTCGTCGGCGACCTTTGAGCGTTTTTTACCTCCGCGGATACTCGGTTCATTGCAGTGTTGAATCCTAGTTCGTCTGAAGTAGGTATCCATAGAATTCCCAACGCTTTCTCGTACATGTGTGTATTAGCGGCAAGCTCTTTCGGCGCACGCGCGCGGTTTTCCTCGGGTATCTCACTGAGTAGATGTTCTTTGTTGCTATTCCAGCTGGCTAATTCGAAGCCGGCTTTGTTGTGCACTTCTTGCACTTCTGACATTGTTCGCGCGGCTGTTTCTTCATCGTCAAAGCTTTGTACCCAGTCATCCATGTAATGGCTGCCGGTGATAGCGTCGTACGCAAGCGGATGTGATTCCTTGAAGTCCGCCGCGTTTCGATCCCTCACGCTATGTGCCAGAAAGGGTGAACTCCGTGCTCCAAAGATCATAGACGTCATCACGTACTTCTGTGGCGGAGTGGAGCGGTCATCGCCTCGCCATAGAAAGTGTTGTGCTACTCTATCTTCAGGCCTTATCTTCACTCGAAGAAACATCTCGCGTATGTCAGCGGTGATAGCTACTGGCTTCATTCGGAAGCGAAATAGTATGTCATAGAGCGACTGCAGTAAGTCCGGTCCATCCAAAAGCGCGTCGTTGAGACAAATTCCGTTTGAACGCGCGGCTGCATCAAATACCATTCGAACTTTTCCTGGTTTGTTGGGATTCGTGACAGCAAAGTGCGGTAGGTACCACAACCGTTCCTTCCGCGGGTGATCCTCATCACACTTGGCCGCATACCCTTTATCGAATAGCTTCGTCACCTGCGCTGTGTATACGTTTTTGAACTCTGGCGATTTATCCATCTTGCGCTCTATGCCATGTAACCTGCGTACGGCCATATCGTAGCTCGGTGGCATTACTAGCTCATCGGTTGCCCACGGTAATCCCACCTCAAAACAATCGTTCTTTCGCTTGACTGTTTGCTCAAATATTTCTTTAGCGCGCTCCTCCTTAGGGTTAGGTTTCCTCTTCAAGGAGACTCCGAGAGCGTCTATGTCGAAATGTGCCTTTACGAGTTTGTTCAGCTCGTCGTCTCTTTCTGTGATACCTTGAAGTGTGCGTACATGACATATAATTTCATCGTCTCTCTCTATCGCTCTTAGAGGGGCGGTTCCATGGATTATCCAACCCAACTCTGTGAGTGAGGCAGCCGGTTGATTTCGCTTGCCTGTTAGTAGTTTCCGTGTGACGATAAGATGCCAGTTGTCGGCGCCGATAAGTACGCGTGGTCTCACGTTCGAGTAGCAGACGGCCTCTGGTTCCAGCTCTCGTAAGTGCGGAAGCGTAAGAAGTTTTGTTCCGACCGAATGTTTTCCCAGGGTTAGATTCTTAACCGTCCTGGCTTTTATCTGTTGAAAGTTATCCTGATTCTGTCCACGCACTTCGATCGTTACAGTCTGGCTGCCGGGTTCCCGCTGACTTGATGTAGCTCCGATAATATTTAGCGCTCTCACTGGTCCTTTCGTTTCTAGCAGTGCGGCGATCTCTTCGTCGACTAGAGTTATCGTCGACCCTTCATCAAGCAATGCGTGAGTGTTCAGTTCTTTCCCGCTTCGGCCTCTGATCGTGATTGGACAGACCTTCAACAATATTTGCAACGTCTCCTCAGGTGCCCTCGCTGATGCTGTTAGCGCCGACTCTTCGATCTGAGCTACAGATGCTTCTTTTTTATCCTCTGGCGTGTGCAGCAACGCATGATGCGCCTGGGTGCATTCGTTTATTCCACATTTCTTGCCATTGCAGCGGAATCGTCTATGTTTGCTATGTAGACATCGAAAGCAGACTCGTGCCTCTTTTGCCCATGACCATCGTTCGCTCACGGTCATGGCTACCAGCTTCCGGCACCGTGGCGTTTGGTGGCCACCGCCGCAGCAGAGACATTCATCTTTCTTAGCTTTTGCGTCGTCCTTTTCTTCGGTTGTAGTTAGAACAGTCCCGCGGATTCGTTCATTCGCACGGATTCGTTTATCACCGCGTTTCGCCCCTCCCTCGTTCGGCCGCGAGCTATTTCCGCGAGCTACAGCGGCAGAGTAGGCGTAACGTACGGCGCGATCTGCCTCCTTCATGAGAAACTTGGATAGCGTTATGATCTCCGCTTCCCTTCGGTGTCCGTGTTCCTCGGCATAGTCGCACCATCTTGTCTTCATGTATGGGGTCAGCTTTTCTGTGACTTGACGCGCCAACATGGGATTCTGCAGATATCCTCGTTCATCCAGACTTGCGATAACCGTCACTATGTTCTGAAGCTTTATCGCGAAACCATTCAACTCTGTTACGGTCGTTCCTAAACGTGGCATTCTTCTGATGTCCTCAATCGCGTCATCTATTATCATCTCTGGACGCCCGTAGCATTGTTCTAGAGTGTTCATAATCACAGATGGATCATTCGCCGTAAACAACAGTGCCGATACCGTAGTGCGTGCTTCGCCTCGCAGGCACGCTCTAAGTCTGGCTAGATTCTCCCCCGGTGAGAGCTTGAAAAGCTTCGTAGAGTCTCGCATGGCTGCTCTGAACGGTAGCCACTCCTTGGCTCCCCCGCTGAAGATAGGTAGTTCTTGCATCTGTCTTGTCGGTGGTCTATTCGATGCCATTCTCTCCAGCGCTGTTGTTAATCTATCGAAAGCGTTTTCATCTCTATGTTGTTCCGGTACTGGGGATCTCTGTCTCTGTCTTAATCCATGTGCGATTTGGTTTGCTGATGGCTGTCGTGGAGCAGTTCGTTCCTCTGAAGATGAGCGGATTCTGGTACCCATATCCATTTCTATTGGATCGTTGTATGGTCTTTGCTCCCCTCGTAAACGATGCTGTTGGAGCCACTCGTTAACGTTTCTCTCTGCAGTACAATCTTCATCTCTGTTAACGCTAACTGCATCGGTTTCTTCACGTATCCCGGCGATATCGGTGGCTAATCTCTTTTTAATAAGATTTTCTTGGATTCGAAGTTCCTTTCGGCGTATTTCTGCGAGCCGTTCTTCTGCTTCAAGCTCCGCTTGTCGGATACGCAGCGCAATGCTAGCGTTTGATTGCTGCGAACATACTGAAGGAGCGCGACTACCCGGTTGTCGTCGAGGTTCGGTCGCGCCTCGCTCGGCCATGTCCCGGGCGGTATGAACGTTCGCGGCGGGGTTGGTTGTCGTCATCATAGCATTACTAGTATTCCGTGCTTCAGGTGCAGACGGTCCGGGTTCTACTCGCGCGTGGGGGTTCGGTACGGTTGGTGCGTCGGGGTGCGTGCTGTCTGACGGCGATGCAGGGTAATCATGGTATACCCTTAGTGCGGCGGTCTTCATTCTTGTGACTGGTGGGCTTCTTGTGGTCATCTTCTTCGGCACTTGAATGCCCCTAACGGTCCCTATCAGTCCCTATCAGTCCGTCAGGAG
Organism: Eupithecia inturbata; assembly: GCA_963662085.1. NCBI lineage: Eukaryota > Metazoa > Arthropoda > Insecta > Lepidoptera > Geometridae > Eupithecia > Eupithecia inturbata. The sequence continues at coordinate 981,322 of OY759177.1, forward strand.
GTGCCCGCCCCAAGGCTGACGTTCGCTCCTTCGGGAATGGATACGTTGGGATAGGAGGGGGGGGTTCCACCCAGCAGAGGGGAACACAACAAACACGGGGTGCTCGCGAATCGGCTGGAATGTCCGATCCCCTTGGGCGTGTGCCTGCAGTCTGGCGACCCGTGTCGTGTGTCCCTTACCGGCGAGGAGTGCACTTCAGCCCGCGCTGTCCTTGCGCTCTTGTTGGACTGGTGATGCCGCACAAACACCACACCGCCCGAAGGCGTTTACCCGTTGACTACTTCGTAATATCACCGTTAGGTATCCGTAAGTCAACGGGCCGCGGTAACGCGTGTTTTCAGACGTAGCACCGTTCGGTGATCTTCAGGCACCCCGTGCCCCTGGCGCAGGTCTTGACAACGATGCACGCTGCCCCGTTCGGGGTTTTTCGAACGCCCAGTGCGCCCCGACGAGTATGCACGTTGCGCCGGTTGGCGGGTTCTTTCTTCAGGTACTCCCTTACTCGACAGCCACGCCCTGTGGTCTGGCGTGGTGCGATGTGGGAAACCGCAAGGCTACACTACGCCGAGACCGCTCAAATGGACGCTGAGTCAGATCTCGGTAGCTGCCGCGGGTACCGCTCTTCTTTCTTCGACGAAGGCTGGAAACCGCCAGGCTCCACTACACCGAAACTGCACAGCCGCCGCTGGTTCCGCTCCTCTTCTTTCTTCGACGATAGCTGGAACTGCAAGGCTTCACTGCACCGAGACTGCGTAGTTGCCGCGGGTTCCTCTTCTTTCTTCGACGATAGCTGGAAACCGCCAGGCTCCACTCCACCGAAACTGCACAGCCGCCGCTGGTTCCGCTCCTCTTCTTTCTTCGACGATAGCTGGAACTGCAAGGCTTCACTGCACCGAGACTGCGTAGTTGCCGCGGGTTCCTCTGAAGGCTGGCTTCTTTTATCCGGAGCCGGAGGACCAAACTGTTAGGTTCCTGTGCTTCTCTTCAATCAAAAACTGTGTGGACTGTATAACTTTATTTCAAACTTCTTGTTTACAATTATTAGTGATGACTGACTGACTGACTTGAACAACATTTTTACTCAAAAACTGCGCTACTTATAAAGGAAATCTATTCCCGCCACCGTAACGGGGCGGGCGAGCGACGTATTTTATACATTTGGCAATTATATTTACGAACGTAAGAAAGCGACGGGGATACAAAGAAAGGGATGAAAGAGGACTGTTTTATCTTCGGTTGCGGCTCTGTCCGTCACAATATCCTTTACGCCCTTTTTTATTAAAACTTAACTACTTTTTTATAGCTATTAAGGCTGATCCTAGTATTGATTATAACTTATAATAACGATTTAATGTTGATGCGTATCACATAAATGTATCAGTTTTGACCCGCCATGCCATGTTATCTAGTGTAACGAACTCACGTCACACAAATAGTATAATATGCGGAAGATTGGACGTTTGTTACCTCTTCACGCCACATCTAGTGCACGTATCAGGCTGAAATCTTGCTTAAATGTACTTCTAGACCTGAAATTAAACGTATGCTATTTTTTATTCCATAAATCAGTGCCCATGGGTGAAAAATATAATTGAACGTTTCCATCGAAACAACGCGTGCGAAGCCACGGGCAGAAACTAGGTTAATAAATTAAATATTGAAATACTAGGTTAGGTTTATTTATGCACTGGATTCTCAAATGTTTTAAATTTAAAGTTATTTCATACTCTAGTTAACAAATTTGAGAATGACCAATCAGCGAATGGACGTCTATGCGAAGAACATTAACTACCCTTTATTTAGGGGGCACTTCATAGAACCATATTATGAAAGCTTGCTCAGCCATCGATCTATGCTTATACGTCACTCAAGTGTAGATCGATCACTGAGCAAGCTTTCATAATACGGGCCATAGACTACTATAGAAAAGAATTTTATTTTCTCACTATTTGCGACTTTCCTTACATTGGTCATCACTCATCATTCGCTGCTGATATGTGGCATTTGAGGGAGGCCTATGTCCAGCAGTGAACTAGTGTAGGCTGATGATGAGGAAGTGCCTTTTAGCCCAATTTATTTTGTATCCGTAAACCGAATGCAAAAGTCAAGACAAGACTCTTTGCTTAATTTTCTTAAAGCTTGTGAGTTCGTATATCTGTCACTTTTATCAGCACATTTGACCCCTCGATTGTGGCAGGATGCCAGCGCTGTACACTGTGTGTTAGCTCCAGTGGACATACTTAGGCTAGGTGCTTGGGGCTGTAGTCAGTTATAGCAAGAACAGGGGCACGCTTCTTAGCTCCAAAAAGCATAACAAGTTATATTTGTACGGCTTTACGAAAAAATCATAAAAAATTTATCAAAATTAATAGTCGTGTAGCAAAAACGTTTCAGGAAGAGTAACAATAGAAATATTTCTGCTTGTATTCTACAGCATTACCTGATATTGACTATAGAGAAAAATCACACACTATCCTATGTACGCACACCGCTATAATATTCACACTCGATTTTGCTACGAAATGTGTTCTTGTTTCTTCACAATAGCTCCTCTAGAAAGCAAATACCTACTCTGTGTGCCACATTTGCTCCAACACATTTGCCCCTGGATTGTACCTGAGTCTGTTACCTGCACCACCCGACGTTAGTGTACCTACTGTGTGCCATATTGCCGACTTCTCTCAATCGGTAAACACTATTTGTTCAGATCTAATTACTCGATGAGTCACATTGCTTCAAACAGGAAGTTTAGGTCACTGCTACAACAACTGCGACATAGATATAATACTGAGTATGAAACTAGTGACGGCCCTGGCTATTGTCGACACTTACTTAAAAGTTCTTAATCACACAAGAGTGCCTACATAAAACTTTAGGTGCCCTGTTGTACCTACATTGTAAAAGTTATAATCATTCGTTACCTATTCTTTTTAACCGACTTTGAAAAACGGAGGAGGTTCTATGTTCGACTATGTATGGTTTTTTTAATGTATGTTCGTCGATTTTCCGGTCAATTATGGACCGATTTGAATGATTCTTTTGCAATTGTCTATAGGATAATCCCGAGGTGGTCTCATAATTCCCGGGGATTCGTTTTTGTCCCACAAAACATAAAAAAACTTTAAACTTAATTTTAAAGTTTTTTTATGTTTTGTGGGACAAAGGATTCGAGATCAGTTTTTAATTATTTTCTAAACTGACTATGACGTCCATTTATAACTAACTAATAATTATTATAATTTGTAACAATAATCAACGCAAGCAAACTCATTATTAATTGTCATTAATTTAATAAATTATTGTTAACATAATAAGTAAAAAGGAATGACCTAAGAATGTAATTGGTTCTATTAACAGTTTTAATTGAAATAAATAAATAATAATAATAATAAATAAGACTGTTGTTATAAATTAAACCTAAGTTGTCAGGTGTAAATTAGTTAAATATTCATAACATTACCGTAAAATGTATATAGCATATTTTGCTCTACAAATTCTACAATACTTTACATTATTGTATGATGATAAGATAAGCTATAACATTATCTACATAATTGTTTTATTTAAACACAATTTTTACATGCTTTTTCAGCCAAATATATAATTCTGGTGCTGTCAGAGTGTGGACTTCGCATCAATCACACACATCTAGGTACATGTTTTTAAAAAGGTAAGTACTTACTTCGATCTCTCGACTTAACTGCCTGTATTGGTGATTTAATAAAAACGATTAGGATAGACATAATTACGAGTATTATTAAAAATAGCCTGAGGCAAACTCAGTATTCATTATTTCCATGGCCATCTATCGAGCTGAAGGAACAAGTTTTTAGTTTAGATAAAATCCATAACTCGCTTATTAATTTTCCTGTTGTTAGATGTTAGTGGATGCTATACATCCACCAGTCCAGTCATCTCCAGATCCTGCAGGTGTTGTCTTTGGAGGCTGTCACGATGGCGTCTCCGGCGTAGGAGAAAGCGCAGGAGAATATCTCCCCTTGGTGCCCAGATAGGACCTTGAATGATTGGACTGTATGAGGATTTGTTCACCACTAAGATCTGGATGCGATCAGACTAAGACTGAATTAAGTGGTACAGATAGGAGAAGGCTTTGGGTTGGCGAATGAAAACGAGGGCACTCAGCTAGTAACTCATAAGCATCTAAAGCGTCCTATCAGTTTTATCTGGATTTGATCAAGTGTCGGCTTTAAGGCGCTATACAGACAGAGCAACCATGCGGCAACAGGCAACTCGCAACTAGCTTTTTCATATACATTTCTTAAACTATCTCTCTTATACGAAAAATATTAAAAAAGTTGTCAATTTCTTCAACTAAAGTTGCTCTGTCTGCATAGCGTTTTAGGACTCCCAAAGTTCATGAGTTCCACCACGGTCCTGAGCAAGCTGCTTCCATTCACATCCTGTGGCTTTTGTTAAGTCGTTGATCCACCATCGCATCTTTTTCTTACCCCCCACTACCAATCAGTCAGCTGTGCTCCACCTGTCATCACCTAACCTTGCAATAATTTGTTCCACACTAATAATGCTTGAGCTATGAAGGAAGTTCAGTCCATGTCTAGCTAGATGGGCCGGTGATGGTGATGATGATGATGGTAAGACAGTACCTGTATGCAGTTGCCAGTGGCTGCGTTCCACACGCGGGCGCTCCTGTCCGACGACGCAGTGAGAAGGCAGCCTCCAGCTGGGCTGAAGCAAACCTGGGGACATCACATAGTTGCTACAGCTATGGTTCAAACTGAACCAAAACACCTAGCTCACTTAGCCTTGTACTTGTAAGTAACATCTCTTCTTAATCTAACAATCCTTCTGTGCTGGACGCAGATGATAGCAAGTCGATTTCTATAGCATCTAGCATTACAGCTACACGAAAACAAGACAGTCACCCCGGTGTATTTGTGTGCGTAGCTGCCTACCGTGTTTACAAATTATCTTTATTGCTATTTTTAGAGAAACCTAGTGTCTACATAAACATAATTCAGGATTTAAGGCACTATTTACCAAAAAACATGTAATCTTTCTGTCAAAAAATTATATCTTTTTTACTTTTTTTCTCTTACGATACATAAAGGTCGAACAACTACTCCAACTCGTAAATCCAACGCGGTACCTTGGACACCTCCTCCCTATGCCCCTTCATAACGGCCAGCTCCTTGAAGTCTGCCTTCACGTCGTAAACCCGCGCGGAGCAGTCGCTGGAGGCGGTGGCCATACGCTGGCCGGCCCAGTCGAAGCAGATGTCCAACACCTGGGAAACCTAGATGATGAACTCTTGCTGTGAAGATACGATTTCCAAGATCCATGGCAAGCTAGCATTGTGCAGCGACCATAGGTAAATATTACAATGTTCTTCAGTTAATAATAATAATAATGCTGGACAATCCACACAGCAATAACTGATGATGCGACATACAGCTGTTTCATGATAGTCTAGATTCTAGACTCAAAGTAAGCAGAGCTTGTGTTATTACAGTGCGCGCTTTTGGGAATAAATTATTTTGTGTCAAAAATAAATATTTTGATATCTTGGATCGATGAAGATTCTGTTTCTCAGCCACACTAACCTCAAGAGTCTGTAAAGATCGTGAATAGTGAGATACCTTTTCCAAAACGTTGAAATGAAAGCTATGCAACGCTAGAGCTGCACCCGCTCAGTGCTGCGCAGCTTGTAGAGGTGCTACGGTTTAAGTAGCAAGTAACGTAGAAACCTTGTAATTTTGGTCAACTTCGTAATATCCAATTCCAAATCCAAACTAGCCATGTTCAAACTAACTACTTAACATTTATAACAAAGAATTATTCAGCTTTGAAAATTGCTACATAGGTACGTTTACAGAGGGTGAGAAATCTAATGTTATTTTAATTTGATCGCATTGCAATTTATCTTTTTTGTGTTCTAATAATTTAGGCACATAAAAACACAAAAAAAAAATCGTAGATTATGTAAAGCAGTGTTTTACACCTCAGGATCCTAGAATAACTCACTAGCGAAGCGAAGGAGTTAATAATAATAAGATATACCATGATGGACTTGGACTGAGCTTTTGACTGTAATGTTCATCAACTTCAACTTGTAACACCTCATCGCATGCGACACCCTCGATCTTCGGGAATGAGATAGTATATCCAGCGGAAATATGGTGGTCGAGGTTTTGGAGGCCAAGACCCTACACAACCGTGAGGTATGCAATCACAGAAATAATTTCCATCAAGCCGAATACCAGATGCACCGCGATGTGGTTTCAGTTGATAAAAACCTTACCCCTCCCTCCTTAGCTAACGAGAACTGGCGCAAACCTACGGTGATGAGCATTCAGGACAGGAAGACTATAAATGGGAGAGCTGCATGGCTCTATTGGGACCGATCTATCATTACAGACAGGACTATTCATTGCGAATAAGTCGAATATTGTACTGATAGATCGGTTAGAACGGAGGACGTGCTCGCTGATGTCACCATACCACATGATGTTAACCTTGTTAAAGCTGAGAAAGATAAACTTATCAAATATCTTGACTTGGCTAACGAGGTTGTCAGCATGTGGGATATCGATTCAGCGACCGTCGTCCCGATAGTCGTATCGGTTAACGGCGTAATAGCGAAGAGCCTCGATCAACATCTCAAGAGACTCTCTCAATGAAGTTGGATCAAGGGTCAGATCCAAGACTTTGTTCGTACGCCCAAGACTTTCGCAGTGATAATGTTGTCTGGCTCTTGTTTGAGGCTTTAGTGCGAAACGTGTTGGAGTCGAGCTATTGCGTCTGGAACCCCCACGAAAGTAAGAAACACCTTCTGAACCTTCTCCAGTAACAACTGGAGAAGGTTCAGAAGGCGTTTCTTAGGTTTCTGTAGAAGCGCGTTTTTGGGTATTCTCCATTAATGTACCCAACTAGGTCTCTTGGGATGTCTTAAGTACAACTCTCTGCAAACCAGAAGAGCGTACGATCAGATAGCAACAATGTTCTAGATACTCTGCGGTATGATTGACGCTCCTGATTTGCATAACCTTCTCTTTCGTCTCTACCTTCGTAACAAAAGCCAAATGCTTTTTTCTGTTCCTTTCAGTAGAAGTGTTGCTCGTGCCGTTTCTCCACTACCACGCACCCTCACCACCCTCAATTAGACTTCTTGACCAGAACCCAGACTATGATATCTTTGCCGATGAATAAAAGGAGATAATGTTAGTACGCCTGAGTTTTGCGAGATTGATGAATCTAATTCTTTAAGAAAATAAGAAGCCTTTGTAATTATTTATTTTATAAAATTATTTTGTATAATTGTGTGGTATATTTAAAGTTTTAATGTATGAAATGAGCTCCTAACCATGTATAATTTTTTTTGTATGATTTTAAACAGTTATTATTAATAATATTAGTTATTGTTTAGTTATATTAATATTAGTTAAGTTTAATCGTTCTTATTATAAACAGACAAATCCAAAAGGCAGTACTCCTGGACTCGGTGCGTATCGTTAGGAAGTTTCTATCTCTACAGCCCTAGTCACCGGCCGCTTGAACCTAGCTTCGTGGCCGGTGATCCACCGGTTTGATATTAGAGGTATGTTTTACTGTAGAATAGTTTTATAATATTTTATGGCATTTTCTGTAGTAAAAAATAAATGAAATATATAATAATAATAACGCTGGACAATCCACACAGCATTAATCAGTTACAAGAATCCTGAGTGCGAGAGGGATTTAATTTCGCTCACGACGAAGACACCTTGGTGCACGAGGGGAATACTCTACTTTTCACACTTTTTGCGAGTAAGTAGTAACAGATTGTTAGCGCTTTTCGCGGCGTTCGTGTATTATTCCGTCTTCTGAACAGAGGCTGTAGCAGTATGTTTGAATTTCGAAGAAGATCTCGTTGTATGGATCTCCTTGCCTTGGTAACAAATTTCTCTCATTTTGATGTTACAGATTCAATATCATTATTCCCAAGGGAGTTCTGAGTTTGAATATATACCTACTTATAGAAATGTTGACCAAGGAGACTCGCACTAATAGATCTCATTCGATTTGTTTGAATTTGACCATAATCTTTTTCAGGTATAGGTAATCACTTGCTTTTGGTTTGGGTGACATGTCGCTTAAAGTGCGTTTTACTAGAGTGTGAAAACATAATTATTATAGACATACTAACGTTTTTATACTAATGTAATACTGTTTGTCATACTAATATAATACTAATGTTTGCTTTATTTTTGTGTACTTTCGAAATCTTTTTTATGTGTTTATCAGTGGTCAGATGGGATCGTGGGATAATCTGTGAAGGAAGTCTGTCAGGTGCCGGATGCGGCAAGCTATGGCGCTCTAACAAAGGGATGGCATAGTGTGTGTCGACTAACATAGGCTGATGATGACCCACCTCGTCGGTGTGCGAGGCAACAGTGGCGAGGCAGGCGATGTTGCGTGCGTCCCACAGCTTGGCGCTGCCGTCCAGTGAGGAGGATCCCACCAGTGAACTGTCCCAGTTGAGCTGCACGTTGGAGATCTCGCCGTTGTGGCCTTGCAGGACGGCTACGCGGCTGGCCAGACAAAAATACCACCATGATTAGGTACAACAAGAGATAATTACAACGAATATTTATGACGGAATTTTGTCAGTTTTCAATAGAAATCCTGTGCGCGATAGAGAAAATTTAATTGAAAACTAACAAAAACTATTTTTGCTATCTATCAGTATCTATTAAAATGACCGTGACCTACGACATTTTTTTTACAAAATTGGAAAAATACAGCTCTCTTCTTCTGTTGGGCAAAGAGTTTTTAGCAACGCCTGTCATAAACATTAAAGCAACCAATATCGTTCACCACTAGATTTTAGAAAAATAAAAACAGTGACTCTGCTGCTAATTAAATTTTCCTGGACATTTATTGATAGCAGAATATTTTAGTCATTTTGTTAAATTTTCTGTTTTCTGATATTTTGCGTAAGTAAGCAATTAAGTAGGCACCTACATATCAGAAATTACAATGCTTAATTGTTATTTTTTTCTGAGTACCTAGTCCAAACAGGTAGTAATTAAAAATATAATAATATAAATAATAAATAATATAAATAATGCTGGACAATCCACACAGCATCATCTAGCCCCAAAGTAAGCAGAGCTTGTGTTATGGGTAGGTACTAGATAACTGATAAACTTAATACAATACATAACACAAATAGATTTTTTTATTATATATAGAAATACCCAGAACACCCGGAACAAATATTTGAATAATTGAATAATAATTGAACCTAGTAATTGAAGTTTATCTGAAAATACATCCATCAGTTTTAGGATATTGCATGAAAAGGTCGTTTCTAGATGGTTCTGAGCACGGCAGATAGGTGATTTTTGAAAAACAGAGCGCAAGCGCGAGGGTAGTGTAGTGCCGCGAATAGCGGGACACAACCCAGACGGAATCTTGAGCGCTGCTCGGGGACGCAGAGCCGGCTCATTTCTTCTACTAAATCAGGGCTGTCCTGTCCATTATCCCTCGCAGGGCGCGGCATACCCACATAAGTTGGTCGCATAACCTTTATTTATTTATTTATTGAAGAAACAAAATCCACAGCCCTTAAGAACTAATAATTTACAAGCTTATTCGCAAAACATACGGCCAATAATGGATTTACTTTTTGTATAATTTAATACATATTGACTATCACTATAAATAAAATTTACTGAAAATTTAAGCCAAATTGTTGTCACCTTGTTGTCTCAAGCGAATTAAAACCAAATGTACCTTGAAGGTACTTGGCTGGATACATTAATGAGGAAGGAAACGCTTTTGAACTGTTTCTTACATGAGTGCGCACGTTGACTCATGAAGATTCCACACACAGGAGCTATTTTCCAGTTTTGTACCAATGCGCGCTGTGTATGGGGTACTAGCTGTAATATTTTTGGACTCGTTACAGTTCCTGGTAACAAACTCTAGCCTTTTAAAAACCCCCTAAAATGTTTAAAGAGTTTGCGACGGCTGTGAAAATTATTAAGAAACTAATACAAAATAAATATCGGCGAGTAGAGCCGCAGCTTTTTTGTAATAGGTGATGCATGCTTAGCAAGTCAAGGACCTATGATAATGAGTTTAGAACAGTTTTAAGTTTTTTTTAAGTTTTTTTTAGACTATAAACCAACGGCGAGCGAAGCGACCCAGTGGACGAATAGCTAGCAAGACAGTAAATATTCATTGTCACCCGGTGAGATAAATTAGGGCCGACCGGCCCACGTGTTTCATACATGTGTCTATAAACATTGGTTATCATGCATGGTGAATCAGCAACTTACTCCTTAACTCTGGTATCCCACATCGAGATGGTGCCATCAAAGGACCCCGTGATGAGGCGCTGGCCTTCGTTGGGGTCGAACTGCAGAGCGATCACCTCGCCGGTGTGGCCGGAGTACGTGTGAATCTCATTTCCTGACAATTAAAAGAAGTATTTAATTCACAGAGACAGAAAACAGACCACATTAAAGCGTTGATGGAGTGATGAACTAGACGAGCACATAGAAGTCTACCTGTGTGAACAGTAAGAAGTAGATTAAGGGTTGGTAGCCTCACAGTGGGTGGGACATAATAAACCTATTCACATTGCATCATCTAGCCATAAAGTAACGGTTACCTGGCCAGTAGACGAAGACAAGGCCCTGTCTAGGGCAGAATTGACAAAAATTACAGCGAATCTTCATCGAAAGCATAATAAATATTAGGTCCTTACATATGAAATTGGCGTTTTGTATGGGAGGAACAAAAAGTCGAATATTTTTTAATATAATATATTTAATTAATCAAAGTATGAACCATTATTTTCTATGCACTTTTGCCATCTTATAGGTAGTTCATTGATCCCTTTACTAAAAAAACCAGTCGGACGGGAATCAATAAAATCTTTGAAGGCGATTTGGACTGCCCCATCGGAGTTGAATTTTTTCCCTTGCAAGAAGTTATCCAAATTTCGAAAAAAATGGTAATCTGTTGGAGCAAGGTCCGGGGAGTACGGAGGATGTCTTAGACTTTCCAATTGAAGCTCTTCTAATTTAGTAGCCGTCTGTTGCGCAGTGTGTGATCTAGCGTTGTCGTGAAGCAGCAGTGGCGTGGAGCGATTGACCAGCCTAGGTTGTTTAGCCGCTAGCTTTTCCATCATGGTTTGCAATTGCTGACAATAGACATCAGCCGTAATAGTCTGGCCAGATTTGAGAAAACTGTAATGAACAATACCGGCACTAGTCCACCAAACGCTCACAAGTAACTTTTTTGGGGTTAATTTTCGCTTGGGGCAGGATTTGGCTGGCTGGCCAGGATCCAACCATTGCGCTGAGCGCTTCCGATTATCGTAAAGAACCCATTTTTCATCACAGGTAATGATTCGGTTTAAAATACCTTCATTATTGTGCCGGTTTAGTAATGTAACGCAGCAGTCGACGCGCGTTTGCCGGTTTGCTTCAGTCAATTCGTGAGGTACCCACCTTTCAAGCTTTTTAATCTTCCCAATTTGCTTCAAGTGAATTAAAACAGTTTTATCACTAACATCGCAGCCTGCAGCTAACTCGGACGTGGTTTGCGATGGATCCGCTTCCACAATAGCCTTCAACTCTTCATTATCAACTTGAGTCTCAGGCCGTCCACGGGGCTTGTTCTGCAGGTCAAAATTTCCAGAACGAAAACGTTGGAACCAAAAACGAACTGTGTTTTCTTTTGCAACACGACCGCCATACACATCATTCACCCTTCGAATTGTTTCCGCAGCACTAGTGCCACGGCGGAACTCGTACTCTTAAATAATGCGATATTTTAAGTTTTCCATTTTGTAAAATGAGTGACGCAAACAGAAAAAAACAGAAGAAAAAAAACAAATGAATGACGATCATCGAAGCACAAATACATGAGTCTATAGCTGTACAAATTTGAATTTGGAATTCATTACCAAAGAGGAGAAATTTGTGATTAAAGTGGCCAGTACGAAAAACGCCAATTTCATATGTAAGGACCTAATATATAGAAAATTATTTCTTTCAACATAAATAATTGTATTCTTTCCTAGGCAAAAGCTTGTCTAGGCTGTTAATGCTAAGAAAACAAATTTTATGAGTCGGTAAAATGTGTTGTGAAAGTTACCCGTCTCTATATCAAACAGCCTGGCGTCATGGTCCATAGAGCCGGTGGCAGCTAGGTCGCTCTTAGGGTTGAACTGCGCAGCAACCACCTCTCCTGTGTGTCCCCACAGCGTCGCCATGCACTCCCCACTCGTGGGGTCCCAGACCTTGGCTGTCTTGTCGAAGGAGCCGGTGATTACTCGGTCGCTGCCAAAGATTAGAATATCTTATTATTAGACGGACTAAAGCTTCTACGGAACGGAAAGAAGGTCAATGACAGGAATAATATATCGAAACCTTCCCAGTGTTTAGGTCCAACCAAACGCTCCGAGAACATTTACGTATGTGCTTTTAAGATCTATCTACAGACACAGGAACAAGGTCACAAAAGAAAAGCAAATATCAAGACCATGTGACGACCCCTGTGTTGCAATCCACACAGCACACACAGCACACTCACCATGCAGGGAAGTTGAAGGCGACAGAGTAGACCACGTTCTGGTGTCCAGCAAGCGTGGCGATCTCGTTTCCTGTCTCCACGTTCCACACTTTGCAGGTCCGGTCATAGCTCCCAGATAGGCATCTGCAAAGAACATTAGTTATGTATGTCCGATGGCAGTTGTGGTAAGTGTGACAATAAATATCTACTCAGGTTCTCAAAACGCAACATATTTGGAACTTGAGTAACTGTCACTCATGATATTGTCCTCTTGATCCTCGTCATCCTCGTACGCAAGAAACCCCCTCAAGGAAAAATAACTCAATAAAAATAAAATCTTCTTTACATTCGTCAAAGGCTCCATTGTTGTCTCCTTATTTGAGGAGTACTTGGATGACCTTTATTTCAAGGAGACGTTATGTAGCAAAGGAAAGAAAATTGGAACGCAATAGCTAGGAAATCCACTCAGGTAGATACCTTTTACCCGTCTTATCAAAAGCCACATTGGTCAGTGGCAGCACATGGGTATGCAGCGTCTTGTAGATGTAGAACCTCTTTCCTTGCGGACCTTCGTGCTCGATCCTCTTCTTCAGGATCTCGAGGACGCTGTCGAGCTGATCGCGAACCTCCTCCGTGAGGAGCGCCTCCTTCATGAACAGTTTTGCTGCTACTTCTTTTAGGTCTGAACTATTGGGTAGAAATATTTTTATTTATTAACGAGATTTGTGCAAACGTAGGATATTTTTGTTATGTGATAAATAAATTAAATACTTACTGCTAGAAGGACAGGACAGCAGGACCAGAATACCAAAGTAAATACTTCGAGCTAAAACGATTGTTTTTACAATCATTTCATTAAGTTGAGGAGAAGGTGGTATATAGGTACCTAATATGAAATTCAATTATTTCGTCATGATTTTTTTTATATAAACAAAAATACAAATTGAAGTAATTGGGTATTATGGCCCCCATATTGGTAGTTACTCTCTTACTACGTTATAAATGTATTTAATAAAGAAATTATTGAATAATAATCTGCTAAACTCCAAGTTACCAACGTTCAACATCTAGAATCAATGCAACCGCTGCATCCAGAACAACTTTTGGCACAATAGAAATCGGCGAAAAATGTTGCATACTCATCCTGCGTGCAGAAAGCGCATGCGGCAGCTGCCAGCCGCCCGGTAACAGCGCGCGTGGGTCCTGCCAGACGAGAAGAGAACACGAAGAAACAACGCGCGCAGAAAACCTTTTGCCAGTACTCGTTAGGTCTTGCTCGATTAACAAAAAATATGAAAGGCTCTCCAGCGGCGGTTTTGAGTTTTAATTACCTTAGTTAGGTACGTTATCTACCATTTCAGATACTTTCTACGAGATGGAGCTGTTTCAATAAAGAAATATTAACGGGGGCCAACATACAGGAAGGGGCCACTTTACCTACCACCTTCTCCCAATACTTAATAATTTCAATTATTCAACTGATAAACAAACTATGGAATCTTTGATTATTATGGAGGAGTGAAAAGGCTTCAAATCCCAGCATTTTGCTCTTATCTCTTTTGAAGAGAAAGTACCTGCAGTAAAGCAGATGTAAAAAAATCATCTTACTTGGAATTGAGGTCAAGTAGATCAATATCCTTGTTCTTCACAACTCCCTTCTGAAGATACTCCAGCACCAGCCCGGGAGGATGGTACCGTAGGTGGAAGTTTAGCAGTTTCATAACTTCAGCTTCTACCAACTTAAGAAACTGCGATAAATTATGTTATTTACGGGGCAAAACTATTCGTTTTGGCGGTAAGCATTTTGCAATTTTTTTAACTTTGTAAAGTTTCCAAATACTGTCATAATTTTGTCAATAGTTACGGTTGTCATGGCGATGACATTGATGTCTGTTGTTTATAATGAAGTAGAACCTCATTGAAAGTGAAATAGTTTGAAACCTCTAGAAACTGAGGAGGTTGTATTATTGTCATTTAAAGGGTGACTCACACTTATCAACTCTAAAACGGCTCGGACTTCTCGTCTTGCCAGCTTCAACGCAAAAGAAAATACTTGTCGTTATGGTGCTGATTAGATGTGCGCTGTATTAGGGAGTTTCATGATGAACCGTTTTCGAGTTGATAAGTGGGCGACACAAAAATACCAATCATCATAGTCAAATAGTCGCTCCTTGGACCAATAAAAAAGGTGTTAGACGGTCTAAGACAAAATCAATCAAAACAAGAATAAGTGCAATAAAAGACAAGAAGAAGTAAAATGAACACGCGTGGCGTAAGTTACAAAACCGCATCGTCTCCGCCAAGGAGAGAAGCCATTGCAAATAAGTGGAATTATACGGCCAACTTAGCTTGAACCATTACCTACGATTATGTTGCTAACATCGTTGATATGATAATAACAGAGCAAAGAAAGGAAAGGATCATAAATTTGATAAATAGCTTAATCAATCAAGTTTACGCCTCAGTGGCCACACCGGCAATATGAAACAAGTAGGCTCCTGAAGTCCTGATACATTTCACAATCTCCAATTATAAAGGTTTCATTAACTACGCGGTGGAATTTCCTTACATCCTATCCCTCCTCTGACTTGACGAGGTTAATATGAAAAAAACTCGCATCACTCAGTATATCTTTGTTTATCTTTATCTCTCTCGGAAATAGGTAGTATATCTAAATGTCAGAAATACAGATCGTTTAAAAATAATATATGATATAAGGGTACTAAAGTTTTTTGTATCTTTATTGTAAGTATTTAGGTACCCAGAGTAGTAGGTAACGTTTATAAAATTTAGAACGAAAATGTTAGAACTAAAAGCGGCTGTTCAAACATGCTGTTACTAAGGGAGAGCTGGAGATTAGCCAACACGGCGACAAAAGGCGGCGCATGTGTTGCGGGTATCGGTGTCAGCGGCAGGCGCAGGCAAGGTAGGTGCAGCCAGGGAGCGTATTAAGGGCTAGAGTTCCCTGTATTAGGTCGCGACGTAGGTTTCTGAAATGGATTCGTGAAACTAATTTTTTTTTTGGTTTTAAATATTTTTTGTGTTTTACAAGGTACTCATATAAGACCAGTAGAAAAGAAGTTTTCGCAAATCCTAAACACTATTCTATGATCCCAGAAATAGTTAGAGATTTGCAAAAATCATTTCGTGTCAGTGTCAATCCGTGTCGATCGATCGTCGAATCCGTGTCAGACTTTGGGTCTTCGACTCAGAACCTTAAGTTTAGAATAGCCCTCCTGACCAGGCCTTAAAAAGAAAAAAATCACATAATGTCTTAAAGCCATCCTACTTATAGCTTAGCTACATTATTACTTGAATGCAAAAGCACTGCACTACAACCAGGTCCCTCGTGAGCAAGGTAGAAAACAGTTTGTTCATAGATTTGGAAACCTATACATATAGAAATAATCTCTATGGTACCTAGATATTTATCTGCCTTCGTCATCAGATGATGATTTTTATCCAAAATAAAACAGCAAGTTCTGAGTACAGCTCTGGTTCAAACAAACAAAAGTACCGACCTCGTGAAAGGCTGCTCCGCAAGATGTCTTTCATGGCTTTATGGGACATCTGTGTACCTATCAAGATGCTTTATAGGACATCTGTGTATGGGATGCTTTATTAGGGCTCAAACATACTAGGTACGACAACATATAGAGGGTTCAAGAACTATTTTTAATGTTGAAGATATTCTTCTTTTTTAATGTTTTTGTCTATCATTTTCATTATAGACGACGTCGCCCATTTGTTGGATTGCGTACCTACTTAGTTTTCTTAAATACTATTAACTACCTATATAGTTTTCTTTTTAATGAACTGCTGTTATTGCCGTTTGAAAATATTCGTGGTTCTCATGAAAGCCATTCCTGTAAAATATATTTATATAGGTAGGTACCTACTTACTTAGTTCTAATTTCTAATCCAGAAATCGCAGAGCAAAGGAGCGGGTATATTCGATAGACTTATAATACTTTATACCTTGCACACACTATACATTATGAGAGTAAGGGAAAAGATAGTGCACTTGTGTGCACACACTTAGTCAAGACTAAGACTAAGTGTGATTCGTCTTGATGCCCTAGGCACATGGCTACTGGCTAGTCTCCGTTGAGCCTGGCCCCGCGCCGCCGCGCCGCCGCCGCCGCGCCGCCGCCGCCGCCGCCGCCGTGACCGTAAAGCTTGTCGCACACTTAAAAAACACCACTGCTACAACGTACAAAAATGTGCATTCAATCAAATATAGGCTCTAACTCATAACATTTAGATGCATTCAGATGACAGACAGCTTGCGGGCGTTTGAACATTGTGGGAAGCTATTTTGTCCCTGCGAAATGTATCGAAAGATAACAAGTAGTATAAGGATATATTTGAATGCATATTTTGTGCTGTGCGGTTGCGGTATTGGAAGTTCGTCTAGCTAGAGGACATCATTCACACTGACAAGCAACTGTGCATAACGTTTGTAGTTTTTATGAGTATTGTTTTGGACAATGTTAAGTGCAAAAGCTTGTACTCAGGTACACTTTTATGTTATGATTATTTACTATACAAATAGTACAAATAAAAGCATTTAGCTTATCTTCTGGTAAGTACATCGATGCAGAAAAATCTGGGTAAATAGCGATCCGTCAGAGTGTCGCGAAAATGTGAATGCTCTCGGCTTACGTTAGGTACCTACCTACCTATTTCTAGATTAGGTAACCACATGCAGAAGACAAAGGGTCATAAAATGTTTATCTTATTTAGGTATCCTGAATATAATTACTATATTGCTACGATAAACGGATGATCTTAATCATAAATGAAACAGCATTGATAACCATGTAGGTGCTTACATGGGGAATTTTATTAGCTAGTGCCTAGGTATTTGTCCATACCTACGAGACTTTCGTCAACGTCGGTTGAAAATAAAATCTAATCGCTAAGCGCAAAAATCTCTTTATGCGGATTATAAACTTAGCTGGTCCCATTGCCTATTGTATTTCGGTGGTACCTATTTTTCTGTGAAATTCAATCCTTTATGGATACCTGGTTCAACAATCGAAGTGTGTAGAGGCTTCTATCATGCCACTTATTGTAAAACTTTCATCAATGGAACGCTATTTCCGGTAGGGTTGCCACCTGAAACTTATTCATATTTGACACACAAAAATACAAAAACAATTCTATCTATGGAGATATTATTATCTTTTTCTTGTAAATATTTAATTTTAAAATCTGACTATGTCAAAACCAAATAGTTAATAAATCGTGACCCTGGTCTTGATTTAAAGGTAGGTACATATTAATGCATATTAATGCAAAGTAGTTAAAAGTTTTAATTACCTTATCGTACCTCTCAGAGAATTAGCAAGCTGAAGTGGCAGTGGGCTGGCCATATCTCGCGAAGAACCGACTACCGCTGGGGTAAACGTGTTCTAGAGTGGATACCGCGACTTGGCAAACGTAGTGTAGGACGCCCTCCGGCCAGGTGGGATGACGATCTGCGAAAGACTGCAGGCAGATGCTAGATGCGGCAAGCTGAAGACAGGGCGCTATGGCGCTAATGGGGAGGCCTATGTCCAGCAGTGGACTAAGATAGGTTGATGATGAGGTACCTAATCTTTTTTTTAAGAACGTATGTAGGTAGAATCAAATTTTGTAGAGTGTACTTTAATTTTGCGCGTTGCATAGCCGCTTTTTTCAGATACCTAAGTTTAAAATTAACTATTTTATTAACAATATAATATGTATGATATTATACGAAAAAAATTAAAAGAAAATGTAAAGTAAAGTAAAGTAAAGTATCGTTTATTGCTTGAAATACATGTAGGTACAGGTGTTTTTATGTCTATGTGAGTCAATGTATTCCTACCTTTACGGTGTGCAATGTCTGTGTACAAATAATAACAATCTAATTAATTAAGCTTACAATAAAACAAAATAAAACTAAACTTGAAACCAATGTTGGATAAAAACAACTTAAAAATAAAGAATGTCATCATGAAGCAGAAAAATCTTTGTCAGTTAAAAATTCATTTATAGCATAATAACATTTATTGGAAAGAATAGTTTTTAACTTTATCTGAAACTCCATATTCGGCAGTAGTCTTATAGACTGTGGTAATTTATTATATATGGATGGTGCCATAGCAAAGATACTCTTGCCCATCATTGTGGTTTTCCTATTTATTTGACAGACTTTATTGTTGTCACGCCTATTGCGGACCACGAAATCCGAAGGTCGACCGAAGAGATCTTGATTATTCTTGACAAACATAGCCGTCTCCAAAATATACAGTGATGGTAGCGTCAACAGTTTATACTTAAGGAAAAAGGGTTTACAAGAGTCGGTTACTTTGAGGTGAAACATGGTTCTTAAGCAGCGCTTCTGATATTTAAAAACTTTTAAAACATCTGTCGAATTCCCCCAAAACATTATCGCATATCTAATATTAGAGGCAATTATACCATGATACGTTATAAGCAAGGTATCTATGTCCACTATTGGAGCTAATTTGTATAGGACATATGCTGAGCTGTTAATTTTCTTACAGAGAGCTTCTATGTGTGATTTCCAATTCAGTTTGTTGTCAATATTTACCCCCAGAAATTTTGTGCTTGAAATGGTACTTGACTTTGAGACCTCCTGGTAATAAGTAGGTAAATTGTGATAATTAATTAGGAGTAAGTAAACAGGAACCCCAACTCTTCCCGCGGGAGTCGTAAGAGGCGACTAAGGGATATCCACCGAAGGTGGGCAGCAGCGCCCCCTGCAGAACAGTTCTACCACCGAACTGCGATCCCCAACCCGCATGCCCAGCGTGGGGATTATGGGCATTACCCCCCCGTGAGATAATCCAATAAGGCGCTTATCAGGGGGAGGCCTGGGTCCAGCAGTGGACCAAAATAGGCTGTGGAGGAAACAGGAACCTACATTTCGAGAATTCACGCGAAAGTTTAGCGTACGCACTCTACGGTCCTAGGTTCTGTCTACAATTTGGCAGCAGACTCAAAAAGTCACGCACGTTTTTATTTAGCCTACTATAACTCATTTGTTGTGCTTGATTTGACAGCCTAACAAGCGGATTAAGAAATAGCATACACTACACTCGCCCAACAGTTGGGTGCCCTATAAGGTTTTGTTAAGAAGCCACATAACTACTAATTAGCTCAAGGCCATTAATTACCCAAGCTCGACCGCGCATTTTAATTTCTCGCTCCGTTTTGGCGCGGCGACGCGTGACGGTGTTTCCCTGCGTTGGCAACCCTGCGTGTCCGGTCAGACAGGTTGCGCAGGCGCGCCGGAATGCGTATATACAAACCAGTGTGCAAAGATTGGAGCTTTTTGTATTTTATATGGCGTTGATTTGGTTTTATAATATTTTCTTTTAAGACTAGAATTTTAGGCCTGGACAGAAACAAAATTATTCAGAAATCATGAGGTTAAACTGAGTGTAACTAATCATTATAATATTGATTAGTCAAAGTAGAAACATTTTAATAAAAAAAAATTATAAAATTTGTATATTTCGTTAAGTCGTAAGATCATTTAAATAATTCGATTAGTTTGAGTTTGTTGCCCTTCCTTTTTGATTTATTCAGCACAGGTTATATTATATGATATATTATACTAGGTAATTCTAATTTGTTCCTATTATTTGATTGTAATTTTATTTGTTATTAGACATTGAAATACCTGTAGCAAAGTTATTAGTTTTTATTTGTCGTAATAATGTAACTGGCTAGACAATAGGATTAACGTTCAGATTCTAGCTAGACAATTAGTTACAATAAAGTAATTAGACTAGGTAAGACCTATGAACCATAAACTTGATAAATACATAAGTCCCGTGTGGGTAATCTATTAAACCATTGTCTGCGTTCACTAAAACGTCACTAGGTACCGCAATATAAGATTTTCCTATTATTTGCTCAGTTGTCTACATGATTTTGTTATGACGCAGCCGCACGGTCCTTGACCGGCAGTCTGCGCCCGCGCCGCGCCAGGTGAGAACGCGCACGCCACGTTCCAAATTCGAATTCAAATATCGAACCGCGATCGCTCCTAGTTTTACTTTTACGTCATCGTTACAGAATCAGTGCTACATTTGTTACAAAAAGGTTTGCGTTGTAAAGTGAACTGTGATACGTGTAAACTGTGAAGACTGTAGTGTGGGTGAGGGAGGCATGATTTTGATTTCGTGAATTAAAAGTTTAAGTAAGTATGCCCTACCCGTAATTTTGTTTGTTTGGTAAATTAGGTAGGTATCCATGGAGCTCATAGGTAGATCTAAGTAAATTCTGATGGAGCTACAGTTTTTGCCATTTCTATTGGAAACACATAAAAATCTTGGAAATGTTGGACAGAATCGCTGTGCAAGGTCTATGTCAGGTAGTTTAATTATGTAGGTACGTATTTTTAGTCATTATTTTCTTGGCAAGCCTACGCTAAAGGAGCAAAGGTCATGCTTATGAAGCACTCATCATGAAGTAGGTTCCTTTTCCTTAATTGATAGACGATTACACCTTCCTTATTTGAGACAAGACAAAACTAGGCAAGACAAAAATAGGTAAACATTTGTCTAGAGAAAACACTTGAATGATTTTTCGAATGCCTCGCTTAAAATGAACTGCTTGAAGTATCAAAGTAGGATTAAGTAGTATCACCTGCAGAAGACTTCCGTGAGAGCTGGTGAGGCGGCAGATTTGGCCGAGGATCTCAAGAGGCGCAAATATGCAGGTCTCGACAGAGCCTACACATTTGAACCCTTTGGAGTCGAGACCCTAGGTCCGTGGGGTACTGAGGCTCACCGGAATTTTAAAAAATTCTCTGAGCGTCTCTGGTCGAAACGACGCGTGACCCGAGAGCAGCGCATTAGCATTGCCACATACAGCGGCGCAATGCAGCCAGCGTCTTGGGGATGCTTTTCTAGTTGAGATACCTGTAGATTGTTCGCAACAGTCTGCAGTAAGCTCTATTGTTTCAATTGAAAATACTAGTTATAATATGTTTCTATTGTTTGATTGTAATTTTCAAGATAGGTAGAATATATCTTAGAGAAGTATCTCTCATTTCACGAGCGTCTGTAAATCCCGAGCGCATTGCAAATCAGTGCTCGTGAGTTACTAAAATCCAGACTGCAGAGGGATTTAATCATTAAAACTGCAGAGACAGATCTTTTCCACGATGTATTCGTAGAAAGCTTTTAATGTGCAATCAATGAACCGGTTACATTTCTACAATGATTAAGTAATAAATAAGTTTTGCAAATAAGTAGTCTTCGAAGAAAGTGGCTTTATCGACATATTTGTAGTTAGCCTAGCTTAACACATTCACTGCCCAGCCTCTGCGGTGCGACCGGAAGTAGCGCCTCAGCTACAAGCTGTGATAGAACCACTTCTGTGTCAAGGGCCGTGAAATATTAGTATATCGCATTCACTGCCCAGCCTCTGCAGTGCGACCTGAATCATGCAAAAGCTTTAAAAAGCAACGAAAAATATTAAGTGCTTAGTCAAGTATAAAAAGTAAAGTCGCGGGCTTCTACAACCACGACACGCACAAAGATGGCAAATAGTAAAATCTAGGACAAGATGTAAACAACATATGTAAATCTCTGCAAACTCCCATTCAAGATGGTATCCTCCGATAAGAATAGTTTGTTTTACATAAACACACGTCGCTAGATCGTGCAGATTACACTGTTCAGTGATAACCTACAGTTACACGTAAGGCCTGACTCCCACTGGCATTATTATGCCATTCGTGGTAGGTGCCCTAGCCTAAAAGAATAGGAAGATACAAATCTCATAATAAAAAGTGGTCCTTACAGAAAGGTATTTCACGGGCGAAGAACCTTTAGAAGAAAACTATTTGCAATATCTAATCACATTAATATTGTAAATGCGAAAGTTTGTATATGGACGGATGGATGGATGCATGCTGGTTACTGTTTCACGACTTCCAAAAGTACAGAACGAATCGGGCTGAAATACAACATGGAGGTTGCTGGACGTGCAGATAAGGTACTTTGTATATATGAACATAAATCATCAATCAGTTCCCATGACATTTAAGGTTGGTGTATGGCCCAACGGCCATGAGAACACAAAATAATTATCTGAAGCCGTATAAATAATTTGTTCGACTCGTGTATTGTTCTATTTGTGTAAAATACTTTGACAAATATTTGAGAGAAAGAAAAATACTTAAACTCAATAGCGTTTAGAAGAACTATTCAAATTTCGAATTAAAAAAAATATTCGGAATTTGGATCTTCGATCTTCGAAACGATTTTGAGTATTTTTCGTTAGCAAACTGAACATTTTACGAATAAAACAAATTATAGAAGTTACAGGTTATATAGGCTACAGATAATAATTTTATGTTCTCAAGGCCGTTACATACACCAGCCTTATATACCCTTTAAAAGTTTCCATAGAACCAACGCGTGCGAAGCCGCGGGCAGAAACTAGTAGTTCACTGAGAAGAACTGAATTTCTCTGGTAAAAACAAAAAAAATACGTAGTTTTACTCGCCTGGGTAGTTCTACTCGCCTGTAGCTATTCAGGTAGTTCTACTCGCCTGTAGCTATTCAGGTAGTTCTACTCGCCTGTAGCTATTCAGGTAGTTCTACTCGCCTGTAGCTATTCAGGTAGTTCTACTGGCCTGTAACTATTCAGGTAGTTCTACTCGCCTGTAGCTATTCAGGTAGCTCAACTCGCCTGTAGCTATTCAGGTAGTTCTACTCGCCTGTAGCTATTCAGGCAGTTCTACTCGCCTGTAGCTATTCAAGTAGTTCTACTCGCCTGTAGCTATTCAGGTAGTTCTAATCGCCTGTAGCTATTCAAGTAGGTAGTTCTACTCGCCTGTAGCTATTCAAGTAGGTAGTTCTACTAGCTTGTAGCTATTCAGGTAATTCTACTAGCATGTAACCATTCAAGTAGTTCTACTTGCCTGTAGATATTCAGGTAGTTCTTCTCGCCTGTAGCTATTCAGGTAGTTCTACTCGCCTGTAGCTATTCAGGTAGCTCTACTCGCCTGTAGCTATTCAAGTAGTTCTACTCGCCTGTAGCTATTCAGGTAGTTCTAATCGCCTGTAGCTATTCAAATAGGTAGTTTTACTCGCCTGTAGCTATTCAAGTAGTTCTACTCGCCTGTAACTATTCAGGTAGTTCTACTCGCCTATAACTATTCAAGTAGTTCTACTCGCCTATAACTATTCATGTAGTTCTACTCGCCTGTAACTATTCAAGTAGTTCTATTTGCCTGTAGCTCTTCATGTAGGTAGTTCTACTCGCCTGTAGCTAGTCAAGTAGTTCTACTCGCCTGTAACTATTCAGGTAGTTCTACTCGCCTATAACTATTCAAGTAGTTCTACTCGCCTGTAACTATTCAAGTAGTTCTACTCGCCTGTAGCTCTTCAAGTAGGTAGTTCTACTCACCTGTAGCTATTCAGGTAGTTCTAATCGCCTGTAGCTATTCAAATAGGTAGTTTTACTCGCCTGTAGCTATTCAAGTAGTTCTATCGCCTGTAACTATTCAGGTAGTTCTACTCGCCTATAACTATTCAAGTAGTTCTACTCGCCTATAACTATTCAAGTAGTTCTACTCGCCTGTAACTATTCAAGTAGTTCTATTTGCCTGTAGCTCTTCAAGTAGGTAGTTCTACTCGCCTGTAGCTAGTCAAGTAGTTCTACTCGCCTGTAACTATTCAGGTAGTTCTACTCGCCTATAACTATTCAATTAGTTCTACTCGCCTGTAACTATTCAAGTAGTTATATTTGCCTGTAGCTCTTCAAGTAGGTAGTTCTACTCGCCTGTAGCTAGTCAAGTAGTTCTACTCGCCTGTAACTATTCAGGTAGTTCTACTCGCCTATAACTATTCAAGTAGTTCTACTAGCCTGTAACTATTCAAGTAGTTCTACTCGCCTGTAGCTCTTCAAGTAGGTAGTTCTACTCACCTGTAGCTATTCAAGTAGTTCTACTCGCCTGTAACTATTCAAGTAGTTCTACTCGCCTGTAGCTCTTCAAGTAGGTAGTTCTACTCACCTGTAGCTATTCAAGTAGTTCTACTCGCCTGTAGCTTTTCAGGTAGTTCGGCTCTCCTGTAGCTGGGCGCTTGTTCCAAGCCATACCTACTATAACATAACTAAAGCCACAGCGTAACATATCGGTTGTGTTGTGTGTGGGGTATTGTTTTTAAATTGGTCACGTGCTTGTGTGTTTGATCCACAATCGAAGCGATAACGTTTGTTTGACTTATTTTATTTTCAATTATGCAATTATTTTCATTTGAGACATATTCTTTTTCAATATTAAATTGATTGGTTTTAAGTGAATTTTATCTTGTATAGTTTTTGATTATTTTACCTAATTTATTTAAAAATTGTATGTTCCGTGTAAAATATTATTTATTATTATTATTATACGTTTTTGACATGTAACCTTATTATTGTTACGAAACTTGATCTTGAACGTAAAGTCAAACTTTCAGGTGTGGTCAGGCCCGTAGAATTAAGCTTGAAGACCATAATGTACTACATATGTCCATATGACAGTCTCCTAGAGGTGGTTCACTAAAAGGTTTACCTTGCACTTAGTCAAAATTTTAAAAATTTAATAAATATTTTAAATATTGTTATCATGCTTTAAAATTCTATGATAGGTTCTTATACTCAAGCCATTCTCATGGTACAGTGTTTGTATACAACCCACAATTCACAACACATAAATTTGAATTTCTATTTTTGGCTGCGAATTTTAAAACTAATTCTCAGCTCTGTGCATTGTTCGAAAGAGCTAAAAACGAGTAAAAAAGATTGAAGTGAACAAAAAATCAAAGTTACTTGATTTCCTAGTTTTATATATGCAATAAAAAAATCTGTATTGTCTAAGAATCCTGTAAGCCTCTGTAAGGCATAAAGTAAATAAGAAATAAGTTTTAAGCTCAAATCGACGCGACGAGTAGAGCAAATTCTGTCAAAAAATCAACAACAAGTAAGTGTTAAGTAAATTTTACTATTACCCTCGATACTCCGAAGTTTGCAAACCGATACATCTGAAAACCTTTAATTTTTAGGTATTCATTATATAGCAAAATCTCTAACCGGTACCTTATTACATATTGGTATACTTGACAACCGTTCGAAACCCTCGCCGCGCGAGTCACACTCACACTCGCACTTGACGGAACATTGTATCTTAAGTTTGGCCGGAGTATAGTTGAGATGCTACCTTTTAATGAGCTACCTACCGGTGACTGCTCGTACAGTGAGGCTCGGTACCCGTGGGAACCGAGCCTCACTGTGCATAATGCATGACCACTGGATAGGTGCGCTGCGCACGCGCAAATATGACGCGCACTCAGAGATACGGAAATCACTTGATGAGCCACCCGCTCTAACTGGACTCAAATAACTGGCTACATAATGGCTTCTGAATAGTTTCACTGATATTATACAGAGATAGTTGAAATCACTTGATGAGAGTGAAACACCATGTATCTCTCTTAAAGTGCATGCAGATTGAGAAACAAAACATGCTAAAAAACAGTTGTTTAACATGTTTTTTTGTTTTTTTGTGGACTTGTTTTAATTTAACATGTTAGTGAATCTTAACGCACCCTTAGAAACCATACCGCCACATTGGCATTTTAATACAATAATGTACTTTATATCACACTAATATTATAAAGTAGGCAAGTTTAGATATTTAGATGTTTCAATGTGTGTTACAGCCGGCGGAAAAATACTAAACGATTCAGGCTGAAATTTTGCATAGATGTAGTTCAAGGCCTGGATTAACAATATAGGCTACTTTTTACTTAAGCCTTATTCTTTTTTGCGCATATTGGTGATTAAAAACTTTTGTACAGCAAAACTTCAAAAAGATTTTAGAGTCTAGCTAGGTAGGTACTTAAGACTATATAAATGAGGCTCTGCGAAGCAAATTGGGTACTCAGCAGTAACCAGAGTGCTAATATAATTTCCACACTCCTTACACAATAAATTGAATAAATCGAGCCACTCCCTTACACTCTCGACAAAGCGTCTAATGGCAGGTAATAACAGGGCAAGGAATACCCCAGTGGGGGCACAGAATACCCCAGTAGAGCACAACAGGGGTAATGTGATACCCCATTTACTGTACGTATCGGAATATGATTTTCCGAAGCGGCGGGCGCCATGTCACCCGTGAAACGACCCCTTATGTTATTAACCTTTGCTTCCAGCTCACAGTTCCTACTTCACTTACAACAAGCTTACAATAAGTTTGTTATTTTTGTGAATATATATGATGTTTTATTGCAGTAGGTTTGAAAACAATATGTGTTTAAACTATTTCATTATACCTAATTATTGTCGAGTGGAAACTGCATATTGCCGACTATTTATGCTATAACAATAAATAATAAATAATTAGAATAGGATTAAAATTAAATAGTTTTTAGATAATGAAAATAAATTTATTAAGCTATATGTATTACGTCGCAAAACAATTAAAATCAAATGCAGAGAAAATATACAATCAAAAAACCAAAATATTTAAAAACGCGGTATTATCGAACTGGTTTGATAATACCGTGCTCAAAGTTGACAGATAGTACATACCGTGCTCATCAAAATTTCTACAAATAAATAAATATTATTATTTTTATGTACAATATTTGTACGATTTAACTACTGTTTAACAACTATTATTTGTTTTTTATGTTATAATCAGCAGCAGCAATTAAATAAATTCGAAATGTCTACAATTAATGAGCTCACATCTTAGCAAAAACAGTCTAAAGATATGGTCGATAGATACATTCAAAATCTTTCAACACACGCGCTTCTGTTTTGAGCTATCGGAGCGGGCTGACGCGGTGCACAGGGGGCTTGGAGAGTTGCGCTACGATATTATCAGCACTCCAGGCAGTTGCTATGCCTAGTTATTAACCAACTCTCTCCTATTAGCTATTTTTGAACCCAATTTTTTGTAAATGTTGGTATCTTTACTTAGACTTTTTAAATTTGTTCCATGATTATTATTTTTCCAATTGATAATAAACATATATGAAAGTGTTGTAGTGTGTTGAAAGTGCTGCGTCAATATCGACTCTATCGTGAAGGTCCGAAAGACGCGTTATTTCGCTCTACTTTTTCCTTTGCTACTGTTCCTATTTGCTTTCCTATTACGTGAGCCCTGTGACTGTGACATGTAATGTATTTATGCATAGTCACGTCAAACCCCTGCATTATATTAATATCAGCACAGCCGGGTACCTTATTCCTGGGATTCTTCTGGTGTAAACTTGCGTGCATTGCATTTTAAGTCTTCATTATAAGTTTACTTTTTGATGTCTTAAATTGTAGGTATCTTCTTTGTAGCCTATGTATTTTCTGTCGCGGTACAGACAGACAGGCACGGAGGAGCGCTAGAATACCTACCTGCTTGCTTTTACGTAGCTTGCTATTCGAAATTCAATGAGTGCGAAAGGTACACTTGCGAAACTCAGAGCGTCCCACCCGAGTTCCCTGAATATAATTCCTGAATATATAAGATACTTACCTGAATTATTTTTAGAAATGTCATAAGGCAAGAGACTTAATAAAGTACCTATCGAATTAATTTCTTATACAGAAATAATACGATATTTAGCCCAGCCAACACAAAAAGTCACAAAAAATTTGCGGTTCGCTCTGCTCGCCGTTGTTTTGGCTTTGGTTTCCTTCGCTCCCCCAAACTTTTCGCTAAACCTGACCATCTTGCTAGGGGTCACCCAGTTCTTATTTTGCCCTTAGGGCCTTTCGATGAGGTGACTAAGGTGGCCCATCTTTCCTTAGACATTCTGGCCACGTGTCCAGTTCATCCGCACTTCATTCTAAGAGCACGTTGTAGAGCGTCTATAAATTTTGTTGATCTGGTTTCTATATGTCGCACTTTGTCTTTCAATTTTATTTTCATTATATTTCGTTCTATTGCCCTTTGACATTTTGTGATTTTATATTTTGCCTGTCGCATGTAGGTCCATGTCTGGCTGCCGCAGGTAAGCGTTGGATGTAGACACGAGTCGAATACTCTCTTATTTTAACCTTAGAGGTAGTAGACCTTTCAAAATTTCCTTCATACTCCAGAATTTCTTCGAGGTTTTTGGTAATTCTTCTGTCTATTTCGTCATGTTGTTTGATGGCTTAAAAGAAACTTGTTTCCCAAGCTCAATATATTCATCTACGTATTCTAGTGTCATGTCTTCAATTAGTAGTTGTTTCTTCTCTTCTAAGCCATGAGAAACAACGAGACGTTGTTTGTCATGGCTTGTGCTTTTTGTAGGTTCATCTCTAGTCCTCTTGTTTTGCTAGCGTTATGTAGGTTAGTCAACATCTATGCTCTATGTCAACGACTATGTCGTCAGCAAAGGCGAGGTATGTTTGGTTCTTGTTGTTTATTTTAATTTTGAACTAAAATTTCAATGAGAGGCACTAGATATACTTACTTACATATATATTAATTATGTAACATGATTAATAATAACTTAGGTATTTTTTTTTATTCATTTTTTGTACAAAATGTTATGCTATGTTTTTTACTCATTTTAGGGCTCCGTCAAATATTTCTATTACTAAAATAGTTTGAGAATCTCTGATTATGTCATTAAATAACATCCTTAGTTAAAAACTTATTAACAAATTGAAATATTTAATTTAATCTATACATTTCGGACGTGACTCACTTATAAATTTAATCTACAAACTAGTATTCTTAAGTTATTCTAAACGTTGTTGGAGATGACTAATTCTACTCTTTCCTTTGTTTTGTTTCACCTTTGAATAAATTATCCCCACAGTAGCACAGGTGTTCTGAAGTAGTTAACTATATCAACAACATACATAAACCTACTTTATAAACCTTGATCTAGCAAGACACGTCACGTGTTGTGAGAAAAACGACCTATAATCATAGTATTTTGTACCTCTATATATCAATTAATTTTAGCTTAGAAATAAGTTACCCAGTCTTTTGTACGTATGTATATCTTAGAGCCTGTGTCAAGCAAGGCAAGTACGTTATAGAGCACTAGATTTCTATACAATTTGGTATAGTTATTTATTTAGTTTTTAATTGTTATCTCTATTTGTTTGCCCTATTAGTAGTTAGGACCGTACCGGTCCTAACTATAATATAAATATGTTAACGATATGCTTTCCAATTCACAGTAGGCAAATATAATTCCTCATATGTCTAATTAGTTGCCAAGCCATTTGTAGTTTTAACACGTTATCATACTTGTATGCATTAAATACATACAAGAAATCAACTTTGCAGCTAGCTTGATAAAATTTAAAATGCAGAATCATGTGTGCACTATGCTGAGGCACCTTGTACTGGTTCTCAGGAAGTATTGTGGTGTTGTTGCTTGGAATATTTATTGAGAGCGTTTCTTTTCTACTGCAGACAGCTTTCGACTATGCAAATATGTTCTATCTATGCGACACACAAGAAAAATAATTTGAACGACCCTAATCATCAGCTTTTTTAAAAAATATCCTAAATTTCAATAACATAATAAAACAATTTACAACTAGTAACACTTATCTATTTCCTAAAATCTAAGCGGTTACCAGAATGCAGTGTGCCCAGAATGCAGTGTTGCCATGTTGAATGGCAATGATAATTCGTTGGCCGAAATAGAAGCCAGCATTCCGATCACCTATGAGAAGTTTATTGCTCTCTCAAACGCTTTGATATTAACATCGGAAAATCATTGAAGTTTTATTAGTTTAATATTGGTTGCAGTGAGTCAGGATGGCGGAGGGTGTCGTGAACAAAGCCTTCGAGGCCGCGGACGATGGCTTCCAGACCATAGACCTCAGGACCACCCGGAAACAGAACTCCGCGAACACACTACGAGTGAGTATTTATTTATTTATACTGTGTATTTTAACATTTCTACGCGATCATCGATCCGCCTGCCAAGCGTGGTGCGTGGTCATGGCAAAAACCCCCGTTGTTGTTGGTTTCAGCAGTGGACGCAAGAGTGGTGATGCCGCAGGAAAGTATCACTATATAATTATAATAAATCAAAGTCCCCCACAGCGTCTGTCTGCCTGAATGCGATAAACTCAAAAACTACCTACCGAACGAATTTCCATATGGTTTTCACATTTTTACAACTGGACTGAGTAATTATTGGGAGAGGTTTTTGTACATATAAATCATTCTGTTATAGTGTTTTGTGTAAATTTGCCGAAATATGTCGATGATTTACAAACATTAATAAAATTAGCCGTTTGCCGGTTCACTTTCCGATGAATCCATTGCACTTCATAAAGTGTTACGGGTACAAGTAAACCTTTTACAAATAAAACTCAAGCTGACTGCGAGCTTTGCTGGCGATAGCTTAGCTCATAGCGCCCATTCTATAGTTTATCAGAAAATATTTATCAAATAAGGTGTGTCATTTTTGTTTTCCTCAAACGAAATGGGAACACAGGAATTAGGAAGGCTAATAGGAAGTAGTTCATTATGTATTATTTAATAAGCATTTCTCGTTTGTTAGGCCGATAAAAAAGTGTTTGTGTGTGAGTTGTGTGTTGGCCATTGAATATCTTAATTTACAAAACTGGAAATAAGTACCTACCTATTAAAAGCTGAATTGAGACGCGCGCTAGAGCGTCCAGCCAAGTTCGAGAAACTGGCGACGCAATAGCAGTGAGTATCTTTACACGAACCAATAGGCACGCTTTTGGTCCCGTCTATACATTATCGTCTCGGACATTATCAAACCCCTGTAGGTTTGATAATGTCCAAGATATTATAGACGATGCAATTTGGATTTACGATGTATCTTGCAATTTTGCATGTTTAGTAAGAGCCATAAATAAAGTAGGAATACCAAATTTTATAAATAAATTATACAATGTTGTTTAGTTATAAAAATCCGAAAAGTGCAATTTTTAACAACAGACTCATCAAAAACCTAAACTACTTCTAGATAACCTAGGAAGTTGAAAGAAGATGCGGTGGGTAAAAACTTGCCAAGACACAAATTAAATAATGATAGAACGTAACAAATTAAGATTATGAACTGCTTTGAAACTCGGCACCTATCAATATGATCTCAGCTCTTTTATCGGTGAAGCTACTATTTGAACAAACTTGGCTAGTGTTCACGTTTATGTTTTTGATAATTTTTTCCCTAATCGCTTCTAAAAAGGCCCCTCCACACTGAAACTTTAATTAAAAGACTAAAGAAGCTTGGGAAGTAATGTTAGCGCGGCCATTCCTCGATTTCCCTCCCGAAGGCCATAAATATGGTGCGAATTTAATTTTGTTCCAAATTAAGATTAAAGTCACGTCATGACGTGCCACGTGCGGAGTACTACTACGACAGAATATAGATTAAAAGTGAACCTACCCGCTTGAGTGAGCCGAGGAAGTGAGCTCATTGAATTGTGTAAAACCAATTTACTTGCGTACGCAGTTGCGGTTTTCTGTAATGAGCCCATGATCCTGTCTCCAACAGTAATAACCGTTTAGGGTATAAATAGCTCAGTAGGTAACTGATAATATTAAATAGATATTATTTAAATCTATCTATATATATATATATATATATATATAATATATATATAAATATATAAAAGAAAGTTGAGTTAGTTACACTATTTATAACTCAAGAACGGCTGAAAGGCTCTCGGTGAAATTTGGCAGCGAGGTAGATGGTATCCCGGGGCCGGACATAGGCTACCTTTTATTCCGGAAAAAAGCGTGCGAAGCGGCGGGCTGCAGATAGTAATATATATATTTTAAAATCTTGCTGTAAAATTCCCACATCATCACCAGCCTCAAACTAAGGAGAGCTTGTGTTATGAGCACTAGGTAACTGATGTATTTAATACATTATATTAAGTAGATGGACATTTTATATTAGGTATACATAGAAAACACCTAAAAGACCCGGAAAAAATATCTGCAGATTGTACAAACATTTGTGCCGTGGCGGGAATCGAACCAGCAACCTCCTGGCTGAACCGGGCTCCACCTGAAAATCAGCGTAGCATTAGGCTTGGCCGAATGAATGTTCTGAGGACCCTTTTTAGGGTTCCGTACCCGAAGGATCAAAACGGAACCCTATTACTAAGCCTTCGCTGTCCGTCCGTCTGTCCGTCCGTCCGTCCGTCCGTCCGTCCGTCCGTCCGTTTGTTACAGAGAACCGTTAGAGGTAGACAGTTTCAAGGAATGTGTATTTCTTTTGTGGCTATAGTAAGAAATAATAAACAAAAAATAAATATCAAAATTAAAGGGAACAAACTTGATATTTTTTGGCTATTTTTGCTCTTAATTTGTCAAGGCTGTATCTCTACAATAGGTAGACACAGGAAGCTTTCTATAATTAAGTAACACTTCAACTGTAATAATAACAAATACTAAAAATAAAATAAAGTTGAAAATTGAAAGGGGTCACCAAACTAGTGAAAATTTGATGTTCTTTGAAAAAGTTGCCTGATTTTTACGGTACGCAACCCTTCGTGTGCGAGTTGACTCGCAATTGGCGGTTTATTTACCCTATTTTATACCTGTTTTTATCTTCTATTGTTTTTAATGTAGTTTGTAGGGTTTCAATATCGGTTTCGAAACCCTTGTCTCGCTTTGTCTGTCCTTTTTTCCCCTCTTTAATTTCTTAGCAACTACCGCAGTTATACACTTGAAATTCAAAATAACAATACATTTTTTTTATTCATTACATAAATAATCACATTATACAATAAATTTTGTACCTTAAAAACCTTGTGAGGTTTGTCTCGGTACTGACATTCGTTTTGTCTTTACTTTGTAAAAAATAGCAACTAGGCCTACCGCATTAACATCGGCTTTCATGTTCACTCCCTCTCACTCGCGCGGGGCTAGCACTAGCCTCATTGTGCTATTTCGTGCGCTTGTACAGATTTAAAGAAATGAAATATATAAATAAAAATCGTTAGCAAAGTCTCTAACCTGTACCTTTAATAGAGGTACATATTTGTATAATTGGCAAACGTTCGAAACCCTCGGCACGCGAGTTACACTCGCACTTGACGGTTCTTGTTTATTTTAGATTTAGAATCTGTGTAAGTATGTATTATGTACGTATGTACTGTGTAGGTATAAATAAATATTTTCTTTCTTTCTCTTGCATCGCAACTATTTTTAACCAACTTGAAAAAAGGGTTCTATGTTCGGCTGTATGTAGGTATGTAAGTTAAAGAAATAGTACCTAGATTGTTTTACTAGGGCCTAAACCACCCCATATACGTATATATTATATGTAATTTTATAATGGGTGGTTTAAGCCTGAGTTAAACACTCTACTTTTTACTTCGATTGCAAGAAAATAAAACAATCAGAAAAACCTTCAGGAAAATAATGCACACGTTTTTTACTTCTCTTCTTCACGAATTTGTTAAATAAACTTTCACGCGATGTCGACTGCTACGGATTCACATAAATTTTTTATTTTCCCTTCTGTTCCTATTGCATATTATTGTCATAATTTTCGCTTGATGTCATTTTAAAATAGGTACCTAAGACACGTTCTCCTTCAATTCACCTAAAAGTTTTTAATGTCTTTGTTAGGCGCAACGCCAGCAAGAGAAGTGAAATAAACATTTTTGTATTTTGGGTCGCCATTATGGAACTCTACCTTTTATAAACTGTGACAGGAACGATACCTCCAAGTCATAGCCAATATCCAATAGATTGTATCGGTAGTCTGAAGATTATCTAGTCGCTGCTAGTGGCAGCTTTCAGTCTGAAAACATTTTAAAGTTCATTTTAAACGAATTACAAACTGGCGTTCTACATTGCTTATACCACGTTGGGGCGGCTATATCATAAAGAATCGCAAGGAAATCTCACCAACATCAAACCAGAAATCAAACAAAAAACCAGAAACAAAATAAAATAAAATCAGATGTTTAGGACTCCAGTAGGTACAATTAGTAAGTAACTTCTAAAACTCAAAAAGTGAGCTATAATTGTTATAAGATGTAAAGTTTTAAACTTTGTTTTATTGTAACATTCAGTACTTAGGTAAACTTTTTATAATATTATATTTGTAATTATTTTTTTTTCTGATTTTTGTGCAATGTGGTGCGCCACGCGGCCACGTGGCGACACAAGCGCTTTATTCTGGCTTGGAATTTTCCTGCCATAGCAGCAATAGCTGAGTTTTGGTCATTTTTATTTATTTATTTATTGAGCAACTAATACTATTTAAATAAACCTTGTAAAATTACATTAGTTATTTAGGATTAAAAATTATGTAATTTTTTTGTAGTAACGTTTATTGGTTTTTCTTATTTAAATTGTTTGAGTTGTGGAACAAATTTTTACTAATGCTGACTTTTTTACATTCTGTTATTTTAATAGCACCAGCCAAGTGTGAGTCAGACTCACGAACCGAGGGTTCCGTACAAACTCGTAGATAGGTATGTTTTTTGTGTACCTACCTAGCTATAACTCTAATCTTTACGGTTTTCAAATTTGCCCCACCCCTGTGCATTGCTTCTTGCTAAATGTCATTACTCTAGGTAAACGGGAAGTACTTCCGCTATTGGTTTTGATTATCTTGCGAGTGTGAAATCATGCGGCATAAAAAATCGTATTTTAAATTTTGTTGAGTTTGATTCTTTCACAGTTTCAAAGGATTTAAGACCTTATTCGTAGGTAAATACTTTTCTTTTCTGGAGCTCACAATCTGGTGCAATTATCTACCAACAAACTTAGATCTTTTAAACATAGAAAACATCGAGACCTGAAACAAATAATAGTCAGAGAATATTTGTCCCGAGGCGGGAATTGAACCAGCTAACTCTTGCGTCGCAGGCGGACTTTCACCCGCTGCGCCACTGAGGCTAACACTATAATAGAACAATAGAATAGTAAGGAAATTTATTGAAATTATCTTGCTTCCGGTAGGTAGCCATAATATTTAATTTGAAGCCGTTCCACATGTATAGACAGACGTAGTCACCGTGTGTTCATGCTCCTGAATGGAGTAAATTCCTATTTGGTTAATGCGCGCGACTCGGTGGTGGCTGCCCTCAGTAGCTCGCGAGGGCTCGAGCCGCCCGCCCATACCGCGCCGCCGCTTTTACACAAAACTTTTTTGATTACGCGTCGCGAATTTTCGAAACTTGAATTACAGATTTTATAATACTGTGTCACTGTCGCGGTGAATAAGGCAAATTTATTTCTGTTTTGAAATAAGAACTACTTGGTCAGTTTTATCTCAAAGAGTTTGAACTTTTTACTGCTTTTTGGAACTTTTAAAAGTGGAATGTGTTAAAAGAGGTTTCTTTCAATGGAATCAAGGTTAAGTGCGTGCACTGAAATGGTAGGTACTGAGTGCAATCTTTAGTTAGGAATAAGATTATGTAAGGCAGTACAATAACAACATAACAATGGTATATGACACGCACTATGTGCCCTTCACCTCGATGCAACCGGTAAATGATACCAGTTTATTTACATACAATGAGATGCGTACTATGTATATATGTACCTATCTACATAATTCTTAGGCGAAAGAAGAAAATACAACCATGCGCATAACATCAGTTTTAATTCCGAAAACGTAACTTTAAGACTATTGGTTGTACGAAATATGTATAATGATTTATTAGGTACCTACCTACCTACTAGCTTAAATAATAGATTTTTTTATCATTTTAATTAATAAATATTTTTATATACATTTTAAATCATTTTAATTTGAAATAATTTATTATTAATTAAGAATAAACAATTAGTGCCCGCGATTTAATTCTCGAGGACTTTAGGGACTAGACTTTTCTTTTTTTTTTTAAATGCTTCTCAAAATTAGGGAAAACCCAGTTGTGTACGTATTTTATAAATTTCTGAATACTGTTTTGCATAGTTTTATTTGCTTACTCATAAGCTTTTGAGAATAATGTATTTTTTTTACATTTGATTAGGAAATTTAGGTGAACTCGGGAGACGGTAGAACATGGAAACTTCTAAGGACCCTGAAACACGTTTTTGCTGTATTCAAAGTAAACATACAAAGTTTCGGACATCTAACAGGTTTCGGATTTACGTATTTAATATGTAAGCATTACTGACCACTCCCTTCTGATCTGTCAAATGTTTATGGGCATCTGCGATCTACAAACACTTTAAGCATAAAATAAAAAAATTTAAACAGTTTCTAAAGCACGATTTCGAGTTTTGTGACATTGACACCCCATCATCGGCTCCTAGGGTGTGAGATTCAAAATAAATCGAAACACAGGTCTACTTTTGTAGATTGATTCAAGAGTTAACTCTCTCATTTTAGACAGATCAACATTTACCATTTTGTGGTTATTATCAAAAACCTTTTACCGTAGGTGGAAGTAAGAATTGTGAATTTCAAAAATCCGTTCTTAGCGGGTGCGGGTACGTTTCAGAACTAGCTACAAGGCTGAAATTTCTTGTAATGTTCCTTTTACTTTCTTGCAACATTTCAGCCTTGTAGCTCTTGTAGTTCCAGAGAATTTGCGATGAGTCAGTGAGCTGCACCATTAAACTTTGTGGTGCGAATTAAAAAAAAACCCCCGAAACACGTGTCTGTTTATTCAATATATATTATATTATATTATAGTCAAGAGTCAAATTTCCAAACAATAATAATGCTGGACAATCCACACAGCATCATCTAGCCCCAAACTAAGCAGAGCTTGTATTATAGGTACCTACTAGATGACTGATATACCTCTACATAGTTATTCAATACACTACATACATACATATGTAGATATATATTTTTTTTATTATACATTGAAACAACCAGAACAGCCGACAACGAACAAATATTTGCAGATCGTACAAGCGTTTGTCCCGAGGCGGGATTCGAACCCGCAACCTCCTGCGTCGTCGCTGGCGGACGTACGCCAACCGAGCCACAGTGGTAGTCAAAAAAAAATATGACGGTTTAACAGATGATGATGATATGATGATTATGATTTTGATGTTATCATCAAGATGGTCTAGGACCCCATTTCTACTAACTTAGAAAACTTTCCGAAAATTAGTTTTTAACGGGTGCCTAAGTCGTAAAACGAACCCCCTTGCAAAATGTTAGCCTCGTAGCTCTTCAAGGTTCAGAGATTTCAAGATGAGTCAATGAGTTTTTTTTCTTTTTTTATACTGGGTGGAATTTTGTAATGCCACCTAAAGAGAAAGTACTCTTAATACCTCTAGATAGAAAATTGTACTCAAAGAAAACATTCCTTTATTCATGAAAAGAAAGAAACTGTATTTAATGTCACCCTGTATACTTACTTCGGGGTCCAGAATCACCCCTTTCGTCTCAATACACATGCTACGTGACGCCCTGTTAACTAGCTGCGCCCCGCGGTGTTATCCACATTGATTATAATATTTGAATTATTTCATCATGCTTCGGGAAGACTGCTCTTTTCCGGGATCAAAGGTGTTTCAGTCCTGGATATAAGCTATTGTTATACCAAACTCCATCCAAATCCGTTCAGCCGACAAGTGAAGAAAAGCCGTGAAGAAGTCACAAACATACACATACATACAAACATTCGTCACTAGAATATTAGAGTGATTTAGGTGGATAATGACAGTGAAAGAATAGTGTGTTTGCATAGACAGTATGTTACCAGGTACAAAATTAAAAAACAATCACACTTTACCTATTATGAAACTAGTTTCAGCCAGCGTCTTCGCACAGTACGCACGCGTTTTTTACGAGATAAAAATTATTATTAGCACCGTAGGTAGGTACCTACTTCCCATGTTAAAGCCATGACCTGCCTAGATTAATTTAAATCAAACAGGTCTTTACAAATAGGTTAGTACCTACCTTTAACTGGCATACAAAAGCAAACCTACTTCCACTATACGAAATCAATGTCCACAAAGCACAGGACATCAGCTGTATTATTGTGAGTCCATTGTGCCCAATGTATGGACGAGTTATAGCCATTGATCGCCGATGGACGTGGACGTGGGCCATCAATGGAAGAGCAGATTCAGTACGAGAGGGCTTGTGTGAGACGAAGTAAGTTATTGTGCTGTTGTTATGCTGGTTTTTGACATCACGAAATAATAATGGCTTAAGAGGAGACGGGACGGTCAAAGTTCCTTTGTCTAAGTAAATCCAAATAAGTTAAAATTAAGTAAGTGCTTATTTGGTTTAGTGTGTTTCATTCACGTGATCGTGTCTTCATTTTTATCAGACTTTCTTAAGGATGTTTTACTTTTGATAAAAAAATGTGTTAAAGTTATGTAAAATATTTATTAATAAAGTTGATCAGAGAATACAAATTCAATTAAAATATCAAGAATAACAGTCATTTGAATGTGTAGTTTATTTGAACACTTTAATGGTCTACAGACAGGTAAAGTAGGTATTCAGTCTAACTTAAAAGAATAATAGTTTTCAAAAGAATGTTATATTATGAGAAGACCATTGGCTATTTATTTATTGAGCTAGTACAGAAATGAATTTCCAATTGCACTAGTCATACAGGAATCATAATAAAATGTATATTATACAATTCAAAGTGATAATACTTACAATAACTAAAATATCGTGTGAAAAAAATTTATAAATATGTACTTATTTATGTGCTATAAATCTATGGCCCTCCTTTTGTGCACTTCCAAAAAAGCCAGTGGGCACATAGCCAGGTAGGTATGTACATGATGTCTCACTACCACACACATGAACCTATACGTACCTACTCGTATGGTACGATCCCCTTCCGGTATTTGACACTAATTTAAGAATGATTTAGTGCGGTTATTATTCTATTTATTTATTGTTATCTGAGAAAGAATTATTAGTGTCTGAGTGATTCAAAGATAACTTGAAGGTGGGAGCACATCCGTCGCGTCAGAAATGCTTTGAATCGTTTGAATCATACAATTATGTTTGACGGTATAGGTACCGATCTACAAAAGTGAGTCATTGGATTTTGGGTTTTGGTTTCTTTGGAAGACCTCTTGTTGGTAATCAGTTAATAGACGAATGATTTGACAGCCCTTTGGTCCTCGAAATGTGCCTAATGGTAGCGTTTTGAAACCCAAAATGTCAATTGACGGTTAGATAGTGTTTTCCCTTGATTGTTTACCACTCTCGCTCGAAAACTTTGGCTGTGAACACAATTTCTGAGCACAATGTGCAAAAATATATTGTTACAAAAAGGATTACATACTCTATGCGCGCTGATTTTTAATCAGGCGTTTTCCAAAAAAGAAAAATACCTATTGATATTAGAACTCATAGATGTCATGGATTTTTAACGAAGAGAAAGTTGTCTACGAGATGACATGTCCAAATAAGCACGGTCTATGCCACTTTCATTCTTCGGCCCCACGTAAAAAAACGCCCTCTTTTCAGGAAGCTTGAACTTCCTTCGATGGAGCCCAATTCGACCTACAAGAAAAAAGATAAATTCTCTCAGCACCAGACGGTTGTCGATTACTGATCACATTCATGTTTCTGTTCCAGCCAGATCCAGAGCATCATGAAGCAGATTCTACCTCAGTCTGTGACAGCGGCGGCCACAGCCTGCGCTGTGGCTGGGGTGTGTGCCGGCCGCAGTGGCTGCAGCGCTTCAGGACGGCCAAGTGGGCGCTGTTCTGTCTGTGCTGGGCCGGCGCTATACAGGGTGAGAGGCCTTTATCTCCTTAGACTGCAACACGTGGTGCATGACTTGAAGAAACCGGTCAGATCTTTGCCTACAGTGTTGTCGATATCTACACATGCAGTCAAGTAGAGTTATATACATATAAACTGCAATGCGCTGTTCAGTTGAAGGCCGAAGAAACAGGTTCGTGTACCTGTCAAACAAGGGCATGCGTGCCTTTTCGTTTTGATTTATTTAGAGTCCTTCAAAATATTTTGTCGAAACCATGAACCTATAGGTACCTAACTTGGACTGCACAGTGTTTCATAAAAACGAGCCGAGTGAGAGGCCCCAAAGTAGTATTACATCTCTTTCTAGTAGGATATCCAGACATCTGTACTTTTTATAAATTCTAAAGAAATGATGATGTGTTTGTATAGCCTATACCTTTACCTTATTATTGTTATACCTTTTGTGTTTGACATTCTTACGGTAATAACACTGCGTAAATTTTACAGCTTTTAAAAAAGTACGTGTATCAGAAGTAAGTGTATTAAAATCTTTGTTCAAAAGCCCTGTGACATCGTATTGTTTCAGGAACACCTTACATAATCACTTTTTAAAAAATATGATGTAAATCACCAGTGGAGTTTGAAGCCGCAACCGCGATACCATTCCTTTTTGCAACCATTCACGCAACAGACATAAACCATTTTAGATTTAGAATTATTTATTGCTTAGATATACATTAATACATTGTTTCAGCTTAAGTGATAATTAGCTTAGGGGTAAGTACATGTACCCTGTAAGAGCGCAGCTATTTATTTATTCATTATTAAAATAGGTAGGTACATAATTTATTTATAGCTAGAAATATAGTAGTCGGAAAATATAGGCAAAGTCAGCTACAAGAATCTAAATAATTGTTATAATAACTCGGTAAGTACGTAAATTTTTTACTCAGGTAGCCAAATAGTTATTGTTTAGAGTTATCATTAAAATTGTCAACGAAGTTAACATATAACATTGTGACATTTTGGTAAATAATATCGCATACTGAAGGTTAAAACGCAAAAACCACACCGGTCACCGTTTCCATGGCAACTTGCTAAGCAAGGACAAACTCCTAGTTGCAAGCCCTTTCACATGGCTCGTGTTTCTTGCGATCCAGTTTACGAAGTACCTATATAGAGATTCATGGTCCGCATGGTCCAGACAGCCTGGCAGTTTTGAGCTTCGTTACTCGCGCTTTGTCTATGATACTTGCGTTTTATCCGTAGGAATAAGCAAAGAAAAGAAAATAACTAAACGTTACGTTTTGGCCATAAACATATAAAACACTGCGTTCAATAAGTACATTACTAATTTCATGGTTTTCGCTTATCAGGTTCATAATGTTTGCGTAGAAAATTGCTTTTATGATCTCGTTACGGTCATAAAACTGATTCCCATTCGATAGTGATAGCGAACATTTACCTGTTACTAAAATAAATTCCGGATGTGTGTACGTAACTGACTCTTTATATTTCTTCCCGGATCTCTGCGATGTCATGGAACAAGCTGACTTTACTTTTCCCCTATGAAATCACCCTAATTTATAATCTAACTAAATAAATCTAACTAAATAATAATTTTAATTTATTTTTACTTTACTTTTTACACCTATAATTCTAAATAATGCGCGGGATAGATGGATTATTGGATTATGGATTGATTGGATTGGTTAGTCTTCGTCATCATCATCATCATCAACCTATCTTAGTCCACTGCTGGCCTCCCCCAATGAGCGACATAGCGCCCTGTCTTTAGCTTGCCGCATCTAGAATCTGCCTGCAGTCTTTCGCAGATCATCATTCCTCCTGGCCGGAAGGCGTCCTACACTACGTTTGCCGAGTCGCACTCGGCAAACGTAGTGTAGGACTCGTCGGTCTCCACTCGAGAACACGTTTACCCCAGCGGTTGTCGGTTCTTCGCGAGATATGGCCAGCCCATTGTCGTATTCGTTACGAATCCTATCCTTCAGAGAAACTCCGCCGTTAGTCTTCAGCTTCACGCCAAAACAACTGCTGTTCAGTAGGATTGAGAAACTCTGCATAGGTAGCTCTTAACCGGAGTCAAAAATAGGCTACTTTTTATCCCATAAATCAGTTCACATGGGATCAAAATAACCTTTGAACGTTTCCATGACACAACGCGTGCGAAGCCGCGGGCAGAAACTTGTATTAGTATTAACAAGGAAAAGAATACCGTCACACGAGGTGAATTATGCAAAGTGGTAGAAAGTCATGAGAAGATCGATCACGGCACTTTCCTTGCAAATAATCGTTATAATACTACCGGCGACGGTACAAACTCGATAATGGCTGTCTTCTATTGTAATGAGCATGAGATTATATGCATGCTACCAGAAGATATTATAAAAATAAAATGCTGTTGGTTGGTAGAACATATCAAATAGCTGTGAGTTAAATTTACTCATTGAATTGAAGACGTAGGATACAAACCGGTATCTCGAACACAGCTGATCAATTCACATGTACCATGGGTACCACCCATATGTACCTACTATTAACGCCGCTCATGACTGCATTTATTTTGATAACAAATAAAAAACAAAAGTAAAGCTCTCTGTCATCTGATGTCGTCAATATAAAATTAATCTAAATATTACGAGTTAAATCCAATATTTGAATGCCCTTTTTTGTGCTGTGCTGCAGCGGTGCTTTCCAGGTGTGCTGGCTTTAATCAACCAATGACTGGCGAAAGGTGTAGGTATGAGTGATACCTACACCTTACGTCTGAATTGACCAGCAAATCAAACTAGGCAATGGGCAAACTTCTGGTCAAGTGGGGCAAGTGCTTATTTATAGGGATGATTTTGAACATAGATTAGATGACAGCCCGTAAAGTCATTTGCTTGTGACTTGATGGGAAAGAAGCATTGATATGTAGTGATTCATTAAACTTAATCATCGAAAACAGAATCTCATAGTTTTTCACGTCCAATAAACATATCTACAAACCGCAGTTGTGTTGATGTTCGACTATTCGATTCGGCGATAGTTATAGGTAATTCCGATGAAGGTTATAGGAGATTACCTACATGCTTCACCTTGAACATAATGCATGCGATGCTCAAATAAAATGACATCGATGGAATTTGTCACGACATGTCCACAAACGCTTGCATTCAAACCACATCATATTATGAGCGTTTTATATCTGAACCAGCTATGGCTTAGCTCGTTCGCAGGAGGCACTCACATAGAACTTTGCCCAATGAGCTTCGAAATAACTGATTAGGTACTTACTAAAGTAATTTTCAGAATCAAGCAAATAGTAAAAATTTAAGTGAAGAGTAAATCAATAACACCTTATTTC
The DNA here is from genome assembly GCA_963662085.1 of Eupithecia inturbata. Classification (NCBI taxonomy): domain Eukaryota; kingdom Metazoa; phylum Arthropoda; class Insecta; order Lepidoptera; family Geometridae; genus Eupithecia; species Eupithecia inturbata. The sequence continues at coordinate 1,024,861 of OY759177.1, forward strand.
TTATTTGATAATAATTTATAGAATAGAAATTTGACTTGTGTTTATTTTGTAAGCTTAAACAAAAAAAGTTTTTGGAAACTAAAATCTGAAATTCTGAAGTTATGGAAATAAACCGTACCAAGCAAACTTGTAAAACAGCATACATAGGTACGTCCACAGCTGAACGAGCCCCCCACACGATAGGGGTCTTACCATAATCATCAAATTCACCATGAGTGGCAGGCGGATTGGTGATCGCAGTGGAGGTTTTAAAAATACACAGAATGAAGCTGCAGCTTGAAATACACAGAATGCAGCCCTTCCTCTAGTTGATTCCTACGACTTCCACGAAGCAACCTAGAACAAACTATATTGCGCTCTCTCTCTCTCTATTCATTAGTATTCATACATATTAATATTACTTGTTGTGCAGTAAAATAACCTACATAGAAAAGCGATCTGGCTTTTTGAAATACCGCTGTAAATGCTAAAACAAACAAATGAATATAATTCGTATAAAGTTAAAGAAAACAAACCCACCCGAAGCCACCAGAGGGTGCTAACTACATTAACGGGGCAATTTGCGCGCGGTATTGGGGTACTGGTCCAAATTAGGACTAGACGGGTTGGTAATAAGATCATTTGTTAAAAGACGGGTTAGGAATAGCTTGCTTTCGCGGTTTTATTACATTTTGCATCTAGCTGGCTACACTAGCCAAACTTTATGTGGAACGTTTGTAAATAAACCGCCCATACTTAACCTAAAATTCACTCGGTTGCCGCGTCTTTTTGTACGGAATTTACTTTAATTATCGATTTGAGATCCTTGCTTCAGTAAATATTCATTATGTTGTCAGCCTATATTAGTCCACTACTGGACATAGGCCTCCCCTAATGAGCGACATAGCGCCCTGTCTTTAGCTTGCCGCATCCAGCATCTGCTTGCAGTCTTTCGCAGGTTGTCATCCCACCTGGCTGGAATAAATATTGCTTACAATTATATCTAAAACTCGACGTCAAGCAAGTGAGTTTTAGTTTTTTTGTGTCGTGGTTGGTTTACAAATATTCCAAATCGAATTTGGCTTGTGTATACGTTGTAAAGTTCACGATCACAAGCAGTTTTTTATTACTAAGCGATTCTAACTTTTAGCCGTCATCGTAACCATTGGGTATGTGGAAGACGAGCAGTCTTGCCGGAACTCTATAATCGACCTATTTCTAATAATATAAAGTAGGTAGGTAAATAAGTACACTATTTTCCGACTAGTATGTTTCTAGCTATAAATAGATTATGCACCTACCTATTATAATAATGTTTAAATAAATTGCTACATCCTTACAAGGTACATGTACTTACCCCTAAGCTAATTATCACTTAAGCTGAAACTATATAAGTACCTATGTACTAAATGTATATGTATGCAATAAATAAAACTTATGGTACTGAAACTTAAATATAAATCACATCTACAAAGTTGTGATACATATTTGACAACCACAAGAAGACCACCTTTTTAGATTGAAGATCGTGCTTCTTTTCACCCACGTTGGTGTGTTGTGATTATAAGCGGAGGTGTCGCTGTAAACACCGCAACGTGTGAATATTTGGAAAATAAACTGATTAATATTGTATTTCAAAGTATTTTCCTAATATTATTATGAATCGTCAGCTATAAGCAGGTCGATTAGAGAGATCCGGGTGCCAGGACCGGATACCCGGATCTGGACTCGGGGGAAATTACCCGGGCGCCACAACTGCAGCTTCAAATGGGATATTTATCAACCGGGCTTATGCAGTTTCGTTTTTTAAGTTTTTTTCAGGATATTTTAACTTTATAAATCGGGATAGATATAATTTTATATGGCATATGGCCTTAATTACGCCTAAAACCTTTTACAATATTAACGTGGTTATTTAAGGGGGATCTAGAATGTCATACATACATTTCCGACATTGCCGTCCTTAAGATTTCTCGAAAGCGCATCTAATTTATTAAAAATGAAAATATCACATTATTTAAAAAAGTAACGAAAAGTTTATCCTTCCTTTTAAAATATTTTGTGTAGTTTTATAATAAATCTCTGGAGAAAAACATCTTAAAAAATCACGGGTTTTAAATCTCACAGAAAATATAATAACTCCAAATGAATTATACATAATTAAAACAAATACTTCATCTTTCCGTTAATCAATCGTATTTTTTATAGGATTTAATACAATAATAATAAATTCCAAACAAACACATTTTTGTAAGGCGTTTTGCGAAGTAATTGCAATAACGATAATATTTTGCCAAAAGAATTTCAACCTTATTATTCAGACATCCTTTTTAATATATGCTCAAAATTGTTTCCACTAACTTCAGTCGGAGGCTGGATCCAAGAGAATATAATACCTACGGAGAGCTGGATGCCTTCTCGGACGGACGTGAGGGCGTGTCACTTTTTTGTATTTTGACAGCTGGTGAAGTCATACTAATTACGATGTTTGACAACTTTTGTTTTCCAGTTCTTAAGGTCTCTATATCATTGGAATAATGTTACTATTGACATGCACGAACGCCTAACTGTATTTGTTTTGCAAATGTTCTAAACGTAGAGTTACACATAAAAGTAATAAACTTTTCTGATCAATAGTTACCTACCTATAGTCGAGCTTAGAGTTAGCTGCTACAAAAAAAAAACACGTGTCGAGTTATCAATATTTATTGAAAAAAACAGTAGCTAAATTTGTGCCAGCCGTTCTCGAGTTTTGCGCTTAGCAGCATTTAGCGATTTATTTTTATTTATGTAGATTATTAATATTATTAATAATTAAGTATTATAAATTAAGTACTTAAACGAAAACTAGAACTTCCTTGTCCTTGATTTTAAACACAATAAAAAAGTTTCTCGATTAGAGGAAAGGATCTCAAATCGAGAAAAATTTATCGCTAAATGCTGCTTAGCGTAAAACTCGAGAAAGGCTGGCCAAAATATAGCTAGTGTTTTTTTTAATATTTCTTGAAGTCTGTGGAAGGCAAAACTGACGACAAAAAATAAAAAAATTACCACGGTACACGTAAAAACCATAACTCGGGTAACACTGCGGGGCGCAGCTGGTATATGTATATAATGATGCTGGACTATGCACACCGCATCATCTAGCCCCAAGCTTACGGTTATCAGGACACTTTCGCGAAGAACATTTGCGCGAATGGACACTTGCGCGAAAAATCACAAAACTCATATTATCTCTCAAAATAGACGTCACAGAACGTTGCAGATTACACCATTGTGTAGATCATTTTGTTCTCTTCGTCATCGTTTTTCTGTGATATCACTCACTTTCCCCTACCCTTCCCACTTTCTTCCCTATAAAGAGAAACATAATTTAACGTAGACCATCGTAGCTCGTGCTACGATGCTACGAAGGACTGGCGTAGCATACAAAAGACTTCAACGCGCACGCACTTTCTTACTACACTAAATAATAATTATATTGTTTCGGGGACCTTCATAGCACGTGCTACGAATTCTGCGTGAGTCAGATGGTGGTACCAATGTGTATCAATAGCGAAAACGTTCTTGAAAAACTTTCAAATTAATAGGATAAACCCTTAGTTCTCTAGTGAAGTCTACTAATTTTTCGACTTTTATACTTTGTTTATTGGTATAATAACGTTGAGATATTATTGCCAATAATGTAAAAATTACTACCACATACATACCTTCTCACATGCACATTTATAAAATCAAACAACACTACCTACACTAGATCTTCATTTATTATTTACTATATACCATTTTAGGGTTCCGTACCCGAAGGGTAAAAACAGGACCCTATTACTAAGCCTCCGCTGCCTGTCCGTCCGTCTGTCAGCGGCCTGTATCTCATGAACCGTAAAAGGTAGATAGACAGTTGTAATTTACACAGAATGTGTATTCCTCTTGCCGCTACAACAATTAATAAAATGAAATAATTAATAAAATTAAAGGGGGCTCCCATACCTTAATAATATATAATATAATATATTGCTCCCTATATCGTTTTTTTTGGATATTTGGCTCTAGTTTTGTCAAGGCGTATCTCTTGAACAGTAATAGATAGAGAGTTGAAATTTGGCTTCCAAATAATAAAATATATAAAATTTAATAATTAAAGGGTGTGACGGCCATAACAAGGAGAGTACCAACCACTGAAGTTAAGCAACGTTTATGTTTAAATTTTTGTTTGTGGTTTGATTGTTTTTACCCAACTGCAGAATCTGCCCAAGGTATGTGTGCTCGGAAACAGTTTCGAGAAGGTGGCCGTGTACGACCACCGGTGTTAATAACTGGAGGTAATTAATTATCCATACTAATCGTATACAATCGAAAGTAACTCTGTTTGTCAAAAACGTCTGAAAAAAACCTTGCTTCTCGCCACATTACATGATTCTAGGTCAATGGAAAGTACCATAAAGGTTTTGGTTTTCTGTGAATTAATTACATATTTACGGATTTCGGATTTTTTTTTTACTTGTGTTATAAAACTTTACTTCTTGCCAAATTTCATGGGTTAGGTAGGTGCCTATAGGTTTTGTGTGCATGTGATTTTCTTGGTAATTTCAAAATATGCAGGCTGTTTCTTTCGATTGCCTTAGAAATTTTATTTATATCATGGCTCAATAGGTTACGGACTTGATTATTTGATGTTTAAACTCTATACCACCACGCGTTCCCGAGAAATGGGGGTTAACAGACAGACGGACAGATGGACAGACGGACGACAAAGTAATCCTAAAAGGGTTCCTTTTTTCCTTGTGAGGTACGGAACTCAATGACGGAACCCTAAAAATATATGTACTGAGAAAATCTGTGTGTGACGCACGGTCGGACAGGATCAAGCATCTTGTGTGTTCTTTTTATTACTCTGTCATAATTTTTAAACGCTGATTGACAATTTAAATGTTGTTTTACTAACATTTTTTTATATTTTTAAAATCGTATAAAAATAATCAAAGCGATCTTTGTAAGAACACTCAAATACTCCTGAATATCAGATAGTATTAAAGAAGGTAGCCGCTTCTAAAATTAGTAAATTTGCATAGGTCTATGGTATATTTTAGCGCTCTCTAAATTTGTTAAAATTCGCATGCCATTAGCTGAGCATCTGAGCGCACCATGGTAGGCCCTTAAGTTGTGTAGTTTTCTTGTAAATAAGCAAAAACTTGATATTTGCGCTTACGCCGTTCTAAAAACGTATGCTATGTCCTGCTCTAATGAACGCAAAATCCTATGCCTATCCTTTTCATAAAATGGCACGCATCGCGCCCTCTTAACATGGATGTAGAGACACCATTTAACACTTTCATTGACAATAACGCACATGAACATGGACGGTCGTGTGCTCGGCTCGCTGCTCCAGTGAGTGGCAAAAAAAAAAATCAATAAATAAATTCAAACCAATTGTCAAACATAGCCTTTGTAAAAAGGCTTACTACAAAATATAAGATTATCTAGAGGTTAAAAATGCTTGATACGAGTTTTGCTTCAACTCGAAAACTAACAACCTTACAAGGTAAAGGTTTCATGTTCGCTTCTTTACTTTACCTCTAAAAGATTGAAGTAAACAAAAATTCAAAGTGATCACTTAATTTCCTAGTTTTACTTATGTAATTTGACTTTTGTGACGTGGCACTTTGCATGCTCTTGGAGTATTTATTTACATGAATCTCACGTAAATATTGATTTATGCATGGAATATTACGAGTATGTACTATTTTTGATATCTGCTATAGCTTTTGACATAATCTGCCATTTTTCAATAGATCTATCATGGCTCTAATCGATGGATCTAGCGAGATTAGGATCTAGGGAGCTTTCGTGCGTTGCGATAACGTTCGTCGAGATTGCGTGCGTCGAGATAAAGTTTGTCGAGATTTCGTGCGTCGCGATAACGTTAGTCGTGATTCCGTGCATCGATATAAAGTGCGTCGGGATTCCGTAGTTCACTCACTAAAATGACAGATGTAATAAAAAAAATTGTAAGCCTGTTATTTCATACAAAATAAGTTAATGCACTAAATATAGTTCAAATAGAAAAATATTAAATAAATCACAAAATAGCAGAGAGAGGCTTTTCGTGGTTAAAAAGCGAATGCACTTGGTTTCACCTACCGCCGGTTACCATATGGCAGACGGTCTGCCGCACACCCTGTATAAATGAAGCTTTAGGCATAAGCCCTGTTTGTGTACTCTAACCAACCTTGTCCCAGGAACGTTCAGTTTTTCTTTATTTCTTGTGTTGTATTTAAGTATGTTCATCTTCTTTGGTAATTCGTCTTTCTCGCAAGCTTTCATAGCCGTTAGCTGTGCGCTGCCTTGCCTCATTCATTCCCACTAGGTGTTACACCCGTTCCTTTATAAATCTACATTAGGTACCTACGTTTTGCGGACGGAGGAGAGTTATGGCCTCCAACAGGTGTACCTACCCTACCTACCTACTCGGTTTTAGGGTTCTGTAACGGTTTCATTGTCATGAAAACCGTGAAACTCATGAACTTTGTATGAAACCAAAAAAAAGTTCAAAGATGTCTAACAAAATTAATGAATTACTTATTGAAAAAAAACAGAATAATAAACTTATGAATAATCGACGAAAAGTTATAACTTTGACGAAAATTCGCAGGAGAGTAAATAATTTTGGTGACGCGAGAACCGAAAAGAATTTTATGAGACGTAATGACGCAAAGATATTAAAGCAAAACCAATAAAAAAATAACTTGAACGGTCATAGAGGTTAGCTAAGTTGGTTGTAGAATGCAGTTTAATAATTAGTATTTGAAAAAAAAAACAAAAGCAAATGCACTTCGGTGTACACTCGGTGCATTTACTTAGCATGACCTACGAATTCATAAAATCTGTACCAAATAAGAGCTCTTGCAGCTGCTAGTTCGTAATTATTTAAAAAACTAAAACCTATTTATTCATTACTTAACTCGCTAGAAAAAAATACATTTTTAAATGCACTCAAGTATATCTTTCATATGCGACCCCACTTGATTAAATTTAGTGATTTTACCCTCTTTCGGACTCCTGTAACTCAAACACCGTTCGACGGATTTGGCTTCACTAAATACCAACAAAGGGATTTGTACATTTTGGCCCTATAATAATAACCACCAGTTCCGAGCTCTAAAAATCCTTTTCTCCTACCGTTATCTCGAAAACTCACCCGGAACACCGAGTGCGGTAGTAGGACTCACTCTTGTCCTTTAATAACAAAACAGGCATGATATACAGGCGCGGGTATTGCACTGCTCTGCATGGCGGGTCATTTGGGGAATAAAGCAAATATTTGCGTAATTTGAGGAATAAAGATTAATGGAGCTAGATTATATTTTAGGGCAAAGACTCAACAATTTTGATTTTGTCGAGTAAGCCGGTTGGTAGGTTAGGTTGGCAGCAGAATATGGAACAAAGGGATAAATAAATAATAATAATAATAATAATAGTCATTTATTTCAGATAATAATAAATCCATACCTCTATAATAGTTAGTAACAATTGTCTTAATAATTATGTTAGTTTGTCATAGGAGAGTGCAAGTCATTTTACAAACACAGCAATGCTGTGTTTGTATAGCGGCCCATCTAGCTTGTCCGCTATCATCATCAGGATGCTGTTAGTGGACCGGCGGACCCTGCTCAACAGTGAGGCCGTTTTTTTGCGCATGCAGGCAGCAAAGCCATCCACGCGCGCCTCGGCGAACATGCCGGATGCGCTGCAGAACCGCCGGAGCCCTAACAGCATCCTGAAGGCATTGTTATATTGGACGCGAAGAGTGTTGACGGCTTTCTGAGTGCAACTGAACCACAGGCTGCTCGTGTAGAATGACTGACAGAATGACTTGAAAAGACTTATTTTAACGTCATCAGAACATCGAGCAAACCTGCGGGCCAGCATATTCGCTCTCACCGTCAAAGCTCTTCGCTCCCTCTCTAGGTCCTCTTCATCCCTTAAATTATCAACTATCATATGTCCTAAGTATTTAAATTTATTTACCCTACTTACTAAAATTCCATTTAACATAACGGGAGGTACATATACAATATTTTTACCACTAGGACCAAACATCATAAATTCACATTTTTTTTACATTATACTGCAATCCATGATTTGCAGCATATGTCTCACAGTAGGCCATAAGGGTTCTCAAAGCTCCAATAGATGGCGCCAGCAGTACCATGTCATCAGCATAACTGAGATTGTTGACTGAGACTCCGTCAATAGTGCATCCGACCGGCAAGCAGCTGAGGCCACCTATTAGGCTATCGACAAACAAATTAAACAACTTTGCTGAAGTTACCCCCCCCTGCCGCACACCGCACTCTAGCCCATATGCATCAGACAGGACTCCAGCCCATTTAACAACGTTAATTTGATTTTCGTACCAATATTCAAAAACAGAACAAAGCTCTCTGGGCATCGACGTATCACGTAACTTCCTCCACAGTATGTCGTATCGGACAGTGTCAAATGCACGTGACAAGTCGAGGAAGCACGCGTAGACCGGCGTCTGTCTGTCAACATAGTACCTAATTGTATGTTTAAAACTAAGTATAGCACTTTCGGTCGATATACCCTTCTTAAACCCAAACTGCCCGTCGTGCAGATGTAGGTGCTTTTCCAGGTGGCTATCCAACAGCCGGTCAAATACTTTTGCTATTATGGTCGCTAATGATATCGGTCTATAGTTGGTCTTATTCGCTACGTCCGCAGTTCTATTTTTTACTATTGGTACGACAACAGTTTTCATGCATTCAGCAGGTACATAGGCATGACTAATGCATAACGAATAAAACATCGCCAGAGTGTTGGGTAAGTGTACTCCCGCGTGGCGCAGATGTTCGATGCTAAGACCGTCATGTCCCGGAGATTTACCTGTAGTCATGGACTGGATGACTTTTTTAACTTCGCTAGCTGTAACTCTGGTCAAGATATTATCGGTACAAGGACAGATCTTATCATCGGCAGCGCTCCGCCTCACATCTGGTTCCGATAAAGGTACATTAAAATGTTCTCTAAACAAGTCAGCGATACTCTTTGGGTCAGATACACCATCAACATTAGCGGGAAAACTCGGTTTTATATCAAGTTTTTTTATATTTTTCCAAAATTTTGAAAACTGCTTGTCCTTTTTAAGATTAGCAATAATGTCCATTTTTATTTTATCCTGATTATTCTGACACCGTTTTAGCCTAGATTTAAATTTTCTACGAGTATTACACAAGTCTTCATAAATAGGACCACTACTCGGTTTACCATATGAAAACCACAAGTCGAATTTCATACGGGCATCCCTGTGCGCTGAACTAACGTGTTTATTCCACCCAATTACACGGTTTTTATTCTTGAAATGTCTAAAGAATAAAATGATTTACTAAGCTATTCATTTATTCAATGAGCTTCTTAATTGGCGTGTAGGTTGGTATTTTATGTGAATCGTTTTATGAGTTGAGATACTTAGTGACTTACTTAGTGTTTTTGACTTACTTAGTGTGTCCTTACGATAAGTAATTACCTACCTACTAAATTTTTATACTCAATACCTACTCGTGTATACGATTAACCAGAGGGCCTACTCGAAAAAGGACAATCGAAATTTATGATTCGTTTTCGTGTAGCTTTTGCAAGCATAAGCTTAGCGTTTACACGAAAACGAATCAGAAACGTCTGTTTAGTTTTTACAAGTACGGGCTCTAATCTTAGTGAGTACCGAGACAAACCTCGGAAGGTAAAGGTAAAAATGTAATCTATATTGTGATTGTTTTTGTAATTAATAAATATAAAAAAATTACATAACCTACCTATTTTATTTATAACAAATTGCGTTGCGAAAGTTCGGCTCGCAGGAAGTTTTTAACTGGTAGGTGATAAATGTTACTATTTATTGCAGAAGACTCGAGAGAAGCAGCGGCCAGAAGTTAGATACTTAATATTTATTAGTGAGTGCATCCTGTGGCAATATTCCCGCCATTAATTAAAAAACAGCCGCCACCAGCGAGTGGCTCACAAATCATAGGATTAACCTGTAAAATGTAACGTGCCGGGAATCTGACTGGCTTTAGCCGACGGGTTCACTAGCCAAATTATTTAAAAAAAAACATATTTGCAATCATAATGACATTTGTGTACAAAATATTTGAAAAATAGAGTTTTGCAAAACAGATATGTACTAAGATATTACCTAGTATTATTTGTTTGATTAAATAATTTCATAATTTATGTTATCAGTTCAGTAATATGTTATTATTTATGTTAAGTTTATTGTAATTAAAACCCCTAATAAACAGTTTCATTATGAAAGAAATCAGCTTATCAGTTCAGTTCATGTAAATAAATGATTTAGAATTTTTATAACAAACTCGAAAATACGGAATTCATCTGTTGAATGATTAAGTACCTACTTCAATAGTAAAATTTCAACTAATTAATTTAATTTATTCCTATTCAGTTTAAACTATACATACATATTAGATAAAACTACTAACGGACAGCTCTACCAAATCTCAGAAATATCGAAACTGATAGTCAGCAGTGAAGGGGAAGCACTATTTACATTTATTGCAATCCCTAACGAGATTACGGGAAATAGCTCATACTTTAATTTGAACCTTCCATTTGTACAATTTCATGCAATTAAAAAGGGCTTTTACGGTTTTGATGAGATATAAAAATGGAAGGCACCTAGAAAAATGTATTCAAAGGACAGTTAAAACGATTTCTAACAATAAAATAGTATGATGAGTAGGACAACAAATAAATTGTATAATTTGGCATTGTATTTAATAGCGTGTCTATCTTTCAAAGTTGAATATCGGACCATAAAGTATAAATAAACCAAACTTATTTGATACTTAAAAAAAAAATGTATTATTCATTTAAAAATAAAAAAAAATAGTAAAGATGTATTCACATACGATAGTTTTATAGTAAAATAGTGTAGATGTACTTACAACACAAAACCACATTCGTAGGTCAAAACCTGGTGGAGCCTCTACCACGTAGAGCAACGTCGACGATATCTTTGCCTGCTACGAACGTTCTAGAAACTTTTACTACAAACTAGATAATATTCAGTGAACAAAATATTGTTTTCCTAGAAAGCAGTAAGTTGCAGAAGTTGTAAAAACGTCCCAAGTTAAATGAGCCAGAGCACACCTGTTGGCCGAACTTCACTTCGCTAAGTGACTTTGTTCACAGAATGGAAAGGTTTGTGCCAGTTTGTGACTCGAAACTTGTGAATTATAAATTGATTATAAATAGTTAGAGCCTTTATTGTAAGAATAAATAGGCATTGTTCCCCTGAGGTATGATTTAAGGCAAATTATTCGCAGTGATTTTCTTTATTTTACGGAAAACGAACTAGGAAAAAAGAGGCGCAGATTCAACATCGGTGCGGATACGAGTATATTAACCACGGAGTAAATACAAAGAGGAGATGTTCTATTTAGATTTCTTTAGGAAACAACGCGTGACACTTTACGGGGTGATGGGGTGCTAGATCCCGCCCACTTCTCTATTTTCCATCTACCGGTCAATAGCAAAACTATTCGCTCGTTCTGTCGATTTTGTTTTGTAGTTACGTAACTATCTCACACGAGGTAGATGTCACTAAGTGCAGGATGCAACAGGGTCGTACTCAGAACTTTCGTACCGGGGAGTACTGTTTTATTTTAAATTAATTTTGCGAACCATCTTGATGCGTATTTTTTTAAATTTAAATTGTGATTTTATTATGAAAAGAATAAAAGTTTCTGATGAATGACGAACGAAGATTATTAGATTTTCTCTTGTACAACTTTATTTTTTGTTTACACTAAACCCGAAACATTGTACTCATCATTTTGAACAACTTTTTCTATGGGACCAACCTTGAAATCGCGAAAAATATCAGCTGTTCCTTACATTTATACTCGTCGAAATGAAAATCTAAAACATACATCATTTAAAATTTAACTAAATAAACTGTTTGTTGCTCATAGTTGACGATGTATAGTTGATAGATGGCGGCCTGTGTACAAAATGATATGAAAACTACAAAAATAACATTTTGGCCATTAAAGGGTCTTTAGGAATGAATGTTGAACAAATTTCAGTATTAATATTATTAAAATATGTTAGTTCTGGGCTCTACATAGCTAAATAATTTTAGTTTCCATGACACCAAGTGTCGCCATCTAGTGTCGGGTAGGATTATGTTTGGAAACGCCGACGCTAGGAGATTTTTCAAGAACTATTTTAATAAATTACGCATAAAATTACTTACAAATGAAATGTGATGACATCCATAGCAACAGAATGTCTATCCGAGTAATTTTTACAAGACAAAACACAACACTTCATTCTTTTTTTCGTCTAGCACGAACAATGCTGTAAAATGGGAACGTTCACAAAGTTGTGCACAGGACGAACGCCAACAATACACTGACTAAGGCCACGCCCACATGATGACGTCAGGACCTAGTTGAGAATCACAGTGCACAGTTGCTTAGGCCATCTCCTCTTTGTATTTACTCCGTGATATTAACCTACCTATTACACTAAGTAAAACCTATATTATAAAAGCTGCTGCTCGCACCTCCATATGGCTTCATTATAGAGGTAATATCCAGTTTTCCTAACTTCTATTTACTCTGCTTACCAAAAATGCAGTCTGTCCCACATCTAAAAAATGTAACCCTAACATAATTCCTATTAACTTACAAAGTGAACTTCTAAATATTTATAAGTAATCTCGGAACACCTGTGGTCCAGGTGTGGTATGGTTTTAAATAATGCAAGACGTCCATCAAAACTTGTGGTGCGTTATTACCACACGCTAATTAGTTTGGCACCTCTGAGGTTTTTAATTAAAAAGTTTCAGGGGTTGACAACCTGACTGACGGCGGATTACGATCTATTTTTCATCTTGCTACGTATTTTAAGGGAAGAAAAATAAGGCAAATTATGTTATTTTCCCTACTCCCCTGTTTGTAAAAAACCATTTATTTGTAGAAAATAATGAATACCATTGTATTAATTATTTTCTGAAATTATTTTACAAAATCTTATATATTTTTTTTCAATGGAGTATTGACAAAGAAAATTACAATTCAATAATAAAAACAAAATTATTGTATAGAGGTAGATGGTATAAAGGTCTTGTACGTTGGTTTGGGGGGGATGACAAACCTCCAAAACTACTGATTCTGACTAAAATATTTAACTAGTGGGCAGGTAGCTACATCATTTTAAGTACTAACACAAACACTTTTAGGTTTTTATAATATAATATTTGATTTACTCTGTATTGTGTTTAAATTATTTAAATAAATAAATAAAATAACAACTCAACGTCTAGCACTGGATGTATGATAAAGCTAAAAAATCCTGCGAGTGTCAGGGAATACTACGTGAAAGATGCCGCGTGCTTACTTATTAATTTAAATATATCAAATAAATATGAAGTGCCCTGCTGCCCAGCAACTCAGCCCACCTTAAGTTTAAGTTGCATCTAAGTAGAAGTGCAATTCATCAGCGGCAGGTGTTGGTTAGTGCAGCAATTTGCCAACTTTGCATCGCTTACCAAATTAGCTTACCTCCATCAGTTTGTAGGTACTCTAACTTGGGCTAGATTATGGAGGACCTGCGGATAATCAGCCCAAGTAAATACAGGATGTAAATAAAAAAATACTTATTTACATCTTGTATTTCGCAATGGGTATCTGCGAGTAGTAGTAGGTAAAGCGAGAATCAATAATTAATTATTTAAAAAAAAGCAGTGTTTCTTTATTGTTGACACAAAATACAATGCAGACCAAAGTAGGCAGAGCTGGTATTATGGAAACCAGATGACATAGATATTTTTCTTAAAGTTATGCTACCTCTAGATTGGTTGCAACAGTCTGCAGTTAGCTCAACTGTTTCAATTGTAAATACTGGTTCTAATGTATTTCTTTTCTTTAATTGTAATTTTCTTTGTTAATAAAGTTACATAAAGTTTTTCTTATCTTTGATACCTATGTATAAAACACTACATTTATATTTTTTAACTACCTTTAGCCAACAAAACTAGATAGCATCTCAAGCGATTGCAAGGATGCCTTCTGTTATGTCTCTCTGCAAAACACACACTTTTCATAAAATTATCATCTGAATCTCAACTTTATAAACTCTAACATAAGTAGGTGTTGCGTCGCAAATAGCAAACATTCAAACATTCCCTTGTTTGAATGTTTGATATTGCGCCAAAACAATAGTAAGGTACCCATTCAAACAAGGGAAGAATAGAGGACAATTTATCTTATCTACAGATTCTAATAATAATAAATTCGTCTACTGACTGCAGTAGATTGGCCGAGCTTTGCCCTTCCGACGTTATGAGACGTAAACAAAACTAATGAACTGGTATGTACTGATGCTGCACTAACATGTTTTGATTAGTTTGTGAACCACTTTGGGCTGTCTACCAGATTTATTACCTTCTGATGAACTGATCTATGTTGGTATGTCCCAGAATTAAGAAGAATTTAGAAGGTACAGAGTAATGTAACACTTTGGGAAACTTTTCAAAGAAAAATTCAGAACAAAATATTGTTTACTAGTTTCGGCCCGCGGCTTCGTCCGCGTTGTTTCTATGGAAACGTTTTATGTTTATTTATATCCCATGGGAACTGATTTATGGTATAAAAAGCCTATATTTGATTCCACGTTTATAGCTACTTATGCAAAATTTCAGCCCAATCTGTTCAGTATGTTCGGTGTAAAGTAGTATCAAACATCCATTATATCCATCCAAACTTTATAATATCTATTAGTGTTATTGTATGCGCTAGGTACCTACTCCCTTTTTCCGTAAATTTGTTATTGCTCGTAGAGTCCTGGCATAATATAGATCACTTGTACTCATTTATAACCACGTGCTTTCACTGTTATTGTCTAATTTAAATAAAGGGTTATTATTATTATTGAAGCGCCTTCGGCTGGTATCGCGTGAGTAGGTATTATAAAGTTTATCATATAATACAAGCCTTATATTCGTTAGAAACATAACAAAATGGCACCGTGTCCCCCGCAGACCAGCGCCTGGCTTTGTCAGCTAATATTGAACTTGTACCGCTTGTACCTTGCTAACAATACATTGTGTTCTATGATAGGTTTATACATTTACATTTTTGTTACATTTAGGCATTTGTTTGCTACCAAACAATACCTACAGATATTGTATCTACATTATAACTAGGTACTTACAGACTTCTCATAGAGTCTACAGGTGATCGGAATGCTGGCTTCTATTTCAACGAATTAACATTGCTATTCAACGTGGCAATGCTGCCAGCATTCTGGGTACACTGCCTTCTGGTGATGGTTTAGATTTTTAAGAAAAAGATGTAAGTGTATATATACTAGTTTTAATTGTTTTGTTCTGTTATTGTAATTTTTTAAGGTAATTTATCTATAATCCGATAAAAAAAATACTAGGTTTTTTGCTAGTAAGGTGAAGTTTGTAAGTTTATTTATTTGTAGTAAGTAATCTCCGGAACCAATCCTAAAACTCCTTAACTTTTTAAACTTCCTTTATAAATAGCTACATATGTTGTGTTAAGGAACCTCGGGCAGAACCTTTAGGTTATTATTTAAGCCTTTATTGCTAAAAATTAAATTTTCCACCGAACTTAACTTCTGCTTATTCTAGGTAAAAAAATGTTTGCGTTTCCGGTAACTCATACGAAGGGTTAGCACATCCTATTGTCTCCTGCGTTACTTCCTTTATGTCGTCCTCCCGTCTTCTAAGCTGTACGTTTATATGTTTTATTAATACTGTGTTTTAGGTAAGTAGCTACTAATATCTACAGTATTTACCGATATGAATTTCTTCTTACATGAACAGATTTAATTTGAGAAATTAGTTTATAAACATCGTATAAAGAAATTGCTCCAAAATGAAATCCGTCAAGTGCCTTCAAATGAAATTTCCAGCGCGCCCTAAGCACGTTAACTCGTACGACTTAACTTCTAAACCAAGTACTTTAAGGGAGTATAGCTTCATATGGTACTCTACAGTTATTAGTAGGTACCTACTTTATGTAGGTATGGTGGTACTCAGTCCGCGAGGCGTGGGCACCGAGGCGCGCTAAGCAGCGCTACTCGAGCTTGCTAACTGTTCATTTGTACACAAATAAACTATGTGCCTTCTATTATTTTACATATGTTGTTTGCGTCTTATCAATATATAATACCAAAGCATTTTATTTTACAAGCTCAAACTGGCAGGTTTTACTATTATTTTTTTAATATAGCATGCATCCTTAACATAAAGTGTACCTGGAAATCTGTTGAGTTCGTAGACCCTCTACGAAAAGCGTTGACCTCAAAACGATCTTCGTTTTAAGTCGCAATCATATTCAAGTTTAACACTCTTGTGTAAATTTACCCTTGTAATTAGAGGTACATGGGGTACATGAACGCAAAAAACTTTTCGTAGACCCTCTACGAAAATCGTAGCACTTAAAAAATAATCGATGGTTTCTGTGCTCAATTCTATCTAACCACGAACTATTGTCTTGCTCGACTTCGATTTACCTGGCCATTACCTGACGTAGACAATAAGAGTTAGATAAGTCTACAATACTTTCAAAGATGAATCCGCGCGACTTTATTTCCCGGACACGGGCAGTGCGATCGTTCCGGGATGTGATCCCTGTAAGACCCGCATTAGTCTGGATTCCTGGGCACATTACTGGGCCTTGCGACTTTCCTGCTATTTAATAAACCTGTCGTGATAAATGTTTGGGTTTATTGTTTTACCTTTGTCTTACAAATAATTATGTTGTATTAAGGTATTTTTGTTTGTCTTTGTTTTTTTTTGTCTATACTTGTTATGTTATTTTATTAAATACCTAATTTTGTAGTTATTAAGTGTGTTACACATAATTACCTTATTGATTAACTACACATCTACAGTCTTTGAGATTCAGAAAAGTATAAGAACGATATTCTTTTTATGAACCTAACCAAACTCAACAACATAGAAATGCAAGTAAGTGAATATATTTAATTTTGTCAGGCAAAAAGCAATTAAAATATTATCAGTGACTTTTTCAGATAGTAAACTTCAATGTCTATGTGGTTTATTAAATAACGCACCTTTAAAATTATATTTATCTACATATTTCAGTCTCATCTCCTTCGTTTACTATTCAATATTAATGGCCAATCTACAGCCTTATTAATGTTTCAAACGTCCGTCCCTCAGCTTTATTAAATACTACTGTTTGCTCCTATAATCTGTGCACTACCAACTCTTAATTTACTCATATTATCTATAATAAATTGCTTTAAACAATAAGGCCGCCTATTGTACGTTCTTTATTGTTTATTAATTTAGATATAAGATATTTTATTTATTTTGTAGTGCAATAAAGTGTTCATTCATTAATTCATTCATTCTTTATAATAGATACCTACCTATGCATTGTATAGTGAATAAATCCCTTTATTGTGCATATCATTCAATATCTGAATGCACCTTTTGAACATTTTGTAATCCTTTATAATCGGCTTGTTCGACATGAGCGCGAGTGTGAGGTACGCGCGGCGCCGCGCCGCGCCGGCGGGAATTAGCTTCGAACTATAATATAATATTATTGTATAGTGGATGATATTATAGTGGTGTTTAATTTATAGGTGAATGGGATATTTTTATTTCCATAGAAATATTATCATATAACCTGTCTCTATTTTGTTAATTAATTCTTATAGAATTAGTTACAGTCCGCAACGAAAGTCGCTGCACACGAATTGATTTGAAAATAAACGGATTTATTCATAATGTACCTTCAGGTTTCCCGGTCACACCCAGGTTTTGTCTTTTGTTTCGTTCTTTACGATGTTCGCTAGCATGTGATGGAATCTTTACAATTAAAAGGACTATCTTGAGCGGTTAGCGTAGATTTATGCATGGGCTTTGTTTGGCTCTATTGTAGGTAACACTTGACATTATTTCCGATGTGAGATGACAACACCTATAGCTAGTTAACATATTATCAGAACATTATATAATTACTGGGTTTCTAGAACCAAATGAAGACAACATCTGTACCAACTTCATTTATTAGTAGAACACTAAAGTATCGAACCCAATTTTTTTGTAAATTATAGGTAACATTATAAAAATTGGATCAAAATGACGATAGATAAGATAAAATCGTATCCGATCACGTATATAATCAATGCGGAAGCTTTGATGGTAATAATGATAGGTAATTTTTTTATGTATAGGGACACCACCTGCGAGCTATAAATGTTACAATACTCAATGGAGAGGTAAAGGATCTGGATAATAACTTCTATCTTATGGCCGGCTTCCAAAATGAATGACCAAAAACGCCGAAAGTGTTTGAGGTGGTGATTCGAAATAATTGTAAGTATTCAAGATACTATTGGTTATTTTTACACAATACCTCAGTCGTTTATGTGCTAATCCAGAAACGAGATAGGCATGTCTACGATAGGAATACAGTCAGTTATCTATTACTTGAATTATTACGGGTAGATATAGCTGCTAATATAAAAGAAAATAATAAAAGAAAATAGAACACTTAGTTTTTATTGGTTTGTTTATTTAAAACCAACTACTAAAGCTATTTTGGGCCAACTCGAAATAGTCGAAATCCAATCAATGCGTTTGATAAACCGTTCAATTGGACATTGAATAAAGAAAATAATGGAAATCGACACCTGCCAGTCTATGCCGGCCGCCGTCCGCCCGGCTGTCCGACCGGACGTGCAACTTTAATAACCGGGTAGGCACATCCGGTTATTTTTGCCCGCTATTCCTGGCCGACAAGCGATATCCCGGTTTATCTGATGATTTCATATGAAATTTCATCCGGACTATGTCCCGAGGGAGTTGCTATTTTTGGAATTATAAAATTGCATGGATTTTTCAAATCTATCTTGGTTTGGTCTGTGATTTGATTTCTAGAAATACACAATTTTTTAGCTAGTATCAAGGTCGCTTGATATAAAAGTAGGTAGGTAGGTATGCACGTTTGTTTTTCGTTTGTTAGTTGAACAATAATTGTATTTCGTGTGGAGTAGGCTTAGAGCTGGTTTAATGCTCTAAGGGAGTAGGTAGTATTTATTTAATTTCATTGTATAGTCGAAAAAAATGTTTGCAAAAAGATAATGCATTGTTATTTTTATTATTATTTATTTATTGTTTAGTTTGGTGTTCATAATATTTGTATGGATTATAAAAGATACAAATAAAGCATCTTTTGTTTGATGAAATATATAAAGAAACCTCTATTAGGTATGGGTACTTTCAATAGCGATATTCATTAAATTGGCCTTTATATGTTTATTTGCAATCATTCAACCATGTTTAGCAGTTAGTTTTCAGTAAAATAAAATTATATAAATATCCTTAAAAAGTGCGTTTGTTTGTTGCAGGCATGGTGGTGAACGGGTTTGTGAATGTGGTGATAACGACCATAGAGAAGCGGTTTGGACTGCGGTCTATGCAGACCGGAGTCATTGCAGGGGGGTAAGAATAAAACGATTTTTTAAATAATACTTATTATTACTTCTATCTGTGCCCAATTTCATAGATTTTATTTTTTTTGCGCCCTTGATAATATTTTTTCTAAAAATTAAAGTAGCTAAGGCGCTATGCTGACAGAGCAACTATTGCGGCAACGGCAACTCCGTAACTAGCTGTTTACTAAAAATATGAATAAGTTATCAGTTCCTTCAACTAAAGTTTTCCGTTATATCATCAACTATTCCTGTGGTAATTCCGTCAAAGTCAGTCCAACCGGAGATTACCCAAACAAACAGGCAGACAAAAATTTTAATAATAGTTTTTTTTTATTAATAACCGTGGTTTACCTAACTTCGATTTACTGGTTTTTTGCAGCATTTGGGAAGATTTTGGGCGAAAAAGCAACATACAATACGTATGTTGATTTTGCCCAAATGCTCCCTAAATACTATTGAATCGAAGTTGGTTTTATCATAGGTTTGTAGAAAATAGTTTCAATTTGCGGCAAATATCATTTCCCTTAGTTTCATTCCTTGTAAAGCGCAGAAAAAAATAATTTCGCGCCAATACGAAACGACCAACGTTAAAAATTGTTACTTATATGCTTTTGTTCCAGCTACGACATGGCCTCCTTCGCCTGCCTCGCTCCGGTTACGTACCTCGGCGGCCGCAGCAGCAGCTCCAAGCCGCGCTGGCTGGGATGGGGGGTGCTCCTCATGGGGACCGGGTCTCTACTCTTCGCACTGCCACATTTCCTCGTGGATAGCTATAGGATAGCCAGTGAAGAGTCGGATGATCTGTGCAGCGCTAATCGAACCGTGAGTTGGTGGAGTAAGGTCTATCTTACAAAGTCATGATGCTGACTGGGGGCGCCCAGTGAGCATCATGACGTCTTCAGAAGTTTGACAATACAGACATTTGAACATACCTATACAAACGATAAGGTTCATATTAATCCATCAAAATCTTTCGAGTAACAATCTGCAAAAGGTCTTTGCTGAAAACTTATTCCACCCAAATCTTGCATACCTCAACTACATCCTCCTGTACAAAAGACATTTGCAAAGTTCTTCACAATACAAACTCGATTCACAAGCTCGACTATACAGGGGGAACTCAAAACGCGGATGCACTTCAATGACCCGCGATTCATTCAATTTGACAATAGACTGCCTCCGAGTTTAATTCAATTAGTAATCAAGCCTTTCATTCGATCGAATGTTCGAGAAGATTCAGATGGAACATGGCTGTGCATATGTAGATGATCTTTGATAAGTTTTGCAGATTAGAATCATTCAGCGTTTGCTTTTGCGTGGTGTAATATATGTAGTCAGCGGAAAATTGAATAGGAAGGTACATCAGTGCAATGAATCGTTATATTTCCATTGTGAGGACAAATATATACAGGTACCCACCTACCTAGAGTCAAATATTATTTAAGGACCATATTATTTAAGTTTATCTCCCGACTATTGCCTCTTTACAGCAAAATTGTTATTGATATTATTGACAAGTTATAGCCTATACATATAATTAAGTATATTTTGTATATTTGTTATTTGTGTACCTATTGACAATAAATGATCTTTATCTTTATCTTATCCTAATCAAAGCTAATGGGACGATGAAATATCTTAAAAAGATTGAACACAAAAAAATAGAGCCCATGAACGGATTTCATAATGATGAGTTTGCTTCAGACACTTGTAAATAGGTAGGTAGAGATAAACCATTATAAAAATGCACGCCTCTCCACAAAACGTGATAATTTCAACGTGTGAGAGGAAATACTTATTGCATCACTATACTTGTGTGCGTACTGCAACTACACTAGAAACCTGGACTCATCCGCGCACTGAGAGGTCAACTGATTGTGCGATCAGTCCAGTGTAGGCATTGTATGGCGGGGAGCGTGCTCTTTGTTTGGGCGACACGTGCGCTCTGTCGCGTGTTAGGCTCATTTATGCACTAGTTGGCCGACAGATCCAGCCGTTCTTTCTTAGTGGTACCGCTTGAGCCGGTGAATGAACAACCAATGACAAAGACCAATTTATGTAAATTGTGTCTATAAACCTTTTTTGCATGTAAGTGTAACCGCGGTGGAGGGGCGTGCATTTTTAGAATGGTTTATCTCTACACCTTCAAGGCTTTATTTACTGTGGACAGCGGGAACTGTTTTTGCACGCAGCATGCAAATTTTTCAATGGAAACTGTCAAAAAATTCGTTTTATTGATATATTTATGGTAATTTAAGTTTTGACTAAGTAGCTCTTAGGTTTAGTCTCCCCCCACATAGAGGTACTCAGAACAGGGGTAGGGGTTTATTATATTCTTCATCACCTAACAAGGTCGTCTTTCTCAGCTCGCCCCCCGCTGCGGCGAGGAGGGTGCGACAGAGACGGAGGGCGGCGCGTGGGCAGTTGCCATCTTTGTTTTCGCGCAGCTGCTGCACGGCGCAGGCGCGACACCGCTTTTTACGCTCGGAGTCACCTACATCGATGAGAACGTTTCGAAGAAGATGTCCTCTGTCTACTTGGGTAAGTGGTCAAGTCTCATGTTGTCTTACTGCCAGTTGGTACAAATATCACCTATCCTTCGTCCTAAATCAAAATCACACATCACGTGTGTTTGAGCTCTGCAGAAGACGGATGCATGCTGCGGTCTTAAATAAATGGCTGCCGATCACTCGGCTCTGCAGGTGTCTCGCGTTCTAACTAGCGCTTTTAGTGAGAGAAACTAATTTATCTACTAGAATATAACCGGTAAATTTCCGGGATTCTGTTATCTTCGGTTTAACATCTTTCGTTCCTAAAGTAAAAAGAAACTTACAAATTATCTTAGGCATTTTATGTTCTGCGTTGACTCAAGAATGTTTTTTGCTGATCGCTTTATGATTTACCATATCCGAGAAAGCTTCCATATTGGCATGAAATCACTAAAAGCCCAAGTTCCATAAACAGTATCTCTCATGCAGCGTCACACTCGATCGGGAGCAATCGGTACTCTCGGTACCTACCTACTCTTGGTAGAAGAGTGAAGCTCGCCAAACGTGTGTAATATCGCGTTTCAACACTCGCTCCCACTGTTTTCTCAGCTAAAAGCAACTTACAAGTGGGTTGGGGCGGTTGCCCAGCGACGGCTGCGCGATATCAAGCGTATGTTTGTGTGTACCTTATGTTAGGAAATGTTGGAATAGGTACCTATCGGTAAATCTAGCAAGATGAGGTCGGGTATGCTATGCAAATTGATATCATTCATGCCTTCTCATTTTAACAGGAACCAAAGATGGTATTTTTTTTACAGATATATTATATTGCCTAGCCTATGTTAGTTGGGTACCACAAAACTTACAAGGTAGGTACGGTAATCAACTTGATAAGTGTTTCTGTCTTTAGCTTTTTCCTTAGCTTTTTCCATGAATCTATTGTGGTCTTCTAAGTACCTAGCTACTTCCTACATCAATGGGTTATACGAAACTATGCGTTCAAGTTTTATTTTTTGAGCTACCTGATCCAGCGCGCCAATGCGCGTAGGCAAGAGCATGCAATCGTGCCGCAAACCTTCCCTAAGGCCCGTATTATGAAACGATGATGATTGATGAGTCGTCGATATAAGCTTGAGTACCGCTTTTGCCATCGAAAATCGTTACTCAAGCATAGTACATAAGCATGACTGAGCAAGCCACGGCCTAAATCTCGCTGCATCGCGTCGCAAGCTTTACAGCACTAGACTCCGTGTTATCTCGATAGCGGCGTGCGGGTGAATAGGCCCTCGCCGGAGACTCAAGAGCCCGCTGAATGACGGTGGAGTGATTCGCTCTTGGATGCTGACTCGTGGGAAGCAAGTGCCCGTCACATCGCGTTTTGTTCACCAAAGTGCGAAACGTTTGAAAGAAAGCTATAGGTACCGCCTACTTGTGAACTATAGAATCTGAAGAATTCACGCCCTCAGTTGTTTTTAACGATTTCTACAGGAGCAAGTTTACCTTGATAATAGTAAAAAAAAAAATTAATACATCTTAGTCGAAAGAAATCATATACATTCTATACGAATTGGAAGTCGAACGCAGTGGGGTACTTTGATACGTATCCTGCATATTAAACGGTTTCCTAGATTTCACGAATACATAGGACCTTACAAACCCAGGAGAGCTACAAAATTCCCTCGCAGAGAATTAGGCCCATCATCGTAGAAACCCATCGACATAACACTTTCACCAGACGTTGAGGTGTATTAAAAGCAGCTCTATATTTCCGAGAAGCAATAAACATGAAAAACCACTCGCTGTGGTTATAATGTCCAGATAAATGTAATGTGACTTTTTACTTATCCGCAGTAATGGACGCTGTCAATCCACGTGGATTTATGTTTATTTATCCACCCGGTAAATAACGTCGGAATTAAGTTTTTGAACCATTAAACAAGTATTAAAATTATGGACGCGATGGTTTCGCGTTGGTCACTGATATCGATGATCTGAGTAATTATTCTTTAAAATAGTTTCATTCGCGATCGCAATTACCATTCCTATCTTACGAAACGTTCGATTTGTCGTAGTGCGTACGTGCGTAGGTAATCGAGCAAAGTCGATTTGATTTAGTTTTATAAAATTCCACACCAATACCAATCTCTTAAAAAACGTACGTAATCGTAGGTAGGTATTTTACTAACATCTGGTTACCATAACACAAGCTCTGCTTATTTTGTGGCTAAATGAAGGGTCTTTTACAAAACTGTGTGAAATGTCCTGCATTATTAATTTATTAAATGTAAGTGAGTATTGTTAATTTCTAGGTGTGTACTACACGATGGCAGTGGTGGGTCCAGCGCTGGGCTACGTCATCGGCGGACAAATGCTCACCATCTACACGGACTTTGTCTCTGTCGACGCTGGAGCGTGAGTTTTATTAGATATCTATAGGAATTAAATAATAGTTTAGTAGGTATGAGTAGTATATCTATCTATATGATATCTTACGCTAGTTTGACATCGAAACGAAGCGTTGTACTTAGTAGCCCCAAGGCGCCAGGGTTTGACAAATTAACGATTGATTTACATTGTTGTTTATACGTTACGTTAACGCTGCGCTCCAGTCTCCGCCATAGATACAGTAACATCACGCATGCTACGCCGTAACTACATCTGCTACACCGTAGCTACAGCTACACCAGCTACTTATGCTACGCCGTAGATACACATGCTACGCCGTAGCTATACATGCTACGCCGTAGCTATACATGCTACGCCGTAGCTACAGCTACACCAGCTACTTATGCTACGTCGTAGCAACGGTAGGGATGACGGGATCAAGCTGATTTTATAATGATGTACCTTCGGTGACTTTCATATTTAGCGATTTTGTTCACCGAGTTCCGATAGCAAGGGCCCAGCATTACACGACAAAATTACTTTTTAAAAGCTTTCAAAACAACCTATTGTGATTTTTGCGAAAACATCAATTAATTTAAAGTTTTCAAAAGCCCTCGAAACTCGAAGAAGCCGTTCTCCCTACTTTTTTTAATATTTAATCTCGACAGCGACACCGCGCCATTCATCCGAGTTGGCCTCCTACTTCCACCGTATTGTGAACGCTCATGGCAACTTTTCAGCCAAATTAATTCCGTTTTATACTTGCACGGCTTCACGGACGTAATATGATTTTGCGGAAACGAGTTTTGAACGACCTCTTACAGGGCTTCGCATATTCATTTGGCAGGAACGGGATTAAAAATAAGAGTACACAAGTTTAAACGTGTTGGAAGCGCTGGAAGCCGTCGAAATGGCCTTTTTAAAGTAAACAAACTCCTTCTGCTTACTAACCGACTTCAAAAAAGGCGGAGGTTCTCAATTTGTCTATATGTTTTTTTTAGCCCTCGAGAATAACATTTTATGGGACCACCTCGGGATCATTCTCTATACAATAGTGAAGGAATCAGTAGGTCAAAATCGGTTAACCATAGGCGGAAATATCAAGTAACATACGTACCAACGTGTAGGTATGTATGTCACTTGATTAGTATTTATCCCGTTAAACTTAAAAAGCAATATAATATTTATGGAGAATCATGACTAGCTACAACAGTTTTGGTGATATCTGCGCTAATTTTTAATAGATTTTGACAATTAATTCGTTGTTGTATAAAAAATTATTTTGAGGAGGTATAAGTTTGATTCTCGAGGAATTGCTATGTGCGCCGTAAAACGTAGGTTTGTAAAAATCGAACACATAAATATAAACATTTATTTATTTCTTTAAAGATTTTATTGTATTACGTTACATAATATTATGGTAAACATACATAGGTAGGTTTTGTATAAGACTAAAATAATAAGAAAATAACACGAATTACCTACTTTATGTCTACGACTACTACCTTAATTTTACTATAAAAACTATCGTAGTTTGACGAATTCATTACGGATATAAGAGGGTTAACTACGAACCTTATTTGTGTTGGAAGAACACCAACGTTTCATCCCTTAACGAGGGACTTCATCAGGGTGAGTGCGGTTCGCGATGCGCGACCTACCGCTTCCGTGCGTGCACTTCGGGCTTACGCCCGCAACGCACGGGTGTAGGCGCCGGGGACGGGGGTGGTGGGAGGCACGCTGCTTGTCGATGCTGGAGGGTAGGTGAGTTATCCTCTTGCGGCGCTCCCATCGTGCTCGCGTGTGTATTACATTATTGATAATTTAATTCACTATCACCTAATGGTTTCCATGGCAACGGGCGTAAACAGTTTCACCCTTAAGCATCGAGCTCATTATGTGCTCGATGTCCATGTGTCATCAAACTAAATTAGACTTGAATTACTAGATGTCGCCAGTGTAAACAAATATTTTGTACGTGAACATACATAGATATTCGATCAGGGAAAGTAAGGGAGGGGTGATTTCGTTCGTCCGAGACATACCTAGATGAACACTAGGTATTTACCAGAATTTGAAGTCTTTTAAAACCCGGCAAATATTTTTTTTTTTCGATAAGCAATTTTCCTATCTTTTAGATAGATAGATAGATTATTCATTTATTCAATAAAAATTCGTTACAAAAATTGGTTAGCAATGCCTTAAAGCCTATGTTAGGTTTGTCTAATCACTGGGTTCTCTTTATTTCTTTTTTTTTTTTCTCTTTTTTTTTTTTTTTTTTTGTTTTGGTGCTTGAATAGGGAAGGTAAAGAATAGGAATAAATAGTAAACAAACCAGCTGATAGGGAGTCCGCGGCAGACCACTTTATTCCGCGGAGGGCTCTCGTGAAGCATTACACTGAATGGGAGTAGTGTGGCCTTTGTGCGGGAATTAACGGGCAATTATTTACCGTAACAGCTAGAACTGAGTAGATGAAAATAAAGCAAGTCGCTGGTTTCCCACCTAGTCACAAAGCGGTTTGCAAGGTTTTTGCACCGGACTCCTACAGATCGTGTGTTGGAAAACGATTCGGTCCAGATACGGTCGGTTTGTGAGACAAAGAAATGTTCAAACAGATTTAATTTTGCCATCAGAGGGTTGCGGTAAAACGAAGGTCTACCACAATGTTACCTACCTGATCTCGATAAAATAAAAGATTGCCCAAGAGCTGCAACATAATTTACCGCACATAGATCTGTGCATTACGATTGATTAGGTATGAGAGATAACGAGGTGGGGGTGCGTCCAGCAGATTAAGTAACATGTTCTAGAATTTTTGCTACCTAATATATCACCGCCACAGTATTAAAACCATAAGTTAGTAAATTAAAACAATTCCACATTATAAAACATGTTAAATAAATATGTTTTATAAGTAGCATGTTATGTTACTTAACCTGGACGCACCATAATGGTATTTTCTGATATGAGTGTCTACTAGCACTGCACTATGGCACTCGATGTCCATCGGCGCAATGCTCCTCCAGAGGGTTTCGATTGTTCGGCAAACAAACGGTATTACCATAAGAAAACACTCCTCGGCCTATCCCGTGAGTTTCACTACAGATGTTTGAGAAGCACTCGTTTGTTTTGGTTAAATTCTCAATTTTAATTACTTATGGAAATTAGCTGATCTTGAGAAGTGTTTTGTACTGAAATATGAATATTTAAGGATCCTGTTTTAATTTGAACCATTGTTCGTGACCAAACGCGTGTGCTCGTCAAAATCACGGTAATGATAAAGGACTGGGCCGAGTCACTATACTGTATACATAGATATCATTACCGTGTCACAACCGGCGATATTTCATACCTACCTACCTTAGCTTTTATATGTGGTTTCATTCGTGTAGATTTAAAGTATTATTGTTTTTTTGTTTTATTTGGCACGTTTATTACAATTTCACGTAAGCTTCTAATTATTATTAATATTATAAATATATATAATAATTATATATATAAATATTATATATAATAATTATATATATAAATATTATATATAATTATTATATCTAAGTATTCAGAATGTTAGATGTTCAGGAGCGTTCCTTTTGCAGAAACGTAGTGTCAGATTCATCCTAGGTCTTAAATAGAGAGATACATGCCGGGATGTTTTCAGGAAACTTAACATTTTGATTTTTAGTAGAGCGTAGGTATATATTTCAATGCTTGCTACATATAAAACAGAATGTGCGTGCAGGAATATAAAACGATATATAATTCTTAAAACACAAGGCATGGAGGACGTTTACAATTCCATACATGTAGGCTTGAAACAAGCAGAGAGATTCATTGCAAATGGTATATTAAGTCTTACAATCGATTAGGAGAAATTTAAACATAGGTACATATTGAAAGTAAGTTCAAAATTGTCGTAAAAAATAATCTAGACGAAAAAAGTAACTACCTACTCACTAAACGAGGTATTCAATGATATTACCTGTATGAGGTAGCTTCTTTACAGCTACACAATCGTAAAATAAAATTGTTTAACATTGAATTATCATTCTTCTTACTTTGGTTTTACGCACCTACTCGTATGTAAAATGTTTTTTTTTGTAACAAACGAATATTAAATAATAACGTATGATAAGGAAGAGCGTTGCCTTCTAATACAGGTATTTGATAATTAAAAGGACTCCGAGCACGGAAAAATGTTTACGTAATATTTTGTTACTAAATTAAACATTTTTGTATTTTGTAATTGTGTAGGTACCTACTTTTTTGTGTGATTTAAATTTAATATTATTTTGAAAGTTTCTGATATAACTAAGAGCTCCTTTGCGTTCTTATAGTTTAAATAAATGAAATGAAATTCAACACACATTCATGCATAGAAATAAATGCTTTGTCCAATTGTCATAAAATCTGAGGCGTGAGTCTGTCATGGCGTGATGGAGACATCGACGTCTCCATCATGTCTCGACTGTTCGTAGTCCGGTAGCCATCGTGAACATGTCGAGTAGCTGTCGAGCAGGGATGTAAAAATGGTTCTTATCTGGAACGCAGCACATATAAGAACCATTGATAACCACATCCAGACTGCATTCAGGCTGTCATTTAGCCGCGAAGGCCATTTATTAGCTTTATTGTTGCCAGGTTCTTGTTACTTATTTGGAGTTTATATAAGCTGTAGGCGTTCCTTAAAATTAAATAAATAAATAAATATTATTTAGTAAAACAAAATTAGTTGTTCATAAATTCTTCGTTATTTTACAATAAAATTCAATACACAATACGTTAAAAAATAAATCGTGTCGAATGAAGCCGTTCACATAATTGTGTTCGAACTTCACTTGTTCGTTTGATCATTAAATAGTAGGTATTCCTACATGTTAAAAAAAAACAAAATAATTAAGCGATTTTAGCGCTATGTTTTAATATAAAGAACTTCACAGTCTATGGTAGTTGTATTTGCATTACTAAGAGATGGCGTTAGAGTCGCGATTCTGCAAATTATAATTTACGCCTTTTTTTTAGGTGCGTGATAATTATCACTTTATAACACTCCGACAAAACTGAGGTACCTACGTACAAATCGATTTATCACTAAACATTGGTCACTGATTGGTAGTGTGGATATTTGTACATATACCTACAGTAGGGTAAGAAATCTTAAAAAATAAGTTTATGCTACTGTTTTCTCTACCAAAAGAAAAATTCAAGCAATAACACAGTCTACTGTAATTTAGGTAAGCTTGGATCATAATTGGAGGATACCATGTTAAGATTGTACCATCTACGAATTATTTCATTGATAATCAACAAACTCCAAAATAAGGTAATTCTTAGAAAACTAGACGCCACATAGTATTACAAAAATAATAAAGATAGTAGAGTAACTTTAATCTTCATATCAAATCAAGCGTTACAATTTATTTTCTTATTTTCAATATGAAAAATTCAACATTTTACAGAATATTATTGTGTTACTTATCATGGATAAAAAATAGTTATTTTTCTTTTTCGTTTCGCAGACTGGGCATAACCCCCGCGAGCTCGGTGTGGATAGGCGCGTGGTGGATTGGGTTCATCCTCTCTGCTGTGCTGTGTCTGCTCATCGCCATGCCGCTGCTAGCATTCCCTTATGAACTACCAGGTGAGACTTATAGTTACCTACCTATTGAAATCCATAGGACTCAAAACCCATTTTATGTCGCACAGGCTTCACCACTCAAGAAAACCCTTACGGCGAATCTACCCCCACTTCCGCAACTATCACACACATCACCGAGCAGCATCCAACTATCGAGTGGAGAGCATAAATTCCAAGTTCATTACCGTAAACAATTATCTTATTTAACTATAAGACGAATTCAGAACGTAAGCGGGTTCATCCAACACAAACAAGGTTCGTAGTTAACCCGCATACATTCGTAATAAATTATATTCTCTTCAGGGGCAGCCGAAATCCGTGCATCAAAAGTAAGCGAAGCGCACGAGTCAGCGTCGAAGTCCGACGCTTTCAGCGCTCTGCACGAGTTGCCGAAAGCGACGGCCGCGCTGCTGAAGAACCCCACATTTCTGTTCCTGAACCTCGCTGGTGCTAGCGAGGGAATGCTCATCTCAGGCTTCGCAGCTTTTCTGCCGAAGCTGATCGAAAACCAGTTCGCTGTTAGCGCTTCGCAAGCGGCTTTGCTGTTGGGTGAGTTGGTGGAATTTGATTAGAAACCTAACTATTCTACAGTTTTCTTTGAAATACGTGGCCATGAAAAGTCTACCTCACCTCAAAGAATTCTTACATTGACTACAACGTTGACGGCTTTTTCCAAATTTATATAACTCTTCTTTAATCTCTCAGCATTTTTTTCGGCTTTTTTGCCCGGTAGCTTGACCAACAATAAAAAAAAACCAGTACCTACTTATTATGTAACCCTGACTTGTATACGTACCTACTTCACTATTGCCTATTTATCTAAGTAAAACTAACAAACAATAGACGAAGAGACTGAATAGTCCTAGGTACTGATGATGTCTTGTGGAGAGAAGAATCTAAGAAGTTGGCGACATTGTGTGGTTGGTGTGGTTTTTTGTTTTACATGAATATTGTGTGTGTGCTTGAAGTTGAACGGTACTTATGTGACTTGGCAATTTAATATTGCACAAGTCTGTTTTTTACCTTCCCTGATTGCATGGCATGCCAGTTTGTGTAGGGCGGTGCTCGCGAATGCATTTTGTTTAATCTCGTCAGAGAAGGTTTTGCGCGGAATTGTTCGGTAATTTTTCAATATTTTTTATCTAATAATTTGCAATGGATTTCCGCAAAGTAACGCCTGAATCTATTATTTATATAGACGACCTGTAAAACAATGTACTACATACTTATGAGCAGGCAATCCGCAGGTGTGATCACGGTCCCCGCGGGCGGCGGCGGCACGTTCCTCGGCGGCTGGCTAGTCAAGCGGCTCCAGCTCGCCTGCGCCGGCATCATCAAGCTGTGTGTGGCCGCCACGCTTGTGGCCGCCGCCTTTACCTTCAGCTTCATCCTTAACTGTGATGATTACCCCTTTGCCGGCGTCACTACGAAATATAGCAGTCCATCTGTCGTTGGGTGAGTTTGTTTCAGTGTTGTCTAACCATCAGCAAGCTGAGTGTGGCCGCCTCGCTCGCGGCCGACGCATTTACCTTCAGCTTCGTCTTAAACTGCGATGATTGCCCCTTTGCCAGCGTCGCTACGAAGTATAGCAGTCCGTGTGTATCTGGGCTAGTTTGATGTTTCAACAAGACTAACGCAGCTGTTGATTAATTCTCAAATGCGATCACCGCAAGTAAGTACTTGCAACAGAAAAGAGTGAAGAAACGGTAATATTTACGTAGTATATATCCACGTAAATCTTATCCTCCATGGCAGTACCAGCTCCATTGCCGTTCAATTAAACGGCAATTATTTTGTAAAATTTCCTCAGCAATCTATACATATTGTTTTTCTTAAATAGGTAGTAGAGCGTCGATTAACCGAACCAATTGGGGGACATGTGTGTTCGGGAAACCAATTTGCTCGAATAATCGAACTGTATGTATACCTACTTTTATGTACCAATATATCTACCATTAAAAAACACATTTATAATATGAATCTCGTTTATTAGTGGTAAGTAGGAATATGTGAATTACAGATAGGTTAGTAAACGAAACATGTTGTATATTCAGTATTATACCTACAATACTGTACCTACTATACATATGAAATTAAAGTATAAAGAAGTCATTAATTTTTTGACTGCCATAGCGAGCGGCTTGGTCATGCACTTTATTCAGGACAGATATCTGATAAAGCGAGAACTAGCAAGGGCCCTATTCTGCTAAGCCAATCGCTTCAGAATGGTATCGTCACAGAATGACACGTACGTTTTGGTATTCTACCTTAGATGAAATAAATTATGATGAATAGGTACAGATGGAGGGACGCGCGGCTAAGTGTAAAGTTCATCTCTCCGTGCAAATAGCACCGCACGTACTTTCTGGAGTTTCGTAAATCTAAGGATTCTACGAAACGATTATGCGGCTATACCATTGTCATTGTGAAGCAATTGTGTAGCAGAGTTGGGCCCCAGTTCGGTAGCGGTCATTCTGTTATTCGACGTTCGAATAATGGACGCTCTACTGTATCTATACGTATGTACATCTATCTGTTTTAGGCAAAGCCCCCTACTCGCGGAATGCAACATGGCATGCGTATGCGCCGACGCGGCCTACGCCCCCGTCTGCGGCGTGGACGGCTCCGTGTACTACAGCGCGTGCCACGCCGGCTGCACGCGCCGCTCGCTGGCTGGGGCCGCGCAGCTATTCCACAACTGTGCCTGTATCAATGCTACTGGGATCCTGCCTAGCTTCGCTGTCGAAGGAGGTAACGAATCAACAATCAATACATTGTTCGCGAATGGTGGTTAACAGATCCGATTCGCATTCAGGTTCATAGTGATCTTAGAAAGACAATGAACTACCTAATGGTTTTATAAGGGTGCCTAGTCAAACCCAACAACCTACTGTCACATATTAGCTTCTGTGAAGAGAGGGACGGACCATTGGGTGGTTTCTAAATCAAACCTCTAATAAGCTTACTGTCATTTATTACCTTCCTTCTGTGTAGAGGTCGGACGGCCGCTACGCGTCCGTTCGTTGGGTGGTTTCTAAATCAAACCTCTAATAAGCTTACTGTCATTTATTACTTTCCTTCTGTGTAGAGGTCGGACGGCCGCTTCGCGTCCGTTCGTTGGGTGGTTTCTAAATCAAACCTCTAATAAGCTTACTGTCATTTATTACCTTCCTTCTGTGTAGAGGTCGGACGGCCGCTACGCGTCCGTTCGTTGGGTGGTTTCTAAATCAAACCTCTAATAAACTTACTGTCATTTATTACTTTCCTTCTGTGTAGAGGTCGGACGGCCGCTTCGCGTCCGTTCGTTGGGTGGTTTCTAAATCAAACCTCTAATAAGCTTACTGTCATTTATTACCTTCCTTCTGTGTAGAGGTCGGACGGCCGCTTCGCGTACGTTCGTTGGGTGGTTTCTAAATCAAACCTCTAATAAGCTTACTGTCATTTATTACCTTCCTTCTGTGTAGAGGTCGGACGGCCGCTTCGCGTCCGTTCGTTGGGTGGTTTCTAAATCAAACCTCTAATAAGCTTACTGTCATTTATTACCTTCCTTCTGTGTAGAGGTCGGACGGCCGCTTTGCGTCCGTTCGTTGGGTGGTTTCTAAATCAAACCTCTAATAAGCTTACTGTCATTTATTACCTTCCTTCTGTGTAGAGGTCGGACGGCCGCTTCGCGTCCGTTCGTTGGGTGGTTTCTAAATCAAACCTAACAAACCTCCTGCCAAGTTATTAACTTCTGTGTAGAGAGAGAGAGCAACTCTTTCAATATGTTTCTATTCAATTTTTTTTGACTTCATATCATTACCAAACCGACCTAACTAAAAACAACACACAAATCAACTCGAAAAACAACTCGACCAAATAAAATTCTATCAAATGTGCCATCTAAGTTGAAAATAAACTTTATTGACAAAGAAAATTACAATTCAATAATAAAAACCAATTAGAAGTAGTATTTACAATTGAAACAATTAAGCTAACTGCAGACTGTTGCAAACAATCTACAGGTAGCTCAACTGATCCATATCTATACCAGTCGGTGTATGGCAATGCTGATGCGTTTCGTCACAGCCCACCCACCAGCCACTTCGCCCACCAGCTCTCGGGTCACACGTCGCGTCGACCAGACGGTCAGATAACTTTTAAAAAACCCCGAGAGCCTCGTTACCCCACGGACGTAGGGTCTAGACCCCAAAGGGAGCAAATGTGTATACGTTATGTTATTCGGTAATAACATAACGTTATTACTTTCCATCTAAGTAATAACGGTTATATCATTACCTATAACAAATAAATGTTATATCATCAGATGTATTATGCATTCTAAAATGATATCAACTGTTCATTATATCAAACGTTGTTATACCAAATGAACATTATTGAAATGAAATTAGTTTGTCATTCGGCCAAACGTCGTACAACCGTTTTATAATAGTGGTTCATCCAGTCACTGTTGGCATCAGTATTATAAAACAGTATTGTTATACAGTCCTGTGTTAAAATAGGTTAGAGCCAAAGCTATAATAGATTTGTTACATAAACATGACATTAAAGTTACCTAACTAATGTTCATGCAGATATGGTAATAGTGTATCTCCTTGCAGCTAACTCAACGATCCCATACGAAGCCATCAACAGCATCTGCAGCACAGACTGCCCGTACCTGTGGTTGTTCGTAGCGCTGTCCTTCGGCGTCATGCTGTTTACGTTCTTAGCGACCATGCCGGCGCTTTCTGCTACTTTGAGGTAATTCAACTAATAGATTACATACCTAACTACTGTACCATACCGTGCCTACGTGATATAAATGCAATAAACAGCTTTGAAAACAAAAAATTGTTTAGGTCCGATCATGGTACCCTGAGCAACTCCTACTCGTATAAGACGAAATGTTTTAACTTGCTCCACCTATCACAGATTTGTTGGTGTCAACACCTATCACAAATCTTTTGATATTGTATGAGCCAAATTTTATTGCCACAATCAAACGCGTCTGCCACACCAACAAAATCACACCAGAACTTTGGTTAATTTTGTGGATGATTTCAGATGCGTGCGTGAAGACCAGCGCTCGTTCGCCCTCGGTATCCAGTGGATCAAAGTGCGACTGCTGGGGACTATCCCGGCGCCGCTCCTGTTCGGGTTCCTCATCGACCTATCCTGTTCTCTGTGGTCTACTTCCTGCGACAAGACTGGTGCTTGTTTGCAGTATGATAACTATAACATGAGCAGGTAAGACTACATCATTGCGATCGACAAACTGACGGACCATAGCTAACATATTTAAATGAAGTTTTAAGCTGACTCAGCAGTTTAGACATTTGGTTTGAGTCGTACCTACTTTTCTCGGGTCAGCTCTATGTGTCTATCATTTATTTGAACTTCTTTCTTATTTCAGGTACATGCTAGCCCTAGCTCTGGTCGGCAAGCTGTGTTCCCTTCTCTTCTTCTTCCTAGCGTGGTGGTTCTACCGTGCGCCTGGCAGTAAGACCAACGCGGTCGTCCCTTCAGTGGACCTGGTCGTTTCCACAGAGAAGATTAACGGGATCAACAGTAACAGGAACATTGTTAACGGAAATGTCGACACAGGTAACGCAGTACCGAACGGTAATGCAGAAAGAAGCAACGGGTATTGTAATGCTGCTTTAGAAGCTGGTGATCATTTGTAAGCAGTTATATTGTAAGGATGTAATGTTAAGCCAAATGGTAGAAAGTCACAAATAGCAGAAACCTCAACAAAATAAGTACACATTGAAGTATTCCAGGAGGAAAACTATAGATAGATAATGTAGTAGAATACATTTAAAGAAATAATATGTTTATAATTTGACTTTAATGATGGCACTATAAATATATTAATGTTATTGTAATGGATTATTTTTGCTCATAAAACTTAAAACCACATTCCAATAGTTGTAAATGTTGTAAAATATCTGTGATGTAGTAGTCTTAGGGAACCTGAAATAGTTTTCCTGGTGTTGAAAGTACGATATTAGCATACTCTTTTGTCACATCTCATCATACTAAGATCAAGGTCCTAGAAGCTTTTAAGTGTTTTAATACGAAAACTGCCATTTTCAGCTTATGCGCAAAATTTTACCGCTACAGTTCCCTTGCACTGAAAATGGGGCAGAGTTTTCTAATGTTTTACATTTTGTACTTTTGCACCTTTATGGTAACTTACTGTATATAGGAGTTTTATTTATTTTTTGATTTTACCGGAAAGGATATATTTTGGTTGAAGACTGATTGTTTAATTATTGTTTTAGATCTGTGTAAATACCTAAGGCGTGTTTGTGAATGTGTTATGTATTTGTATCTATTTATAGAAGTATTTATAACCAATATTCATATAAAATAAGGAGTAATTTTGAAATACTGGACATTTTGGCAAAAGGTAGCATGTTGAATTTAAGCTGATGTGATTACACTAAGTATGCAACAATATTAACAAAGAAATGGGATCTGTTTTGATACAGCGATTTTGATAGTAGCTTCTTTGGAACTCAAACCTGAATCATTGTACAATACCTTGATGTTTTCTTATGATATTATAATTATTAATTTTAGTAATAAAGCATAATACAGTTAGGAATTTTGAAATTGTACAATTTTACACTGTTTGATTGTATTTGTAATAAAATATTTAAAATCTGCATCTCTCTTCATTTAAATTCTCTTTTTAAGTAATATTACCCAATATAATAAAACAATAAATTTATAAAACCTACTTTATTTAACATCAATATGAATATTATGAAGTATTATAATTATAACTTAACAAAATACATATAACAGTTACTTGTATCATACACTGATTATTTAATAACCAGAGGTTGAAACTTTTTCCTCAAATTTAAGTGTTCTAGTTTTAAATTGTATAAAATTGACTCACATACAGAAACCAAGCTATGACTTAGATAGGCCGGCAGAAATTCACGCCCTGGCTGTCATCAAAAGAATTTCACACCCTGGCTGTCATCAAACTCCATAATTTCGCACTTGCCTTTCGCCTCCAGTGCCTTCAGAGCTTTCATTAGCACATTCATGTCAAGTCCGTGAAATTCTGAAGAAAACAATGAACTTTAGTTTTAGTTAGTTCCAAATAACATCTTATTTTCTGGCAAATTTTATACATCTATCTGGGAAGGTAGATGTATAAAATACCTATACATATTCTATGTTAATGGAATAGCTGTTGTGTGCAACCACAATCATTGCTGAATGTGGCCAAAATCGGAACTACAGCTTTGCTACAGAAGTACTTAATTACCCCGTTTTGTGGCCATAAATATTTAAAAAAAAACACCACAACAATTTACAAAAGGCAAGTAATGCGGCGTAAGAATCGACCCATTCAACTTAGCGCTAAGGAAGCCGACTAAGGAAACTAACCAGAAGGGCAGCAGCTTCGTTGTGTGTAACTATGATCACTTGATCACCAGTCTAACTACATCATGATTGTGGCACCACCTCTCTTGTTGGGAGGCATGTTTAGCAGTGAATGTATGAGTATGTGTGTGTGGCATGTTATTCATTAAACATTGAATACCTTCGTCCATCGTATTCTCGCCCTCCCGAAGCTCGAAAAGTGTGCAAACTGAATTGGTCATTCCATGAACACTGGCCCAGTTGTAGACCATATTGCCCCACTCGTCCAGCGAGTGCCAGTACACCTCCCACATCGTTCTACTTTTATCTACCGGCGCCGCCCGCCCGCCCTTCGCCATGTCTTCAAGTATAGTTAGCACTGCATCTTGGGATAGCTTTCTTTCTATAGCAGTGTTGTTAAACAGAGGAGTGTTGAGGGATTCCCGGATGTCTATGGTTGAGAGCTTGTTGGCCTTCAAGTAGTTGATGATTAGCTCTTGCCATGCTTCAAGTTGTTTCGCTCTGGTTTCTGTGTGTGGTTGGATTCTGAAAAGACAAATGCGGTTAGGATTGTTTGTCATACTTTCTATGGCTCTCTACCAGTTCCTTTATGAGAAATACTCACAATTAACTGTCTTATTATGATTATGTTTATAGAGATCAAATAGTTTTTTTTCAGTCTGTTGTCTTCTTATCAAAGATTTGGGCATTTTTGGCTCTAGGTCGGTAACGGCTAGCCTGTATGAGATTTTCTTTTTGCCTAATTGAATGTAAGGAAACCCTTCAATGTAATGTGGGGTAAAACAAATGATGATGGAGCAGTCCTTGGCAGCCGCAGATATCAGTGATGCAGACAGGGTATCCAAGCTATTCAGAAATTCATCTTTAGTCTCCATGTCACAGAGATTATTTTTCTGTGACTTTATTTGTTTTAGTAATGGAACTACATATTCTGTACTTTCCTTATCCATAGCTGTTACATCAACTTTCTTATTTTCTGAGAGCTTTTGAAGGTGAATAAGTTTGTATAGAATGGAGTTGTAGAACTTGTGTGTATACAGGTTGCTTCGGTCAATGCATTCATCTTTAATCTTCAGTGGATGTTGAGCTTCAGATCGAAACATGTCTTCAAAGGTATAATTTTCTGTTTTTTTATCTTTTAGCAATATCTCAATAATGAATTCAAGAAACTGCATTATTGAGTTAAATATGCCCATTTTTACAATTAAGTCATCAAAGTCCTTTTTCGAGGAGCCAGCTTGGTATATCACTTTTCCATTTTCAAATAGCTTTAGGTTATTTTGAGGCTGGTCAATGAGATTCATGAGGGCCCGTTTCATTCTATCTTTGTTTGCCGAGAACAAATCTAGTGGGCAATAAAGGCTGAGTTCTTTTATATCTCCCTGTTCCAGCTTCAAACTTTGTTTCAAACAGTAGTAGCACTTGGATAATTGTTTCAGATTTTGAGCTAAGAAACCTTCCTTTGGTTTTATCTCAATGCCGTAATTTGTTTGCCCAGGAGGGCCAAGTAGCGTTAGATTGAGTGTTCTAATAGCAATTTCACTTAGCTTTGACTTGTTTCTGCGGTTCTCTGGACGAAGTGGGTAGCTGTTTACCCACTTACTGAATTCTGTAAACTCCTTAGGCGGTATCGTTATCGCTTCTTGGGGATTCTTATTATCGTCAAAGAGTAAGGGAATCATGATAAAATTAACAAAATTCACTGAATTAAACACATCAACAGGTTTTACATCTTCCTTGATAATACGTAGAACGAATTCGGTGTCTTTTAGTTGTAAAACTATATGTGCATTTCCTTCGTTGATGTAACTCCAATCGTTACCCAGTAATTTCATCATTTTGTAGATAAACAAGGAAATAAACGAGCAGAGCTACGAGCGGGATACGAGCGACACAGAGATACCTATCGTACTGCAAGCAATTGGATTTACTCAATTTACTTACGTAAAGAAGGGAGGGAAGTTATACTGCCACGGCCATATTATTTCCGTCATTGTATGTAATTGATTTTTCGATCGACTTTATTTTTTGAAACTCACAAAGTACTGAAAAATAAACCACACGTTAAAAAAACTGCATAAAACAAAAACATACAAGCAAGAACTGAGAAAATTTATGAACTGTCAAATTTGACAGTTCATAAATATAAAAACTGTCAAATTTATCGAGTGTTATTTGCGAGAATTGCCTTGGCGTAGAGGTAACAACTGACGTTTTTTACTCTGCTGATATATAGAAAATCACTATGCTGCCTAGGATAGTTTAAAACCAGTTTAAAGCCGCTTTATTCTGCCCACGGATTATAGCATTTAATAAGAGTTTTGTTTCTCTGGGCAACATTAGTATAAAATACAGAGGTACATAAACAATACATTACATATAGATATTTTTTGTAATTTGTAGAAAATACCCAGAACACAATATTTGTAGATCGTACCTACAAACATTTGTCCCAAGGCGGGAATCGAACCCGCAACCTCCTGCGTCGCAGGTGGACCTTCGCCCGCCGCCGCCTTCCCGCCCCGCGCCACAATATTTGGTCGTCCGTCATGCATGATGAATGATACTTCGATCAGGGAAGGTAGGTGATTTCTTTCGTCCGAGGAATGATAAGATTCCTTTGGCTTGATGCTCGCTTCATTCCATTCATTTGTTTGACGAACGAAACAAAATTATTGCAAAAAAAGAACTAAAACAGACGGTATTAAAAAAATCTCTTGGCAGACAGATTGCGGATTTGGATTTTGTGTTTTGGCCAAAATTATTAATTTTTCGTTGCTATGTTACAATTTCTCACCGTGTGTACCTACTTCCGATAACGTATAGCACAAAACTATGATCACACTCAACAGGAAACTAAAAAAAGAGCATACCGAAACGAGTAATGGTCTAAACATGGAACCTTTGCCGAAGCGGATATCAATACGTGATAAATTACTGGTAAAAGAAGTGCAGGAGATGAACGAGAATCTTCCAGTAACGTGCAGTGTTAGTTTCGAAGACCCTAATGTTCTCAGTGAGTTCGTATTGACCGTGAAACCTGATGAGGGTTATTGGCAAGGCGGAAAGTTCAAATTCAGTGTCTCAGTCACGGACGACTATAATATGGCTGTAAGTAACAGTGCGTTGCCAAATTCACTAATAATCCCTTCAAACTGTAAAGTTTCCTTTCCTTCCTTTTAGCTTATTTAATCTGGAATGCCTTGTAGGTATAGCAAAACTACCTCAGGTCTGTAATTAAATAGTACCTACCTTCAAACTTACTTTCCCAAACTACAGTACCCACCTTTCAATTCCAGCCTCCAAGAGTAAAATGTATAACGAAGCTGTGGCATCCAAACATCAACATAGATGGAGACATATGCCTATCTCTTCTCCGACAGACATCTATTGATGAGCATGGCTGGGCTCCCACCAGAAGACTGAAAGATGTGGTTTGGGGACTAAACTCTTTATTTACTGTAAGTAAAACCATACTCAATTATAACAAACCAGCTGTTTCCTGCTATGCGAGTCCTATCCTAGCTTTTATTCTGACTGAACCACATACTTACATAACCTCTCTGAAGTACTATTATTGAGTTTTACAGATACCAAAATTACCAAAATTTCTGTTTACAGGACCTTTTAAATTTCGAAGATCCACTAAACATAGAAGCAGCTGAGATGTACAGCAAGAACAAAAGTGAATTTCAATCTAAAGTAACAGAATATATTGCTAAAAATAAGAGATGAAACTTGTGGAACATTCTGTTTTTTAGCATAAATCCAATTATTCTGTTACTAGACAAAGTTAATACAATACCACACTTTTCCCTTCTGAGGCAACTTGGTACGGCGTTTGGTCAACTTGTTATTTTGTATATTTTGGATACATTTACATCAACCATTGCATATTTGTTCATGAATATCATGATATATTGTTTATTTCTGCAAGTAGACCAACATAATGTCAACGCTAGTCTCAATCTCTCTTAGTTCTAAGATTGTATAGTTAAACAAGATGTCTTTCCACCAAAGCTGTGCTAAGAAATAATATCCCACAAATTTACAACCTCATAGGGACTGAACCTGCAACCTTTTCTTCGAAAGAAAGGAGGGTTGAGGTTGATTTTTTTGGGATATTATTTAATTTCATAAAAGTTTCTCTAAGTGTGGGTAAGCACTTAAAAACCAAAAATCTTAATTATGTTTGCTGCACATATGTGAAGGATCAACCTATACAATCACATACATCATTTCGTAGGTTGACAATCAACTAATTCATAAATTATTAGTAGGTTAGACACATTTGCAGCTTATCGCAATGTGTAGGTGGGCAAGGATACCTAAGAACTGGTCTAGATCTGTCTAATACCAGGTTGCCTAAGGAATTAATTTTTACACTAAATTATACTGTAATTTACTTAAATGGTGACAGCTGGTTTATCTGTACCTACCTACATATATATTGCTACTTGATATTGAAGCTTAGCAGTTAGATAGTTTTAATTTTATTTTTATAAAGTGAATTACCAGAAGATATCTTTATGTTTTATTCAAACTAGTGATGTTTAAAGCAATATACATTTTTTGTCAAATAGTAAACTAACGTAGCGTAACGTACACTAGCCAAACTTGATGTAGAATGTTTGTAAAAAAACCCAAAAAGGTTCACTCTGTTGCCGCGTCTGTTTATTTATACGCTATTAAAATATCTTATCGATTTGAGATCCTTCCTACAAAGAAATGTTGCTTACAATTATATCTGAAACTTAACGCGAAGCAAGTGAATTTTAGTTATTTATGTCGTGGTTTGTTTACAAACATTATACATCGAGTTTGGCTAGTGTATAGGTATGAGATTTTTAAATTAGTTTTTATTTACTCTGGTGAGTTATAATAACTTATAACAGAGCTGGATTTACTGTTCTGTTTGAACTTTGCCTTATTAAAATAAAACTTAGTCTAGTTCTTACATACTTTTCACTACCTAGTTATTAGAGCTAGTTATTTATCTTGGTTGGGTTGGCTAAAGAGAGTTGTTAAATAAAACTGCAAACTTAAATTCCATGCTCTTTATTAAATTCATTAATACTGGAGCATAACCAATTAAGGTTATAATAAATAACAGTACGAAAATTGTATACAATAAATAAATAAATAAGCTTATCAGTAACAATTCTTTGTAACAAAATTCCATTATAGCTAGTTTGTTCAATACAAAAATGTACATGATTTTTCATGATTAATGAGTTTGATGATCGCTTTTCGAATTTGCTTGTCACAATCAATTAATCTCCATTTATTGGTGTCGTAAAAATATAACAAACAAATTCCAGAAGAATACGGTGGATCTTGCCAGAAAGCGCGTTATACAGTAAACCTATGAATATACCTACCCGGTTGAAAAGCATAATTTGAATTCATTCGAACAATTACTTGGAAGTTATGTCTAGTAAATTATTGCCTGAACACTTGTTTAGTGAAATATTGCTAGCTTTTATTTTGTTTCTCTGATAGGAAGGTATGTACGTATGCCTCTTTCTGGTATAGCAGTTTGTCTTAGTTGTTCAGCAGTTTAAGAATGTCCGGCGAAGTTAGTCTGCAGTTCTTCCTGGATGCTGTTGGAGCGCGCCAGCATCCGCGGCGACTTGCCGAACGCCATGGACGCCGTGTCAGCCTGCGACGCGCTCCGAGCCTTGCGCTCGTGGTATTCCTCGCTGAACTCCTGTGGATGATAAGGCTGACGTTCAATTTCATAGTAAGTAGTAGGTAATTTGATTGTTGAGTATCAGTTTAAGCTTGGATAAATCGTTAACGGAAGTTTTAGTTGGAGACTACTCTTTAGAGATTCTATTCTAGCTTTAAGGAGAACAAACCATAGGCTCTAACTCTGTCCCTTCCATGATCTGAAAGTTCTTGGTTTCTTAAGAGTCTGTACTCATAAGGTACCTACCACCTTTAAGATCATAGAAGGGACAGCCGAGAGTCTCTCTTAGGGAAGAACCACCGCAAGAAGATCGCAGAACTCCCTTTGAAAATACTTGATGTTATTTTGTGCGATTTCCCTAGCGCCTTAGAAAATTGCACGTAGATGTAGCTTAGTAAAGTTACCTTAGTTACACGATCATTTGATAAATTGAACACAGAGGTTGCTAGTACCTTGAGCCTGTTGCCTAAGAAGACGGCGCGCTCTCGCTTCCTGTTCATGAAGTCGCTCTGCGTGAGCCAGCGGTGCTCGTAGCACTCCTCGGCCAGCGGCCGCTTCAGGGGCACTCGCTTGAACAGGAACATCAGGAAACGTGTTGCTTCCTGGGGGGTAGAAAGGGTTTTTATAAAATGTTGGCGTACTTCCACTTGCCTTCCACCAAAGCGGAGAGATGTAAAAAACAATCTAAAGAATTTCGAATTAGTGATGTGACGCTATTTCGAATTATACATGTTTAGTATTTTAGTCGGTGTCGTCCTTAACTTACCCCATAAACTATAAAACCTGGGACTCACAAAAGCTTACCTAAGAGATCTCCCTGTAGAGATGTTTGAAGCGGTACTGCACGAAGGTGATGTTCTGCTTGGTCCGCGCGTCGTCGTCAGCGCCGCGGAAGGGAGACACGCCCGACACCATCACTTACGTGAGCACTCTGAGAGACCAGATATATCCTGGGTCTCACAAGAGCTTACCTGTGTGATCTCCTTGTAGAGATGTTCGAAGCGGTACCGCACGAAGGTGATGTTCTGCTTGGTCTGCGCGTCGTCGGCGCCGCGGAAGGGAGACACGCCCGACAG
Organism: Eupithecia inturbata; assembly: GCA_963662085.1. Taxonomy (NCBI): domain Eukaryota; kingdom Metazoa; phylum Arthropoda; class Insecta; order Lepidoptera; family Geometridae; genus Eupithecia; species Eupithecia inturbata. Next base: position 1,069,058 of record OY759177.1, read on the forward strand.
CATCACGTACGTGAGCACCCCGAGAGACCAGATGTCGGTCTGTGGAAACGCTGGCTCGTCGTTTACTATCTCTGGCGCTAGAATGAAAGTTTGAGGTTAGAGTTGGAATAATGAAATCAAAATCGTTTATTTTTACCCGACTTAAAAAAAAGAGGATGTTCACAATTCGGTTGTATGTGTTTTTTTATGTGTGTGTGTGTAAGGTACCTAGGTACTTGATATCTCATTATTGTAGGTATCCTTCCCACCAAGCCATCGATCAGGCATCCGCCGCCTGCCCCCCGTAGTTAACTAGAACCTTACAAAAATGACACTCAAAATTGTCAACGAAATTGTTAGACGCAGACAGTTAGCGCAGAGGCGTGACAAGTTCTGTGCATACGGAAATAGAGATGAGTGGGGTCGAATTTATTTTATTTTAATTATAAGTAGGTAGTAGGTAGGTACCTGAAAATAATAAACGCTGTTTTTTATAGGAACAATCTGAAAATCATACCTACCGGTACCTAGTACCTACTTATCATATTTATATTAATTTGGTTCCTTCTAATGAATAATAAAATTAATAAAAATATGTTATTTCGGACAACAAATAGTTAGGTACCTATGTAGGTAGTTAAGTTAGTGTAGTCACAGAACTGTTTCTGTGTACTCAATACTAAACAATTATACATTATTAACAACAAGAAAGAAAAAAGTTCAACATCAAAACATTTAATAACTATTGCTATTAAATGTTTGAACCAGTAGGTAATAATTGCAAACTAGTATTTTTATAATAAAAAAAAAATAAACGCAAGAACACAAAATAATAATAAATATAAAAACAATAGCCTCTCTATTCATGAATTTAGAACAAAGTCAATAGGTATCGTGTTTCTATAACAGTTTTCTCTAACTCACCTTTATACTCCAAATCTCCGACTTGCTGCGGCACCACAGTTCCGAGCTTGTTGACCTTGTGCGCGGAGCCGAAGTCCACCAGTTTGACCTGCACCGAGCGCACGGAGGACATCACCACGTTGTCTGGCTGCAGGTCCAGGTGGCAGTAGCCGCGCCAGTGCACGTACTGCAGCGCGTCCAGTAGCTGCGTCACCACGGTCGCGACCAGCTGTTCCGAATACTCGTGCCTGGGTACGAATAAATCATTTATTGCTAAAATACCACAGGTTTAAAAACGCAAGATTTGATAATTAAATCTGCATTAGATAAATTATTATTTATCAATAAAAAAAAGTAGCCTATGTCCGTTCCCGGGATACCATTTACCTCCCTGCCAAAAACATTAACATCCGTTCAGTCGTTTAGGCGGGAAAAGTTAACAGACAGACAGAGTTACTTTAGAATTTATAATGTTAGTATGGATACAAAGGCGATTATGTGTGTTGTCACGAGACAACACACATAATCACGTCACGCTAAAACTATTCAATGGATTAGGTGGAAATTTTTGAACATGAACGTCTGGATCTGAATTAGCATATAGGCTACTGAATATCCCGGATAAAACAATGCGAAGCCGCGGGCAGTAGCTAGAAAGTACATAATGAATAAATTACCTGCTTGAAAGATATGTAAGGATATCCGCTCCTTGCAGCTTCTCCAATATCAACGCCGACACCCCCGACCCGGGCAGTTGGTAGGCGGCGAGTAGATTCGCTATCCTCTCGTGCCTCAGCCGTCTTAGACATTCGAACTCCCTTTGCACTTGCACTTCTGTTTCTGGGCGAGACTCTAAGATCTTCGCTACAACGACGCTGTCGTTTTTGACTTCAACTCCTTTGACGACAATCGAGAATCTACCGCGACCTAGTTCGGAGATGAAGCTGTATTTATCCATGAGGGGGGTCGACGCCCATTCGATGGGAGATTCCTCGGTTGCATAGTGGAGCTTTGGCTTATCTTCTTCTAGAATGATCTCCTGTCCAGATTCCGTCATCTGTTGCAGATGTCTCATAGCTTTGGTTACTTCTATTTTGTCAACGCCGGAGACTTTAGTCTTGATGAGATTGGTTGGTATTCCCTTATCGCTCCATCCGATTCTGTTGCGAGACGACAGTCTGAATTGGTAGCTAGTGTCTTGTGAGAGGTGTTTGACTAGGTAGAATTCGTGGTCGATATTTTCTGCGACGGTCTTCCACTCCACGCTGTCTCCCTCCTTGTACTGCAGACTGTAGCAGACGACGGGGGAATTGCCGTCGTATTTGGGTTGCTTCCAGCGCAGGAGGATCTCCGAGTCTGATATTTCAGCAGCGGTTGGACTGTCGGGGGCGTCAGGGTTCGTGGCTTCCACTATTCTGGTTTTGGCTACGGTCTGTCCTACTTTGTTCCTGGCGACGACCTGGAAATTACAAAGACATGTTTACCATAAAAATATTAAGCGCAATCAAATCTTTGTAATAGGTCTAGATTGCGGAACCCGTATTGTGCAAGGCCAGCTTAAAATAGTAAGGACCTATAGTTTGTGCAATATATAAATTAATATTTTAATCCTCATTATCTACTTGGACTTGCGCAGACCATCAAGGGCACAGGGCGGTCCTGCACTACATTTACCGAGTCGCGGTCTCCACTCAAGAACACTAACTACATTTTCTTTAAAAAGTATTACCATTATCTTAGTACATCCACTGCTGAACATAGGCCTCCCTCAAACGACACCACAAACAGCGATCCTGAGCCGTCTCCATCCGTGGACTCCTCGTGACCGCTACAGTACGTTGTCGTTCGTTACTCCATCGAGTGCGAGGTACAAGTACCTAGGTACCTTATAAAATCCTATATCGTGATGCATAGCGGGTTCAAACTTGAGGGTGGACCTTCCTTCCTCGTCCTCCAGGATCTTGATGCGTTGTCCCTCAGCTATAACCATGTCGTTCTTGAACCACTGGACAGCTGGTTTGGGGTCTCCGACCGCGAAGCAGGACAGGCTGGCTGATTCTCCCTCTTGGACTGGTAAAATCTGGGGATTAGTAGAACGAGTAGGTTTCATTCAATGCTGCGCAAATTCTGTAAGGTAGGTACTTACCTCTTTATTTCTATACTCGTAAATTAAACCGGTTTTAATTTTACCTTTAAAATAAGTAATTAGATTTGACAATAGTTTACAATTTCTTAAATTGCTAGAATTCTTATTGAAACCGAACGAAGTCCGAAACGAATAAAATTGTTAAATATTTATTTGATAAACGACTGTTGAATAATATTCCAAGATTTAGAACCGTTTGAATAACCTTATGCCTATTATAGGTACCTAGGTACCTATCAGGTATCGGCATCAAACCAAAACTCATGTTTAAAATTACAGATATTAGCTGTGCATTTGGAATGGACTATGTATAGATGAATAATGTATTGATTTGCCGAAGAGGATGGCCTTACCTGTGGTTTCTCCCTGAAGAAGGGCAGATGACCGTCCTTCTTGGTTTCCATCAGCGCCTGTGCCTCTGCGTAAGAGTCTAGCCTGGTCCCCAGCTCGTGGCGCAGTCGGCGGATTGTGTAGGACTCGGTGCCGTAGTTGTTGATGCGTTCGCGTTGTTCGTCGTCGATCTCCTCGTCCATTATGTCGGTGAAGCGACGACGCTCGCGGATTATTGGGGTCTGAGAAGAAAAGACATTTTGATTATTCGCTGTTTTTAACACCTAGGTAGGCATCTAAGTATGTGTCTTCATGTTCTCGCGCAGGTGGACGGGGAACTGAGTGTCGCGCAGTTGCAGTAGGTACGTGTCGGGACCGTTCTGGTAACTAATGCTAGACAACTCACCCTGGGATCATACAAGTCGTGCACCGCTATGTTGTAGGCATGCGAGCGTCCACAGGCCACCTTCATGTACTCGCGCAGGCGGACGGGGAACTGAGTGTCGCGCAGTTGCAGTAGGTACGTGTCGGGACCGTTCTGGTAACTGAATTGAGAAATTGGTGGAGTCATTAATAATTGGTAGGTTTTTACCACGATTTGAGTTATTTTGAGTTTTCCAATATTTTTAATTAAATATTATTATCTATAATAGTGTGGCTCAATCGGCGGCCTTATCGCTAACAGCGATCTCTTCCAGGCAACCTTTGGATGGATAGGATAGGTACGTATTGAAGCTGACGGTGGCGTAATTTATGACGTATTGAAAACAATAAATGGTTTAACCATATATTATATGGTTTAACCATTTATTATTTTTAATAGGTACGTGTACGTAGGTATAGGTATGTTGTATTGTAGTTTCTGTATTTTACTTTAAAATACAGAAAGGAACTACCATAATTTACAGAAAGAACACAAGAAAGAACACAGCAAAAAGACACAAGAAAACAGGAATGATAAACAAAATAAGAAAAAGAATATCAGGAATAATTATCAAGAGGTTAATGTTGATGAACCATACTTTGAAAGATGGGAAGGGTTTTAGCTCAAGCATAGTGTAGGTACAAGATGTTAGGTACGAAAATGTGTGTGTGGTGTCTCATCCAAACTTGCAATCCTAATTCATGTTGGTAATACTCACTGGCTCTCGGACTTGGCGGAGACCTCCCAGTCAGGGTGGTCCCACTGCTTGAACGACAGGTCCACGGGCTTGCGGTCGTGGGTGCGGTCGGGAGAGCCTGCAAGATAGCATACATTTTACAACTCTATTTTTGTTTTAATTTGTACGAAGTAGAGTATTCACTCTGAGATAGAATCATATGTCATAACGGTTCCATTCATCACTATCCAGCCCACTGGGAGATTTGTTGACCTGGACCGCCGTCGTCGACAGATGGCACCGAGTACCTACGGAACAATGTCACCTAAACCAAGTAGGTTAGTGTCATTTGGGGTATCCGATCGCATTGGGTAAGTGAGTGCACACCCATTATCTCCGGAACGGGGCAGTTTGTTTTGATAGATTAGTAACGTCTATACCTAGGCTACTAGTTGCGAAAATAATTATAAAACAATAATAAATAAAAAAAATTACATAAAAATCGTTTTTAATAAACTTTCTCTAGCTATAATTATTAATATATAAAATCAAATTCTAAGTATAATCAACCCAAAATATTTGCGACGCATCGCTTGACCGCGCAGCGCGTGTAACAGAAAATAAAAAAAATTGAGAATTCAAAGTTTAGCTTATCTAGGCGTATTATACAAAAGAAAGTGCTAGGCTTAATGAATAATTTTCTGACTTGTGTACATTCATTCGTAATTTGTCCGTTAGGGATGTGTTTGCACGCTATGTTAAGCATGGCATGCGGACATACCTACGTAAGTACCTACTAATTTTATGGTGAAACTTTTATCTCAAAATAACCTAAACCTATTCCAAGCTAAGCTGTAAGCATTCTAAGTTACAAGTGAACGTATATAGGGTAAGCCCTACGATAAGTCACTTACCCCTTATGGGTGCGCTCACTTTCCCGCAAGACTTCTCGTCAAATAACGCATTTTTAAAAAAAATGTAGGTATGTAGGTTGCTTTATTGGTTTCACTGTTCTAAATACCTACTATATCTTGAGCATACTCAATCATTTATTACATTGTATAGGTTCTATAGGATTGACGACCGATGTGGCGCGGCGGGCGAAGGTCCGCCTGCGACGCAGGAGGTTGCGGGTTTGATTCCCGCCTTGGGACAAATTTTTGTACGATCCGCAAATATTTGTTCCGGGTGTTCTGGGTATTTTCTATGTATAGTAAAAATATCTATCTATGTAATGTATTGTAGTATATCAGTCATTTAGTAGGTACCCATAACACAAGCTCTGCTTAGCTTGGGGCTAGATGATGCTGTGTATTGTCAGATATTTTTTTATAGGTTTACTGAGGTGTATATAATCTAATCGTGGTTGTCTGGTAGAGTTCGCTCTTGAGCGATAAGACCGCCGATTGTAGCTTAGTTTTTAGGTTGTCTTGTTGTAAATAGTTCATATAAGATTTAAGTGTGCAATAAAGTATATTCTATCTATTTAAATAAGTATCACTCACTATTATAGAACCTGCGGGTACCTACACAATATATTGTATGGAGAGAGGAGGACGACATTTTTAACATGTTAGGTATATTTTAGCTATTCGTTTGCATATTTCTTAATCGTGTTTTGTGATTCATAAAAGCTTTAATTGTTTTATTTGTCGTTTTTCTAATTTTTCAACGCGTCTGGTAGTTTTTTACATAATTGAATAATTGTCATTCATTACATCGGGGCTCGATGAGTGAAGTTTAAGTTTGGAATCTGGTCTTATAAGTTTGTTTTTAAATCGTAAGGAGCGAGAGGTGGAGGTTTCTTCCCGAGTTATATGAAATTATTTGTTTTTTAAACAATTACACATTTTAAATATATATATGCAGGGCAAGGTTAGTATCTTAAAATGAGCATAACGAGGTTTTAAAGTAAAACTACGCTCTGGTTACCAGGATGACTGTACACAAAACTCAAGTGCTTTATTAGGTACCATAACACCGCACAGGACTTAAGCCCGTATTATGAAAGCTTGCCCAGTCATCGATCTATGCTTGAGTAACGCTTCTACGGCCTGAACGTCGCTCAAATGTAGATCTATCTATGACTGAGCAAGCTTTCAAAATACGGGTCTTCGTCATGAAAGAAATAACATGTGTAAGTACCACAGAGGGATATTTTCTTCTAGAGATAAAGTGCAGGAGCGCTAGTGAGCGGACTAGCGTTTTTGCTGGATTTTGCAGTTATTTCTTAGGCCTGGATACGTTACCTTCGGGAGTGTAGATCTCTCCGGGCGGGTAGACCATCTTGGAGGGATGCGTGTAGGCGCCGCTGAGCGGCCGGCGCCGGAACCAAGTGCGGCATTGTGCATTGCCGGTCCAGTCTCTGAAATTACATATAAAGACGTGATAAGTAGAAGAAGAAGAAGTAGAAGAAGAAGTACCTACTAGGTACCTTCTTAGAAGGCTACTTCTAAGTAGGTACCTAGTAGGTACTTCTAAGTAAATTCGGAAGAGGGGAACAACGCAGGTGCTTCCCTGAGTATTGAGGATCGTGACTCTGATACAGTTGATTGTCTCGGCAGCAGGACTCTAGACGAAACAGAAGACCAGTTTTCTGCCTTGTGTAGCCCCGCCGCGCTATCCCCTAGACAGCACTAATTATATCCCTTCCCGTTATCCATATCCCTTATGACTGAGTCGCTAAGTCGGTGTAAAACGCCTGCTCAATCCCACAGTAGCCGTAGCCGAAGTCGGTTTGGACCATCATCACCCCGAAGTGCGAGAGAATGGTAGAAGCTTCTAATAAAAGATATACGTAAGTTGACCTGAAATCTAACCCTCTTATTCATAATGGTCCGCTAACTTAAAACAGTTGCTAAGCAGCGTTGTTTCTCACTCTGTCTTATGACAATAGACGAAGATAGAGTGAGAGATAGCAATGCTCTAACTAAATTAACAGACTATTATGAATAAGGGGGTTATTCTCTAGCCTCGAGTTATGACGTCACTCACTTGTACAGATTGTAGTAGTTCCTCAGGGTGTCGGTAGTGATCTGGTACTCCTCCTGGTAGATCCTGTCAGCCAGCGTGAGCCAGGGGTGCGCCAGCGCTGCGTCCACGTCCAGGCGCGAGTGGGTGTCCAGGACCAGCAGACGGGAGATGAAGTCGCGGGACTCGCGCGAGAGACGGGACCACCACACCTGAGGAATAACATTAATAATAATCAAGACGGGTACCGGCTAACAATTTTTAAAACCTCTAGTCTTCCCACGGGTGTCGTAAGAAGCGAATAAGGGAAATAAACCGGCGGGCGGACAGAAAAGATCCACCAACAAACTGTGACCGGGTGGTCACAGTTTTTGGCATGTCCAGCGTAGGGGGTCAATTATGACATTGTCCCCTAATAAAAGAGCCAATAAGGCTTATTGCGCTTATCACGGATGCCCAACAGTGGACTGGTAAATCTGGTAATGGCTGTTGATGCACACATCAATGTAGGTATGTGTGTGTAAAGAACGGGCGTTGATAAGGTGTAGGACGCATCCAGTATCTGTCTGCTCTGCAGTCTTACGCAGATCGTTCGTCGTCCTACCTGGCCACAGGGCATCCTACACATCTGCCGAGTCGCGGTCCCCACTCAAGAATGCGTTTAGGTACCCCAACGGTTGTCAGATGATAACACTCGGGTTAGGTCAAAAGTAGAAGTGACGTCATCATTAGTCTGTGAGTCGTGTACTCACCTCATCGTGCCACTCCCACTTGCCCTCCTTGACACGGTCCAGCGTCTCCACGTCGTTCCGTCCCCTGAAGGGCGAGTGTCCGCTGAGCAGGATGTAGGTGATGATGCCGAGACTCCACATATCACTGGAGTACGATACGCCGTCGCCGTTTGCGATCTGTAAGGGAACGGGGTATTATCAGTGAAGCACAGAATAACGTGTCATCTGCTATCAAGCTCAAACATTCCTCAAATTTGATACCTCTTATTTCCAGAATGTCCCATTGCAAAATTGACTCTTCCCCAAAAAATGCCCAGAATTATTTTCCAATTGTTTCTGCAACTGATGTAGGTAGGTACCTGCCACCCCTACAATGCTACTTTTCCATATGAACCCTTTGGCTCAATGTAATAGCTCCCCAACCAACTTGGTTTCCGCCCCCTTTTGGAAACTATCCCTTGCAAATGACTTACTTCAGGAGATACATATTCCGGCATGCCGTAGTCAAGCGACGCGTGTTTACTGAGCTGGATACGACGCGACAGGCCGAAGTCGCAGAGCTTCAGCTCGTCGCTCCCCGCGTGAGATAGGAGCAGCTCGCCGATCTAAAAATTATTGAGAGGTTATAATTGAGGTTGGGTGGGATTTGAGAATGACGATATGTATGCCCTGTCAGTGCGGCGACAAAGCCACATCCTTGCACAGCGTGGCGAGTGACGCAAGGCGCGCTGTGTAACGGTAATAATGACATGCCAGTGCGGCGGGCGAAGTGAGCCGCAATGCGACACATATTCATCAGAGCGAAACATCGTTGCCTACGTCATACTAACTTATTTGGGTGGGTTTTTGGGGATGACCCCCAAGCTGCTCGAAACAAGCGCACCACTGAAAAACTATCTATACTCACAGTTAACCCTAGATGCGCAACACTATTATCGTGCATATACTTCAGTCCGCGCAGCACTTGTCTGATGTACCCTGCTATCTCCCTCTCCGTATAACCCTGCGTCCTCAGCAGTCTATCTCTGACCAACTCTCCTCCGGCCGCTAGCTCCGTCACTAACGCTAATGTATGAGCGTGTTCATAAGCGTCGTGCAAGCGGACAAGATGGCGGTCGTTTAACATGTTGAGGATTTCGAGCTCGTTCTTCATGAAGGGTTTGAGGGCGGAGTGGCCATGCATTATCTTGGCGGCGTAGTTGCGACCTGAAGAAAGAGAAAAAAAATAGTTTCGAGTAACAACAATGAAGATCTTAATCGTAAGTTGAATTTGAATTGTTGATTGAAGCCGGCGTGTAACATAAAGAGTTAAAAGGCGGCATAGTAAGCAATGGTTTCTACAGAGCTCCTCTTTAGCGTAGCGAAATAAGGTTGTAGTTTAACTGCAGTACTTAATTTTATTTGGAAAACACAGTGCGTTTCTCTTAAGAATATTACCAGTAAGTCTCTCCGCGGCGTGGTACACCGCGCCCTGCACGCCGCGTCCCAGCTCGTCTCCCAAATCGTAGAAGTCTCCGAATGGCTTCGTGCTCGCCTTTATACGGGGCGGGTGCTCACGGATCCTGAGGAAGACATGTTGCATCATTATGTAGGTGCCATGCTAGCATGATACTAGTATCAGCATCCTGCATCTTTATATTCAAGCATGCCGCCAATTAAGACTCATCGTCGGTCACTATCAGGCGAGTTGAGGCCAATTAAAAGACAAGAACACATTGACATCAGTGCATTCGTTTAAGGCCACAGACAGACAACTCGTTTGACACATTCGGCCACTAAACAAGAAGATCACTTTGCTTTGAAATCAAATCATCAATCTTACCTACAGAGCAGCTCTGTATAACGTGTGGTTTATAGGAAATCGTGGAGGTCTTTGGTCTAAGAAAACATATTTACCTGTCAGAATACTCATGTTCAGACTCTTCAACGTGGATCATTGCAGACGAACTGACTGAGCCAGCGACGTTGCGCGCGGAGATTGAATATAAACCCTCGTCCTTTAGGATACAGTCGTGAATCGCAAGGATGCATAGGTCTGGTTCCACGAATGACATCTGAAAGATAAAGAGCATCAAATCATCTAATCGGTTTGCAGGGAGGGTGGCACTGGTAAGCAGAATACCAATAATGAAAATATGAATTGGCAAGATCGCTTATTATCTCTACTGACATTAATTTATCATAATTTAGAGAATATACGAGGTGCATATGTCGCTGGCGTAAATAGTGGTGCTAACCAGTCTGCATTACAGTTCTTTAATCGATTCGAGCGAGAGTGGTCGCGTATGATAGGGCATCCTATTCCAGTGTGGCGCTGTGTGAATTCACTGCAGCTGGATCCCTGACACAGCCTTACTGATATTTTGGTTTCCATGTCTGATCTCCATACCTTGAACCGGGCGCTGGAGGCCAGCGGCTGCCAGTCCTTGTACCACTTGATGTCGGGATAGGGTACGCCGGTGACGCGCGCCTCGAGCCTGACGTTCCGTCGCTGCAGCGCCACGGTCTCCTCCGGCCGGCGGATGAAGGCAGGGTACTCCGCTAGTTCAAGGCGGACTCTCTGGCGTGCTTGTCCGTGCTCGTTGGTCGCTACGGCTTCGTACCAGCCCGCGTCGCGCTCTAGCATTCTGAGGAGAAAAAGGGGGAAACTTTAGTGGAACTGTGGAAAATCGGATGACCTCTTCACTGCTTTTAAAGTTCTCTCTTAATCTTTACTCTTATAAACAAACTCGATGAATGGCATCAGCCTTGATCAGGCCGCACAATAGAAATAATGTTTTTCTGACCAGAACTGTCCTGAGTTTGACGGCTACAAAAGGCAAACCTATAAAAGGCTATGTTCCATTTCTTTGCACTTTTCTCAAAAAGCAGGTTCGGTTATGTAGCACAAGACGTTGCTTTACTGGCAGATTGTGTTCCTTATCTCGGGCCAAAGAATCGTGCTTCTGTGCCTTGGTTGCTGCTTTTTGTTACCAGCCCAGGCTAATGGTCTTCCCTGTAGGTATATTTCCATTTATCCCTATCAAATATTGTACCGACATTCAAGCTACTAGTTAAATCTATAATTTTGCTGATTAATCTCACTGATTGCATAAATCATATGATGAATTGTGATCTATCAAAAATACTACCAACATTATAAACCAAGGAAACAATTTCCTTAGATCAACTTACTTGTTGATAAACAGCGTGGCCTGTCCGTTCCTGGTGTAGCTCCAGTCGTACCTCCCGCCGATCTCGATAGGTTCATCGTTGTACAAGTACGTCATCTTAGGCTTGGGGTACCCGTACACGAACCAGAAGAGGTTCGCGTTGTGTCCCTTCACCCCGTATTGGGAGTCGTGTTCTTGGCGCAGAAAGCGCGGCGCTTGTGCGTAACCGTCGTGGGGGGGACGCTCTATGTCGAAGTCCTGGATATAAAAAGACATTTGAATACGAAAATCGATATGTTGGATCAATTTTGGACAGGTATCTATGTGTAATTGCGGGAACATTCGTTGCCAGCGTAGCTTATAATGCTTTATTAGCATCGACTTCTTAAATTACCTACAGACCTTTTACTAAATCCCTTTGTTTCTTCTCACTGAACTCCTCTGTTCTACCAGGAGGGAGTGAAACTTAGATGGGTAGACTCGAGTGCCAATTGTCGAATTATCTTCTATAGTTCGTACTGTCACATTAAAAGATAACGGTGATTTCGGCGGAAGTTCTAGTTTCTTGTGATGTAGTTTCTATGATCTTGATAATGTCTGAGACTTTCACTGAGTTTTCCAATCATCTAGAATACGAATAGATCCAAGGTAGAAGGACTAACCTTAGGGAAGTAAGGTGAAGTATCCGGTCTGAAATCAATGCCAGGCTCCAAGAAAGGCACAAACTTGGGCGGGTCAGGGTTGATCTTCTCTCTATGTGTAATCGCGAAGGGCGAAGGGTCAGATACTCCGTACTTGTTCTCCACCCGGACTCTGAACTTGTAATCTCTGAAGGGCTCCAGGTTGCGGATGTCGCACACGCAGGAGCGGAGCCCGGTACGGGCTGTGAACCAGTCACCGTCAGGCAGTTCTGACATCTCCACCTGGGCAAAGGACAGAGGACTCAAGACTTGACTTTCCATGTAGTATTCTGGACGTTTATTCTAACTGATCTGAGAATATGTGTAACGAGTGTTTTACGTTGTACACGCATTTACGTTTGGGTTAAGTAGGAATCTTGCAGCGCAGATTCAGGATTTAACTATTAGCCGAATTAAAAAAACTCAAAAGGTTTGAAAGCTTATGCCTTCAGTCTATGGACTGATTTTATAGGAGTGATGATAAAATGTTAATACAATGTAAAATAATTGTCAGTCGTTTCTTTGAGAACGATATGGTTATGTAATGCCCAGTTTGTTGCAGTCATTGTCGCTCAAGATATAGCATGTATAGTTTTTTGATATTTTCAAAAAACTATGAATGCTTTCGTTTTTAATATCCTCGATAAGGATCGATGAGCACCGATTTTGTCTCTGGTGTCGGCTTGTTTCCGCCATCCTTTGATCGTCTCTTTTAAGCTTTAGTTGCCTGGAAGAAAGCGATTTCTTCCAGTTTTGTTACTTTTTACCAAACTGTTTTATATATAAGTTAAGATAATTTTTATTGGTTCACAACTTACAACTTATATAAGTTATCTGAATATAGCATTATCTATCTATCTATGTATCTGTTAAGGTTACCTGGTAAGTGACAGGGGTCCTCGGTCCGTGCGGGATGGAAGGTTTCCAACCCAGCGTGAGATGGCGGTCAGCCATGCGGTAGATGATGGGTTTGTCAGACAGCGGCATGGGGATTCCAGTCTTCTTCATCTTGTCGAAATCCGAGTATTGGTCCGAGATGGGGCGTTTGTTCTGCTGGATCTCCAAGGCTGGAAAGGTATATAGTGAGTTAAAAAATATTTCTGTTTCTGCTTTTGTCAATGTTTTATGCTGACTCTAGTTAAAGAAACAAAAATCAGACTAACTTTTACTCAAGCCACTGCTTTATTATAACCAAAAAAAGAAGAAGAAAGCTTGCTCGCATATTAAGGACCCACAACAAATACCCTCCATATATATGGCTTTTAATCCAAAGAAAGAGGTTTAAATGAGTCGCTAAGAAAAACATGAGACTTCAACAGAATTGTTGAGTGAAGCGTTCTTATGTTACTAACGCATCATAACTCTCTTCTCGGCATAGTACAGTGAGAAGAATAGAATAGAAAAAAACATTTAATACCTTAATTTAAAAAAATACACACGATAAAATTAGACATAAACCTATTTAAAATAAACAAAAGAATTAAGACAAAAAGGAGCAAAATTCAGCATTTTGCTGATTAATGCATTTTATATGCAAGCAGCGCTGTTTTTCCAATGGCTCCTCTAGGGGGCTGTTTTTCCAATGGCATGCATTCTGCACTCATTGAATAGCGCCTTACGTCTTTTGGCAGAGAAGCAGTAGACAAACTAACTACTTAGTTACTGACGACATACTGGCGAAGTTCCGTCAGGAGGTTGGTGGTTCAGTTTTCGCCACGGGGCACATATTGGTATGATCTTCAGGTATTTAACATTAATATGGTAGCCATGAAAGCTCTTCTTAGTTTCGGGCTCTGTCAAACTGTCGAGCACTATCATCGACCAACATACAATAGATCAACGAGGTATTATTTATAAATTTTCCAGTATTATTAACTCACTGTCGTATGTCAGCTGAGCGGCGCACGTCTCCTCGCCGTGCGGGTTGTAGATCCGGCACTGGTAGGTGCCCACGTCTGTAGGGTCTATCCCTGAGATGGTGAGACGCAGCAGACCGGTGGTCTCCTTGTCCATACGTATACGATCCGCTGGGAAAAGCCTTTCACCGTTGCGGTACCTGTATGGAATAAAAAGACAGAATATAATTTAGCCTGGCACTGAAAAGGAGAATTCAAATCATCTAGGAAAACATTTACCGGTATTGGAGTGCGAATAATTTTCCCCAGCGAGGCCCAAATCTATTGTCTGATCTGTGCATGCCCTGTGGTTGCACTATATCATTTTCATCTACTAATAAGCAAACTGAAATAATATTGCAACACTGCAAACAAGGCACTCAATCTCCGCAGTGTTGCTTGTCTGAACGGAGTAGGTACAAAATATTAGGGTTTTAAGGTCCAAATTAGAAGTTATAGGGCGAACGACTAGGCTCAATGCTAGCAATCTTATATTGCCTATAGTATAGTATAGACAAAAGATCTTGACTGACCATTCGACATCAGGCTCGGGCGAGCCGGTGGCGCAGGCTGTGAACTTGGCGCTCATACCGCGGTACACCTCGATGTCTCCAATCTTCTTCAGGAAAGATGGTGGCTCTACGCGCTGGCTCTTGCCGCTGGAAGAAATAAGGAATCTTTGCAAGGCGTTGGCATGAAATAACATACCTACTCTTATAGCTAAGTTTAGACACGACGGAATCCGGCGTGAAGGCGACTCGCGTAGTCACAATACATGATCTCTAGCGTACGCCTAGGTCTAATGATAATGTAACTAAATATCTCTTTGTAAGGTAAGTCCGGGGGTGAAGAGAAAACAAAGCGCGGTGTGTGCTTTCTTTGACTGGCTAAATATTGGGTTGTGCAGGTCAGGGTTTGCACGATTGACCGTGTTCACCAAATACAGACTGCAAGTACCACCACAGTCTTGACCTTTATTCTGGTACCAATAGGTCTACTTACATTTTATCCACCACGTCCAAGTTAGCCTCACACTCCGCAGTCCCCTCTCTATTCTTCGCCACACATTTGTATTTCCCCTTGTCCTCCAGTTTCAGATCGCGTATGTACAGACAGCAGGCATCGCCGTCTCGTTTGAAGTTATATTTGTCGGAGGGCTTGATCTGCTGACCGTCCTTGTACCACGCAATTTCGGGGGTAGGGACTCCGATAATTCGGGCGGGGAATTTAGCGTCGAATGTAGGTAGCTGGGGATTTCAACAAAAATGGTAGAAGTCAATAATGTCACCATACAAAGTCAACTCGAAACTTCTTAACTCTGTTGGAGTTTTGATATGAGTTTGTACATTTATTTATACAGAGGAAACATAGCCCTTGAAATAACGACATAAAGGTATTTAATTTGAGAACCGTATACAGCATCCTCCACTCCATAGAAGGTACAAATCGATACTATTATTACCATCACCAATCCAATCCGCCTTTCAAGATTGATAGGGGATTATAGCAAACACTTAATTTGTAAGTCAGTATCGTCATCAGTAGCCTCTTTCGTCAGTTTGTAAGAAAGTAAGCACATTTCTAACAGAGGAAGTACCGTTAATTCTGAAATTTTTGATTTCCAAAGATAAGGCACGTTTACAAAGATACAAAGGTTCCTACTGCATTAAATTCGAATATAACATTACCTGCTGCAAGTCCGTGAACTTCTGCGAGAACTTTGGTGCCTGGTAGACCTTGCGAACGTTGAGGCTGCCCTCGGAAGAGTCTTCTCCAAGAGGGCTCACTAGTTTTACTCCGTACACTCCCGCGTCTGGCATCTCTACGTTGCTGATTTCCAGACCAACCTGGGGATAGCAGTATAAATTGCGAAATAAGGATATTTTTACGATTGAGATTTTGCGACGTGGGTTAAGATTAACTAATAGTGGTTGATGTTTCACATGTTACAGATTAGGTACTTCTATTATTTTAAATTACTGGTCTCTTAGAAACTTGAGCATTGTAGATTTTTGTTTGACAGTATCAACATACACGTCTTTATTTCCACCAATAAGAAACCATGCGAGAGTGAAGACAGCGGTGCCAAAAATACATACTTACGTTATATTATAGGTAACAAGTATTAACATGCCAAAAAAGATTACTTACAATGATAAGTACTATAACTCAACGCTCTCCCCATCACAAGTGAGAGAAAGCGCACCACTCTCACCACGCCACAGCGGCTTCCCATCCTTAGTGCACGTGACATCAGACACAGGATTGCCAACAATATGAAGGCGTGATCGGGAGCGGCTGTCCTTCCTCGGCTGTGACGATTTCTGTAACTCATGGGGTTGCCAGCAAACATTAACTCACCCTCTTCCCGTCACAAGTGAGTGAGACCCTATCGCTTGGCATCAGCGGCTTTCCATCCTTAGTCCAGGTGACATCAGGCACAGGGTTGCCAACGATCGGAGCTGTTATTGTGAGAGGTTGCCCTTCCTCAGCCGTCACGTCGCGAAGACCGTGGATCAGTTGCGGGCGCTCTTGAGGATTGGCGTCGTCGGTGCGACCTGGGAGTAAATGAAAAGACTTTGAAGTAGGAAGTAGAATGCGTTGGACCTGTTTATGGTAGCGTGATAGTCGTATTTGGTAGAACATAAGAGGTTACTCAAGCAGGATTGTAAAAGGCTGTAAAAGGTTTGTCTGTCAGGGTGAGCTGTCTATTTCTACCATTGACATAAGTAAGTATTTTTCATGACAATTAACATTTGTGCCTATCAAGCGGTAATGTAATTTAAATTTGATTGACTTGTTTATTCTGTACTTAATTTAATTTCTCAAGGTTACTTGCCCTGATAAGTCTCGGACAAAGTGATGATTAACTACTTCGAAGCCAAAATATTATTGTAAGTGGCCTTTCCCACAGGTGAAAGTCTACCTAGCTGCGCTGTTGATAAAGCACAATACTCACTGTGGACGGCGAGATCGGCAGTACTATTGACGCAGCCGACGTCGTTGCAGGCCACAACGCTGTACTTGCCGGCGTCACTCGCGGCCGCGGCCGACAGAATCAGGGCGTGCGAACCGTCGGGTTGAGAGACAATCTTGATGCGTTGACCGTCAGGGATAATCTCCTCGCCGTTGCGGGTCCTGTAATAAAAGGGGTGGTACTCCTACGTCACTTGACCTCGTGGTGTAATTGGTTAGCGCATTCCCGTACTGAGGATAGGATGCGGGTTCAAGTCCCGTCGAGGTCGTAAAAGTTTTGGGATATTATTTGATTTCTTAGAAATTACCCTGAGTGTGAGGGCTTACGCACTTTAATAAAAAAAATCTTTACTCAAAGTAAATTTTGGAGCTTTTGAAAGCTAGCAGTGAAGCTATAGGTCACAGAACTTGTTGTTGGTCTACAATAGCTGCAGTTTATCAACTCAGGTAATCTTAGCCAGACAGACAGACAACAGTGAACCTAAAGATAGTTCTAGGCATCATTGAGCATCTAGTTAAAAAGAGTAGCCTGGTTTAAATTCAAAATAATCGATGTACCGTGCTTTTGACCTTTCAAAAAACTTTGTAAAAAACCTTCAATTGTTTTCACTAAACTGCGCTTAACCGGTGTTTTGACTGACCATTTGACAGTAGGTTTAGGATGTCCCAGTATCTTGACCTCCAGCTTAACCGGGAAGCCCTCGATGACAGTAGAGGGTAGGAGCTCCGCGATGAAGGCTGGCTTGCGCTCCTTTTGGGTCACGTCTGCTGTAGCTTCAGACGCCGCCTGGGGTGAAAATATTTCATGATACAACCTTTAGTTTAATGATGTTGCCGAATGAGGTTGAAAGAAGATATACTAGTATCATTATACAGTTTTAGTGTAAATAGAGGACCTATACTGCAAAGAGTTTTGTCGTATTTTGGAGGTCAAAATCAAAGCGGCGCTCTTAGTTTTCAACAGTTTTCAATACACATTTTTATAAAATTTAGCTTTAAGTAAAGGTTCAGAATATCAACTGAAAGGTAAAATCGTTCACTTTTTTCGATATTGTAGGTAAAGTACTCACCGAATAAATTAAAAGCAAAGTAAAAGTGATGTGAGTTGCAGAACGGAACGGTACAAAACCCAAGAAGGGCTATACCCAGCATTGGGTAAATAATAAATCACTTACGTTTCCAAGTTTATTTGTGACGGTAAGCAGATAAGTCCCTGCGTCCTCAGGTTTGCAGTTGTCGATTTGCAGGCCAATGAGACCGCCGGGAGAGTTGATGAAGTTCACTGCTTGAGATGGACGGATTGGCTGACCTGGTGGGAAATACAATCAACTTGTAAATCATGCCTACACACGTCGCGAGTCAACTTATAGCGTAGCGAGCGAAGCAAGCCGTGTTGATTGTATTGACTGACGTAGTAGTGAAAGACGTAGAGCTGAATGGCTATACGTCTTTCACGACTACTATATCCATGTCCAACTTGCGCTACGTATCACAAGTTGGAAAGCCATTTTTATCCTGCTGAATCTTAGACGTGACTCACCATCCTTGAACCACTTGACCTCGGGCGCGGGGAAGGCCATGACCCTGGCTTCCATCTTCAGCGGCTGGCCGACCACTGCCTTCACGTCTGTCAACTCCTGGCTGAAGGAAGGCTTCCTGGGAGTGGCTGTTGGGTAGAATAAAAGTGATGAGTTGTCTTAATTTCGTTGTGATCTAGTTTTAGAAGCTAAAGAAAGATCGGAGTGCAAAAGACGTAGACTGCCTCAGGGGTCGCTGGATTGAGCACCGCTGGAAATAACGCGATAGTTCAATGGTTCAATGGTTCGTTTATTGGTAAAATATATCATTACACGACAAATAGTACAACGAACACCTTAAAATATACTTAAGTATATCGATGGTAAGTATAATATTTCAATTAATCAATCAATTATACATTTCTATAAAAATAATAAATCAATTATAATTATAAATAAATCAATTATCCTTATAAATTGATCAATATTAATTATGTCATGGTCAAAGTCAAAGTCAAAAACTCTTTATTTCCATAAATACAATAAATGTACACTTAGAAAAGGTCAAATTCTTAATAATTAAACTCTGACACGGAAACAAAGTGCTATTTTTGATTTCAGTCGCTTCGGTATATAGACTAAAGTAAAGAAGCGACGAAGAAACCTTTAGCCTGTTAGTTGTTATTTTTCGAGTTGAAGCAAATCCCGTCCCAAGCTTTTTTATTCTCTAGATAATCTGATATTTCATAGTAGGCCTTTTTACACGAGAAGGTTTTGACAATTTGTTTGAACTTATTTACTAATAATTTTTGCAACTCACTAGGAGTTTTGTTGTAGAATGGGAATAATATCACCTAATCTACATAACAACATCCTATTTTATTGCACGAATTCGTCAATCCTGTAGAAGGAATGTTCGATCAGCCAGTTCTTTAATTTATGTTTAAAGGATTGCGTCGACTTAGCAGTCGTTATCGTTGTTGGGAGGCGATTGTAGACCGCCGGGCCCATCACGTGAATCAATTTGGAGGCTTGTAAGCGTGCGTAAGGCGCCGCTGCACGGCCCTCAGTTTCTGACTATTCCTCGTGATGTAGGTGTGACCGTCACCGAATTTAACGTACTCGCTAAGGTGGTTACGGGCGTACATGGCTGCTTACAAGATGACCAGGCAGGGGACTGCCTGGTCATCTTGCAAGCAGCCATGTACGGACTGTTCAAAACAAAAATGCCCAGACAAGTCCTGTTTTTCGCTGAGCCACAGAAATAGTCATCATAATGTCTTAGGAAGGGCCCCTAGATGGGTGGCGTAACTTGCCTATGCATTCTATCTGGAGCTTCTCATTAAATTTTGCCCCATGTCTCACTTTTGTGAGCGAATACGAAACAAGTGCACGACGAAACCTGCCTAAAATTCCTTTTTTGCAGATGATGTATTCTTTTTAAATGCACACCCCTTAAAATTTCACATAAGCGA
The DNA here is from genome assembly GCA_963662085.1 of Eupithecia inturbata. NCBI lineage: Eukaryota > Metazoa > Arthropoda > Insecta > Lepidoptera > Geometridae > Eupithecia > Eupithecia inturbata. The sequence continues at coordinate 1,088,912 of OY759177.1, forward strand.
ATAAAAGAAACCTTCCTTAAAAGAACTACCTGGTTAGAAGCTCACAATAAATACAAAAAAGACAAAAATCATAAAATTTACCTCATACTAAAAAACATCTCTAAATCTATCTCTACTAACAAGTTGCCTCCATATTCAATAAGTCCAGGATCATACTCTTTTACGCCTAAAAATTAAAGAGATACTCAGCCTAAGACAAGAAAGGACATATAGAGGTAGAAGAAACTAAAAGCAAACTATCACAATTCATTTTATGCCTTTAAGAAGCAACACGAACAAAGGCGGGCCTACGTCTTGCTATGAGAGAGTTGGTTGGAACTATGGGAAACCTATAAACACGTCTGTTTCTGATTTAGTCATAATACGAGCGCAACCATTAGGTCGCGCTCGGATCGGATTAATCGCAGGTCTTACGACAAAGAGATGTCGGACGCGAAGAAGCTTAAATTATTGATATAAGTGGGAAACCGAAAAGGTTTATATATGGAGTCTTTAATAAGAGCGCGTTGTGCTCTTTCTAGCGAAATAAATGAGCTTTTCCCAGCGCTTTCCCATACAGAGATGCAGTATTGAGTTACCACACATTACTTTACATTACATAACTTTCAGCCTACCTTTGGAGAACTACACAATAATAACACAAAAGATAACTTACGATTGACCGCCACGGCGCACAAGGCCGCATGCTCGCCGTGCGGGTTGGTGATCACCAGCTTGTAGGCGCCGCAGTCTGCCGGCGTCACGTGATCAATGCTCAGTTTGACCGTCCCGTCTGGCGCAGTCACCTGTCTCACTCTCTCGTCGGTCGGCTCCAGTGGGGCGCCGTCTTTGAACCTGTACGAGAAGAATATCCTGCTCAATGTAAGTCGATAGTACGGAGTGTTAGTCACAAACGGACTTGCAGGGAGAATTTACATTTGCACGCTGAACATTCCAGGGGCCAGGTGGACCAGGAAGACTAAAGAGGACATGGATAGGCGTAGACGACAAAATGTTTTTCTAAATAGTAAACTAAAATAATACTTCTAATAAAAAAAATATTTCCTGTACCTACTAATAATATTCTTAGATTATTCAATAAAAGGCAGTGTTTCCGCAGACCTAGTGGAAAGAATAAACGTGGGAAGAGATAACTATGTCTCGTGTAAGTGCAAGACTGCTTACAGCGGGGCTGCGGTTTAATAAAGAAAGGCCACGATGCTTCTAAGGTGTATTACAAAATGCAAACAGAAAAACAATGGGTCTGTTAGGGATCTTGCTGCATCCTTAGCATAGTCCAGCTTGTGCCCGTGCCTCTCGACTCCACCAGACCTTTGCAGATGTAGTCTCTGTATATTTGCCGCTTCGAAATGACCCCTCCCGTAAGTAGATGTCGTAACAGCCGACTAAAGAGAATCTACCAGAGATAGCGTAGCAGCTTCATTTTGTGTATTTTAAACAGCTCCACTGCTATCATCGATTCGACTGCCAAGCGTAGTGATTATGACGACCCCTCCCCCCCTCCACTCCCCTGCTTGGGGAAGGCACGTTCAGCAGTGAACTAAGGCTGTACAAATTTGTCTATTCTCTATAGACTACTTACCATTGAGCAGTAGGGATCGGGCTGCCATCCACTTTAGCCTTCAGTTCGAGAGGCTCTCCCTCGTCCACTTCCTTGGCTCGCTCCAGTTTGTGCATGAAGCCGGGCGTTGACTTCGCGATGTCGATGAAGGCGTCGCAAGTCGCCTCACCTGCTATGTTCACTGCGATGACTTTGTACTGGAAAATAAATATATTTAAACAAAAAGTCGTACACATGTTTCTAGTTTGCTACTCGGCGTCCGACTGCGCGTTTATTTTTCCCATCCTAACCCCCTCACAAATAACTCTTAATCCAGTCGTAGTTTTACGTGTCTCTCTGTCTCTCATCATGGGTTACTTTTTTGCCAATCTTGTACTACATGACTTGTTTCTCTTACTTTACTAACAGCTTGTCCAATAGTCCTTACCCTGCCGGCGTCACTGGCCTCAAAGTGCTTGACCTCGAGCACACTTTCCACGGTTCCCTTCACTTCGCTACTGATGGTATGCCTCTCATCATTGGTAACCTCCTGGCCATCCTTGTACCACACGACTTGAGGCGTGGGAACGCCGTCGCAGCGGACCTTGAGGGTAGCGTCGTCGTAGTCTTTGATTGTGTCTTTTACGAGGGGCTTGGTGAATACTGGCTCGCAGGCTGGAAAGTGGAATTGAAAAATAAGGAAACGGTAAATGGATTAAAAAATTGTGTTGGACACTTCATACAGCATTTCTAGCCCCAAAGTTAGCCAAGTTAGTGTTATAGGAACCAGATGACTGATATACTAATCTTGGATACATTTTGCAGATCAACAGATTTTGCTGTGTTATTTATTTATACATCTGGCTAAGCTTTCGGAACGCTAGGTCGTATGTGAGCTTTTGATGCTTGGAAGAATGGAGATGGACACGTTGTTGACTACGATCTTCTTGACAAAAAGTTGGTATCTATCTACGTCTTATTGACGTCACAGCTATACTCAAGCCACGCTCAAGGCACAATGTTTGTAAACAACTCACAACACAAAAATACAAAATTATCTTTTTGACTTAGAGTTTGAAAAATAATGTTCTGCATTAAGCATTGTAGGAAAGAGCTCAAATCGCCAAGAAATGCAAACTATGTAAAAAAAAATCCAAAATCAATAAAATTATTTAGGCTATTTTAGGTTTGGGGGCAGTGTTTACAAACATTGTTTTTATAGTTTGCCCGGAGTTACAATACTCACTGTGTACGGACAACCTGGCCTGCTGCGCGGTCTCGCCAACCTCGTTCTTAGCTGTGACGGTGTAGACGCCGGCGTCGTCCACTCCGATGTTCTTGACTATCAGTTTGTACATCTCGTTCTCAACGTCTTCTATGATTTCGTAGTTGGAAGACTGAGCTGTGGGTGTGATGGCGTAGCCGTCTTTGCTCCTAAGTAAGAACATTTGGAGTATTTATCTCAGTCTGTACAGACAGACATGAACTTTTGTCTATGAGATTTTTTTACTATCTTTTAATTTTGAAAATAAAAATGTCACCTCGATTTATAACGTCACTGGTCACCACAACACTGAGGGCGCACTATACCACAGTACTGTTTCCACGTGACGTTCTAATTTGCACTTACCACTTAACCTCTGCGATGGGGTTGGCCCGGATATTGGCGATGAACTCCGTCTCCTCATAAGGCACTGCGGTGACGTCATGCAGACCTTCGATCTCAGGCCGTAACAGAATGTCGAGGCGCGCCGAGCTCTCTCCTACGCCGTAGTTGTTTGTGGCTTTGATCGTGTACTCGCCAGTGTCTGCGTGACGACCTGAGGAAGTGATACTTCCATATCAGATAATGAAAGAAAGCGGCATATTTGAGAGGTTAATAAATAAATAACGCTGAACAGTCCACAAAGCATCTTGTAGCCCCAAAGTAAGAATGTCAGGCCCAGTTTACAATTTCAATGCCTCTACAATCGAAAAACACCTAGCTACTTTTGTCTTCAACTCAGGCTGTAATTGGAAAACAGAAGGCGGCAGCGAGTCGCAAACCTTTTTTGTTAAACCTGTTTCATCAAAATGAGAATTACGTCAGCTGTAGTACATATTCAATAGCACAAATCGCAAGAGCAAAAGGTCAACTCTCACCTGTAGGAATATGCAGCCTGAAGGTGCACTCCTTCAGTCCATGATCAATGTCCTTTTCTTCAGCCTCAGTGACTATGGTCGCGTCTGGCGTCAGTTCTTCACCATTCAGCAACCAAGACACGTGTGGTTGAGGGTCAGCAGTGCAGACAGCTTGCATCGTTACTGGCTCTCGTTGGAGCACTCGTTGCGCCTCGAGGGGAGTCGTGAACTTCGGCTTGCGAAGTTCATACTCCGCTGTCGGGAGAAAGGAGTTTAGAGAAAGTGTGTTATGGTTCAATCAATTAAACCCTGACACGGAATTAAAGTAATATTTTTGATTTCTGTCGGTTTGTTGTTCTGTTGTTTTGTGGAAGAAAGTTCAAATTAATGATTACATAGGCTAAGAAGTCCAAGAGATTCCAGCAAATAAAGTCGAGGTTTTATTGAAATTCTGTTGTTTGGAGCACATGAATCACTTGGTGTGGTTCGGATACCATCTAGCATACGTACAGGAGTAGGAATATGTTTAAAGCTCGATTTCAGTTTATAAGAAGCTTAGTTAGTCACAATTATAGTAAAATCTCGGTAAAGCTTAAATTGAGACTGACTTGCAGCATTTAACCTACAAGTGAGTCATACTCCAAAATAATGGGAGAACCAAAACTTACACGAAACACTGAGCTGCGCCGTCAGCACATTCTTGCCCAGATCGTTGCTGATCTCGCACTGCCACTCCCCAGCGTCCTTCAGATTTACTGAGTCTATCTCAATCTTGTACAAGTTGTTGTCGTTGCTGATGTGGACTCTGTTGCAAGGCTTGACTTCCTTGCCGTTACACAGCCACTTGACTTTGGGCTTGGGGTTGCCATCGGCAATAACCGTGAATACCAGAGGGAGGCCTTCAAAAGCGCTGCCGTCTTGAAACGTGCTTTCACCTAGTGTGGGGGGTGCTACAAGAGAAATTGATCGGTTAGAGGTAAGAACAGATTTGGACGGAGAGGAAGTTTTGGTTGTCAGTTGTCCGTCTTTGGTCATATATTTTTAGAAGTCATATACTATATGACTTATATTACTGGTAATTCACTGACACTGCGCGAACTGCAGGTTTTGGCCATCATCACCAACACGTTTGTGAAGATGCCAGACCTTAAATTTGGTATTGGTAGTAGGTACCCTTCTCCATCTTCTGCTTCACGGTCTTCACGAACGTGTTCATGATGATGGGCAGAACCTGCAGTTCATGAAGTATCAGTGAATTACCAATAACGCTATATAATAAAGAAAGAAACAAGGAATAAACAACATTTCCACTTAGCTTGCGTTTGAAATCAACGAACTTTGAATGGTGTTGCGTCTTAACTTAAACTAGTATTTACATGAAAGAATCTCTGCGATATCGAAAAATAAAATCGTATCAGACATAAATTACTGCCAATTAAAGCTAAGTACATCAGCCGCTTAAATACCGAAAAGTATTTACATGTTCATACAATAGAGTGCCAATTATATACAGCAGCTGTTACATAAAGTTTACTGAAGTGTGTGTATACTTACAATAGTGTACCGTAGAAGTAAGGTATATGTGTTATCACGTACCTTGTAAAGTAGATCGGTCCTGAGAAAGCTACGCAACTACCAAAGCAAAGAACATTCAATAAAAAAGTATTTTACCTTGATGATGTGAATGTGATGTGCCGACTCAGTATCTCCTTCGCATTCGAGTACCCCAAGTATTAGTATGCCAGAAGGGAATGTTATTACGCATGCGTGCTAAAACAAATACGACAGCATTAGTCGAGTAGACATACAACGGGACATTGAAGGATATGTGAGAATTTTCTGGCATTTTCATAAAACCATTTATTACAATCGTATGCTTATATGGTAAACTTTAGAATTATGATAGGAAAATAGTTGTATGAAATTGTCAAGTTGAACTATATAGCCATATATGTGTTAGAAGCGTTAGATAGGAGTTAGTGTCTCTGGTAGATCACTCAGCGTTATTTTTGTATCAGCCTTTATTTGTAACGATTCCCTTCTGTTTAATTGACTGGACTATTACCTTTTTCGTCTTCGTGTGTAAGTATATCATCTAATATGCTTCGTTGTCTCTGGCTTCTTCTCAACAGGGCTTCGATATCGTCATCTTCTTCAACTACGCTGAATAATTTATTTGCTCTTTTTCGCTCGACATTCGTTTCAGTCACATCTTTCGTTATATTCTCTAAGTTTTTCATCGGCCCTAATACTAACTCCTCTATGAGTCTATTTCTAACATCATCTACTTTAGTTTCTACATTTCTAAATTCGTTTTCGTCGAATTCCTTCGAAATGTGGATGAGTTTCTCTGTGATATCGTTCTCGAATATTTTTTGTGACTTTTCTTTGAGTATCAGGGATTCTTCTTCGCCTTCATCGGTGAAGTAGTCCTCTTTGAACGAGGAGGATCGAACGTACGAGTCTTTGCTGAATACTTTTCTGCTTTCATCAATGTCAAAGATAGATTTAGAAAGATCTTCAATGGAAATCTCCCTAGAGAGGGATTCGTTCTGCCAGCTCATTTCATCTTCCGAGACTGACATGATCGAGATGTTTCGATTGGCGTGCGTTCTCGCACTTCTTGCGATACTTTCGTTGTCTGAATCGTTCGCTTCTTCTATAATCCCGTAAGTGCCCCTTCTTATGTAATCAGGTATCGCGTAATGACCCAACTCAGAAAGGAAATAACTGTGACTCGCAATCTCTTCTACTTCTAGAGAAGTTTTATGGGGCGCGTTTGGTTCTATGATCTTTCTGCAGTTATTATATTCCTCATCCTCGTAAAATACAGAAGTTGTGGTCATTTTGTGCAATGTGTGCGTTTCGGCCGGACCTACCAGTTAAAATAGTAATGTTCACTTTAGGAGTATACGAGTAATTTACGACATTTTAGACGTGCGATGGGAGAATGCATTATGTTTTAGAAGATAATATCGAAGCAATTTTGTAATGAGTTGTTAGAGATTATGGTCCGGCATTAAAGGGTGGGGAGAGAAAGGTAGGAAGCTACATACTGACCTGTGATAATTGCACCATGGGAGCGTGTGCTGCTGACTTTAGACATGACAATACTGCCGTCCCCGCCTGTCTTGAACGTAGTTACAGTTTGGAAAACTCTGTCTAAACATAAAAACACACGTGGAAGGTTAAAAAACACAGGTTAAACATGCGACAAAGTGAGCGGAAATAGTTTCTCGCGACTAAAAGCTGTTTGCAGTTTGAAGGGAAGCTTGAAGCGCATTGTATACCTTCGATGCCAGCACTTAACGGTTCTTCTAGGGGTTCCTTTTTGATGGATTTCCGCTTTGACGACAAGCTTTCGTCAACCGGAATTTCCTCGATCGTTTCTGGCTTAGTGGCACTCTTTTCTCCAGCCTTCTTTTTGGAGACAACTTCTTCTATAACGGGAGTTTTGTTCTGTTCGTTATGGTTCTCATCCCAAATAGACTTCTCTTCAATGATCTCGGACTGTAACGCAGACTTTTTCACTTTAGCCTCCAGAGGTTCATCTACTTCTTGAACGATGGGTTTTTTAGATTTTTCATCGTCGTTAGCGTCTTCCCAAAATGATTTTTCCTCGGCTTCTTCAGATACAATTACAGATTTTTGAGATTGCAGCTTCGGTGTCTCTACCTCTTCGATGATAGGCCGTTTGGATTTGTCAGCATCGTCATCGCCCCAGAAAGAATTCTCTTCAATCTCTTCAGCTATAGTTACAGATTTTTGAGATTTGAGCCTTAGAGTTTCCACCTCTTCAATAATGGGCTTTTTAGATTTACCATCGTCAGCATCACCCCAGAATGACTTTTCTTCAATTTCCTCTGGCACTGTTACAGATTTTTGGGCCTTTAATTTAGGCGTCTCTACCTCTTCTATGATAGGATTCTTGGATTGACTATCATCATTATCATCCCAAAACGATTTATTTTTGATTTCTTCAGGCTCTGTCACTGATTTTTGGGCTTTAAGCTTGGGGGATTCCACTTCTTCAACATTGAGTTTCTTTGACTTTCCATCATAATCTTCATCCCAGAAGTTCTTTTCTTCAGCTTTTTCTGGCTCTGAAATTGATTTTCTCGCTTTGATTGCTTTGGGAGCGTCTACCTCATCAACTGTGTTTTTAGATTTGCCTTCTTCATCATCGTCCCAGAATGACTTTTCTTCGGCAACTTCTGATTTAGAGACAGATTTTTCAGCTTTATTAGCTTTCGGCTTATTGACATCTTTTGTATCAGCTGATTTAGCCTTTCCATCTTCATCATCATCCCAAAACGACTTCTCTTCGACTGTCTCAGCCTTTGTTTTATCTTGCTTAGCGGACTGCTTTTCTGCTATATCAACCTCTTCTTCCAAAGCCTGTTTGCTCTTCTTACTTTCATCGATTTCGTTCTCTGTGATCTCTTGTTTTGTGATTCTCGAATGTACTTCTTTCGCTATTGGAAAATAACAATAGTGATGACAAACAAATTAATTAATGGGGGACGATTATAGACGTCACAAATGGTAATAATCTACGTCAAACTTAAATGCACTTAATTAGCATATTTTATTGAAATAAGGGTTAGCTTAGCTCCAAAAGCACATTTAAGTTTGAACTCTGGTGAAAGGGCAAGTGCTACTGAACATTCAGTCGAGTGAATGCTTAGATGTAGGTAGGTATCTACTCATACTCATGGTTGGTATCTATAGGGCACCACAAACAACGTGCCCACTACAGTGCTCAGGGTTATTCAAACTACTACTTTACCGAGACAGAGTTGGGTTTTGATTCCTTTGGCGTGGCGGACTTTGACATTGTCAAGACCTTACCATTGTGAGATTGTGTGAATATGTTTCTGCGTCAAATTGTCGACGCTGAAAATCTTTGATGGCACTGAACAGGACTGAATTCTTAACTTACATTTCAAATAATATGTAAGTATCTTATTGTAATATCAATGAGGAAAATATGAAGAAATTCTTTTGACAAACTTATGAAGCAAAACGTGAGATAACATCTTCCTTCAAAATAAAATGCATAATACAATGGTGTTGATTATTTTGGCACAAAAACAAAACTCAACTAATTTGACAGCAATAAAAAAGAACCCGTCCCTTTTTAAAAAAATTAAAAGTACTTACATCAATATTTTTAGTGCTGTCATATTAATTTTAGATTTTGTGTTCAGACGTCACGTTCCCACTTCTATCTCACTCTATTGTGAACAGTCTTAGCAATCCCCCAATCGATAAAATGTCGTCACGTTTCTACTTCTATCTGACGCTATGATGAACAATACGCGGCATTCTAACTCCAACCCCCCTAACACTAAGCTTCAAATTACAATACTCACTGTGCACGGTTACGGTCGACTTGGAGGAAACGCTTCCGAACTCGTTCTCGGCCCTCACTTCGTATTCGCCGCCGTCCTCTTCCTTCACTAGAGTTACTGTGAGGTGGTAGTTCTCCAGTCTGTTACACAAACACATAAGAATTCGAAGAATTTGAAATTATATTTTTAGGGTTACTATGTTTTTTGCACGTAAGTATCGGATTTCTGGAACGTCATCTAAGACATCGAACCATCCATCTTAAGGACGATACCACTACAGAGATATTGAAGCGCTCGTTACTTAGTCATAAGATTACAAGAACTGAGTTCAACATAAAATTTAATTATGGCAGGATCTTTCGGTTTCAAACACAGGCCCTCTCCTCCCTCCCTCCTCTCGATTGCTTCTCTCGGACGACCTCAATGGCAGGTCTATGTTATTTATTAAGAAAATCGAACCAGCCATTGATTGGTTCGTAGCTCAGGTTAAAAGCAACTTCCTACCTATGAGTATCCCTGCCGATCTTGATCCTGGCATCTGTGGAGACTTCCTTTCCGTCCTTGAACCACTTGACCTTGGGCTCGGGACACCCTTCCACCTCCACGTCCAGCTTAAGCGTCTTACCGGCGTCTACCGTCATGTCCACTAGACTCTTGGTGATGCGCGGTTTACCTGGAGATACACAAACATTGCGTATATATATATATATATATAAAGTAGTGGTAAATATAGAGAAAGAGGTTGGTCCGGGGATGTTTTAGCACCGTGCTTATTTCTACCACCACGCGGCATGTAGTTAAATTTGGAGTGAATTGTAAGTTGCGATAGTATTCTACTGTACCTACAATTTTCTCCGAATTTATGACAATGATTTAATAGCGGTATTAGAAGTTGAATGCAAAAGTTGATTTACCATTTCGCATTTTGTGTTAAATGTGTTATCAGCCAGTTCATTGATTTATTTGAGCAGGAGTAGCGTTTGACAAGGCTTACGAATATTCCAGCGCACACCCTTACATAGGGTCTATTGTGTGCGGCGAGCGAAGCGAGCAGTGATTTGTGTATAGATAGAAATGTTGTGCCAGTGCGCCGCGCTGTGTGCTGCTTTCTAGCAAGCACAAGACTTACCTACTCCTGCGTACCTACTCCATTTGTCGGTACATCCCAGGTACAGCCTACTCGATTATTTTTAACAATTAGAAGTATTGAAATATGTATAGTGCAACTTACTATTGACAGTGAAGGTAGCTTCACAAGAGTCTTCTCCCAATTCGTTGGTCACCTTGCAGGAGTATTGTCCCGCCAGCTCCGCTGAGACCTCGTCGAGGATGATCTTGTGGGTGCTTCCAGAGTCCACTCGAGTGAAGACGGATTTCTTTTCGGTGATTTCTACGTCACCAAGGAACCTGGGGAAAAAAGTACATTTCATTTTTATCAAGGATGCTAAAACTTATGTTTCTTTTGTTGGGCCTGTGTGAAATGCTCAGCAATGTTAATTTATTTAACTTTGAAATTTTCTTCTTGGCTCTTTAGCAGCGCCGTCTAGTATTACTCAGATAGTACTCAGATGTCAAAAGTTTGTGTATGATTGTTATAATATAAATTATATAGAGTGTAACGACATCAAGTGTAACATGTGTACCTACGGTGGAATAAATAAACACAAATACTCAGATAAACTATATGATTTTGAAGGTCCTGTACGTGAGTACCTTGTACTAAGGTTATTAGTTGAGTTACCATTTGACGCTAGGTTCCGGGTAGGCATCCACATCGACTGTGAACTCTACTTTGATGTCTCCTGCGCGGGCCGTCTTGTTCTGCAGCCTCTGAGTGAAGACAGGGCCACAGCGGACGTTGAGGAGGCAGGAGTCTGACACGCTGCCGTGGATGTTGCGTATCTATCGACAAACATGTGATATCTAAATATTGTTCACAGCGACCACGAGAGATGATTAAAACTTGAAGGGAGAGTCTTTGTGATCCTGTAGGTAGAGCAATGCAATGAAAACTAGGTTGCTATTGACAGTGCAGGTCTTCTGATTATATAATGACGCGATTTATGCGGATCATAAAAACATTTATCTTCATGTCAGTAACCGAAATTCAGCGTGAAAACCCGCTACAAGTCGGTGCTTTAAATTTTACGTAGCTAATTAATTTGTAGAAATATTTACCTCACAGGAGTACTCGCCGGCGTCGGCGCGCGCGGCTGAGGAGATGACGAGCGAGTGCGCGGAGCCTGAAGACGAGATCTTGATCGACGACGACTCGGTTATCTCTGTCTTGTTTTTGTACCTGTGAAAGTAATTAACGAAATTGTATGAGATAGCGTATCAAGAAAAATTAGTTAAAAGTAGTTAAAAGTAAATAAATAAAAATTATGGGGCGAAGACCAGTCGCCTAAAGTTCGCTTAATTGATAAAGTGGAAGCTGATCGGTTTCTCGCTAGTCGAGTTGCCTGGAGAGGTTTTTTTATCGGTTGTTTGTAGTTTTTTTGTTTACGAAGAACAAAGATTATACAGATAATTACGGTAGTTCGTATGTACCACCAATCTTACCATTTGACAGTAGGCGAAGGGTCAGACTCAGTCTCAATCTTGAAGGTAACGACCTCCTTCTCATTGCAGACTTTGGAAGCTCCCATGGTCTTTGTGACGCGCGGTGGTGACGTCACCTGCCATTGCCAGAAGTCAGAGCATTGGCTGATTTCGTTCCTGTAAAGGAATAAAGGTTAATCTAGCACAGCAATACGTGGTTTATGGAATTTATATCAGCCATACTAATATTATAAATTTGAAAATAACTCTGTCTGTCTGTCTGTATGTATGTTACCTTTTGACGCCTTAACGGCCAAACGGATCTTAATTAAATTTTGCAGGGAGGTAGACGGTATCCCAGGGGCGGAAATAAGCTACATTTTACGCCATAAATTGTGTGCGAAGCCGCGGGCAAAAGTTACTTATAAATATATCAAGAACTCTATGTACACATAAAACAATACAATAAACGATTATGGTTATCACGATAAAGTTGTAATATTTTTATTTAATTTTGAAGACAAGTAATCAGATTATCATCAACATCTACCTATCAACCAGACTGTTAAAACAATACCAGGGAGCTATAGATAAAGAGAGATGAAGACGACAAAAATATGATTATGCGATAGCTTGTATAAAATATAAAAGACAAGTACTCACTTAGCGACGACAGAATAAGAGCCAGTATCGATTAACTTCGCATCCTTGATGATGATCTTGTAAATGTATTCTGTTTCCTTCACGATCTCGATGCGCTCGGAGCTCTTAATCTCGACACCATCTTTGTAGAAGAAAACGTCGGGCGTTGGGGACCCTTCCACTTCGATTGTTACGGTATGGGTAGAGCCAGCCTGGGAGAAACATAGCGAATTCAATATTTGCATTTTGACAAGAAAATAAGGATTTTATAAGAGATATTACCTAGCTTAAGATGCGCACCGCGGAAATATATGTCAACTGTTTTGCCTTGGCCTTTTTATGCGAATATGAAACAAATGCACGTCAAAACAGATGACAAACAGTCGTCGCGGCGTACGCGTGTAGTGGCTGGGCACTTTCGGCGATAGCAAAATAATTACAGGGTGCGAAAACATCAAACTCTTACCTCGCGCTACGTAAGTAAAAGATATTTATTTTGCCAGAACATATCGAGAAAAATATACATAAAAATAAACCATACATTAATTAGTAATCTGACAAAATCGGACTTCACTCAGCATGTGCTATGGTAGAGCAGTTTGTGCCATAGCGCTGGTCTTCCGTGGAGACCGTGGTGCGCAAGGTGGCCCCATACACACACACAACAAATTTAAAAATAATAATTAGATTTAGATAACAAAAACTAAAACTAAGAAAATATGATTAATAGTATAGTTATTAAATAAGCTTTGTGCTGTTAACATTAAAAATTAAAATAGATTGTGAATAAATTGTCTATGATCTTTAAAACTGGAAGTCTTAGAGAGTTGTGAATTTTACGGTTGTGTAGGTGAGATTTCCCTCTTTCCATTTATATTGCATATTTTTCCTAATCCTCCTCCTAACTTCTCCATAAAGATATGATTATGCGTTATGTCGTAGTACTTCGTAGATCGTGCTACGACGCTACGCCGTAGCAAACTAAAGATTTCAACGTGACTTGTTTTTTACGGGATAGCAAAATGCAGAGTTTTGTATTACTTTTTGCTTTAATGTCGACCTATTTCTTTACTTTCCCCTGTTTATCATCATCATCGTCATTAGCAGCCACATTTTACCCACTCTTGGGTCTTATGCCCCCCGAGCGAACAGGCACTCGGTCCAACTAACCCTACCAAAGCAATATAACTCTTGGTACTCACCATGCAGGTCTGGTTGTCCACTTTCTTGATCTTGGGCGGTTGTTTAACAACGAGCTTCATGGTGGTGGTATCTTCCCCGAGGTCGTTGCTAGCTGTCACGTGGTACTCGCCTGCGTCCGCTGAGGTCACGTTCTTTATTACTAGAGACATGCTTTCTTCGTCTTCGTAAAGGAACCTGGAAGAAAGAGACAGAACATATTAAGGTTTTCGGTTATTATTGTGCGGCTTACGCACTATACACACTCAGGGTAATTTCTAATATCCCAAAAAAATTACAACTTCTTTACTTGCGGGTTCAAGTCCCGTCGAAACTGAGACTTGTTTGGGATATTATTAAATTTTATAGGAACATATTCGGTTTTTTTATGATTACTACTTACGAATATGTTACGTTAAGACCCACCTAATGTTAAGTGGTAGGTTTGTAACTTTACGAGGTTCGCACACGCGCCCACTATGACACTAGAGCCCATCAATTAGAAACATAGGTGTTAAGGCTTTGCGGAATATGGCAGAGGTGCAGGCAATGACGGTAGCGACTCCGAAGTCAATCTTATGTAGGTACCTGGGGTACCTACACTACCCCTGGACACTAAGGACGCCTAGGGAGGCATGCACCTGCGTCAGTGAGCTGCTGGCTTTCCTGGAGGACATCGGGTGGTCAGACTAGCAGTCCCCCACCCGACACGCAAAAAGGGCCCACCTGTGGCCTAGTTGCGGAAACCAGTCCAGAAACAAGTGACAAGTAATGTACCTGGGAACAAAGTATTTTTTCTACGAGCAGGTATACACTTACTTGTGCCTGGTGTCAGGTTCAATCAACTTCCCATCGTGCTTGAAGACAATGGAAGGTTTAGGGAATCCTTTGCACTGTAGTTCCAACATGGCGGAAGCGCCGGCGGAGACGATGGCGTCGCGGTGCTCGATGACCAGGGTCGGCTTCTCGGGCTCACGGTGTAGCTCGTTTATGGCACCTAGGGGTAAATGATTGATTATTGCAACACTTCAGGTTCGTTGTCTTTCATAAACAAAACCTAAAATCTATTTGGCGTTCCGGGTATTTTCTATGTATAGTAAAAATATCTTTTCATCCCATCTATTAGAAAAGAGGAAAAGAGTTCATCGATAAGTGCGAACAAAGTGGATCAATCCAGCGCACTTAATAACAGTGACTAAATGACTATTAAATTTGGGTGTGGACACTATTTAATTAAAAAGTTTGAACGCAATTCGCTTCAATAAAGTCTTGACCGGTAATAAGAAAAGCGCGTATGCCGACGCGGCATTGGCTATCCAAATTTAAAAATTCGCGGGAACTTTTTATTCGTTTTATTATTACTTTTTATCAAAATATTAAAGATATTTGATTCACACAAATTGAATAAAAGATGAGTTCTAGCAGTGAAAGTAAAATATTAACAACAGAAATAAATTTGTAATTTGGTTATGTAGGTACCTAAATATAAATATTCGTCACTACTAAAAGCATCTCTATCTCTTATTTATTTTTCTCGTATGATAATTTTTTCTCATAATTTAGGATATAAATTAGAGTGTGCCACATGGTACAAAAATTATTTAACCTCGAGCGACGTACTGTGGATCCCTCGCTACGCTTAGGATTCAAAAAATCGCTCTCGCCCTAAATACATTTTATTCTATTTATTTTATTTTATTAAGACGCACAAAACATATTACAACCACAAAAACATTACAATGTTTCAATAATGAAGGTCTAAAACTAGATTGTAACACAACCTATGTACATACTGGAATAATAATATTACAAACAAAACATGTATGGCAAAAAGTTAAATCGTAAAATATTTAAAACAAAAGTAAAGGAATAAAGTTATTACGCTCACATTCGTGGTGATGTAGGTTGGGATACCTAACTCCACAATAATGTAAACACAGGATCAGGGACTTAACTGAATTGATTTTAGAGTTCTGATAAATTGGCTCAAACTCGGAACAAAAATGACTAGTTCAATGTTGTCCTTAGCTAAATCATTGTATTGTCGGGCCATTCTAGTCAGGGATTTGTAAAAAGAAATATTGATTTATAAGTTAACAAAGCAACAAGATAGCTTGTGTTGGACCTGCGCGCACTAAATCGTGTATTGAAAGATATCTCTGATAACAACATAGGGGAATCAATATACATATGAATGTATAATTTTATAATATAATAATATAATGTTAATTGTATAATATAAATAGATAAGATCGAAATGAATACGTCGAGTTTCCAAGGATTGGACATTAAATTTAGATAGCCTTTCCTCGTAATTCAGATTAGAACGACCTGGGCGCATTTTCTTTGAACCCTCTCAATTTCGTGACGAGACCAAATAGGGTTACCGTATTCAAGAACACTTCTTACAAAGGCAAAGAAAAGGTAAAGAAGGCTCCGGGGTTTCTTAAAACCCAAAAAAAGTTGATGACATTATTTTGTTCCCTTGTGACATAATCTACTAATCTACATATGTCATGTATTGTGTTTAAGTATATCAGTAATCTAGTACCGATAACATAAGCTCTGCTTTGCTTGGGGCTAGGTGGTGCTGTGTGGATTGTCCAGCATTATATATTTATTTGTGGAAAGAAAGTAGATGACAACACAAGTCATTCCGCTATGTCAAATATATGTATCTATATCGTTCAACAAAAAAAAAACAATCAATATTGTATTTTTTTCGCGTCTAGCCCACCGAATGTTCCGGTAGAGTATAGTTATAAGCAGTCAGAGGTCTATTTGCACCTATAACCTTCACAAAAATTCGTGCCTATATAAATTTCATAATGACGTTTTGTTTCATTACCATGACTCATTTATTGCACATATATGTATGCCAGAATATTCGGAATGCTAGGTTTTTGGCGACTAATGCAATTTTTAATGTACTCGTACTTGCATTTGGGCGCTTTGAAGGCGCATTGGAGGTTAAACAACATCAAAAGCACTTTGGCACTATAATCTCTGCAATTGTGCGAGGCTAATATTAGATCTTTCGCACATATTTACTTTTCCTTTTTGTTCCAGATGCACTTACCTTGCCTGAGCTCAGCAGTGCATGATATATTTCCAGTACTAGTTTTGGCTACACAAGTGTAGCATTACGCCTTCACCTACTTCAATATCGCCTTTTGGGGTCATTGGCCTCTCTATCGCATTTCTAAATGAGTAAAACTCATCTCCGAGAATGACGTTTAACTTCTGCTCGGGGTAAAGAGGCTTTAAGGTGAACTAAGTGGCAGCGGGCTATCATCATCACTTAAGAGAACATAGACCAGCTACTCAACGTCTAAGGCACGGTATATCGCAGTTCCTCGGTAACCAGACACTGACCTTGCACAGTAAGCTCAGCAGAGCACGATATGTTCCCAGTGCTAGTCTTAGCCACACAGGTGTAGAGGCCCGCGTCTTCCGGCTTCACATGCTGGAACACCAGCGCCAGAGAGTCTTCATCATCTCCCAGCAGGACTTTGAACCGTTCCTCAGGGTCGAAGGCCTGACCGTCGCGCTTCCAAGTGAAGGAAGGCTTCTCGCCTTTAGCTAAGAGGCCTTCGCCGCCCGGGGGCAGCTCAAAGAAGATGTTTTTGTCGTCTGTCGAGAGAGTAAGGAATGAGAATTACACAGGTAATAAAGTCATGGGAAAATTACGAGTGGTGAGACTAAAAAGTAAAATAAAAGACTTGCTTAGAATACAGACATAAGAATGGCAGTCATTGGTATAAATTCAGATGTCGCTAAAACCAGAGACTAGTAAAGTCGTACTACTTTACTAGTCCCTGCTTAAAGTAAACCAAACTAAGTTGGCAGGACTAAAAATAGTGGCGTCCCTTTCATAAAGAACGAGATAAAAAGCATGGCATAATTTTTAGTGCTGTCAAAATAGATTAGTTTACTTTTAGTGCCATCTGAATTGACGCCATTGACATAATAACTTTTTAAAATCTCAATTAATGTCAGAGCTTTGATAGAGTCAAAAACCAATTCAGCCCAGTCTGTTCAAAATTATTTCTTAAATGAGCCTCAATTATCTTAATGTAATAAATTTATGGGATAATTATGAAATGGCGATAATAATCCGTTAATTGGTAAAAGAACACTTAATATTCATGAAAGTTATAACTATTTTACAGCCTTATAAAAATAACATTCAATGTCGCATAACTGAGACAACTATGCAATAAACTATGTAATTCCAGTCTTTATTAATAGCATGGCAACGTAGCTGTCGTAAACAAACTGGAGAATGTCCAAATACATTTAATTTTTTATAACATTTTAGACGCGTTTTAAAATAAAACAAAACATGTTGGGTAATGGATTTATGTTTACAGAAATGACATAACAAGTACGCCTGTACTAGTTTGCACTACAACGGAGAGGCGTGATGTTAATGTGACATCCTCATATTGATTGCATCGCCGCTAGTATCCGCTTTAGTACAAACCGGTCTTCATAAGTTTCTGAAGACACTGACAAGCCAGCTTGGACTCAGTGACTGAAGAATTGAGAATCAATTAGAACTCCATGTATAAGGGTTAGAATAAGAATTCCTCGTCTCGAATTAACCGAATGATGGGTCTTTACCTTTGTAGCATCTCTTGACAGGGGAAATGCAGATGAAGAAAATGAGAACTCACCAACAACTGTGACGTTGCACTCAGTAGTGACGTCACCGTGCTTGTTGGCCGCCTTGCAGGAGTAGTTGCCGGCGTCAGCTGGAGTGACGTCAGGGATGACCAGCTCATAGCAGCCCTTGTCGGCGCGAGTGCGGATTATGGAGATGCGGTCGGATTCTGAGGTGGAGGTGATTTCTGCTCCATCGCGGTAGCTGGTGAAGACGTTTCAGTCAGTATAGGATCATTAAGGCAAGTGACTCAAGAGGGAGGGAGGCTGTTTAGGTTGATAGTGTGGAAAGGAGTAAGTGGAACTTACGACACATCTAAAACAAAGAACCATAAAATATGAATATTGTATATTTTCCCACTGCTAGCCATACTACTTTTTCTGCATTCCTTTTTACCCCGGGGTGCAGTTAACCAGTTAGGCACAAAACAATTCATCTTGCAATTGGCATAAAAAATTTACACAAGTTAAAAATCACAATGAATTTATTTAACAAAACTTGTAAACTGATTCCGATATTCAGTGACAGGACTATTAAATGTTTCTACAATGTTTTACTTACAAGGTAACTTTTGGATTGGGTTCTCCCTTCACCCTGATCATAAAGCGAAGGTAGGTGTTCTCCAGGATCTCAGTGTCCTTGAGAGCCACTAGGAAGTATGGCGCATTGAGCTCGCTACGCTTCTTCCTTTCTTCAGGACTCACTACAATGTTGGGCATAATGTCAGCATTGGTCAATGGGAGGTCTTATTCTCGTCATATCAAAACCTTATCGATTATCAAAGCTTTGATTAGTAAATATTTTTTTTAACGGAATAGCGTATTTTACCACCACGTTCTGTAAGATTGGTGTAGATTCTGTTTTTACATAAACTAAACTTATTTGACAGCACTGTCCTGTCACTGTCCTATTGATTTAGATCGTAAAGTAAGGGACGGCAACATTTTAAGTACAGTTATATATTATAAGTTATGTTTATGCAACAATAAGAATAGACACGTCATCTAAGAAAATAAAGCCTTGCATAATCATGTGACGAGAATAAGAACAAAGAGAGACCATGCACCAATTCACACAGTGAACAAGTCGTGTACGTCAGCGAAAAATACAGGAAAATGAACATAGTACACTTATAGAAACAAACTACGGGTTACAGCTTTACAATGTCTTAATAATGATGACGCGGTGATACATGCATTTACTGATCAAAATATATCAAAATCAAATCTGAAATAACATAATATTATATTAACGTCGGTGTTTGAGAAAGCTAGTAAATTAAACATGACAGTTATCATTGAAGATTGAAAAGACTGTCTTGCCAACCACATTACTAAAATAAACTAACGGAACAAGGTCACATCAACGTCCTTTCGAATACTAGCTTTCTCAGATGAGAGAAGAAGTAAAATAAAGAACTTACTCTGGTAAACGTACAACTGAGCCGTGCAATGGGCATTTCCCTTGACATTTTCCGCGCGGGCCGTGTACAGCCCAGTATCTTCCTCCCGGCAGTGTTTCAACACCAGCATCTGGTCGGTTTCATTTCCCGAGATGGTACAACGGTCCATGAAACGGTCGGTCATGGGTTTGTTGTCTTTCAACCACGTGACATTGACAGCTTCAGTAGACGCCTGCAGCTTGCATTTGAATACGGCGTTCTCGCCGGCTGTGGAATCACATATTAGTAAGAAGAGCCCGTACGGGTGTGTTTATATGACTGTTTAAGTATTTACGTAAATGATAATTTTATGTGCCAATTGCGATATCAAATTGGATCGAAATACCCCTAGCGATGCCAATCTGTTTACTGTTTCAAGGTAAACCGTACGAGCCCTTGGATCGAGGAAGCGTTAGAGTAATGTAAAGTGTAGGTTAGTTTCTACAAGCGTATGTACAAGCTCTATAGTGTGTCTACTCTATGTTTCTACATTCTACCTGTGTGGGTACTTACGCTCGATGGAAGCGCCTTCGAGAGTGGTGGTGAAGATTGGCTTTCCATCGTGAGTCTTCGAAACTGACTTGATAGATTCGAACAGTCCAGTGCTGACGGATCCGTTAGCGATAGCAGTTTTAGTAGTAGAACTTTCAAGGAACGATCCGTTCTTGGAGCTCGCATAACTGCTTTGGGTAACGGACGAGGCACCTTCGACCTTATTACCATCACCGGAAGATTCAACGCTTATATTCGAGCGGCTTTCGACACTTGCGCTCTCAATGCTCGCGCCTTTACCGTACTTAGACGCAATGCTGTCGATCTTGCTGGCAGATGTCGAGTCATATTCGACGCTGGACATTCCAGTCTTGCTCTCAGACTTGGTTTCGATGCCGTACTTAGACGCAATGCTGTCAATTTTGCTGGCAGACGTCGAATCATATTCGACGCTGGACGTTCCAGTCTTAATCTCAGACTTGGTTTCGATGCCGTACTTAGACGCAATGCTATCAATTTTGCTGGCCGACCTCGAGTCATAGTCGACGCTGGATATTCCAGTCTTGCTCTCAGACTTGGTTTCGATGCCGTACTTAGACGCAATGCTGTCAATTTTACTGGTAGACGTCGAGTCATGTTCGACGCTTGACGTTCCAGTCCTGCTTTCAGACTTGGTTTCGATGCCGTATTTAGCAGCGATGCTATCGAGTTTGCTGGTGGTGTCAGAATCAATGGCATAAGCTGATCCCTCGGTTTTGCTTTCGTAGCTCGACTCTATTCCATATTTGGAGCCTCCCTCGATCTTAGAGCTGGAGTATTTAGACTCGTAACGGGAGGACGCGGATCCTTCGATAGAGCCGCCGGTTTCGTACCGTCCGCTCTCGATGCGCGAACCGCTTTCCCTTCGAGAGGAGTACGACGACAAACCGGTGCTGTCGATAGTTGATGACGTTTCGTAGCGCCCGCCGCTTGATAGCTTACGGGAGCTACTGGAGTACTCTATCGAAATTAAAAAAATATGCATATTATACATTAAAATAAACAGATTAGGGGTTAAATTCTTTGCATGGTGATACTAACCTCCAGATAACCGCGAACTGCGGTTATACCTAGACATCTCTTCGGCTTCCTCGGCGGTTACAGCTTGACTGCTGTCTACCTCTTGCGATGAAACCTCTGCTCCACGTCCCTCTTGTACACTTTTTGCTGTTTTTTCAACAGTTTGTGCTTTCTCTTCTACTTTGGTCTCAACTTGAGACTTTGCAGCACTTTCTACTGTTTTTTCAACAGTTTGTGCTTTTTCTTCTACTTTAGTCTCAACTTGAGATTTTGCAGCACTTTGTGCTGTTTTCTCAACGGTTTGAGCTTTCTCTTCTACCTTAGGTAGAACTTGAGTTTTTGCAGCACTTTCCGCTGTTTGGGCGGTTATCACAGTTTGTTCAGTTGTCGACTGCGATGTCAGAGATTGGCTTTCTACCTTTGTGTTTGATGATACACTGACTAAGGTCGACTCGTGAGTTTCAGAGATAGATGAAATCTCAACAACTTCAGATTTGGAAACTTTGGAAACCGTACCGGCTTCTAAAGAAGCTTTCCTCTTTGATTTTAGTTGTTGCAGAGATTCTTCTCGAGTCAAGATGCCTTCTTCGTCGACTCGAGAATGTATCTCTTTGACTGCTGTTTGTTGAAATTCAGCCGCAGTTTTCTTTGCTGGCGCTTGATCTTCAGGCTCTGTTACGGCCTTTCTTTTAGGCTCACCCGCTTTTTCTTTAGGCTCAGCAGCCTTGTTATTAGGCTCTGCAGCCACTTGAGGTTCAGCGGCTTTTTCCTCTTCTGTTTCAACTTGAAGATCGTCAGCTGCGTGCTCAGCTAATGCAACTATAAAAACAAATTTATATATAACTACTCATCTTCGAAATTTGAATGACGACGTCATAATATCCTAATGCCTACTTACCAACGTCACTGGCGTATTTTCTAATCTCTGTCAACCAGTTGTTTTTGACTATCTCTTTGTGAGCTGATAAGGTTTTGACAGCCAAGCCGTCTTTCAAATGAAGCTCGAACTTTAGAGGCTCCCCTGTATCTTTGATCTCAACTTCTGGAAGCTGCAAATAATGGTTGAATAAAGTTTATTCTATCTCATGATATTTCAGGGTCATTTAATTGACCCCATTACCTAACCTTGATCTAATCATATGAAAAAGCAAAACACATTTATTACAGTCCATTAATAGTGTCATAATATCAGACCACGTAAAGGTAATTTGCTATATGATTACAATACTATTACAAAAGACAGAGGCACTTGGAGTTCGTCCAAAAGTAAACACACGGTTTTTTTCTATTGGGTTACTTAAGGAGAAAATTTCATGATCACTAGTTAATGGAGAAAAGCGTAGGCGCTCCTTACCGAAAGCGGTTGGCGTAAAGTGAATGCAATGACGTAAGATTCATAAGTGTGCTCAACCTTCTAAGAAAAAACTTTAAATAAAACGGCATTATAGAGGGATCTTACGATTGTTATACAACTAAGGTCAAAAGTTGACCCTTGCCTTACTTTAAGACTATCACAAAATAAATTAGGACAGACACTGTAAAAACTAGAAATTAAACAATGATCACATCAAAACATAAACCAGAATGGTTAGAGATATTTTATCTACGTTTGAAAACCAAATTGTATCACAGCCATTAAAAAGAAAACCACACTCACTCTTATGATATCCTTGAGAACAAAGACACTGCGGTCATCGGACACCCGTTTAACCTTACTGACAAGGATCCTGGCTTTGAAGAGGAAGAGGTATCTCTCGTGGGCCTTGCCGTCTGTATCGTTGACCGTGAACCAGTCGTGGGTGAGGAGCCGGCCGAGCTTGTGGATGTTACCGCGGAAACCTTCGATGGAGGATATGAACTTGTTGTCTGTCGCCCGGTTCGGAACGCCGAGGAAGAGTTCTAATGCCTTCTGTAGGTCTGTGCAGTCTTCGTTTAGACGAGTGGAGTACTTCACTAGTTCCTGCAAGTTATTGGTCCATTGAAGTATTGCTTCTAGACAAATGAAAGATAATGAAAACAAAGTAAATGAGCCGTTCTTTGAGAACCCCGATCACTACAATTGAAACAATATGATGTATTTGAAGACACGTGAGTGAAGGGTGTAATATAAACAAACCTTAAGAAGGAGTTGGTAGTCGTTGATCCTCTGTATGGGAAGTTTGAGATGTTCTGTAATACCCTTGTCGTCACCAAGTTTGTCTGCTAAGACCTATAAACATTGTTTACATTTACAACTCTATACCATAAACATAGCAATCAAATCATCGTAGTATCGTAGTAGTAGACATAGTATAATGCGTTTTCGATTTAAAAGGAAACATGGCATATTTATTAAATTAGCCTACATTCAATCCAGTATCTAATTCGACGAGCGTAGTGCGATATATCGGCTGAACACTAATTGAGGAGTACTGGCAGCATACCAGCCCCGCTGGTTTTAATCAAGTAATATGGTTTGACGCGATTAAAATATCAAAAAAGTGAGATGAATTCTTAATATTAGCGGCTAATTGGCAGCTGTTGAGAGAACTCTCTCTCTTATGATAGTGTTTATTAAAAGTTTCGTAGGCTTTGTCAGGATTACGGGAAGTTATTAAGATACATTTAAAACAAATTTAGTGGATAGTTTAATATTAAAATGTCGAGTCGCCATGCACGTATTGCTTTATAACAATAGCAAGGCTGGGTGGTTTTCACCGAAAGATAACCGGACAATTAGCAGCTCCGTCGCCTGACTTTGATATTTTAAGTATGAAAATACGATTATTAAGTTTTTGTCTAACTAAAGCTTCGCTCAGAGTCGTAACAAATATTCCTAGAGAATTGCTTCCATTAGAGCTAAATACATAGTTAACTATAACTCAGACAAATCAATTTTCCTCAAATCTTGCAAAATCCGAAAACTATGAATTACTGGCAAAACGATAGGTTTGTGTGGAACGGATTTAGAGCACCTTGACACATTGAGTTGAAAGCTCGCTGCTAAATAGTGAGGAATACTGGCACGCAGTAAATGTTTACAGCTGGGGAAATGGGTGATTTGGGGAAACTGGAACCGTGGAACAATGCGCGTGACGTAAGTCGTGCAAGTAAACAAGGTTGCATAAAGCTTGAAGATGAAGATTTTATTAATGTATCTAAGGAATCGCAAAGTTCGGTTTGGTAAAGCCTTCGTCTTGATCACTACGCGGTACGCTGCGTGCTGCGAACTGCCCCTTACCGCTGACGCAAACTTCTATGGAACAAAATATTACTCTAGACGTTTTTCATACCATTATGTGTCTGGCACCGCATAGCGCATAACGCGCAGCATAATGCGTACCTAATGATCAAGAGACTAAGGCTTTAAGTAAACATTAATATTGGCAGAGTTTGCGTTTTTTATATTGAGGTTACATCAGAGTATGTTGATTTAGAATGGAATTTAGCGTGGTTATTAGAGCAAACATACAAAGATTTTAGTTAAAAGTAGATAACTTATGATCGTTGTAAAAAACAACATGTTGTTATAATCGAAAAACTATTAAATAGAAATAAACGAATCCCTATGGGCAGGCAGCAGGAGTAACAAAATACTGTGTAAACTTGTTGAGAAACAAGAAATTCGCTTGTATTATTTGATTATTTAGAAAACAATAAATTTGTAGAAAAATGTTGAAGACAGCCACTACTAAAAAAACAGAAAGTGAAGTTTAAAAATCTATAGAATTATACAGGCAGTAACCTCATAAATTCTGTGTATAAATAGAAAGTGGCCAAGCTGATAAATATCAGTATTAACATGGTAGACAGTAGGCAGCCAACAAGACGTGCACTGCACTACAAACACAACTATTTGTAATGGATTTGAACAAGTAAACAAACACAACAGATTAGAAATTGCAACAATTTGCTTGGAAGAAAGCGGAAAGAAACAAGGGTATCATCAGAACTGAAGATAAAAATGGATTAGTGTTACAGGACATTGGCTTTGGGACATATTTAGCTTCCCTAATCCATGTGACCATGTGTCGTAATTGGGTCAAGGTCATCCAACCGAGCTTTAGCGTCGCGCGCGAGTCCTCGCGCGGAGTCAGCTGAAAAACATAACATATTGCGAAACTCATCCTCCCACGCGAACTGGAAATAAACCAGACGCGTTGCTGGTAACACTACACCGTAACATTGAAATTTGTAAAATCACAGTATTTTCGCGGCGGTCTATGTAATAATACCGTCCGGTGAGAGGATGCTCGTACCTGAGCGTGCAGGCGTCAATGCAATCACGAGAACACAATCACAATCACACACTTCACTCGGGCGAGTGGTCGAAGGTCGATGCGCTGGAGCGAGCGAGGTGGTCGCGGCCGCGGCTTCCGAGCGACTGCTGAGCGCTGCCGCTGCTCACTCTGCCGCTAAACATAGCCCGCGGGCAGAGCGAGAGACGCGACAGCATCTCGCTAGCACACCCGAGGAAAGTCGACCTAGGTCCATACGCTTCAAGGCTGACAACAAACCTTAGAGTCTCCTTCGAGCTTGAGACACTTGAGATTTAACACCAGTTGAAAAACAAGCCTAACTTCAGAGCAAAAAGGGATGTCGATACAAAATTCAAGTTTCAATTCAAGGCCGAAAAAAAAACGTGACATCTCTGTCAATCATAAAAGACTTGCAACAGGAACCTGGTTCAAAACCAAGTTATTTGCCAAGCCAAGATTAACAATCCGCAATGCACGCAAAGTTTATATTGCAGCTCACACCCAAACGCGAAAGGTAAACAAAGCTGAGACATAAGAAGACAAACAAGAAAAGAGCACCTCAATAACAAGTGACTGTTGAATTGTTGCACCTGTGTTTAAAGATGGCCACTGACGTTTTTCAAAGCCAAAACAACAGGCTTGGCCTAGAGATTGCAATCCGGATTATCCGAAATCCGAATTATCCGGCAATTTTTTTTATTCAATTTTTATAATTCGAATATTATTTTCAATTACTATTGAGAATATTTTTAGGCAAATATTATTTATCTCGCGATCGTAAATGAGCTTTTATTTGAAACATTATCTAACTTTTTTAGGCCCTGCACCTGCACGACTAGGTACATACGTCGCATTGTCTTACGCATAATACCTGCCTACCCCCGTGCCACACCACACGCCGCACCTCACGCTCACTCACTCTCCTGTGCAGGTACCTAGTACCTGAATAGTTCCGTAAGTTATTTGATAGTGGTCGTGTTGTGATGTCCGTGTCAGTACATTGAGTGGCCAAAGTGCGCTACCATACGAAGTAGGTAAGTAAACTAGGTTGTAATTAATTAGTTATTTTGCATGTGTAGTAGATTATGTACAGTATTGGAGGGCCTCTTATATTATATAATATACCCTATTGTTAACTATGATGACGCTTTATGTAGACTCATGGAAAATATCCTGCCCTGACACAAATCTGCCTAAAAACCTTTCTTCTCAGATAAAAATCTTATTAATACGTCAACCAGCTCATCAGAACGTGTTCGTCTACTCGCCGTTTTCGAGTGGGAATCAGGACTTTGGTTACATGTTCTGCCTTCCAAAATCTAGGTACCCTTTTAGACAAAAACTCTTTTCGGGTGGTTACCTCTTTGCATTTGGGTTCACCTTGCCTAGTTGCACATCATTGCCAATGTGGTGAAACCGTTGACTAGTTTCTTCACTATGCACTGGCACGAGTCTCTGGTTCAGGACGTGTGCCCCATCGTAGTTCAATTAATGACATCATTCGTCGGGCTTTTTTACCAGCGTCAGTGTGGCAACTACCCTCGAACCACGCGGCCTTATAGATGATGGTAAAAGACCTGACGGTATGACCCTGATTCCCTGGAAGGTGTGTCAGGCTTTAGTTTGCGATGCCACGAGTGTGATACCTTAGCACGTCACATTTTGCAGGGACATCAGTAAGGGCTAGCTCCGCAGCAACATCAGCCCAGTCCTTCAAACGTCGAAAATACGCTAATCTTGATCGAGGGTGTTTGAACCGTGGAAACCCTTGATCCTTGGGGTCCTGGGGCACACATAATTTATAAATATCTTTCAAAACTTCTCAGAGTCGACAGGTGATCGGAATGCTGGCTCTATTTCGGTCAAAGAATTAGCATTGCCATTCAACGCGACAATGTTGCCAGCATTCTGGGCACTCCTCCGTGCCTTCCGTTGATGGCTTAGATTTTTATGACATTTATATTA
The DNA here is from genome assembly GCA_963662085.1 of Eupithecia inturbata. Lineage (NCBI taxonomy): Eukaryota > Metazoa > Arthropoda > Insecta > Lepidoptera > Geometridae > Eupithecia > Eupithecia inturbata. Next base: position 1,116,150 of record OY759177.1, read on the forward strand.
TTAAGGGTAATTGAATAACTCGTTGTAATTAGTCGTTTATTAAATTTTCTTACTAATTATTTTTTTTTTTCCTAGAGACATACTAAGCTTTTTAAAGCTGAATGAAAGATAATTCATTAAAAATTATGCAGTTTCATTAATATTTTATTCCATTTAGTCATCTATGCAAAATTTTCACCCGATATATTCTTAGTTTTGGTGTGAAGCGGGGACGTCCAAACTTTGACATTTATAGTATTAGTCTGATAAGAAAATTTGCACAAATGGATAATAAATGCATGTTCGTTACCTTATCACGCCAGAAACACTAATCAAAGTTGGACGAAATTTAGCATAAATGTAGTTCTAGACCTGGAATAACATAAAGCCTACGTTTAATCGCGGGAAATTTTGTGATTACCGCAGGCAAAAGCTAGTTAAAAATATTTTTATTAAGATCTACAGATAATTGAATTATCCGGATTATCCAGATATGTGAATGACGAAAAGTTTATTATCCGGAAAAGATAATTATCCGGATTTTGCAATCCCTAGGCTTGGCAATGAAAGACTGCAACCGAAATACCTCTGAAAGTTTGGACAAAGCTGCGTTTATTTTGAAACTATTGGTTATAGCACAATGAATGGTGGATAAATAGTTGAGGAATCATTATTTCTGGAATTGAGTCAGTTGTGACGGGGATGGACGGCGCGTAGGATTGTTTATTATTGAACTATCTATAGTTCGTAGCGTTGTTCACTAAATAGGTAGTCATTTCAAAAAAAATTGGGGCCTTTACTCCTCAAATTTGAAAAATTATCAAAAAGGGCCGGAATAATTTTTAAAAGACTACCCTACACCGACTGGTATACCCAATAAAAGGTATCGGTTTGCACATCTTAAAAAGTTTTTGAAATTCCTGTAGGTTACATACTTTTTGAAATATTTAGAAAAAGCTCGAAATTTTTACTATACTCCGAAGTTTGCGAACCGATACAGCTGAAATGTAGGTTTGCTTTAATTTTTGAGTATTCATTAAATAGCAAAATCTGTAACTGGTATGTATATATTGGTATACTTGACTGACCGATCTTGTTTCAGACCTTACAGGACTCTTGGTCACTGTTGGAAATAATCCTCTGTTGGAATGTGCCATTTACTTAGGGCCTTTCTTGTGGTTCCTAAAAGTGTTCATGTCATCGGACCATCGAGCAGTTGGTCTGCCTTTTGATTTCATTGCACATTTCGTGTCAACAGTAGGTACCTACATCATCCATGCTATACCACATCAAGTAACGTTGTGTCAGCCGGTGTCTAGTCTAGGATCAGAGTAATCCTGTGGTAATGGGGCGGTTGCCCCCGATATGAGACCAATTGACAGGTCTCATAGTCGGCATGCGAACTATTCTAGTAGTTGGCGCGCTGCCTAACTGCTGATAACGGCGCTTGCGCATTGGTATAAGCTCTGGATGAGGGATCGAACGGATTTATCAATTGAATCATACGAATAAAATATAAAGTGGTTTCTAGAGTTCGTTAGTTTTAATTTAATAGGTACCTTGTCGCTTATAAGCTCATGAAGTGAAACGACAAACTCGTCTTTTTTATAAGCACGTGTCTTGATTTAGACATAAAGGTATCTATCTAAGGGTATTAGGTCCTAAAGTGTGAATTTTAATCTACGATAGAGATACTTCATCATCATCATCATCAACCTATCTTAGTCCACTGTTGGACATAGGCCTCCCCCAATGAGCGCCATAGCGCCCTGTCTTCAGCTTGCCGTATCCAGCATCTGCCTGCAGTCTTTCGCAGATCGTCATCCCACCTGGCCGGAGGGCGCCCTACACTACGTTTACCGAGTCGCGGTCTCCACTCGAGAACACGTTACTTCGATACTTTCAGATTCGGAAAATAGAGGTGGACTCTTTAAACTTATTTTCGATCAACAATTAACAATGAAAATCATCAGAAATCATAGGCTTAATAAAACTACTTTCAATCATAAAATCAAACGTAGCTAAAAATAAATGCATACAACGAAATTGAAAGGATCTTATTTGTTAAATCTTAGACAGTACAACGTACGCCCTCTAGATATTCGTTAGAACACTATGAATCGTTACATGCCAAGTTTCAATCCCAATTTGAAACCCATCTAATTACAACGCACAGAACTTTTTTGTTGGCTGAGAGCGCCATACAGATGGCGCTCTCAGCCAACAAAAAAGTTGGGATAATATTGTGAAGATGTCGCTAGTTAAATTTAGGTTCTGCCAATTTATTTTTGGATTCATCTCCCGGGGATAATAAATCGTGCGTGGTTCAATACCAAGATGTAAAATCTCGTTCATTTGAAAATGTTTAGATGGCGTTGCGAGCTTTCTGGCACTTACTTGCAAGAAATCACAAATAAAGAAGCAAAATCCGACATTAAAATTGACGCTTATATCATGCACAGTTTTAGTATGAAACCCAAGAATGCACTTAGTTTTTAGCTAAGACTTTCTAAGGAAAATCTTGGCAGAGTGTAAGCTTAGTTTATTTAATTCATTTATTAATATTCATTCATTTATGTGTGTATGGACATGCCGTGCCAACGCACCGCACTGTATGCTGCTCTCTATCACGCACCAGACGTAACTCCACTGCGGCTGCGTCCCTGACGGAGCCGCAGCATAGTAACGTCCCGTTAACGTTATCGGGATACAGCTTACACGATAATTCCTGCCAATTACAATCTAAACCCATAATAATGTAATACCTGGAAGTACTTGCTGACAGTGGGATCTCGTAAGAGTTGTTGTGCCCGAGGCTCGTCGCGGCAGTAGGCGACGTGCTTGTCGAACTCGCGCTCCATGCGCAGCAGCGCGCGGCCCAGCATGGACGGCTCGCCGGCGTAGTACTTTATACCTTCGAGGAGCACCCTGCGAAAGGAATGATGCTTACAAAAAAAAAAGTATTATAATTGACCTCAAACTCCATAAATAACTCCTTTTGAGAGAATTCAATTGAAAGCGGGTAATTTTTTTGATAGTCAGTGTGTGAAGATTCTCGCACTGTCGCACGTTCTGGCACTTTTGTAAAGCCAAGTTGAGCAAAACTTTGCAACATGATTACATTCAAATCTTACACGTGTTATGGGAAGAAATGCTAGTTTAGCGCGTTCACTGGCAAGCTAAACCCGAGACCCAGGGAGGAACGCGTCGCTGAGCAAACAAGCCGCCGAATAAAGCTATGTGGGTCGGTCGCAGCATAGTGTTAATCGGTCCTGCCTCCTGCGCGAGCCTAATCCAGTCATTCCCGACTGTATCAGTGTCAACTTACGTATTATGAAACTCGCAGATCTGCTTGAAGTTAGAGAAGAGTAACTCCCTATTGTCGAACACTGGTTTGGGCGTCTTCGTCTTGTCCATCGGTTTCATGTACCGACTGACTACTTGCTGCATGTCACGCCCGAACTCTTCTTCTGTTTCGACTAGCTCTCGTACCACGGCTCTGAAAAACATAATGTTTTATGTAGATTTGCATCAGTGATTGCAAAAACGATACTATGATAAAAAAATTCATGCTTTTGGTTGGTAAATACGTCACTCCAATCTGATTTTTTTTTGTAATGTTGAGTGTCGTTTTCGAGAAATCAAAATTAGAAAGTTTCTAAAAACTCTAGACACAATAAATCTGTACATTGTGATGAAAAGAATTAGTCTCATATCAATGCAACTCAGAATCGGCTTAACATTTTTTTTTTTGACTGACCAGATAAACAGAAATACAAATAAAAAACAAGATCCGTCAAGCGCGAGTGCGACTCGCGTGCCGAAGGTTTCAAACGTTTGTCAAGTATACCAATTTGTCCTATAGGTACCGGTTAGAGACTTTGCTATTTATTGAATACCTAAAAATTTAAGGTACCTACATTTCAGATTTTTATCTATCTATTACGGTTTGCAAAATTCTGAGTAGGTATGGTAAAATTTTCGACTTTTTTCAAAATATTTAAAAAGTATGAAACCTACAAAATTTCAAAAACTGTTTAGAGATGTACAAACTAATCCTTTCATTTGATACCCCACTCGGTCAGGTAATTTTTAAAAACAAAATCCCTCCCTTTTTGACAAATTTTCAAAATGTGTTCTACAGTCTGTAAGACTTCTAAATATTTTTCCTGTAAAATATAGACCCATATCTACAAACGCTACATACGTTTTAGATGGATCGCTCTGCAAACTTCGGAAATGGGCAGGGGGGATGAGTAATTTTTAGATTTTTTCAAAATATTTCAAAATGTACATAATTCTACAAAATCTACAAAAAATTCAAAACTCTTTGGAAATGTACAAAACTGATAACTTTCATTTGACACCCCTCTTGACATTGTAGGTCTCTTTTAAAATTTCGACAGCACAATTTGTACTGAAAATTTTAATTACCATTTTTTCTTCTTTTTATCTATACAAGACGGAAAAAAGGACAGAAAAAGCGAGACCATCAGGGTTTTGCAACCGATCTCCGACCTTCAAAACCCCTTATTAAAACTGAATACCTTTAAGACATACATTGTTAATTCTAAGACTTTTTTTGTACCATACTCGTAGACCTTAATAAAAAATTTAGAAACAGGATTTATAGATAGGCAGAGAACCAATCACTTCTCAGTTTATTTTTCAAGTAACCTTCCTTCCCATTCATCTTAAAATAAATTTCTACGTTTTTTTTATAGATTCAATATCTAAATACATAGATACAAGTGGGTTGTTGTTTAGTCAGCCTAGTGCCCTATAAATAAAATCTGTAACTCCCTCATCATCAGCCATCTTCAAGTTTCTTCTAGTGATGACAACGACAGGATATATTGTGATAAATTGGGTTGACTCAGTGTTGGGCATTTGATGAGGCTGCCAACGAGTGGGTGACTACGACCACCTGGAGACCACGACCACCTCATTGGTGCGTGTTCACTTTCGAGTCATCCACGAGTCTATCAGCAGACACGTGAAAGTCAAAATTAATTTATTTCCGTAGATAAAATAGATGTAAAATTAGAATAACTCAAATTCTTAAAATAAAAATAGACATGGAAAAAGTAAAACTAAAATAATGACACGTCTTAAGAAAAGTTTATTGTCTGGTTGTCAGCACTAGATGTTTATTAATAGTCGTAAAATAATAGTTGATGCTGGATAAATTGGTGGATAGTCATATTATAAAGGTTTTTGTTGAAGTATACACTTTGTTTTGTCTATAAAACTAAGCGAATGTAACATCAGATATTAAAGGTATATCTGGCCCAAGATTCATGTCATTATTCATAAACTTGATAACTAATTGAAAGATTTATGGTTTAATGTTATTTAATACGGCGCTCGAAATAACGAAATCAGATTGAAAACATAATGTTAATCAATTAGATATGTTATTGCGTCAGTTAATTTACATGATAAATCACCGTGATCTTAATTTGGTGGTGTTATTTATAATGAGAACATCACATATCAGATATCAACAAATATAGAGATTTTAACGTTTGAAATGCACGGATAAAAAACCTATATTGATTTGTGAAATAGTGTATATCCTATTTTTTTGTCTGAACCTTGTGAGCGTGGCCCCAGTTTTGGTGTGGCGTGACCGTTTAGGTTAAACACTGCAACTGTTTTAAGGTGCTTTTCTGTCTTGCCATGCCATCTCTCTCTGACAGAATAGAACGCAGAATTTAATAGAACAGCTACGTAGCAACAATCTAGCTAAGTACCGCGTGCTGCCACGGGCAGAAGTCAGGCTAAACTAATAATAACACTACCTAGCACTAATATTATTAAGGTTTTTTTTTATTATTATTGTGCGTAAGCCCTCAAATTCGGGGTAATTTATAATAAATAATCAAATAAATATCCCAAACAATTTTCGACTTCGACGGGACTTGAACCCGCATTATTCCCTTTCCCCGAAGAACTTTGAGACTTCCTTCCAACTCTAGCGCCGCCGTTAGCTAACAGTTAACAGGAGAAACATTGCAGATTATCCAATCCTGTTCTGTTGTTTAAATTTTCGGGATATTATTTGATTTCTTATGATATTATTGATGCAATAGTTTCACTGACTTTTCATTCCAAAACTACTGAACCGATCGGGTTGAAACTTTGCTTGTATATATTACAAATTTATTTGTATAGTTACAAAGAATTTAAATAATATTTTTTTTAGATAATTATTAATAATTTTTTGTAGTATCACTACGTTTGGGTTAGCAGTATAAAACAAAAGTTTTAAACCTGGAATAACATGCAGGTTGGTTCGCGAAAAGCCGCAAAGGCTCAAGCACTAAGTAACTAGTTCAAATATTAATTGCTAGAACTTCCGTGTTCCAGCTGCAAGTTGGCACATTCATCAGACGGCAGTAGCGGGTGGTAACGAGACAGGCGCACGAGTAATTGGCCAAGAATTATATTTATTACGTCTCTTGTGTCTGTCAGACTTATTGTAAGGGAATTATGGATGAAGAGCACCAAAGTTAGGAGTGAATATGCAAGCACAAAAGAAGAAGGTTCGAGAACTTTGCGTAGCAGGGAGTCAGTGGATTTTATTCAAAGTAAAATACAGAAGAAAGTAGAAGAAGAAGGAAGACGCTTTTGCGGGAGACCCAAGAGATGGCGAGAAGAGCTAGATTTATTTAACAAAGTTTTTGACCTGCAGTAGGTGGTTGACGCAGGCTACATTAAATATGTATTTAGTACAGATATCAGATCAAAGTTTAACTAAGACGACATCTCATGCGTGTCTATAACGTAAGAAATCGTTTGTATTTGATCTCACTGCCTAACTCACCCTTAGAATAATTACTTTATTGCAAGTTTCCAAAGTTTTCCTTCTCCGTTAAATCCATCTCATGAAAACAAGAATAGAAACCCCGATGCATCATCGCGTAAACAAAGCGCATGGCGTCCATCCGTCTGATCTCCACGGATTCGAAGATGCAATCTATTCCTGGCCCGATGCATCATGTTTTACTTGGAACTGATACAAACGCAACAATAATCTGTTTGTTTCTGTAGAGGCAATAAACTGCAGGAAATGGTACATTGTTTTTGTAAGTCAATAAACTGGGGTATAATGGATGTTTGGTGGGATGACAGTTGAATGCACCAGTGGATTTGAAACTGCAACATTTTAAGTAGGTACCTACTGTCAAATTAGTTTGGTTTGGTTAATGCGACATCTGAATTGACGCCATTGTTGTCCGAAAGTCATTCCTGTAAAATAAGTAAATAAATAGAATACAATACCATCATCTTGTACGACTTGACTTTGTGTACTGCTGGGTATTTAAACCTTCAAGATCTAGTCCATACACTTTTTTGTCCATTGTAAACTTCGATCAGGTTTCGTTTAACGCTTAACTTGATCGTGAAGCGTTAAATTGCGAGGAATGGAAAGAGAAAAGCAAGACCTTTGCCCGGTCAGGAATATTAATATATTAAAAGTCTGTATTATTACATTTGTGTGTGTGTGAGGACTTAACTGTAAATAAATAACCCGAAGAAAAGAACAAAAATAGTTACACAGATGCAGATGTACACTTAGTGCCAATGAGACACATAAGTATAATTTCACTTTGTTACTACATTCACGTAATATAGAGGTATAATATCTGGGTACACCTAGATCAGACAGAGGACGCTGGCAATAATTGAATTAGAACCTAGCAGTGGGTGAATTAAGGGTTGAAATGATGATGATGAATGAAGCACGCCAATGGGCTGTGCTCGGACCGCACACGTGTGTGTATCCATCGATGCGCTGCCTCAGGTGCGCCCCTCAAGGAATACATTAATCTGGTGCAGTATTGCTATACGTGGGATGAGAGCCAAGTGATCAGTGTTTACATCTCACCTCAATAATATGCCTAGGTTCAGAACGCAGCTCAGCAGGCGTTATTTTGGGATAAAATTTAGCGTTTATGTGATTTCAGGTCTAAAACAATATAATACGCAGAAACTCAGTCTGATTGTGTTGTGAAGAGAAATGTATGGATAAATGAGGAAGAAATATTTGTTAATTCTTGCGAATTATTGAACGTATCGGGCTTAACTACGAGTATGTATAGATAGTTCTAGATCTTAAACATTATAGGCTAAATTCTAACTAGAAAAGCTACGTGGCGGGCCTTAAGCTGGTTATTGGTTTTACAAGCGATCTGACTTAAGATCACAGTTTTAAATACAGATTTTTTTCTTGCCATCAGAAGCTAAAGCTAAAAACGGACGCGGGATGCGCAAAACCACTAATAGAACTCTGGGTTTCATAATGAGAACTGCTTCGCATTTTGAGGATGTACGGGTAGCGATCATGCTTTATAATGCATTTGTCAGAAGCAAGTTGGAGTTTAGTGCTATTAGTTGGGATCCACGGGAGGCCAAGTATACGATAATGATAGAGAGACTGCAGCGTAAGTTTGCTCGGTATCTGTATAAACGAATTTATGGGTATTATCCGTATCTTTTTCCCTCTCTTTTTGTTGCCGGTATGGTTGGCCTGGATACACTAGAGTTGAGACGCAAACTGCATTTGGCCATGCACTACTGTCTAGTTCTTCGTGACAGAGTGGATAGTCCTGAGATATTGGCTGCAGTTACCCTTTACGTCCCAAACAATTACATTAGAACGGGACGCAGGTTCCATCGACTCTTTGCTCTACAAGCAGCGCGTACGCAACACGGCGGAAACGCTCCTACACTCAGAGCACTCGCACTACTCAACGATTTTCTACAACAGTTCCAACATGTAGACATATTTAATGATAGTTTAAGCCTCATATACCTAAGTTTAAGATCGTACCTTACTTTTAAATAAATTTTCTGTTTATGTATGTAGGTAGTATGTCTCCCTATTTGTAATCTTGTTTTTATTTATTATTATTATTCGATTTTGTATATTGTTTGTAATTGTATTCTGTTCTTTTTTATGTCTAGTAGTTAGTGTTTTGGTGTTAGACTGTAAGCTAACTGCTGTATTTTTTATAAATAAATAAAGCAGTATTCCCAATATACCCATGTAGATATAAAACCTACGCACATAACTCGGTTCTTAGAAGTCAGTGCGAAGACACGGGGCGGGCGGCATCAATCACTCAATTTGTCAAACGAACAAAGACACAGCTCATTACGAAGAACAATAAACTCGAGATAAAGTCCAGATTGCTGGAACAAAGGCGCTATGATACTGAAATACAACAAAAGGAAGTCACCGAATAGAGAGCTTACCTCTACTTACACGCTCGGACTTCGCAGGGCTATTTGCGCGCAGGTCAACTTTATTTTGACACATTTTTGTATTGTCTCACAATACTTTTTTAATTTTTATGTTGACTTGCTACATAATTATCTAGAGACGAAACTGCCTTTGGTGGTCACGGTGTAAGTATACATCCTTCCAACTTGCGGGATGTCGTAAAAGCCAACTAAGGGAACCCATACGCAGGGCAGCAGTTTGCTACTGTGTTGGTATTACTCAACACCTTCTCTGCGATCACCAATCCGATGGTGATCATGGCAAAACTCCTCTTGTTTGGTAGGGGTATATTCAGCAGTGGAAGAATGTGTGCTGAGAGTAAGGAATGACGTTGTACATGCAATAAAGAGTTAAATTTCAGATTTAAAAGACAAAGTTCATATATTCACTGCCTTCAATGCTGACGACTTCTTAATGCAACCCAGATAAGTTAAAATGTTCCTGAAGAATTAGCAGTGCATTTGTCAGCGCCGTGCAAAGCGATGAGACAACACACAGCTCGGAAAGGAATGCTTAATTAAGGTGGAGATGTGAGGGATCGCGTACAGGGAAACGTCGGAAAGGTTATTTATGTAGGTATGTCATGTATATTAGTAAGTTATTTTCGTTTTAAGGAACAATGAAGGGATTTGCAGAAAGCAGAGTGTCTTTTGTTTTCCGGCGCGACAGTTTGGGCACTGATTTTATTTAAAAATTTATGTTTTTTAAAAACTGGCTTTTTTTAAAAAATGCTTCATAACATTAAACATATTTTTTTAAAAAGCCAGTTTTATATAATATAAAAGATATGGGCCATATCTACGCAATAAATCATACTAAAATACTTTAGTACTTTTAGCAAGTTACTAACATCCATCCTAAGTCTAAACTTTCTCTTAATGTAACTTCTGAAGGTAACAATTAAGGTCCCATTTCACCGTTGTAATAGAACGCGTTCAATTTGAGATAGACTCAGTTTATCGATTTAGACGAGTTCAGCGCATTTTACCGACATAAAGTGGATTCGGTTCAAGCGCTAAACCGAGTTCAGGAGTTGTCATGTTGCACAATAGGTATTACGAATTTGAACTGGATCAAGCTGAACTTAGTTTTGTTGATCTTAGTTTTGGCAGCAAACGGTGAAGTTTGACCTAAAACGGATAATAACGTCTGGCAAAAGTTGTGCATCTGATGACTAATCTTTGCGCATGTCGAGTTCCTGGAATATTTCCATACAATTTAGTAATAACGCTCGGTGAAATGACGATGATTCAGTGTCATAGTTATTGCTTTTTGCCGAGAGATAAAAGTGTTATTTTAGTTTCCAATTGATTTCTCTACTATCGTACAAACCAAGAGTTTAATCTTTGCTACGGAGCTACCGCGTAGAGGCCCTACAGTCTACGCCGTAGCATTTCATAGCCCGATACTTTGAAACTAATAAATAAATATTACTGGACAATCCACACAGCGTTATCTAGCCCTAAGCTAAGCAGAGCTTGTGTTATGGGTACTACTTAACTAATATACTATCTATGTAATAGCAATTTTTATTATACATAGAAAACACCCAGAAGTAATATCTGCAGATCGTACAAAATCGAACCCACAACCTTCTGCGGACCATCGCCCGCCGCGCCACAGAGGTATGTATTTTGCTCTATCATCAAATTTTTGTTCAGTTTAGCGGTTTTATTTTCAGAGGCCTGTTAAACACTGTAGAAGATGCTGTAAGTTACTGATGTCACAGACTACGACAAAGATGGCGAACAAGTCTATCCCTTGTTATGGCTGGTCCACAACAAAACATAACAGAAAACTGCAAATGGAAGGTAAGACTTTGTTTTGCAGCGAATGATCAAGACTAAAATAATGTTAATAATAGTCATAGGCTCAATGACGAAAAGCATCTCAAATGTGCGGAATAAGAATGTTTGTACGATAATTCAGATTGATGTTTCGAAATGTTAACACCTGCATCGTCGCCACTCAAATAGGACTTTACTTGATCCGGTGCCAAGCGTGAGTAACACCAACCGTCCTGATTGTTATGTCAACAATTACCTAGACTCGGTGATTTCGTTAATGTTTACAGCGAAATTTATGTTTACAGATAAATTAATGAGGTTTTGGCAATAGAAATCGTGTTTTCCGAGATTAAAATAATGTTTTATAAGTGGTAGAAACCACTTATACCAGACTGCGAAAGGATTTGAACAAGGAAATATGAATAATCAGTTATTGGAAAGTCTGAAGGTAAGTGTCTGGTACGGTGAACTTAAAAGGTCGTAAAATATTGACAATTATAGTCAGTTTGAGATTGGCTCAGCGACCCAAAGAGGATCAAGTCCGTCACAAGATTTATCTAGACATCTCTAGCGGGAGTCCACTGCAGGACGTAAGCCTCCCTTTATGCCCATATAGCGCCCTGTCTTCAGCTGGGCAAAGCCGTTCTATAGGTTAGGTTAAAAAAAAACCCCTGTAATATCATTACTTCTCCACCAATTTTAAGAATGACCTGGCGTCTTCACGAACGTGTTGGTGATGATGGGCAGAACCTGCAGTTCACGCTGTGTCAGTGAATTACCAATAACCCTGTATATCAAAGATACCTACTGTCACTACTGTGTGACTACTGTTAAGATACTTACTGTCTCCTAGCAGCCAGCGAGGTCTGGTCCCTCTCCAGCGACTGTTTCTCTTGCAGCACAGACGCGGGCACCCATCCCTGACGTGTTTGTAGTTCCCCGCCTTGCACGTCGTCGATCACTCGAACCAGCCATCTGGAATAAAAGTTGTTGCCGTGAATATTTTATTGTTATGAGGAGCAACCAGGAGTTTAAAGATGGTTTGGTCCATGGTCAGGGTTTCATCAGTTTGCTGGCTCAGGACTCTGGAGTTTGGTGTCCTGGGCCAGCAAACGAATCAAAAAGCTTTGCCGATATTTGCTGCGTAAGCGTAACTAACCGGCGGAATGTGTTAAACAAAGGGATAGTTTAGCTATAAAATTGCGGAATTCTATTGCTTGGGATAACTTAGTATAGCGCCAATTACATTTAATAATCATTGTAGCATAGCAACCGATTAAAGAACTTTTGGATAGATTAGAAAGTAAATTCATATCAAGTAGAAAGCAATAAAATTAGTACTAGGTACAGGAACAGCCCACAATACTGACAATCACCGCCTAAAATATCCCCTTTGTCTCCGATCAACTTGTTCATTCAAGTCTCACCTACATAGCGTGGACTAGATAAATCCATCACCACGCCAAGTGTACCTCAAGATAATGGCATTTTTATTGGAGCACGAACTGATTTCTTGGGAATCGTCCCGCTGTCAATCCCGCTATGACGCCATGGATCAACGACTGCCGGTCGTTAACTTCAGCACTTTTCACTCGATCATTTCAATTCCTCTTTTTGGATTATTTGTTACTGATTGATATGTTTCCATTAATATATGTGACAGGCGAAGTTAAGTATTCTGTTATTAAAAGATCAACATCATATCAGCGAACCCACGATGGAATGGATTGTGTGAAAGAGGACATGGTTAAGAAAGGGTAAGTACAGAGATAGATAGAGATAAAGAGACATTTATTGACACAACAAAGATACAGAATAGAACAAAAAAAAAGGCAAATATATAAAATAGTACCTAGAGATGACGGCTGATAGAGGAGAGTGGAAGAAAAATACATGTTGTGCCGACCCCACCTAGCATGGATACGGCCCGCAAGATGATGATGTTCAGCCACCCCATATCAAACCATACGATACGCCACAAATACCAATAATATAATATGAACCTTCTTAAATATTGTCTGAAGAACTCAATGCAGCTTGTATGGAACGTAGAAGTTACAAAAATTTCGGTATTTTGTATTGACGTGTATTATCCGTGTTGTATTGTTGGCATAATATTTTTAAAGTTTGATAGCAAGCCAAATAACTTTAGATTTTCACAAAAAAACTAGAACATTCAGGTGACCGAATTTAAAATATTTAGAGTAGGTATTTAATAAACTTATAAAATATTACTCTGTATTCAACTGAATTATTGTTCAAAAGAATAGGCAAAGGTATGTATGATTCAGTGTATGACATACATAGTTGAGAGGAACCGATAAATACATTCAGCACAGCTACCCACGTTCGATTCCTAGTAATTTTACGAAAGGTAAAAGAAGTAAAATATTCTAAAAATTATTTTTCAAGATTTTGCAAGGCCGTGGACACATCCACAGCCTGTACTAGCTTGCTGCTGGACATAGGCCTTCCCTGATAAGCGCCGGTGGCTCTTATTATTTTGGGTAATTTTTATGAGCCCATTTATTTCAAATTTAATCTATATTCCCGGTAATGCCCCAGGTAATACCATAATACCCATGTTGTTAAAAATACACAGAAGGAAGCTGCTGCCTTTTTTATTCCATTAGTCGCCTTTTACGTGACCCACGAGCTGAGGGGTCGATTTCAATGTCCCAACCGCCATATTACAATTTCATAGGAACCAAGCTCCTGTGCTCTACCGCGTCATTAACGTTTCAAATTTTACACAAAGTCTCCAGACCTAGTTTTTTCTAAATAAGATTGTCAAACAAAGAAATTTAAAGCTGTTACGAAACCGTCTTTGATGTGAATGGCACAAAACAGTTTAGAATAGTGCAATACAGAGGTGTTTACTTTATGTTTTGTTAGTTATTGTTTATATTTATTTATTATATATTTTAGGTATTCAAAATGGTATGTTAATATCTATTTTACATTATTTTTGGTCCTTTTGCCTTTCTAAAATTCAAATAATTATTTCCATACAAAGGTTGCCTGGAAGAGATCGCTTCTAAGCGATAAGGCCGTCCATTGTACTTGTCTTATGTAATGTCTCTTTGTAATGTTATTTTTGTAGTGTACAATAAATAAAAAATAAAAAAATAAAATCAGTTTAATGCAGGCACAAAAAGACCCATATCACATAAAAAATACAATGCACACAATAGAAAAATAATAATATAAAATAAAAAGATTAAACTAAAATAGGTAAGACCTACCTATTTTTTATTTCCATCCATATGGATAGAAATCCAGTGCCTGTATATAGGATTGGCCAGATAGTCAGAAACAGCCCTCAGGATGGTGTTGTTGGAGCGACCCAATCGACTCCAGAAGGCTGCTATCCTCGTCCGTCTTATAGCGAAAAAGTCTGGAACTCCCGCCTCAGAAAACATGGTCGACGCACTGCAGTATCTTGGCAGCCTCATAAGGGCCCGGTATGCGTTATTATACTGTACCCTTATGGTGCTGAAGGATTTCCTAGTGAAGTTGTACCAAAGTTGACAGGTGTACATACCAAGGCAGTACGCCTTAAACAGGGTGTTCTTCACGTCGGAATTGCAGTTGGCAAATCGGCGTGCGAGCATGTTACCTCTGACGGCGAGAGCTCTCCTCTCCCGCTCCATGTCCGCATCATCTTTTGATGACTCTGTCAGTAGGTGACCAAGGTACCTGAACTGCTTGACCATTTTAATGGTCGTACTGCCCAAGTGTACCTCAGGCACCCTCTCAGGACCTCGCCCCGACCTGAACACCATCAATTCGGTTTTTGTGACGTTGTATTTTAATCCATGAGCAATAGCATATTGCTCACAGATTAAAAGCAGCTTTTTTAAACCTTTTATCGAGGGACTAAGGAGCACCATATCGTCTGCATAGCTTAGGTTGTTGACACAAACGTTACCTAAGTGGCATCCGATCCTGGCGCTCCTCAGCTCCCCGATCAGATCGTTTACATAGAGGTTAAACAAGTCAGGAGAAGTCAATCCACCTTGACGAACACCGCAATCTAGCATATAATCGCTAGAAGTCGTGTCGCCCCACTTCACATTGTTAATTTGATTTCCGTACCAGTACCTCAACAGATTCACCACATGATGCGGTACTCGCGCGTTAACTAGCTTTGACCAGAGAATTTCATAATTCACAAGGTCAAAAGCCCGGCTAAGGTCTAAGAAGCACGCGTAGACCGATGTACCTTGTGACGTGTAGTAATTCACAGTGCTTTTCAAACTCATGATGGCTGAATCCGTTGAGAGACCGGGACTGAAACCAAATTGTGCGTCATCAATGGTAATGTTTTTATGCAGACCTGGATGAATAAGTCGCTCCAACACCTTTCCTAAAACTGTACCTAACGATATAGGACGATAATTTGCGGACGAACTAAGATCTCCAGTTTTATTCTTAATAATAGGTACCACTACTGTTTTCATGAGATCCTTTGGCAAGTAACTATATCTGATGCATGAATTATAAAATTTACTCATGTGTTCATGTACATTGTCACTAGCCCAGAGAATGTGTTCGATGCTGAGACCATCATGGCCAGGTGACTTGCCACGCTTCATCTTTTTGACAGCTATTCTTACGTCAGTAGCCGTGATCTGGACTGGATGGTCATTTATAAGGGTCTCAGCAACGGGCACACTCCCCGTGGGCTGCGACGTGACTTTAAAGCGTTTAGCAAACAATTCAGCTATAGGCAGCGGATCCTGCAGGCCATCCATTGAAACCGGTAAGCTTTGTTTATAATTCAATTTCTTAGTGGCATTCCAAAATTTTGAAAAATTATTATCGTTTCTATGTGTTGCTATTATATTCATTTTAATCTGTTCTTCGTTTCGCTGACACCACTTAAGTTTGTTTTTAAATTCCGAACGGGTAATACGCATCTCATCAAATATTCGCCCTTCGGACGGTCTGCCGGCCGCTACCCAACAGCTGAAGCTTCGTCTAGCTGCCTGATGGCTGTCCCTGACATGATAGTTCCAACCAATCACCTTTTTACTAGTCTTACGTGCCCTGACTTGAAAACTATTTACTGCTGCGTTTTGCAATGTCATAACAATATGATTATAATAATTATCAATAAGATTATAATAGTCAGTCAAATGAGTACAACATAAATTATTATCACAGGTACAAGTAAAATCAAAATTATCACAGTTATCAATATTTTCAAAACACAATTTACCATACATCCTTATCTGATCACAGTCCCTCTCCCCCCATCTAATACTTTTCATTGCATCACGCTTGTCTGAGCTGGCTGAAACAACTGGCACCCTTCCCAGGTTACACACAATGCGTAATGGGAAGTGATCGGACCATGTGACTTCGTACATTACGTCCGCAGATACAATAGTATCCCAAGCAGCTCTAGTTACAAGGCAGTGATCCAACCAGCTCATACACCCGCGATGCGCGTCACTAATAAATGTATGCGTATTCGAGTTCACTCCGAGGTAGTTCAAGTCCGCACATTCCCACTGTAGGTCCTCACAGAACGACATCATCTCCCGGCCAAAATGCTTCGTAGGGTGAGCATTGAAGTCGCCAATTACATATGCAACCTGGACGTTGCTCTCTTCAATTAGAGCACTAGTTAGTGCTAAACATTACAATAAAGCATTTTTGTATTGTATTGTATTGTATGCCTACTCAGCAGTGGATTCTTATAGACTGTTAAAAAAATATATTTTGTTTTGTTCTGAAATAAATCTGTGCCTTTTGCTTAAGGTACAACTGCACTCTAGTCAAATTTATCTCAAATTCACAAGTCATCTCCAAAAAGATTAAACAACCCGGTACACATAAAAACTACTGTTAATGAACTACTTTCCAGCATTATTCAGAAATGGTTCATCTATCGAACTCTTTAATGTGGAAGCCCGCCAAGCGCCTGCGCGTGAGTTTCCTCTCATTTACAGTATTATGGAGGTCATTATTTTTTTATGGCAAAGTTTTATGGATGTTTAATGGGATAGACCTCAAACGGTCATGGAGAGAAGGATTGTTTGATAGCTATTTCATTGGGATTTTGTCTAATTTCGTGATTATTCGAGTTTTATTAACGTGATATTTATATTTAAAAGATTAAAGGTACTAATCTAAATAGATTATCGTTAATATGCACTTAAGCTTTTTACATTATGTCTTCATTAATTTGAGATGGCTTGGATAGTTACCAAGATTCCCTTCACAAGAAAGGGGGTCTTTTTCCGGCAAACTCATGACGTGTCTAAGAAAGTATCCTGTATGTTTTGAAGGATATAAAGCACTTGAGTTTTTATTTTTTATTCAAACACTTTATTGCACTAAGCTACAAAGGGTGGGCTTAATGCCGAGGCATTTTCTACCTGCCGACCAAAAACATATTATGTTTTTGGTACAAGGGGTTGCCGTGCTAATATTGATTTACACATATAGGTGTCTATAATATATATATATATGTAGAAAAAAAACTAACTATTGGTTACCTCTTAAGAAAAAGCCTGCGCACCATTTGCTTAAAAGCATCTCGTGTATCTGCCTTTCTAATGTCCAGAGGCAAGTCATTCACTGCCTCTATAGGGAAAGAATTTCCAAAGAAGGAGGTCTTATGCACAGGTATAGATAAGAGAAGATTATCGGAGGAGCGGAGACATCTACTGTGATCGTCTGTCAGGAAATGAAAGCAGTCCTTCAAGTAAATGGGACCCGAAGGGTCTCTTATGACTGAAAACAGTAGACAAAGGATCCTGAGTTTTCTTCGTTCGCGGATAGGTAACCATTTTAGCATAGCTCGGTATTTGCTTATATGATCATACTTGCGGAGATTGTAGATGAAACGGATACACGTATTTAGTAGACGGTCCAGTTTATTGAGGAGATTCTCATTAAAATCGAGTAAGACAACGTCGGCATTATCGATAATTGGAATGAGGAGAGAGTTTACAAGAGTAATTTTAGTAAGAATCGTGAGGAAGTTTTTAAGACGTAGAAGTGAGCGTATTGATATATAGAACTTTCTGGAGATCTCTTTTATGTGGGGAACCCACCTGAGCTTTCTATCAAAAATGACACCTAGATTTTTAACAATAGGGGAGAGAGGAATATTATTCCCGTCGTATAGTACAGAGAGTAGGCTTCGACCATCTTATATTGTTATTATTTTTGGCAATTAAAGATAATTTAATTGCCAAAAATAATAACAATATAATGTATGTATGTATACTCTACTCTAGTTAATCAATATTTAATATATGTAAGTCCTAACTTAACCACATGAGCTAATTTAAACGTAATTTAAGTTTTTACTTTAGATAATATATTAGTGTTATTATTAGGTTACGTTTGCTGCTTATTTTATAATTTAATTTAGGAACCATGTGTAGGAGGGAAGACTTGTTCTCTGTAATACAGTTTAAATTAAACTAAAACGGAAACCAGGGATACCCGTCACTTGTATTGTAGATAAAATTTTAAAACAAATGAAAAAAAAAAAAAAAACTATTTGAGCCAGTTGATGTGAGCTAAAATGGATTAAAATGGCCTGGCATTTGTTAAAGTTATCCTTAATGCGAAATCGAGTGGAGGTTGAGAGTTTTTCAAGCTCACTATTGAGGAGCTTAATGACATCATCCAAATCATCTACGGAGGAGGAGTGGTAGAGCTGGAGATCATCGGCATACATCAACGTCGGTGTACATATGGTAATGACAGAGAAGGTTGTGAGAAAGAAGGTTAATAACGAGTGAGAAAAGAAGTAGAGAGAGAATTCCGCCTTGTGGTTCACCAGCTACGATTTCTAGTCAAGCCAAGAAATCCGAGCCATTCAGTATTCTTTATTGACGGCTTTTCAGAAATGAGGCAAACCAGCGGACAACGGAAGGGGGACAATGTAATCGGGGAAGAAGTGGAAGTAGAAGATCGTGGTCTATAGCGTCAAAAGCGCTGCTGAAGTCAGTTAAGACAAGTAGCGTGACATGAGAGTCCTCCATGTTTTTACAAATGTCCTCCAAGACGTTTATGAGTGCCGAAGTGGTGCTGTGACTTTTTCTGAACCCAGATTGAAAAGGACTATTAGAGAGATACTCCGTTAATGAGCATGAACAACCGCTTCAACAACTTTAGAGAGGAAGGGTAGAATTGAGATTGGACGGTATTGATTGGGTAAGACAGGGTTTGGAATTTTGGGAAGGGGGATCACATGAGACTTACGCCACTGGTCAGGAAATTGAAAAGACATGAGAGAGTGATTGATAGTAATGAATAATAGTGGGGAGAACTTGTTTAAGAATATGAGAAAACATGATGCGATAAATGTTATCACAGCCCACTGCATTAGATTTAAATGAGAGAAAAGTCTTTCTAACTCCATCTTCACTAACCGCGGTAAAGGAGTAAGAGTCATTGATTGGAAAAGCTACACCAAAGATTTTAGATAGAGCTAAGGTTTTCAGGTGAGGATCTATTTTATCTCTAGTAGTTTTTGAGTTTCATAGAACTCTACCATCTACAGTTATGGTATGAGTAACTTTAGTATTTCACAACGAATGCATCAGCGAAAGGGATCCACGAATCAATCTTCCTTCGCTTTCATCAACTAACATCAACAAAGCTCGGAATAGCGCTACATAATCCAACATCGCGGACAAGTTGCGTAACAATTCAGTAAACGCATAAGCACAGCACGACAAGGAATAATATCTCGTGTTGTTTGTTTAGTGACTTTTCGATACTGCTCTCATTATTCGATATGGTCAAGTGGCAAGGATACCTGGCTCTCACCCAGGAGGCTCGGGTTAGATTCCCGGTATAGGAATATATTTTGCGAAGGGTAAATATTTTTCATTGCTACAACTATTGCAACTTTCGACATTACACACATATTTTTATAGAACAGGTTATTATATTTCTGAACCATTCCTTGTTGCGGTTAAATTTTAAAACGATTTCTATTATTGTCTTCAAAGTCTAGACTAGATGATGTCACAGTGAGTCCCCAACAATCAGGAAATGTCAAAATCGTCTGGCCTCCCCATTCATAACTTGTGACACGTCTTCTCTTCAAAATTATTTCAAAGATTTGCAAAGCTTACAAGTCTTGTGCATGACACACGTCTCTCAAAATCGCTACGTGTATCTACCGTAGCTACCGCCCCTCCGCTTGTCTAAATATGTTAGTTACAGAAAGTTGTAAGTGATAGAGAATAATATTCTTAAGACCTCTCACATTATATTAGGATTGCAAAATAAATAAAATAAATAGGTTTTATTATGCATAGTAGTGGTAACATACTAGTATTTCTGTACCTGACACATCAAGGATCCGATCCAATATTCAAATTATTATAAACGTAATATATGAATCTAAAAAAAAATATTTATTATTTTGTTTTTATTCTGTAAATAATTGAATTTTGACAAAAAAAATACACAATAAGTTATAAAAATCACCAACCGATAGAGAAACCTAGTGGTTTATTGGATATTGTTAACCACTATTACATATGAGCTATGCAGATATTATGATCCAGGTTAAAAAAAATAACAATCTCAGCACAGCAAAAAAAAAAATCCGAAGATGTTTATAAAAAGAAAGTAGCTTTCAGCAAAAAATGCAAAAGAAAACACCAAAAAAATTTAATGAACATCAAGCCGTCAACGTACAAACTGTCTATCATGCGTCCGGAAATAAAGCGTATCGGACGCGCGTCCCCAATACTAGATCCCGGTTAGAGTTCATGGCGCAGGGTTAGGGAAATTAGCTTCAAACATTCATTTATATCAAAGGAAAACGGAAGCAGCAGAGCGCTCGTTAAAAGCTTTTTTATTATTTAAGGATTAGTGTATATGTGAAGTAGAGTTTCTACCAAACCTGTCCGCGGCTTCACTCGGCTGAAAAAATCAACAACTCTGACCTGAACCTGAAGTTCAGGAGATCTCCAATTCCCTCGCATCTTCATACAAGATTATCTTAGTAAGAGCGAGGATTCGAGAACTTACTTTATAATAACTTAATAATCCATAGCAACTCTATTTTGACTCAAGAATTTTAATGTAAGTTTTTCTATTGTTGTCTCTACTTCGAAAATAAAATCTTTTGTTTGTTAATTACATACTTTAATAATTACTTAATTAATCCCCTCTAAAATGTATTCTTAGGAATTGCCCAATTAGTCAAAAACTTTTCAGGTAACTTATGTTTTTCGACCAAATGACTGGACTAAATAGGTACCTACTAGATTTCCATCATGAAACTTGACCATGTACGATCTCATCATCAGCGCTACAGTGAACTGAATATAATTAAATTTATGGTCTGAGGGTTGCGTACGATCGTCTTCTATCAAAACGAGGTGTGATTTTCTATTTATTTAGTTACTATTTTAGTTTGTTCAAGTAAGTGTGCGAATGAGATCATTATATCCTAGAGGTTTTTGGGTTATGCTTGTGTACATAAATAAGTTTATAGACAACATAAACGTTATAACTGCAGGACGGGTTAATAGATCCGATTGTGTTATTTTCGTAATTTTATGATTTGTCTGCAGCATTGTTATGACGGTCTGAACTAAATACAAACAGGAAAATTACGTCTCTGTTCCCAACAAAATTGGTCACTTATAAAAAAAGGTACCTACCCTTGAGTTCCATAAATAAGTTTTGAGCAGGTTAGTTATGCAGTTCTTAAATGATCACTTACCTAACAATAACGGAACATTTTCAGAGCTGCATAGCTAAAATCATTAATTTAGCTATGTATGTGTGTTATTGCTAACGGATTTAGCTATACTGGTTTCCTATGTTGCCACAACCTTGTTTCGGGGTTGTATTTGTTTAAACCACATTTTAATAATTAAATAAAATTCTATTTTGACAAGCAATCAACAGATCAACAAACTTTTCAACTAGGTCGCGGAGCAGCAATACAAATAAACATTACATTTCTGTGCGTCTTAAACTAGACACATTTTCGAAAACTGATCGCTAGCGACCTTTGATATAATTTA
Organism: Eupithecia inturbata; assembly: GCA_963662085.1. Taxonomy (NCBI): domain Eukaryota; kingdom Metazoa; phylum Arthropoda; class Insecta; order Lepidoptera; family Geometridae; genus Eupithecia; species Eupithecia inturbata. Next base: position 1,138,235 of record OY759177.1, read on the forward strand.
GGACATGTGTAAATAAATAAATAATTCGAGAAATTTCGCAAAGCATCATCTGGCCCAAAAGTTGTTTATCTACACCCAGACCAGGAAACTACAGAGTCTACCTACAAGATAACCAATGTTAACTTACACAGAAAAAAAGTTACGTGCACAGAACTGTTTAGTAGTGAACTAGTAAAAGCAACAGGAATTTCAAAAGTAACTCTTAACGATCAAATGTGATCGATCTGCTACCTCGGAACCAACCAATATTTCGGAAACTACTTCACCAACCGATAGAGAAACCTAGTGGTTTATTGGATGAAGTCGTGAAACTATATTAAAATAGAAAACGTGCGTTTGCTCCACCACCGCGCCAAATTGCCTGCCAATAGATGGAAAAAACTAGGACGTTCTAAAAAGGCAAGTGTCGAATAAACGAGATCTAAGTCTGTAGTCTTTGGGTAGTGACAAAGTCCATTATGAATGTTCGAATAAGCCATTCCCACGCTAAAATGTGAAGCCAGACACTGAAACCTCCCACACACAGTCAGAAATACTAAAACACGAAAGAGCAAGAAAGCTCGCTTACCAAAAAAGTTCACACAAAACAGGCGAAACTAAACTGAACAACGTTATGTAGTTGCCATTTCATTAAAACCGAGAGCGTTGCCCTCATTGTAAAGAAAAAAATATGGGGTAATTTACCTGTTAAACTCAGTCATAAAATTTTAGAACAGATGTAAATCATAGTTGAAAGAAATGTAGGGGAACTGCATAAATTAACAACAGACGGACGATGTTTCTAGTGACACATTTTCCTAAATCTTATAGTTTTTATGATTAATGCACTACACCTACTAAGGAGGAAGTAATTATGAATTATGAAACACGATTTAAAATTATTAATAAACTGCTTATGACGTCAAACTTCAGCTAGCTAGTTATGCCGCATGGCAGGTCACGCTTCGTTGCGATGGTAGGTACGAGTATGTACATGTACTATCAATGTACGACCGGGAATCGGTGCCACGACCTTTGAGAGCCGACATAATCCTTCACAAACCAATATTCTCTGTTTTCAGTTTCCTTCACTTACTTGACCGATTTATTGGCGCACAGTGTGGCATGCCCTAATACATTACGAGCACAACATAAGTTCGTCCTGCCAGATGAAGACATACTACGAATTGCTATTCTTTAGCTTTCAAAATAAATCTGATGAACAAATATTTTTATTTACTTAGTAGCTATAAAATAAATTGCGGTAGATTGTTTGAAACAAATAGACGTGTGTCTATTTGTTGAACACACAAATACTAAGTATTTAGACAAATCAATAAGTACTTTAGTTTCGCTATTCACCATTTGTTTATCGTTCAAATCTTGTTAAAATCTCGTAAGCCTTTTCGTCCTTTAATGTATTATTTTTTATGGAATCAAATAATATCCCACAAATTTATTATTTTCTTATAAAAACACGAGATAAACAAACATTTAATGAAATATTCATATGACAGATGCTGCATCTTGTTAGTTGATATTTCAGAAAAAGTGATGATGACATTATAAACTTTTACTGGAAATTTTACTCATGACGAACTTTCTCTTGAGTTGAAATTCGTGTCACAATGAAACAAGGAAACCATTATAAATATGTTGTTGTCGCTGTAATTTATCCATCAGGGAAATGTTTATGCAATGTTTGTTTACTATCATAGTTCGATGAAAACAATTGAAAATAGGCCTCCTGTAACATTGTAAGTAATGTGTAATATTTAAGTCGTTGAGGATGGCCGAGTACTGAATGGCTACAAATCAGTAGAGGAAGAAATAAAACATTCAAAAATACAACCGCGAAATATCACAAATTTGCAATTGGGTCAGATGTCCCACGCCGCTAATCCATCTTTGTTATGCAATACGCAGAAACTCGCATAATATCGAAAAGAAGTTTTAATGCTAAGGTATAAAAATATCAGGTTCATTTATTTTGATTTGTTCTGTCGCTCGTGCTCGTGCAATGGCTTGACAAATTAGCAAACCTGACCTTAGAATGTGAAATTCAGCTTAAATTAGAAGGAAATGCGGCCAGGAATTCGATCGGTTGCGGAACCATTTGGAATTTACCGCTCATAGGGAAACAGTTTACAGGAGATGTATTTTTAAAACACGCTATACAAATTTGGGTCTTGTTACGTTTCCTATTCCAATAGGGCATGGGTCATAATAATGAAAGCTTATGAGACAAAAAAGAGAAAGACACTCATATTAGCACGTTAGACAAGGTTATTTTCAAAGCTACCTACAAAATGAATCCTATAACGCAAACTCTATCTAGTTTGGGGTGTGTTGTGCAAGTTGTCTAGCTTTATCTATTTATACGTAGGTATTTTTCTTCCTTAACACAGAAATAAGTATATTTGAGTTATTACTTACTAATAATAATAATTCTAGACAATTCAAACAGCATCATCTAGACCTGGCTTTGCTTAGCTTGAGCTAAGCAGAGCAGATTCAGAGAATCAGAAATACATAGGTTTATTGTTAAGTGTTGTACAAAAAAGATCTTAAGTATAAAATAGTGTACAGTTTCAACAGCTTATCTTTAATAGACATACAAAAACTGTTTTTAAATAAGGTACCTTTTTAACTAGGTAGGTTTACATATAGACATCATTTATCAAAGAATTGTGTCTTGTTTCAACAGTATTGTATCAACAAATGATTCTCTACTTCAATCTATCTATCTAGTTTAAAGTTAAACGCTGCGGAAGCTCTAAAAAACTCAACCAACATTTCATGCAAGCCTACCTTTCTCCGCTCTTCCGCCCTTTACCCTTAGGATGCTTCTTCTTGGGTCTGCAAGCCAGCTTGTGCCTCGCCGCTGAGGTGTCTAGGAGCTGAGCCTCCACGTCCAGGGTCGCGTCCACGGCCGTTCTGGAGGGAGGGATGGGTTATTGGGCCGAATGTTAGGTAATGGTCAACTACATACAAGTAAGGGACTGGATCATTCCTTTCTGAAGCTAGCTTTCGACTAGAGATCTGCGACGATATTGTCGTAGATACGCATTGTCTACGACAATATCATCATTGCATGGTTGACACATGCCATCACGATGTATGATTTTGATCTTGATCCTATTTTAGTTGTAAGGCTCGCTCTTTGTACGTCTCTAGTGGAATAGCTTAATTGCGTATTCTAGTATGCAAATGACCTCAAACTAGGTAATCAAACTGTGCTCAGAAAGGTTTAAAATGAAGTGCAACTATTAGCAACGGTAAAACAGGTCTCATTCATTTATATTTGTGGAAATGTAGTCTAATTCAATGTTTGAGTTTTATAACTATGATTTAATCAGATGCATCCACACCGCAGTTACTTAGGTACACTGTTGAGCAAAGCATCTACATGATGTTTGTTCAGCGACTGAAAAATAGTACCTATTCAATAATACAATAATTTCGGTGTGATGTGAACGCACCATTACAGTAAAATACAGGTAAGTAAATTTCCATCGAACGCAGCAACATTTTTTCTCATCTAAGCCCCATTCATTATCGCAGGCATTTAAAGGGTCATCATCACATCATTAATATGATATGAAGCGGGGCTCTGCCAAAACCGTGAGGCTAAAATAGTTGCATCGTGGTGACGAATAAAAAGAATTCGTAGAATTCCTAGTACAAACTAGAGGGTGCAACGAATCTTTAAGAATTTAAAACATGCAAATTGATTGAAATAATAATTAGTATGTACATTTCCACCAACTTTTCTGTTGCTTTAGTGCAAAACTAATGATTCTACTAGTCGAACAATTGCTCTGAATACTAATACAAAGATCTGGCTCGTGATTTTTGTCAACTCAACATACAATGTTGGTAGCACTATAGGTTGGGTTATACCGTATTGTGTCATCATTTTGATGATCTTAACTCTTCTAGATGCAATTCACCTACTCTTCAATCTACATAACTTAAAGCAACTAAAGTATGAACAATGTCGCTGTTGTCTTTTTATAAGAAAGGTACGGCACAGATTTAGTGCTGTCAAATTAGTTTGTGTTCCTGCCTATAGTTTTACATATTGACTAGAGAGGGATCAAGACAGGAGGAAGTTTGAGTACATCATAATTGACACACATGCGAATGGGGGTAAGAAACCATCTAAATCAATAATAAGACAATGGATCTGTTTACTTTGAAAAATAGTCAATAAACGTCGTTGAACCATAAATTTAAAGCAAAGCCAGAAGTGCGGTACCCATCCATCAAATGTCTCCGGGGACGTGTCACAGAGACTTGACACCTCTGACACCACTCAATGTCACGGCTGACGAGGTACCTGATTCCATCATGTGATCCTGCTATTTTCATGCAGAGGTCAATGAGGTCAAGAGCACCTATACTAAGAGCCTTATCACACTGGCGTTTTGCGAGCGATTTCAAAGCGATGCGATTCGCTGCTCGCTTTGAAATCGCTCGGAAATTGCCAGTGTAATAGGGCTGTAAGACCCTTTGTTAGCATTCCTATTGCAGAGTTTATGGTTTTCAATCAAGCAAGGGCTGATCAGAGAGTGACTTACTTATACATACCTGATCACTTGTTTATTAATTATATCTATCTGATAGTAAACCAACTAACGTCCCTTACTAACGTCTCTAAAAACACGTTATAGAGTTTTTGCCTCACAGAAGCATCTGTTACCACCGGGTTTCCCCACAGCACGGGGCCTATCCATTTAACTTGAGCACCACATGCACCGCGCTATTTCAGGCGGCCCAGAAACCGAGTGACGTCAACAGTGGCACCGTTTCAGGACACCGGCTGCCTTGCAACTGTTGCCTTAGTTGATGTTACTAACGTGCTCCGTGTAAATGAGTTGGTACTACGTCAACTTCTTGATTATGGCTACGCCTGGTTTGACTAGCTAGAGAGCTATGGCTTGAATCAGTCTATCAGCTTTAAAATAGCATCGTAAGTTTTTGGGGTGCAAATTTATGAACTACTTGATTACTAGGACTTCGATTGAACGGTCTGAATTTGTGAAGTTTCTATAGAGAAAGAAGAAGCTTTCTTTTCTTCATGGTTTAGATTGGTCAAATCATTGCCCGTGAGAAAAAGTGCCTGGGCAATTGTATTTGTGGGGATATACCTACCTACTTGGAAAGCAGCTAAAAAACTAAGTCGACTGCACTATCCGATTGGCTTACATCGCTGTTCCTTCATACTGATTTACTACTTTTTCCCTATTCTTTCCGAGAAGCTATCTAATTGATTCAGACCAAAGATGTGTGCTATTAAGGCATTGACTTCGTTAAATTTCTATTATTTGTACCTACCTACCTATATTCCCCAAACCTGGCATCAGGTGGAAAAATGATAGGTGTTCGAGCCCGATTAGAGAGATAGATATAATATATTTATTTAGAAAGTAAACATGTGTTTATCAATGTAGCACCATTAAACCACAATGCCTAGGTTTGTATCGGGATCATTCGTCTATACATATAAGTTAGTATAATTCAATAGTACATTGCATTTGGATCTGATTTTTGTCATATTTGCAACAGTGACCTTAAACTCAAGCACATCATCACCATTTTGACATTTTATGGTCTTCGTATTTAATACAAACGTTATGAAAGAGATTATGTGATTGTGTCTAAAGAATTTAGAGGACCAAAATATAGTAAATAATTTACATTTATAATTTCATGCTAACACTAATAAACGTATCTTGGAAGTGTTGAATAAAACGTCCGATATGACTTCATAATTTGAAGAGGTGTCTTTACCTGTGTAGACACGACTTGGCTGAGGGCCAGTGGAAAATTGGCTCCTAGGTTTTCAGGTTACTTGTATAAGCTGATGGTTCTGTCTGGGTTTTTATTTTTGCGCCTATTGTTTAATTCTTCAGGGAAGTTCTAGATTTTAAGAACAAAGTAGAGGTTTTTGGCAACAAATCAAAATTTGTGAAGGGCCTTCCCGATATAGTACGAATTTGTAGTGCTAAATTTCAAATTTAGTCGCCCCATGTAGGTATGTTTATAATTTAGTCCCTTCTGCATGACCAGAGGTGGTTTAATGACCAGAGAAGGTGGTGTTGAATAGTTAAAATGCGCCTACCAGACAAACAGACTCTATAGTTTACTTGACTGATTCAATAAATTTAAAATTATATTGTTGAGAGTAGATAGTGAGACATTCTGAGTCATGATCGTGGAATGACACAAATTTATCTCATCAAAGTCGACCTTAAATATTTGAAGAGAGTTATATATTTTATATTAAATAGCGTAAAATCTAATTTTACAATTTGAAACCTATAAATATAGGCTCAGAGTGGTGACTGGTAGATAAAAAATTTAATTAATGTCGTCATCTACAATCTTAGGAATAAGATACCTACTTAATCTATAGGAAATGATATGAATTACTGATTTAAAATGTGAATTAAACAACGCTTAATGTACATACCTACCTATACCTTACAAGTAGTAAATTCATAAGAAAATTATCAAAACAAACGCCAAAACTTTTATTACCTTTATTACATACCTTCTAAACATAATACACAAAACTACAATAAATGAATGATACGAACTAATTGCCAATAGTTATCACAATCGTTATAATTTTGATCACAACATACATATAATGGTATATACACATGGAGGTAATACCCCCTTACCTTGCATTACTAAGCAGTGTTCTGTCTATCTATATGCTTAAATTCAAAAGAATAAGACAGGTCACAGCTTATTAATGTGATCAAGGTTTCAGTAGAGGAGGTAGTAACAGCTAAGTTATATGACTATATTTACAGTGAAGAAATGGTGGCTGCTCCAAGGTTCAATCTCATGGACTCAGTAATAGTACATTTTGTAAGTGGGAACGCTAAATACGTAGTCTAAGGATGGACCGCGGCTACTGAAGAAATGGTTCTCGTAACTATAGACACGTCCTCTGTACCTGCATCAACAAGTTCTCATTACGTTATCGGATAATCTGCGATGTTGATGAGGTTTTGTTAGAGGTAGGTACTGATGATCACGGTTATGTGAGAAATGATAATGTCACGGACGTTTGTGTGAAAAATGGGTATCATATATGGTATCTTTGTAATAACGAAGGAATGATGGAAAACGATGAGTGAGTACTTCGAATGAATAGTCAAAAATGTTCATATAAAAGAATACCTTAGAAAAATTTAGTTTATGGTAGGCATGGGTGACGAAGCATGCATTGGTTTCCCCGACAAGAGTTAAAAATTCACCCTGCATGCAGACAATACGAAAATGGCTGTTTGTCTCAAAATGTCGCCGTAGATTACGTAAGCCTAGTGCAGTGAACCCCATCCTAAAATTATCCAGGAGTCCATTCGGAATGTTCGTCGGTTCTATTAAAACGCACGCAGCATTTCCTGTATGCATTCCCAGTTTATGAGGTGACAGGCAAAGGCTAAGACGAAAATAAAGAGATGTGTTTGTTGAATTTACTAATTTCCTACGATCTAGATCTGAAATATGATGTGATATTTGTTGTGTTTGAGAAAATTGTATGAATGAGGTGATTTATTGTCTGTTTAGTATTTATTGTGACGTGGTTAGTATCAGTCGTCAGTAACTAACGGTTAAAAGTAATGACTGGAGTTACACAAGCTCATGTCGGTGGTTATTTGTGTTTATTTACGACTTATCCAATGGGGGCACAGTTGTGCAAAGCTCATGCTATTAATAAAGAAATGGACACTCACTTGGATCCAAGACCGGTCTTGGTGTCGAGAACCTCGACGATATCGCCTGTCTTCAGGGAGACTTCATCCTCAGCGGCGGCCGTGTAGTCTGCCGAGGCCACCACCACGTCTTCTACCTGTAACAACGAGCAAGTAATATTAAATCTTGAACATTTACACTTTAAAGCTTACATATATGATGGTTGGATTTGAGTTTTTTATTCAGCATATTACCTTCGGTGGACTTCCAAGACTTGACCTAGACCGCGAAGTGGATAATGATCGCGAAGAATATCGCTTATAACTCGGAGTATGGTCCAAACTACTCATTCTGCTTCTTGTGTTTTCCCTGTCTAGCAACACCCCGCTGTACTTTCGAGACCAACCGCCGAGCCGTGTGATTCTCTGATAGTTGCTAACGTTACAGTATCCAGTGAATGTTTGAAGATCTTCATCTTTATCATCGACGATGGGGCAACTGTACATGGAGAACCGATGCGCTGAAGGTTGGCTAAGGTTGAGGGCTGAGAAAACATGCATCGGTTCAAAGTGGCTGATACCACTTTCATCCAGAACTGTGTAGGCCATTTGTCCAGTGAGCACGGCTCGGCTAGCCTCACGAGGAACGACAGCTTGCAAACCCGTCTTTATAATAAGTAAAGCTCCTCTGTGTTTTTTGCGTTGGAATAGGAAATCTTCCATAGCTAGACTATTTTCCGGCTGAAGCAAGCTGAGTGGGACGTCCGCAGAGCTCAAAAGAGGCGTTTCTTCAGGGACAATCATTAACGCAGCACTCTCGCGTACTAGATCTCTCAGATTAGGATCTGTTCGAGCGTGCAATGGATCAGTTTCTAATTTTCGTAGAGCTGAATTTAGACTTGGTGTGTTATCTGCCAGTTTCCGCATCACTGTCAGCCTCTTTAAAATATTTAAACTCATGGAATCTGCAGATATTTTGTTTATACAATCTTCGTCGTTGACAACCGATAGGAGCTTGGAGGCAACATCATTCAATCCGAGTATTTTTGCGAGTCCTACAGACTGAACGATCAATTCCTTTATGTTGTCTTTGTTATTTTCACAAAGGATAGCTTCAAGTTCTTTAGCACTTGCTTCTTGAACAGCAGTTACAATAGCTTTTTGGAGCGTTTCTGTAGCTTCGTGATCAGTTTTGATAAAAGAGATTGAGTAAGAAATGCTGCCAAGAACATTGTACAAAAGACTGGTATCATTTTTAGAAATATTTTTGAATGCTGGGCCCAATACTTCATTTTCAGAGCTCAAAAAGTCAGCAAACTTTTCTATGATATCTTTTTCGGAGATGGAGTTGTTATGGAGCGCCTTATTGAGTGCGATTTTTATCAGCTCAACTTTTGGTTCAGAGGAGTTTTCTAAAATTTCTTCACAAAGATTTTCTTTATCTTCCTCTTTCTGAAGGATGTTGAACATTGCGGCCACTAAATCTTCATCGATTGATTTTCCTAAAATGGTATCGATTGACTTGAGAATTAATTGATATTTTTCTTTTCCGATGTTGTTATTTACTTCTTCAAATTGTTCTGCGGTCACCAATGCAGCTAAAACAGCAGCAGCAATCGAGTTTTTGACGTGTTCTTGATGTGCAGATTGGCCATTTCCACCGTTGTATCCATTTTCTTGTATATCCATCTTCTTTTTACCATTTCTTGATTTCTTTGATTCTCCTGAGTGCTCTTCACTCCCGCCGTTTTCTTGCAATTCTGATTTGAGGTGAGCACTCATCTCTATTATAGAAGCTATGACATCCATCAATTGATTAGCAACTTCATCTTTTAGCCCGAAATCAGTGACAAAAGCTTTTAAAACTTCGGCGTTTCTTGTTTGGTTAAGAAGAACACTAATTGCTGGTAGATCTGCGGGAACTTGTCTTCCGATAGACATTCCTGCTTCGGAAAGCTGTCTCAACATATTCGAATCGATAGTCAGTTCACCTTTGGTCGAAGTTGTGTCATTAGGATTTGTTTTTACCTTTAATAATTTTAACTCTTCTGGAGTTACAACAAAACTTTGAACAGAAAATTCAAGACCTTCTTCGCCTTCAGTTAGGTCAGGTGCAACGAATTTTAAGCCATCCGGTGTTTGTACGATTTGCCCGGGAACGAAAGTAACTCCATGATCATCAGTTTCAATTACTCTTCCTGGTACAAATCTTGGTCCTTCCTCAGTATCAACGACTTGCCCTGGCACAAACCTCGAGCCTTCTTCTTCAGTAGAAATTACTTGTCCAGGGATAAAGGTAGGTCCAGCTTTGGTTTCAATAATTTGACCAGGTACAAACCGAGGCCCGTCAATAGTGTGAATTGTTTGTCCGGGAACAAATTTTGGTCCAGATTTAGTGTTCACTACTTGGCCAGGGACAAATTTGGGTCCATCAACTGTGTCAACGACTTGACCTGGCACAAACTGTTCGCCATTTTCTGTGTAAACGATTTGACCTGGTACAAAAATGCCTTCCACCATCGTTCCAGGGACAAATCTAGATTCATTAGCTTCATTCTTGACAAGGCGTCCGGGAACTACTTTACCCTCTATGCTTGGTACTCGAGCACCAGGATAGAATTCAATTCCCTTAGATGTTTGCACCATGTGTCCGAAAACATATAGAGATTCTTCAGACAGAGAACAAGTTTTTATATCGATGGGTAATCCTACAGGTGCGCTTTCACTAAATGTTATGTCTTCCACTGATTTCGCAACGGAAAACTCTACATGCCCGTCGACTTGAACAATAGTTTTACCCGGCATAAATTTCTCCCCAACATCAGTATGTACTATCTGCCCTTCAATGAACTTCGGTCCATCAATGGTATCTACTGTGGTTCCAGGTACAAACTCCAATCCGTTGCTCGTAGATTTGGTAACTCCAGGCACAAAGCAAGTATCTCCGTCAACTGCAATGGTTTGTCCTGGCACAAACTTGAGTCCATTCGGTGTTGCTATAGTAGCGCCGGGTACAAAGTGCAGTTCATCATCTTGGTGCACGACTTGTCCAGGAACGAATTGCCATTCGTTATTGATTTTAGCATTTTGCCCAGGCGTGAAAGTAATCCCATTCGTTTCCGTAATTGTTTGTCCGGGGATAAAATGAACTCCTTCAGGAGTCATTATTGTTTGTCCAGGTACGAAAACATCTTCTGATCCAGTTTCTACTATCTTTCCGGGTACAAACTTGAAACCTTCTTGTGAAAGCACCGTTTGGCCTTCAACAAAACGATGCGAATCGTCCTTATTTTTCACTGTTTGTCCACAAACAAATTCTTCACCATTTTTAGTGTTCAATACTTGACCAGCCAAGAAATATTGTTCTTTTGTGTTTTCGTTCGTAACGATGTGACCGGGAATGAGGCTTGGTCCATCAGGTGTGTTAACGGTTAATCCAGCAACAAAAACAGGTCCCACAGGAGTTTCAACAGTCTGGCCTGGTACAAACACGGGACCTTGAGGAGTATTAACAACTTGTCCGGGAATAAACTTCTTGGCTTTGTTTATGTCTATTGTTAAACCAGATATTTTTGCAACTTTTTCCCGTTTACCTTTCTTTATATTTTTGACAATATCTGGTAAAATGTCCATAGTTGGAAGCATATCCACTTTGTCACAGTCTACTAATTTTTCTGTAACATCAGACGTTTCGACTAACCGCTCGACTTGTATTTCTTTGACGGCATCAAGAATGATCTCAGATGGACCCGTTTTAATGGGTTTCAATGGATTAACACAGGGCACACTTTCAAAACCACTAGATACATCACTGATATTGCGATCCACTTCGTATGATTCAGCTTCACAGTGATAGGGAGTGATTTGGACTGGGGTGGGCAAAGAATTCACTTTTGTCACGAATTGTTCATCTTTGGCGTCTTTTTCAAAAACTTCCCAATCCCAAGACTCGATAAGTGGATGTAACTGATCCCTCCATTCTCCGCTGCACATTATAATACTTGACTTTGCACGCATATGACGAGTGTCAAAGTTATTGTATTTGAACGTTTTAGTATCGTGACCTTCTTGCCCCTTTTCGTCTATTTTTGCTTTTTTGGCTGATCGCACTTGACGAACTTTTTCTTCCTCTAGCTCTTGCACTTCAGCTAGTTTTTCTTTATTTTCGAATATTTTTTTCATTGAAGATAAGCCAGCTGCTCGTTTCCGCTTCTTCTTTCTCTCTTCGAGTTCTTCGAATTCTCTTTGTTTCAAAACTTCAGCATTTGGTCCTTCACCTTCAAACAAAATTTCTGTGTCGTCCTTAAAATCTTTAAAGTCCATGGAAACACTTCGACCTTGTTTTGTTTTGATGAGAACTGTGTCTGAGTCTTTGGCGAGCATGACATCCCTGACATCACCATCTCGCACTGCCGCTTCCATCTGTGCTGAGAAAACTAAGCTGCATCTTCTCTCTTGCACTGTGTACACATAACGTTTATCCTCCGCCACTTGTTTTCCTAATAACATGTCTATCAAACATTTTTGCGCTTCTGTAGATCCGTCCAACACAGGGAAAATGTATCTGAAGTCCGGTAGGGTGTCGTGTTTCCTATTGCCATAATTAATTTCAGGTGCGTAATGATGAGGACCAATTTCTCCAGAAACATTCGTTATCTTGCACTTTTTGGTCTTTGTAGAACGAGCGGTAAGTAGTACTGGAATGTAATGATGCGAAGGCAGCCCGTAGGACTTTCCGGTGATCCTGCAGCAACGCTTGGCATCCGCCGGAGAAATTGGAGCCAGGAGCGGGAAATAGTTGGGCTTCGGCAGCCCCCTGCTGCGCCCCGTGATTCTGCAGAACGACATTGTAGATTTTTTTCACGCCGGCATTATTGTTTGTACACTTTGAGTTCAAAAGTTTCTGTTTGTTTTGGTATCGCGATCAAGTTTATCGTTCGTGTTTTCTTGAGCGAGTGTGCACGGGTTTTCAATGCGAAGGGAGCAGAGCGACTGAAGACGTGAGCTTTGGGCTGAAGCTTCACGGTGCGCGGCCGCTTTCGCACCTTACACTCGGATGGTGTGCCGTGTACATTGTTCCGGTTACGAGTTATTTATAAACAAAAGAAATATTAATTTATCCTGGGCGTTCAAACATACTCGTATGACACAGTTCAATTATGAAAACAAGAGAACGACGTATTCCATAGCTTTTGAATCTGTAGGTTATAGCGGCAGAAAGTAGGGTAATTTACTAGAGTTATTTGACAGGCATTAAAAAAAGCTCAGCCTACGTAAAATGTATGCATAACGGGGCTTCATAATATAATTTTGTAATAATTTCAAAATAACCTGGAAAGTCAAAAACCTCTTAAATTAACTTTTGCCCACCTATACCTTACAGCTTAATTTTAAATTAATATTTATACTATAATGAATGATACTTCAGTATTCACGTAAAATAAAAAAAACAAGCAGCCAATTAAATGTTGTCTGGTTGTCATCAACCTTTACGGTTAACCTCGATCTCGTCACAACTCATAACGTGTCGCGTATACTTTTCCGTTTCAGTTTCTATTTATAAATTTTTCGTTAATGCCGGCAGACCTTCAAACTTTCAATCCGAGAGACAGCTTATTTTCTCTTTGTAAAGTTATATCAAAGGAGACATACATAAGTGAACTGTGTTGGTATACGTAAGACGAGTGTAAACACTTGCAGACGATGCAGATGTATTGCTAAGCAAATTGTACAGAGGTTACAAATTAATGCAACCTGATTGGTAGAGTTCCAAATACTTTCGAGCAAGTTGTAATTGGCTACTAACTTCTTATTGTATGAATATTGCCAAGGTAAATCAAGGAGGCGAGTGCTTTTGTAGGTAGGTTTTCAGCAGCTATAAACAATACGAGGTAATCATAAAAAAACTGACTTCTTGATAGACAGATCGAAATGTTAATAAAATGAAATTTATTTAAGTCGTAGAGATAGATGTCTTTGACGTCCGTTATTTATGTTTTATGCAATCACTAGTTCACTGAGCAATTCACGAAAAGTTCGACTGAATTGAAATAAAGCCCTTTGAAGTCGACGATACCTATAGACCTTGATTTGTTTTTCGATTGATAATACAATTTTAACGTTTATTTTTACATGCGCACAGCTAGGTCACGTGTTATGTTTTAAACGTGATCAAAACATTGTAATCGGTAGATGTAATTGTCAAGGGCAAGATGAAAGGACACAGGAAAAATAGAAAAAGACTGGATTAGTAGAGTAACACTTCAATAAAGAGGTACATATCACTCACTTGCCCTCGTGGCGCATCAACCGCGAGATAGACCGCGGTCTACCATATACCTACAAAACTTTATAAAAAAATATTTATCGTTGTTTGACTTTTTTGACGTGGACTTTGGCTGGATTGTGGCTTGTAGACAGAGACACAGCCATAAACAAGAACTGAACTGACCAGTCGAGCAACCCGGATACAGGTCGAAGGACTTGATGTATGTGGTCCGTATCGACTTGCACTGACGCGCATTAAGACTTATGCCATATCTAATAGCTAATGGAACATTGAAAGTACTGAAACCGAGATCAAAAAAGAGACAAAGACTTCAATCGTCGAAGCTTGATTTTGTTGTGAAACATGCAAGCTGCTCTTTGATCAGCGCTCTCATTTCCGCTGAACATTTGCAGTTGCAACACTTGTAACAGACGTGCGAGGACATCTTAAGATGGATTTGGCAACCGAAAATACTGAAACCTTAATGTCAAGTTTGCATTGGAATATTCAAGGTCAACTTTAACTTCTTGGAAAATAGGTCTGCGTCTGCTTTGACATGATTCTGCCAATGACCGTTTCATAATATAATTTATAAACTTAGCAGTATTACACGACGAAATAAAAGAGTTGTTACAGTGTCGCATTCCAAGGATGAAATGCGAATGTCAGACTTTATTTTTACGGTTTCATTGATTTTAAAGAAGAAATTAAGAGCAAAAATACTCTATAAATGTGTTTACCTGCGCCTGCGGCAAAATTTCTGTTTGTCATTTCCGGCGCGCGGCAGGTGTAAAAGAACAGAAATAGGCACGCTACTAGGAAAATAATAACATCTCGTTAGTAGGATTTGAGAAACTTAGAAACATGAAGTTGTAAACGAGGAAACCGAGGAAACCTCGTAAAGTTGTTATAGACAGCTACAAGTTCTGTAGCCCGTAAAATGAGCATTCACTTTCAACAGAATCATTACGTAGCATATTTTGCGATTACAGGCAATGGACGCGTGACAACAACATTATAAAATTCCTTGAAACATTTTATGACCACGCAATACTTTCAGGAAAAAATCTCACTTGAGTTTTCCTACCGACAAAATTATGAGTGTCACAAAAACGAAATGCTCATATAAACAAACTCCTTGATATGATTCATGAAACCGTTTGCGGAGAAGCTTCCAGACGAGCTGGTAGTAGAATGATTTGATATATGTCACAACTTCATGAAATATTGGCGGGATTCGAACTGCGCGAAAGTTAATGCCTCGGGAGTCTGCAACTCGATTTTCCATTTTATACGCTGCAAATATTTGCTTTTTGTTATGAATCTCAGGAGACAAATGCAAAAGTAGCAAGTCCGTGACGTTGAGTCAAAACGAACTTCTCTAGCTAGAGCAATACATTTACCCGTAGTTCTGGGTACAAATTGTATTCGAATTCAATAAAACAAAACACGTTCGCACGTAGACAAAGGAATATCAAAGGCAAGATAAAACAACTCGTAAATAACAGGAGACTCGCATTGTTTTGGGAGAATAGTGCACACGAATCTGTTATACTGGATGCGTTTAAAGAGGTCGCTCTTTAATCTAGATTAAATTCAAATGGAGTGGCTTCTAAGAAAACAGACCATAAAATGCTGAGTACGTACCGGGAAGGAGTGGGTTACGAGTACATGCGTATCTTGTATGCGTTTTGGTAAATATAACAATGGTGGTTTCGCCAGTGGACTCCAGTGAGCTAAGCAATCGTTGCATATATATGAGCCAAATCAAGCCTGATCTGATCGAATTTTAATTTTTTGCCTTATTTAATGAATACCTACCTAAACATTGAAGGTACCTACATTTCAGATGGATCGGTTTGCAAACTTCGGAGTATAAAGGGTAATGGTAAATTTTTAAATTTTTTTCAAAATGTTTCAAAAAGTATGAATTCTACAGAAATTTCAAAAACTGTTTTGTGATGCACAAACTAATACCTTTCATTTGATACCACATTCGGTGAAGTAGCTCTCCCTTTTGAAAATTATTCCCCCCCTTTTTTGTAAATTTTTCAAAAAGTATTCTACTTATAGACTCCTCTATATTTTTCCGGTAAAATATAGATCTATATCTATAAACGCTACATTGCAGATGGATTGCTCTGCAAACTTCGGATATAGGGGGGATGGGTAACTTTTCAACTTTTTTCAAAATATCAAAATGTTTAAAGCTACAGAAATTTATAAAAACTGTTTTGAAATATACAAGCTGATACCTTTCATTAGATTTCCCATTTGACCTTGTAGGTCCCTTTAAAAATTTCGACATCACAATTTGTACCTACTGAAAATTATCATTTTAATTTTTTTTTAATCTGTACAAGCGCACGAAATGTATTATTATTTTAAATTTCAAGTTATTTGTTGATGTAATTGCTGAGATATTAAATACGGAAAAAAGGACAAACCAGGCGAGACCGGGTTTCGAATCCGATCTCCGATCTTCGAAACCCTAAGTAAAGCAAAGAAAACATCATTTAATCAGACATCTACCTGATACTGACTGACTGTTGTTACGGGGTGTAATGTAACATTCGCAGTGAGCATGACACGTCAAAAATCCGTCTCGTTGCTCGTTGAGAGCGCCTTCTTTCCCCGTACTTACTGCACGAACGCCGTCACAATAGCTCTTGTCGCCTATATGTTTTACAAAAAGTACTTTCCTTTGCAGATTAATGTAATTTAAGAAAGTTGATCTTTATGAGAGTAGGTAGTTAGTTTTATCAAAACTTTTAAATATGACCACAAATGCCATCAGCGTTTTGTAGTTAGAAGCAAAGCTCTTCTTACAAAAAACAAATTATAACTAGATGTCGTCAGTGTAAACTAAATTTTTTGCACGTGAACATAGACCTTCGGTCAGGGAAAGTAAGGGAGGGGTGATTTCGTTCGTCCAAGACATAGGTGTATATTATCTTTATGAAAACCGGAATTAGAAGTCGGTTTATCGTTTTTAAAACACGCCAAATTATTTTGTATTGTTCCTGATAATTTCTGAACTTATGTAACCTAATGACAAGGAAGCGCGTATCTATAACACAAGTATATTGAAAGTCTTTCAGATTTTGTGTAGGGGTTTCCCTACCCATATTATTTACCTGTAACTCATGTACAGAAATAAATAATTTTTCATTTCAAACTGACCAATTTCGTGTTCTATTGAAGGGATCCAATTAGCCTTACGAACACACAATTGGATCAATACCACTGTCTCAGGAAGAAGCTTCAGAGATTACGGTCAGACGCAGACGTGCTGACATAACGACACTCGCCACAGACAGCCAATAGTACCAACCAACGGTTCAAAAGACGGTAATAGTATTCGAAGCACCTGGCTTATGTCCCAAACTGAGAATGAATGAGCCAAAAATGCAGAGATGTCTGTCGAACAGTTTTGCAAGAATCGTACGTCTAGAAGAAGTATTATGCATCTGTATGAATAGTAGGCATAATGTGTATCAGTAAAGTAAATTTGCTATTTGCTCCCTTTGGGGTCGAGACCCTAGGTCCGTGGGGTACCGAGGCTCACCGGGTTTTTAAAAAGTTATCTGAGCGTCTGGTCGACGCGACGCGTGACCCGAGAGCTGGCGGATATCTGGCGCAGCGCATCAGCATTGCCATACAGCGGGGCAATGCAGCCAGCGTCTTGGGGACGCTTCCGACTGGTATTGATATGGATCAGTTGAGCTACCTGTAGATTGTTTGCAACAGTCTGCAGTTAGCTTAATTGTTTCAATTGTAAATACTAGTTATAATTTGATTGTAATTTTCTTTGTTAATAAAGGCCATTGCCGTTTTAAAAAAAAAAAAAAAAAAAAAAGTAAAGTAAAAAAAATATTTATATTAAAACCGAGGCCTCCATTGTATGCCAGTCATCATTTGAATGTAACATGCATTCGTCATAATGATAAATAAACTGTGGAATCGTTAAATAACTGGACTTTAGTGGCGTAAAATAGAGATGTGTTCAAGGAGGGCAACCTTTGCACCCTTACTCAGCAGTGTAAAGGCTAATAAAAACAAGATCCGTCAAGTGCGAGTGTGACTCGCGCGCCGAGAGTTTCGAACTTTTGTCAATTATATGTATCAATACTATAGGTCCCACATATAAACATCGCTATCTAATGAATATCTAATAAACCGCCATGTGCGAGTCGACTCGCTCACGAGGCGTTACGTACCGTAAAAATCAGGCAACTTTTTCAAAGAACATCAAATTTTCGCTTGTGCAGCCGTCATGGCTCCATTCAATTTTCAACACGATTTTGTATGGAAGCTCCATATAATTTGAATATTTATTTTGTGTTTATTATTTGTTGTCATAACAGCAAAAGAAATACACGTTTTCTGAAAATTTCAACTGTCTACCTCCTACGTTTCATGAGATAGAGCCCTGTGACAGACGGACGGACGGACGGACAGAGGAGTCTTAGTAATAGGGTTCCGTTTTCTAAACAGTAGGTACATACATTTTAAATGGATCGCACTGCACTTCGGGGATTACGGGGCACTGCAGGGCTATTCAGGAACTCCGTCTTCGACACGGAATCTGACGCATTATTGGCGCGTTTTTTTAAATTTTAAGTATTAAGCTTAGTCAGTTGCTGAGATATTCAAAAGGAGTTTCGTACTCGAACGAAACCCTAAAAATCATTAACCAATTTCGGATGAGTGGTTTAGACGCCACCCTATAAAATATACGCTAAATATAATGTACGCTAAAGCATATTAACACAATACACACTGCTAAAGACATAACATTTTCTTTTGGGTTAGATGGCTACGTCAGAAAAAAATATTATGTGCCCGAGTTCCTTGAAGAGTTTATTTTACCGAATCAGTAGTCGGTAAAATAAAATAAAGTCTCCAAATAACGTAAGGAGAAAATGTAAGTTCCTCAGTTATCAATATCTCAGAGAAATTGAAAACATTTCACATTCGGAGCTTCAAGTTTTAGAACTTTTTTTTAACCCATGTTCGTAAACAAGTCATCGTTCACACCACACCCGTCAAGTTTCCAGGATCCAGAAAAACGATGCACATGACATCGCCAATTAGGTCACATCCAAACTAATTATAAGCGCTTAAATCCCAACAGACATAAGTTATTTATGGTGCTGCAAATGCACCCCATATTTTAGAGTTCGGACAAGGCAAGGAAAGCCGTTTGACAGGTACGACGGATTGTTGTTTATGTGACCGCCTTTGGCTGTTGAGGTTGAGGAAGAGTTACTGATGACTTCATTTCTTTATAAAACTTTTATGGAACACCAACGGAGCATAAAGATCAAGTATGGATACAACTTTTTGAAATATGGAGGGTCATGGGCTGATGGAGATAGGAGGTAGGGAGGATTTCAGTTTGGGAAAGCCTTGACTCTTCTTTTTTTTTATTTCCGCCAATTAGGATGTTTTCCAATAATAAACGACCAGGACTTCATAAATCACGAAAGATTTACAGTTTCACGAATGATTAATTCTGCGGTTTTTCAACGTCTTAAGTTCAACATTCGCGTAAGGCTGAATTTAATGACGATAAACGATTAGGGTTTTTAGTTTTAACGATCAATAAACATTTTATTCGAATGAGTCGGGTTGAAAAAGTAATCTAAAGGTCAGGAAAATCAACAGTGAAACTACATTTGTCTGTATTCTAAAACTTAGATAATGTTTAGACAAAATGTTTGAACATGGCAAGGTAATTGTTTAAGTATAAAACAAATATCTACGTTATTAACGTTCAATCAAGTAGGTATTGGGTTTTTATACACTTAAACAAATAGCAAAAGCGAAAAAACTTCTACTCTCAATGTCCTACAAAACCAACAAGATCATCTTCGGTGGAGTGTGGGAAGAAGTGTGTTTATCACTCTGGTCTAGATCATTAAATCGTCGATCAAGAGTGTAATTCCCGAAAATCTCGTAATACCAGCGCAGAACACGAACAGTAAAATGTAACCCAAATAAACATGCCTTGCGAGTCAAACGAGTTCATGAACTGTGCAAATTTTCAGAGATAAAAAGTAGTCTTCATTGTATTTCTGGTCTTAGATGGAAGTTTATCTATGCAAAATTTCAGTCCGATAAGAAAATATTTCTTTTGATGTTAGTTTTCTAAACAATTTAATGATTCGTAGAAAAATATATTATATTATATGTATATTATATTGGTAGGATATTGTATCCTGCCGAAGGATATAAGCTTTTGAAAAAGTGCATACCA
Organism: Eupithecia inturbata; assembly: GCA_963662085.1. Taxonomy (NCBI): domain Eukaryota; kingdom Metazoa; phylum Arthropoda; class Insecta; order Lepidoptera; family Geometridae; genus Eupithecia; species Eupithecia inturbata. Next base: position 1,158,459 of record OY759177.1, read on the forward strand.
AGAATAAATCATTGTCTTCTAGAATAAAGAAAAGAGTATCTCATATCTCAAAGATACTGGAACCTTCACTAAATGTCATTATCACACCTAATAAAAGAAGTCTGAAAGGACTTCAGACTCCTCTGAAGTCCGTAGGAGTCTGAGTCTACTGACACGAAAAAAGTGGTGCATCCAAACCAACGTTTTATTCAACACGCCGGATTATTTACGACTCTCTCGAAATTGGCGAGCGTTTATACTACGACAGTTAAATATGTATTGGGATAATTTATCTGTAGCTTCATAATTTGCTAAAATTTCTTTTAAAGAGACAAGATGTCGCTTTTAAAGTTTTAGTGTACGTGCACCAAGTAAAGTTTTTGGTTACATCCAGAGCCGAAGAACCTGCTCGGCTTTACCAGTCTATTTTGAAATAATATTTTACCTATAATCCAGGGCTGACGGAGCAAGCTGACGTGTGTTGTAATAACTTGTAACAAATGGTGATCCCTTCTACGAAATAGAATAAACAATTGGGCAATAGGACTCTCCTTAAATAAATATCAATTAATGTCTGCTTTTAGTCGAGGACATGCTAAAACAACCAAAAGGAAGATTTTTCTAATGCATAAATATTAAAACTCGGCTACACTTTAACGTATCATGATATCAACTTGATTGATTGGTATTTGACCATCCTACTTATATTATAATGGCGAATGTTTGTGCAAATGTGAAGATGTTTAACCGAAGAAAACGCGTATTCTTTTCAATGGATCGAGCTAAAATTATGCACTCATAAAGATATGGACCTCGAAATAACAATATGCTACTTTTTACGGTTGGTATAAAAAGGTAGAAGAGAAGAAAATACGATGAAATTGTTTGAAAATCGTTTCAATTGCAAGCCCAAAACCAGAGATCCTCTTGTGCAACAGTATCGAACCTAATTTACTATTAGTGGTTCCCAAGGCCACACAATCACATTTAACTAAAGCAAACGGGCGCACGCATTACAGTAACCTTCCCAGTTCCCAGTTTTGCATTAGCTGACGTAACAATCCACTTAGATTTATAATTAGTAAACTGGTTCAGGGCCGCGAGTTCACTCGGGACGTAGTTCTTGGAAACTCTATGTATATTGTGAGAGTTTGGCGGGAAGTCGACAATTTGAGGCTAGTATTTTCTCGAAGAAAGCTGTGTGTGACATTTTTCTAAATTAGTCTCGTGGATGACGCAGCTTTGTGTAACAGGATTTAGCACAAGATCATACAAGGCTTTTTGTATGTGTGAAGATTTCTCAATTCTTCAAGATAATCTATCCCCAAAATACCGACCTACATCAAAAGATAAAAACAACTTCAGTCGTTCAATTTGTATTTGTTGTTGTTGTGATTAGGTTCAAGGTCCAGTAATTCATACACCGTTTAGTTTTCCTTCACAGTTACAAAAAAATCTCCATTAGGCCCGAATCATTTCACAGCCAGAGTCCGTGTTTTAATTATGTTTATACCTATTCCATGAAATAATTTTCTTTTTTGAAATTTGACTGACAATCAAACAGACATGCCATAAGGGGCGAACCTAACGGGTTTGGTTGTTAAACTAGGCCTAGACCTCAGTACTCGCGAGAACCACGTGTAATAAAATTCGAATTACATGAAATTCAAAAAATCAAATCAAATCAAAGAATTGGTTCCTTGAATGTAAAAAAGAGATTGAGAAAAAAAATGGGATGAAAAAATCATGAAAGTGCACTGTTTAGCGCATAATTTGGTCGAGATCTCAGTAACCCTGCGGTCTATTGAAATGACTTATATTTTGATTCGTAGGTTATTACTAATTATTTGGTTCCTTGAACCAGTTTCTTCATAAGTTGTGTAGATTTCTTGTAAATAAGCAAAAACTTGATTTTTGCGCTCACGCCGTTCCAAAAAAGTGTGCTCTGTCCCGCTCCTATGAACGCGAAATCCTATGCCTATCCTTTTCACAAAATTGCGCGCATCGCGCCCTCTTAATGCTTTACCGATAAGATTTTATATGACAATCGATTTTGTTATTGTTGCTCAACATTTTGTATTATTTTACAGACTTTACTCAGGCGTCTAAATTATTTTATTTTTAGAATCAGAATATTTAATAGAATAAAATAGTATTATTTACGTGTAATAATGATGTTATGTTTCTAAATAAATAATAAATAAACAAATGTTCAGAGATACCTCAGTCACCAACAGGTTCAACACCGGATATGATCACCGACTGCTCCGAGACTTTTTGAATATTGAATGAAACCTTCTGATGAAGTCAACGCTCCGATCTAACCCAATCCAAGTCATGGTAGGCATCGAAAAGTTTTAGCAGTTTCTCGGGGATAGAAAAATGCAAGGCAACATTGCATTTTTAGGCTTACATTTTTTTAGCCTTGAGGAGATGCTCTATCTAGGTAAGTTATGTTAATTATTCTAATTTACAAATACTACAGGTACTACACATTTATACATTATTATATACCTACATTTCATTTCTGTTGTGTGCCTGAAACGTCGAGTTTCGGCAGGGAGTTTTGGTAAAATATGTGCTTGCTATCCGTTATGATAATGTCGCTCTCATTTTTAGCCACAGTCGGGGCTTTGCTATGTCCACTTCATTTGGGGCTGCTTCTTAAAGAAGGAGTTCATTAAGAACTTTCTCTTTCTCAAGGAAGTTGACTAACATTTGCCCCCTGTGTTTCCTAACACCATAGCCATACGGGCCTATTCAGGATTCGTTGCCCGTCTGGATTCCCACCTTGCCGTTAAAGTCCCCCATGACAACGTTGAAGTGAGCCTTAGTGGTGTTGTGTAAGGCTTTGGATATGTCTTCGTACATATCCTCCACTTCATCATCCGAGTGTGCTGAGGTCGGTGCGTATACCTGAACGTCCTTCATGCGCTTCATTACCGCTTGGATAGCCGAAGAATCAGGTACGCAACCCTGGTCGACACACTGGATATTTCTTGGACGTTGTTAGAGAGGGCCTTATTGACGAGGAAACCTACGCCACCCTGGGATGTTTCATCACCCTCGCGAAAGTAGAGAAGATGGCCGGAGTCTAGGGTTACGGTGTCCTCCCCCTCTCTACGGACTTCACATAACCCCAGAACATGCCATTTAATGGCATGCCTCTAACTCTAGCGCAGTTGGAAGTATCCAACTGGGCTAGATGATGGTTAAGCCTCAGAGTGCGTCCATTAAACGTTGCCAGGGTCAATCTCTCCATCTTCCCATGGTACTGCCAAACTTGCGGTTTCACGGACCGAAACTGTGAGAAAAGAGCCACTCGGGAGACTCCAGACTCTACAAAACCTACGCGCTTTGCCAGGGTCAGTTGTTTATGGGAAGTGTGGCAGCTTGGGGTAGCAAGGTGATTCCAAGTACCCCCCGCCCCGCCGTTACCATGGCCACTACCATGGCCAGAAATAGCGAGGCGGCCGGGAACTGGGGGCCATTTTCTGTTTGTACTTAACATTGGGGGTAATGCCCATAAACCCCCCACGCTGGGCATGCGTTATTCTGCAGGGGGCGTTGCTTCCCGCCCCCGGTGTGTGTCCCTTAGTCGCCTCTTACGAGACCCATGGGATGAGTTGGGTGTTGCAATTCTTAGCCGACCGACACCACACGTCTTCATTCACTCACCTGTCAATAATTATAGAACTTCATAGTCTTTTTTTCGTGGACGAGGTTTAATAACGGATATATTTATTTTAAGGCGATGCTCAAGAATGCGGCTTTTCCAAAAATACTTCGGTTGTTGGACTCTTAAATAGATTGATACCCACGCGGCATCGGGGCTAGATACCAGACTTTCTAATTATAAAGTAATCGAAATTGATAATTGGAAATTTCGGTTGTATGGCACCTGGAAAAATAAGAAAAGAGCTAGACAAAATACCAGCTGGCCCTGAAATCGTATGGAGGCGATACTATTTTACGGTTAGCACACATAACGCAAACCCTAAAAATACTGAAATCCATTAGTAGGATTTATAATAGCTCTCAGTGATACCAAAAGTGAACTGAGAGAATTCTGTAGATCCTCCATCTTTTTCTCTTAAAATCTTGACTACCAAACCAATCGCAAGTAAAACAAAAGCACTAACCGCAAAAATAAACCCCCCCACACCTAGTAGTAATTACGGGGACATCCGTCAGAGAAGACACTCATCAAAACAATACAAATACCTGCTCCGAAAGTCCGAAATAAATGCAGTGGGAGGTTTGTAAACAGGACAGCGTTTAGAATAGTCTAGATTTATCTATTTCTTGCTTGAAGGCTAGTTTTACCACAAACTTGTTGCTAACGTTGGTTAGGTATACGATAAAACTAAGAGCTAGAAGCAAAACTGTCCTGAAAGTTATACCCTTGAAGGATGATAACGGGTCTGAAGAACTGACCTGGAGCGAAACTAAAAGAGCTTTTCGTGGACACGAAATGTACACTAAAAAGACGTGAGACGGGGAGGGTTGTTAAATTGTAGGCCACTAATTCTGTGGCGTATAAATATTCGATGATATAGAGGTAAATTCATTAAGGGAACTACTAATTGTCGGTTGAGGTATCGAAAAAGATCAATTAATTTTTGAAACACAAAGGCCCGCCATCTATCGAAATCTTAAAACACTGCGTTAAAGCGCTCGACATAAAGTACGTTGTGATGTTCAGAGTTTACAACGCACACCACACGCCAAGGTTCGAGTATTTGCTTTGATCACACGCGCAATCGTTGCTTCTACCAGCTAACAGATGGCGTTGTTACGATTTTTTTTATGCATTATTTATAAACGGGTACCTTCTAGCAAACGCTAAAACTAGAGTCCAAAAAAAAAAACAGACCTAATTCAAGCTTAAGCTATGTTTTTTGGCATTTGCTACACACATGATTAATACGACATTATTATTGACCACTCACGTAAATCTCGTAAATCTAAGCACAGCATAATGACAACTTTATACAAATGACTTTGAAATCGTGCTATGCTATGATAATTAATTATGTCTTCAACCACTTACAATCTTTTTAAAGTCTGAACCCAATTAAAATGAAAGAAGAAATGCCCAATTTCATTAAAGTTTTAGGCAATCTTTGAGAAAAGAGACCGCGTCTGTCAGTCCAGTTAATTTAACGCTACGCCAAGATAAATATAACGAAGTTAAGTGTCTCATGGGTCAAGGTGAAGACAGAAATATGATTTCAGAGCTATTTTTATGCTCTCTTCCAAATTTACTTACCTACTGTAAATAAAATTACAGAATCAGTTCATTCACAGTGGAAAATCTTAGAACAAAATGGACCTTGGAGATTATTACATCATGAAAGAAACCGAAACAAAAGATTATGTGCGGTGCGTTTTAGGATTCATAAAATATAAGTATCAGACTAAAGTTTATGGTTGAGCTTAGTGTTTTACTATTACAATTTTCTTTGTAGATTTGGTAATTTTATCTTGGTAAATGTTTGATATTTGACAACTAGATGGTGCTTGTGGTCATCGAAAACCAAAAGCGGAGCTAAGGTATTAATATTTGACGACCGATGTGGCGCGGCGGGCGAAGGTCCGCCTGCGACGCAGAAGGTTGCGGGTTCGATTCCCGCCTTGGGACAAATGTTTGTACGATCTGCAAATATTTGTTCCGGGTGTTCTGGGTATTTTCTATATATAATAAAAAAAATCTATCTATGTTATGTATTGTATTAAGTTTATCAGTCATCTAATACCCATAACACAAGCTCTGCTTACTTTGGGGCTAGATGATGCTGTGTGGATTGTCCAGCATTATTATTATTATTATTATTAATATTGGTCCGAATTCAAGATAAGTACTTACTTCATAGTTTAACCGTAAATATTGACTGAAAATGCTTAACGCGATCACTGCCAAGCTTGAGCGGTACGACCTGACAGCTGAGAGCGCTTTTGCTTCATCATACAATAATGTGCGTCGACGCCACTTTATGTGTAATCACATGGCAAGATCTATCTATGAAAATTTTGTTTTTGTCTCTTAAGAAGGTACACTTTTCTCATTCGTAAAAGCTATGGAATACAATACATAAATGACTAAGTAAAGCCTACTTACTTTATTGCTTAAGTTTTTGTTTAGTTATTTCTAATGCTTAAGTTTGTATTGTTCGTTTATTCTGTCAAGTTAGTAGAAGAGACCAAATAAAATGTATATATTTGTATGTAAATAAGGTAATACTCACGTCCATGATGAGTCTAAGCGTGGCTGCCCTGGCTCGTCGCTCGCTGGGTCGGCGCGCGCGCAACGCCGGCAACGCGACGCGGCTGATCCACTCGCCGAACTCTGCACAAGCACTCGCGAGTTGTAGGCAAATAGTTTACTATGTGAAGCATATATGAAGATGAAGCCTTAGTTATGAAATGATAATAAATTTGATGATTAGTTAGGAGTAAAATGTAGTGAAAGGAGCGATCAGAACCTAATAATTCAAGGGTTTACTTCGGCAGAGAGTAGAACCCTTGAATAGTACATTCATTCGCTGAGCTCAGTAAAACATCACTCGTGAGTTGTAGCCGCACTATGCAGGTCAAGTTTAGAATATTTGAAGCCCTAATAATGATGATGAATTTGATGATAAGTTAGCGGGAAAGAGGTGCAATCAGAACAATGATTTAATTTTACAATTGAACATTCATGGTGGCGAGTAAAACTGCTGAAACATCTGGTCAAGTACTGGAAATCATGGGTAAGTTTGTAGTTAGGAAGGTCTGGACATGAAAGAAAAGACTGGCAAGAATTATAGGAGCAGTGGGTGACTTAATGGTTGCAATGATGATTATAAAGCGAGGTTTGCTGATGCTATCTACGAATACGCTGTATTTAAACGCAAGCTTCTAACTACAAAGCCTTTGGTAAAATGCCTACTCTACTTCATTTGAAGCAATTGGAAAGAATATAAGGGAAATGTTTAAGTTTTTATTACGAGTTTCTTTTGTTTAGTCCGCTTCTACAAATTATTTAGTTTATTTTATACCACATCTAGTGTTTAGTTGTTTTACAACTGTAGTTGTAGTATTTTAGTCAAGTGTAGAGTTGTATACTAGTATATTATAGTAGTTATTCTGTAGACACGGTCAGCGTTGAGTAATTTAGTAGTTGTTATAATTTAGCTTTGTCTACATCCAATTGTACATGCCAATGTGATTAATGCATGATAAAAATCTATTCAGATTTTATTTTCTTGAATGTTTTAGGCAATGAATAGATTTTCATCGTACATAAACAGGGCCCACAGGCAAAATGTCGTATCGTCACACTCACAAGAAACCAAATGTCAGGGTACTTTGCTTTCGATATCTACAAAACTTTTCCATGTTTATCTATTGTAAAAAAATACGATAAAACACAGAAAAGGTCTCATAAGCTCTGTTTATAGTAAGTTCCAATTTATTTTATAATCCTTCTTTAAAGTTGACTTAAAAAGAGTAAATTTGAAAATATCTTGTAAACGCAACGTTACCACCTTTTTCCTTGATACGGCTGTTTTAAAAACTGACCTATAGCTTCTGGTGTCATTATGTCTATGTCTTGTGTATCCATGGTATGTGTGTTTGATGAGTATGTTTGTTTGTATGTATAATCACAGCACTGGCACTTTGATCCACTGTTCACTGTTACGTCCTCAGCATCACCGTTTGTAGCATACTTGTTCTTGAAGCATTGTTTTTGTTTGTTAGCCAGTTGGTTTGTTCGTTGTCATTTTCGGTTATTAGTTCTGTAGAAGGATACTCAACAGAATGTGAATATTGTTAGGTGAGGTGTTCGTTGTTGCGATAAATAACTTGTACATAATACAATGTACAAGTTATTTATTTACTTTTGGTAGAACAACAAGCAATCATTTTTTACTCCTATTGCTATAAAAATATTACCACTTTTTACTTAAGTTATCGGAGGGAAGTAGACGACTTTATCTGTTGATTATAGAGAGAGAGGTTTATATGTAACAGGGTAAGTATTCGACGGTACATTAATAATAAATAAATAATGCTGGACAATCCACACAGCATCGTCTAGCCCAAAGCTAAGCAGAGCATAAGATACGGGTACTAGATTACTGATATACTTAATACAACATAGATAGATATTTTTTATTATACCTACATAAAATTACCCAGAACACCCGGAACAAATATTTGCAGATCGTACAAACATTTATTCCAAGGCGGGAATTGAACCCGCAACCTCCTGCGTCGCAGGCGGAGCTTCGCCTGCCGCGCCACATCGGTCGACATGTTATTGAGGGACTATCTTTTCTTCTTGCAATACAACAGCAGACCATAAAACATTAAACAAAACGATATAGTCAAATTTATTCATAAAAAAATGATTTTACCAGAAAGTAACAGATTGTATGCTAACACTATCTAATGAATCTGTAGGTATATTCTCGCAAATAAATTACTCAAACACACGTTTGTTATTTCAAGTTCCAGATACATTATCAGCGTTCACAAATCCAATGACGTAAGACAAACCCACTGTGCTTTTACAAATGGGTACATTGAACTCCGTCTCATTTGTGGCACTTGATATTTACGTTTTATAAGTGAAGTAATCATCTCGGAATACAAGAATTTTAGCTGCAGACGTAATAAATCAAAGGAAGATAACTTATACGCTTGCTTGCAACACAATTAGGCAGTAGTACGAAAAGCATTACTTATCATGAACACGAGTAGTTAAGTTACAAAGTCTTTCGTAGCATTTCTCGTAGACATGCTACGGTTGCTACGAGACCTCGCGTAGCAGAGCTACGAGACTTTCGTAGCTACCTACGCTGTGTTGTGAAGATGTGATTCGTCTACGAACTTCCGTAGATGCCTACGTTGCAATGACACGGCCACAAAAACCTGTCATTCTAAAAGACTGAATTTTTCTAATTCACGCTTGTAATGTGACTACTAAAATAAACAAATTACACCCTAAGTTCTCTTCGAATATCGAACAACATCGCTCGTCTAGATTTAAAAATAATCCGCTTATTTCCTGAATGGAATATCTTATGCAAATATTAATTCCATATTCCAAGGTGAGCTCATGATTCACGAGGTAATTTTAATATTAATTTGGCAAATAACGTTATGCCGTGTGCAAGTGCAGTTTTGCCGTCGTAAATACACAGGTGTGTTATTTCTGTTATGTTTATTACAAACTTTTAATGCTGTCTGGGGAGATAGAGTATTAGGTGTTATTTAAAGTTTGTAATTAACATTACAAAAATAATTACACAAACTATCAAAATCGCGTAAACAAACAATCCCATAGCACTTTCCATCAAAGCGGAAACATCATAAAAGCATCTACATTTATAGAAATACTTGATGCTGCACCTGTCAGAATGCCAGCTCCTGATGCCAAATGGCAGAAGCAGAACCGGTTATTAATCTGCAGAGATTGACGATGGCTCTAGAGATTTATACCGCCTTTGGAGGTGACCGCCTAACTCGAGAATGATTTAAGTGATCGATGGAGCACTACTGCTCGGCTAATTATGCGCTTATTTGTCACGACGTCGTCGACTTCTAGGTATGTTATTTACATTGTTTGGAAGCTTGGAAACAGCCCTTAAACACATGGTGTTGCAAGAGACAAATGTGAGAGTAGAACGACGTCAAAGAAATAAAGGTTTACAACTGGACCCTAACTGCCCGAAGTGAAAGAAATGGAAGAGTTTAAAGGAGGCCTTACATCCGTTTACAGGGTGACAACTCGTAACATAAAAGACAAAATAAGAAACTAGGCTTTAGTTAATCAGCTTAAATTTATAATCAATAAAACACAACGTCTAGTTTTGTGATAACTCAGTAAGTAATAAAGATTGTGACGAATACGACACAAATTGATTTTTGTCAGGTACAGCATAAAAAGAGATCAAACCTTAATTGACGTGGTTCCACAAGTGAAACTCATTGGTGGAACCATCAGACCTAAACCAAATACTTAAATATCTCAGTAACTGGTAACTACATTTATTGGAAATGCGTCAATGTTACAGGATGTCGTTGAAATTCCGGACGTGAGCCATCATAAAGCAGCGCAACCTTGAAGTATTTCAGAATAATGCAAAACGATAGTAACAAGAATCTTAGGCAGACAAATGAACTTATCATGAAATTACTGGTCTTTCATAATAATGGAAAAATACAAATTAGAAAAAATTTTAAATTTTCAAAAATTGGCAAACTTGTACGTGGCTGTTTCAGCGACTACTGTCTTTGAACTTTAATGTCTATTCTTTCGCAAAAGCTAGATACTTATTCATGTTACATGAAAACATACTTTTATAACGTTCTGTGATGAAAAGGAACATCTTACTAAAAGTAACATAGGTTTACATTATACTAGGCGGGCGAAGGTCCGCCAGCGACTTAGGAGGTTGCGGGTTCGATTCCCGCCTTGGGGCAAATGTTCGTACGAACTGCAAATATTTGTCCCGGGTGTTCTGGGTGTTTTCTATGTGTAATAAAACATATCTATTTATGTATGTATTGTATTATGTATATCAGTCATCTAGTACCCATAACACAAGCTCTGCTTAGCTTGGGGCTAGATGATGTTGGAATGGTAAACACTAATCACATGTCAATGCCAGAGTCAGTTCGACAGCTGTCACATATCAGTGACATTAGCTGTATCTATTGTTTCGTTCAAGATAAGCTCTCTCTCTCTCTTGCTCTGTAATAGCCGTTCTGTGCAAAATGATTTCATCTAATAAACTTATGGATTTCATCATCCATCAGATAATGCTTTGTGGATTGTCCAGTATTTATTTATATTTATATTAGCGACTAAATCTATCCCCACAAACAACCACTACACATAAAATGACAAATATTTACTCTACGAATAATCAATGTATGAACTTGAAATAGGTACATAGTTGCTATAATTATCTCTACCCACGTCCCGCGTCGTGTTCCACGCCATGGTACCGTTAGTCACATCATCTGATACAAGCGCGCAAATTCCTGTCTACTAGCGGGGCTGATGCAAACGACAGATGCGAGACTTATAAAGTCAGATTGTAGCGAAATCAGCTTATCGGAGCAGTATGTCTTGATATAAGTGGGGTCTAGGGGAGATTTTTCAGTGTCTCTCAATACAGCTTAGTGCTTGGTCAGTTACTTAATGCGATTCGTTTAAAACATATCGGTGTACGATAAGGGTCAACGAGACGAATCGCCACATACACCAATAGATCCCACCTCGAGTCATCACTAGTAACAGAAGAAACAAGTTCAGATTAGTTTAATTCCTGTTTAGACCGACACTCGGCGATGGCTTTCGAAAAACAAGAAATCGATAGGCTCAAACTGACCAAATCAGTCACTGCAAGTAAATTTTGCAGTGAAACGATATACAGCAAGATCAGTGACGATAGCCACAGTCAGAAATGTCAACAGCAGCGATTGCCAGGGATAAATAGACGACGTGAATCATGCTGTGACAAGCAACTTACAACTAGACGAATTCTCGTTTATTACTGTACATGTTAAGATTCAGGAATGCAGCTACATGTATGATAAATAGACCGGCTTAGTCTACTCAAAACTTAACTATGACACAGCAAGCTTTGTAAACAGCAATCAGTAGGAGAAAAGGTAGACCATAGAACCAGGTGGTTGGTCCTTGAAGATGCAATATACGACAATATACAAAACACGAGTTACACAACTGTAGCATTCACTCATTGGTGTCAATAGTGACAGCTGAAAAAGCAAACTCTCGCCGAAATGTCACTGAGTACATCGAAGTCCGCGTTCCACTCGCACACAACCCTAACCTAATGCACTAAGATCCAGAATCGATTACACAGATTTTGTTTTAGAGTCTGTTGTGTAGTTGGATAATAATTGATTAGTGTTCTTATCAGTAGGTGGTAAGGTTTGTAATTGATTGATAGACACTGAAGAAAGATTTTGTAGCCCGGTAGGCTAAATTCGTCCGCGAGTTGGCACGTCAGTGGGGCAAGGACACCTAGCGCCGATGCAGCGCACTGATTGACCGATTAATCTTTACTAGACTAGAGTTTATGCAACAACTATTCGCAGGACATTTACTTGATGAATATTCGACAGTTATTGGACAGATAATAATTCGATCTGATTCATTGTAGCCGTTTAAATCACGGTCAGAACTTGCAACTGCCAAAATTGTTAACTAACAACTTTATAATAAATCATCTCAAATGGGTGAGATTGACTTCAGGAGATTAGTTAAATACAGAACAGTTTTCGTTTGTATTTTAGTATATTTTCGCTAAACATTCAATTCATTGCGTAGTTTGATTTTGAACACATAATAAGTGGTTCATCGCGGAAATATCTGTCTCATTTGCAAGCGAAGGTGTCGACTAAATGTGCCACTAAAATGTATTCAGATTCGAATATGTCTTGTTCCATGTTTGTAGCTACTTGATAGATACAATATTTATTTAAGCTTTGTTTTTAGAAATAGTTTTATGCGTATTTGTCGATCAGTTTATCGAATTATCACAAAATCACAAACACTGAATGTAAACAATGCACGTGAGGGATGTTATTTACACATGGGGTGGTTCACGGGTTCACGTTTAGATAATGCGATTGGAACGTATAAAAACTGTTGTGACAATGAATGGCGTGTTGGTTAAGTTTTTTGATCACTGCAACGGTAATTATTACCGATCGGTAAAGCAATCGGTCGCGCGTTTTTTTTCACCACTGCTGGGCAATGGATCGCGCGTTATTTCGAGCGGGCGTGCGACGCCCGACGCCGTCGATTCAGTACTATGCTTCTGTCACTACTAGGAGCAAGGGAGATTTGGCTAGAGGCGAGCGTTATCGACTTATCGGAAAGCGCTGTTGCATAGACTGGATCCATTTGCACCAAGAAATAATTCTCTATTGCTACGAAGACTCTTTTTTAACTGCTGTTTTCTGATACATATATACATATTTAATATAATTACATAAATATAATAAACATGAAACAGTTATCTAAAGGTCTACAGCCTGTCAGACCTAGGCCTCTTTATAGCTATATACATTAGGTACTTCAGAGGTTCAGTTTCGAGGCAGCTTATAAATAAAAAAGTAACTTATTGTAATGATACGTTGCTTAGCCCGGACAAAACGTTAAGTAATAGCAAACATTTGTATTTACCTCAAGCTTCCTTCAAGCCACGTTGCGGAATTTTCTATATTTGGAATTGTTTCAGTGTAGGTATTCTTCTGCAGAAGCAAATAAAATTTCATACATGAGTTTTTTTGGTGATTTTTATTAACTAATTACCTAAAGTAAGTAGAGTAGTCAGTCAAGTTACTAGGTAGGTTTTGCTCTTCATCTGTTCCATTAAGATACATTAAATGTATATAAGTTATTTATCTATCTATTTTAGAAATGGACCTATTTAATTAGCATTACGACTTTAGCACTTTTTTGTATAAATGCGTAATTCGTGTTTATATTTAACTTAAATTTAATTAGAGTTAAGCTATTTATGCTCTGTTTGTTGCAATGGCACAAGTGCCATAGCAGCATTAAGCTGAGCCGGTGACCTTTTTGTGTAACATTAAAATGTGTTTATTTTGTTGCACAGTTCAGACAGTAAAAAGGAAACAATCAATTACGATAACAGCAAAAATGGCCAACACTCAGCGAATGCTATGGAAGGGAGAACCTGCCGTAGCGCTAGTCTTCCGTTAAATTTAATGTTAGTTATAAGCAATGTATGTGATGTGTTAAATTATGTTACACAAATAAAGATTTTCTATTATTATAAGATCGTTAGTACTATTACTTTAGTTTTTTCCTTAAATGCTTAGTAAGTGTAATGTGTCGTGTGAAATCAATTACTTAATTTGATTTATTTTTGTGCTTTACAATGATGAGATTTCACAGGGAACACGTACATTTCATTTCAACTGTCGGTCGGTCGGGTAGGCGCGAGGGCAGTGCTCCGTCACTCTTGCTCAGTTCTGCGTTAGATACCTACAATTCAATTCAATTTAATAAACACAGTAATGACATTACAGATTTACTAATCTAATGCGTTATTTATGGCACATTCACTAGCTTATAAATATAGATTCTATAGATATACAGGGTGCCACGGAAAGGATACTAAGCCTAAAGGGGGTGATTCTGGACCCCGAGGGGATAAAATTGTGAGTAATAATTTGTTTAATTTCGTCTTTTTTTTTTTCAAAAAATAATGTTTTTCTTCTTATTTTTGTTATTTTACAAGCACTCTTGCACTAATAAACATTACAAAATATTTTAAATGTTTTTTTTGCTTGTTTTTTAACAAAACCAGTGTTTTGTCATGAAATTGTTATAAAATAAAACGTCAAGTGCGAGTCGAACTCGCGCACCAAGGGCTCTGTATAATTGTAAGACCTTGTTTCTTACCAAATATCATAATTCTAGATCAACGGGAATTAGGCCCTAGGTTTTGGTCCATGGCGAGAATCAAATATATTTTTTTGTAAATAAACTACAAATTGACAGTTTTCGGATTTTTTCGTTTATTCGTGCTTTATGACCTTGCTTCTTGGCAAATTTTATGGTTCCAGGTCAATGGGACTTTAGGTTTTGGTCCATGGCGAGAATCAAAAGTACTTTTTTTGTGAATAAACTATAAATATACGGTTTTTAATTTTTTCCTTAACTTCTGCTACAGGACCTTGCTTCATGCCAAATTTTATTATTCTACGTCAACAGGAAGTACCCTATAGGTTTGGTATGCATGCAACACTTGGAAATTTCACAATATTCGGACATCAACGGCTGTAACTTTTGATTGCGTTAACTTAGAAGTTTTTTTTATATTTGGCTTCAAGAGGTTACGGATTTGAGTAAGAAGTTAAATTGATGTTAATTTAAACTCGATACCTCCACGCGTTCCTGAGATTAGAGAAAGGGGTTTACAGATGGAAAGCAAAGTGATCCTATAAGGGTTCCTTTTTTTCCTTTTGGGATCCCTAAAAATGATGTAAATCCTTTGAAAATTCAAAACAATAATAATCATGTTAAAATACATGTAAAAGAACGTGAATGTAAAGAAAAAATTCTCCAATTAAAATATATGTATAACACAGTTTTCTTACTCCCCCTTCCGTGCTTCCTGAGGGCAGCTGCGTCCCGTAGTACAGCTTGGTCTCTTGATCGGGACACGCTGCGTCACGCCGCAACTTCGACACTTTACCGCGCTTACCCATCACCGCTGACGCAGACTTTGACAGAATAAAATACCACTCTAGACGTTTTTTTACCGACTATGTGTGCGTCGCCGTATACCGCATGCCGCAGTGAATTGCGTATTGATCAAGAGACTAAAGCTTAAGCCGAAAAAATGAACGATGCGTTTTGTTTCGCTAAGACATCGCAGAGATTACCTATCTACGCGCAGGTCTTTTTTTTGTAGACTTTTAAATGATTGAAAGGTATTAAAATGGGGAATTATAAGCCGGCCGCAGATTTTTTTTTTGCCCACGGACACCAACATCTGATTTTATATTTAAGCCAAGAGAAAACAAGAAAGCTTCTAAAAAACTAATTCGCCTTGTTTTAAATGCCACCTGAATATTCCAAAGTAAGCGTCAATTAAAGAACAACAATTATTTTTACTTGTCTCACTGCAGAATATATCTCACTGCTTTATACATCATCGCCTAATTTACTAACTCAACTACGGATTTTACAACTAACCAACATTTTACGTTTCACAGCTTCAACATATGTTCCTCAAAAAATGTTAGTTCAAGCTTTAACTAGAAAGCATCATAATCTTATAATTTAGCATGTAAAACAAACGAAAATAGGGACTGCACGATCTGTTAGGCAAAAAAAATTTCTACTGACATGATATTGATCGTTGTTTGAAACTTATCATTTGCGTTTTATTTTCCTTTTATAGTTAGATAGATAAGTACCTTACCAATGATTGCTAATATTTAAGTGTAATTTTTCGTCTACGTTTATTTTTATTCACTGACTTATTAAGTAGATATGTAACTAATAGATTGCATGAGAGAGTAAGGTAGGTATGTTTAATATCTGAACTTTGTCAAAAACTCTATAGAATTAAGTACGGATCAACCCTATCGATTCCGTAGTGTGAGCCCAGCGACCGGCGAGGGGACTGCAGAGGTAGGCGGGCGCCGCTACCAGCGCTACCTCGCTAACAGCGAGCATTAGGAACATTATTTCCATCTGTACTAGGCTCAAGGCTGATTGGAGAAAACGAGTAAGGTATCTGTTACAAAGTAACATTACCTAATCTGAGGCAAGGGCGTCAGGGCGTCACGACGTCAAAGCGCCAGGGTTTCAGGATGTTAGGCTGTCAGGACGCCACGACTTCTGACGACATTGCTTGGACAACAGGGTGGCTTGGACACCCTGGTGCCCATGCTGCTCGGGCACCAGGGTACAATGTCTTTGTTTTGTTTTGTTTTATTTGGGAAATATACACAATGTCGTCAAGGCTTGAGCGTGAGACAGAACCTCAGCACCTCCAGGTTGTCGACGCGCACGGCGAGCACGCCGCACACGCCGCCGTGCACGCCGCGCACGCCCACCACCTCGGTGTAGCCGTTACTGCCGCCACTGTACGCTAGCACGTCGCCTAGGAACAAGTAGGCGTATCTGAAACAATAACGATAAGTGCAAGCCTGTAAGTTTGGACAGAATAGAGAACTCAAACTCAATAGGGAGCGCGGGGTGATGAAGCTCCAGGAAATCCGATTGGTGGGTGGGTAAGTGGCAAGAGTGAACATTATATCCGTTACCGGTCATCCTCATAAGAGGAGAGGTCAAGCGGGTCTTCCAGCGGCTCGCTGACCAGCGTGAACATAACGCAGTCTCGCGACTCCTTGGTCGCGTCGCTGCCCGAACGGCACGTAGCCATGTGCCCCAGCAGTGGACGTGTGTGTGCTGAGGAGGAGGAGGACTCTTACCCGACATCCTCACAAGAGGAGAGGCCGAGCGGGTCCTCCGGCGGCTCGCTGACAAGCGTGAACACGACGCAGTCCCGCGGCTCCGTGGTCGCGTCGCTGCCCGACCGGCACGTAGCCATGTGCCCCAGTAAAGGGAGATCCGCTTCATGCAAGTTGAATGCTGGAAACACAAAAAACAAGATAAGCTCATGCGGCCTTGCAAGCATTGGAAGTTATGCTTCGTGTTGGTAGAACTCTAGAACCACACCACAACTACATGGTCAGACTAAATTCGCCGAGTACGTGATGATTCTGCCTAGGCATTACATCTTTAAAATAGGCATACGAGTTCAGAAAACGCTCCGATGCAGTGCATTAGGTAGACACAAAATCCTATTGACCAAGCTTCTTTTTCTAATACCCAGCTCAGTATATATAAGACGAGCATTGGCCCAACTGATGAACGTACCTATGTGAAGACAGGACATGCACCTACATAGAAGATACAGCGCAAGTTCCTGACGGCAGATAGAAGTGTTCAAGAAAATCTAAGGTTCAGTCCAACGCGAAGACGGTTTCTGTAGAGCGCGAAAGAACCGGAAGATCTCTGTAGAGAGTAGAGTGTGTAGAGTGGCCTAGCCTAACATCATTGGCATAAGATACTATTCAGGGTTGAGGCACCAGGGTAGTGTAGGATAGTGTGTATTACATCTTTGAAAGCCGTTATTGAGACCAGGAAGAAACTGGCATTATTTAACTCACTCTTTTTAAAGTTGAAGTAGCACTTGTCAGCGTAGTGCTTAGGTTTGGGCAGGCTGAAAGGGGTCTCCAGTTCAGCCCCCTGCCGGCCCAGGAAGCTGTAGGCGACGTAGAGCTGCTTTATGTTGGAGTTGGCCATCGCCTCGCACTCCTCGTTCAGGGCTAGCCAGAGGATTGTAATCTCTATGATCTGCTGGGTAGGGAGATCTGCTGTGGAGCTTGGATGTAACATTCAGGAATGATGCACGCGGTCGACGTTTTTGCTACCAAAAACGTCGACCGCGTGCATCATTCCTGAATGTTACATCCACATTACATCTGAATGTTACATTAGTAAATAAATAAAGGCTGCTGAATAAAGTTTCCTTAGAATTTAACGTGCTCCCCCATATAATTCAACACAAGTTTCAATACAACGTTATAAGTAGTTATAGCGTTGTATTGAAACTTGTACTACATAAAGCGTGCATTAAGTGAAAGATCATGCCATAATGTACCTCATTTCATACTTTTTGCTACACCGGCGGCTGCCCGTGTCGGTGGCAAGTGGAAAAACACAAACAAACATTGAATTAGAGTTGTGGTAAAGTTCACAAATATCAAGATTTCATCAGAGGTTCAGCACACTTAGAACAATGACATTGTTTAAAACGAAAAATACACACCTTTGGCGGTTCCTGCTCGACAGTGGTCGAGTATTTTACGCTTTTTCTTGAGGCTTCAGCCAGTTTATTTATGCCAGGCACACCTAGAATTACAAATTCCTGGTACAGTGAGATAATTTTAAAACAATAAGAAACTGAACAAAACTATTTTTTTTGTATAATATTGTAAGGGGCAGAAGCAATGCACGGTAGATACCTAACCATATTTCTAAACTAATAATAAAACCAGTAGTAGCTCCGACAAAGATCAAAACTATCATGGAAATATTAGGCGATAGCCACGGTAATATGATCAATATATCTATTATATTATATTACCGTGGAAAAGCTGTATAAAAAAATCGTGTTAGCAAGTAGGGACATAATAACAATAACCAACCTATATACTTGTTGGCATTAGCAGATCTGGAGAAGTTTGGATCACTACCTTCCGTGTTGTTGGCTGCAAAACAAAGCTGAATGTAATATCAGAATAACATTTTCTAAACTAACTATGTAGTCAAGAAAAGTCTTACGGATGTATTGTTTGTCTTTGTTCAGAATATCTTGAAAGCTGGCGGTCGAGACGTAATCCTGGAAAAAAATTTAAATATGCAAATAAAAATACGAATTCAAACTATTTTTTACGTAGGTACGAATCTTTTTATTTTACTTAACACTTAATTGCACACGTATGTTCAAAAAGTATAGAAATAGCGGGCATAATGCCGGTCTTTCTATTTACGAGTCACGTGGGAACTAAGTAGATATAAATAAGCCACTATGCGATTCCAAATCATATACAAAATCAGCCCCATCCCTTCAATAGGTATTATTCGCGTAATTCGCGCGTTTTCACTAAAATTTGTGTTTATAATGTTAGTAGGTTGGTACACATTCACATTCTAATCAATCTCAATGTCCAATTTAGAGTGCAATGTATATTCAAAAAACAATAAATTTCAAATTTAAATCTTTTACCGGTTTGTGTTTCTGTGGATATTTCAGTTTAGCTAACCGATGTCTGGTTGCTAGGCTCCTCTAAAACAAATTATAAAAATCAACTTCCTCAGACAAACTACACTGGGTGTTTGGCAGACCGTGTGACATAAGGTAACTGGGGGTAGGTAGAATCAAGTACAATAGCTAGGCGGTTTTTTATTTTTAAGATTTTTCCATCTTAATAAACAATAAATTAAGCCATGTTCTTTGGTACAAAAAAGTAAAAAACAGCACTAAACACTACAAATTTCGGAAAAAAAAAACTTAAATATAGCCAAGACGCTTTTCAGGGTTAAAAAAGCCGCCAAGCTATTTGCACTTGGTTCCACCTACCCCCAGTTACCATATGGCACACGATCTGCCGATTCTGTATAACTCTATCTCATAAGCGAATCATCATCTCAAGAATTACAATCTATTTTTATTGATATCAGGCCACTTATGTTTCTCTTAATTATTATATATTCACATTACCTACGACGCAAATCTCCAAGAAGAACAGCGAGTAAAGTGAGGCTTCGTGTAGCTTTTAAGTTTGACTTACCACAGATCCAAAACTAGAATGTTTGAAAGAGCTGTCCTGAAAACAACATAAAAATAAATAAAATTTGACATTTTACTGAGTACTATGTAAGCAAGTATTGCTAAATGAGTCTTCTTTATGTCTGATAGACAAAGAATTCATTAATTGTATTATTTGGCAATAGAGTTGAATTATGACTTTAGGTACGGTGCATTTTTAATTAATTCAATCCAAGTAATACCTGTAGAGGGGTACTCAAAAAATTATATAATAGAATCAATGAAAACTGATTTATTTTTTATACACAAATTCGAACCATAATATAATAATTATCAAAGCATAACTCCAGTGTAGTTACTCCGTGTGCAGTACAATAACGCGTTCCGGATGCTGATGGGGCTGCCGCGCTACTGTAGTGCGTCAGGTATGTTTGCGGAGGCGCGAGTGGATGATTTCCACGCCATGCGCAAGCGTGTCGCCTCCCTGATGCGGCGGGTGTGCGCCAGCCCCAACCTTCTCCTAGTCGCGGTGGCTGAGCGGGTGGATGGCCCCATACTCAGACACTGGACCGAGGCGCATGTGTTGCCATGCAACACAATGCGTTGTGCAAAATTTAAAAAAATATATGTACTGAAAAAAATTTATGTACTGTAATTTAATTTATTTTCATAATTGGTATCTGTAACCTAACTTATCTAATCTTATTTATAATGTTATTGACTGTGTAATTCTGAATTTTGTTTGATTTTGTGTATGTGTATTATAGATTATTTAATTATTTGAAATAAATGAATACAATACAATACAATAAATAATTTTTGGGGAGGCATTGGACTGGTAAAGGCTGTTGGTAAATCCATATTAATATTATAAATTCGAAAGTAGCTCAGCCTGTCTGTCTATTTGTCTTCAAATGTAAACGGCAGAACAAATCACCTTATGTCAAAAAAATACTACTTGGCAATAGCCACCCAACGTTTGTACATATCTGACAAAATCCGACGCGACGATCAGCCATATTTCTAATAATTGAGTTTATACACATGTCAACCTTGGCCATAAACCAGGCTATTCTCTTTCTCTGTATGGCACAGAAAGAGTCAACACGGGCTTCAGTGTACATTTCTGAAGCACTACAATATGGCTTCAGTACCATGAGATGCCTGAAAACGTACGTTTACGTCACTCGGATACCATTGTGCGATATTTTGGTATACTCTTGACATGTATAGAAAGACTAACTAGCATGACTTGAGCAGTTCAAAATTGCCAACAACACACAATGATCTTCGCTGTACGTTAGTATCGTCATTTAAGTTTGCTATTACGATATGTCCTAGGTACTTAAATCTCTCTACTATTTAAATGGTCGAGTGGTGTGTGATTTAATTAAGTACTTATTGAAATAAACTTACAAGGTCTTCCATTTTTGGCCACGTAGCCATGTTATCTTGTCGTCCTTTTTGCTGGAATAATTAACGTTAAGGTTAGCAAATTGCTTACAATGTGCGCAAAACTTCTTATCTGCTATCTAAATTACTTATAGAACCTAGAAAATAGCAAACACCAGTTTTTTTTTCACGTTAGTACTTGTAATGCCCTACAATGTATCTAATAGAAACATTATTTCATTTCAATGTATGATTCCAAAAGGGTTCTCAATAGGTACGTAAGTATGTACTTACTTCTAAAGCTTCCCTCATATCATTATCCGTTCTTATATACGCGGGCTGCAATCAAAACAGTAAATATTAGAGCATGACCCTCTTGTCGAGACAGGATTCAAATTCAAGCTTACAAAAAGCTCTAAGAAATAGTAAATTTTTCAAACTAAATAGAACTAAAAATAAATAAGGTGATTCACTTTAATATTTTTAAGCTGGTTCGTATATTTTTCGGTTCTATAGCAAGCTTGGTTGTAAAACAACCTTCAATTACCAAGACTGGGTGAGATTGGCGCAGGACCGTGTGAAGTTGTAAATTTTTATTTTCACTAAAGTTTTGATGCCTACACTCAGCAGAGGTTGAAGTCGGATTGCGTATGATGAAGATGATTAGCATCTCGGAAACCTAGGTTTAAGAAGATATACATAATTAGTTACCACTTCGTTCATGATGATTCCTGACAATGGGTGCTCTGGCTGAAATAGAATAAAAATTAAAACTAATATAATTTGCCTAAAACCTACTGTTAAGAAAGACTAAGTCTGTGTATTATTATAATATATATTCTCTGCTATTGGTTAGACTTGGCAGAGTTCATATTAATAACCAAACCACCGACTTTTCTGTCAGAAATCTGTGTTGTCCCACTGCTAGGCAAATGCCTCTCTTTTTGACGAACTATTTTTGACTTGTAGGTACTTGACTTTCCTCTTTCCATTTTCTCTTATACATACTATATAGGGAGGATATTATAGGAGTTTTAATTTAAAAAGAAAGGGGAAAGCAGATCCTTTCATCAGACGGGAGTAACAAGAGAGACAGAGAGAGAAAGTAGTATATTCTATGAATCTTTACCGAAGACCAGCTGTCGTGCTCCCTCCAGCTTCGTGCTCTGTTTCCAAAGTCCTGCTAAACATCATTGAATGAAAATACATAGTATACTGGCAATATCGGATAATGCAATGGAGTGGCACAAAAACTTGGTGACATATAATCAGCAGTGGGTAAAGTCAGCCTGTATATTATTTATATTTATTGATCATCACCAATAGAGTATACACAGGTACAAACAAAACAAAAAACTTAGGACATTAACATACATACATACAGATATGACAAATATGAACCGCCGCGCCGCACAAAATAGCTCATAATTTTATATCTACATAAAATTCATGTATTTAGCATATCGTACAATTAACAGGACCTACACTAGAACACGAACACGAGAGTATTTAAAAAAACATTTTTATTTATTTATTTTCAGTTACATATTTACATTGCCATTACAGTGCAGCACCAAAGCGACAAGGAAAATATAAAATTAGATACAAAATACACTTATAAAATTACATCAACTATAACTTAATACTACAGCTTAAACTAAACAACTTCACTTATTAATTACTATGATTCCTATCCAAAAACTGTAAAACTGCATCCCTGTATTTTGGCAAGGACATATAAAATAAATCAACATCCTCATCTGCACATAAACTATTAATAGCGCGAAGGGCCCGTGTGAACGGGGACTTGCTCAGGAGATTAAGTTCTTGCCCTCGAAATTGCAAGTAGCCTAGGTCTTGCAAGTAGCCTAGGTCCAGGGAATAGTCATGTTCAACAGGATTTTTTGCACGGCCGTAGGTAATAGTACAGCACTTGGATGCATTAAAATAGAGCCTGTTATCATGACTCCACTGGGAAACACGGTCTATGTCACGTTGCAATCGCTCGCAGTCCGAGATCTGCTCCACCCGCATTAGCAGTTTCAGATCATCGGCGGACAAAATGTGGGTTGACTCTCTGATCGCGCTTTATACTCTGTTCGCCGAAACAAGCTAATAGGGAAATCATAGACTGCACGTTATTGGTCGCAGATAACGAACATAGGGCACGTGCACGCTGTGCACGCTGTGTGGCCAAAAGTTAGTCTTATCTGTCTCTTGTGCGGTGCGGACGTGATGTAGTAGAGCCTGGTATGGATGTTATGGATAGGAACGTAGAAAATATGGCAGATCGTTTTATTATAAGCTTGGAGTATGATTCAGATTCAAGAGAATCAGAAAATGAATAAATTTGTAAGAAAATTTCTGATGTTTTATTTTTTGTACACTACCCAAATTAAACAAAATATATAATAGGTCTTTACCTATGAAATTGCCGTTCTTCAGTACTGGTCATTTCAAATAGAAAAAAAGTTTGGAATGGCTTTGTATTCTAAATTCAAATTAATTTTATTTTAAAAACATGACATTCTTTTTACAAACTCAGTCTTTTTTTATTGATTAGCGTTGTATTTTCATTACACTTGAACATTTTTCGTCATAATGGATACTTTAAAAATTCGTGTAATTATGGAATATGAGTTTCGTCATGGCACCAACGCAACTCAAACGGCACGTAACATCAAAAAGGTTTACGAAGAGAACTGTACAAACGAACGCACAACCCGTTATTGGTTTTCCCGGTTCCGTTCTGGAAATTTTGACTTGAAAAATGAAGCTCGTGGTCCTCCGGAGACTTTGGTCAACAATGATGAATTAAAGGCGATTGTGGAAGCTGACGAAACTCAATCTACAGCTGAGCTAGCGGCAGCTTTTGATGTTAGCATCAAAACAATTTAGATCCATTTGCGACAAATAGGCAAGGTAAAAAAACTTGATAGATGGGTGCCCCACGAACTTAACGATCGCCAGCGTAACGTACGCGTCGAGACCTGCCTCGCGCTGCTCAATAGGCAAAGAAATGAAGGAATTTTGAACCGAATTGTTACGTGCAATGAAAAATGGATTCTGTTCGACAATCGAAAGCGCTCAACAAGTTGGTTAGATCCTGGTTTAGCACCAAAGCAATGCCCTAAACCAAAAATGACTCCAAAAAAGGTGATGGTCACTGTTTGGTGGTCTAGTGCGGGTGTGATTCACCACAGCTTTTTACAAAACGGCATGAGCATTACTACAGATGTGTACTGTGAAGAACTGGAGACAATGATGGAGAAGCTTGCACAGGCAACCAGCTTTGGTCAATCGGTCGTCCCCACTGCTCCTTCACGACAACGCGCGACTCCATACTGCACAACAGACAGGCTCCAAGCTGCGAGAGCTGGGGTTGGAAGCTCTCCCTCATCCGCCATACTCACCAGACCTTGTACCTACCGACTATTACTTTTTCCAAAATTTAGACAACTTTTTAGTGGGTATAAAAATTCAATTCCCGAAAAATTCAATTCAGTACAAAATGCCTTTGAAGAGTTTGTTGCCTCCCGTCCAGCAGATTTTTACAAGAAGGGCATCAATAAACTGCCAATGCGTTGGCAAAGACGCGTTGATTGCATGGGTGATTACTTTGAATAATAGAAATAAAAAAAAATAAAAAATAAGTACTTTCACTTATATCATACAAAACGGCAACTTCATAGGTAAAGACCTAATATTTTTAAGTTCTCAGTATCATAATAAGTAGGTCAATTATCCCACTCATCCACAAAACCCCGGGCGAAAAGCTAGTGAATAATGTAAGTAGGCACTTAATAGTATGAAGTGAGCAATCTAAACATAGCTTTACATTTTAAAATAAAGGTCACTCCCACTGACCAATCTTAGTCTCTCACGCTTGTAGTCCCGTCCTTTTCACTTTCGTACAATTGTGCAAGAGAGCGCGCGCTATATTAGCTTGTCTCCGTGAACAGACTATAGTTCTAGGGATTACTTTAAGATGAATTTTTGAATTTATTTTTCCCAAAGCCACAGAGATTATTAAGACAAGGAAGGAATTGAAAGGGTGTCGACCTGGTGTTCGCCAATGTCCAGTTTCGCAGCGCTGCTTCTCGAAATCACTTCACACACATACAAATTGATTTTATATATTGTTCCTGCACACATTTATTCATTAATAGATTTTTCTAACCACATATCACACGGAGACGTTCTTGCTTGGTTCAGCTAGTTGCGCCATCTTCCTTTTTTCTTCTTTGTAGGTAAGTAGAGGTGGGTGGGATGACAATTAAGTATAACACTAGTGGGAAAAGGAAAGGAATAATCTCTGTGACGTATCTACTTATGCTCTACTAAACCATTACATTTGGCCGATACACTCTCAGTTATGGCAAATAATGTGTCAACGTTCATTCATTTTTAAAAATAAAGAAATGTTTCCTTTGAGTAAACTTTGCTGTCTTTAATATTTCGCGTACCTACATGCCCTTCCAGGTAACGTGTTCATTTGTTCCACCCTTTATAAAATCTATAATAAATAAATAAATAAATAAATAATGCTGGACTATCCATACAGCATCATCTAGCCCCAAAGTAAGCAGAGCTTGTGTTATGGGTACTAGATGACTGATAAACTTAATACAATAGATTACATAGATAGATATTTTTTATTATATATAGAAAATACTCAGAACACCCGGAACAAATATTTGCAGATCGTACAAACATTTGTCCCAAGGCGGGAATCGAACCCGCAACCTTCTGCGTCGCAGGCGGACCTTCGCCCACCGCGCCACATCGGTCGTCAATAATAGTTCAAATGCATCTTCCACCTCCACCTCCACATCCTATATTGGTCCACTGCTGGACCCAGGCCTCCCCCTGATAAGCGCCTTGTTGGCTTTTATCCCACGGGGGGTAATGCCTATAATCCCCACGCTGGGCACGCGGGATGGGGATCGCAGGCCGGTGGTGCAATTGTTCTTCAGGGGGCACCAAAAAAGCCACCAAACTATTGCAATTAACACTGACCCGCAGTTACCATAATGGCACACGGTCAGCCAAACACCCTGTAGGCATATTTTTTTCAACGAAAATAAAAAAAAAATCATGCGATAAGGGGTTAAATATACCAATTGAGTTTTCTGCGACGGCGCGGGCGTGCTGAAACTGTGAAAATTGTATCTAGGCTGTTGACGCTGTAGTTGTTCTTCCTGAGTCTGAAACAATTGTTCAGACTGATCATCTAGACGTAGGTGCATGCACCGATTGGTGGCCTAGAGATATACCGCGGCGAAACTCAAAAAGTCAGTCAACGAGCCTATTTTCCATAATGGCGTCTGTGATAAGTTTTTGCTTGTAATGTAACAATAGACTATCTAACTTGCGATTAAAAGAAATTTAGTACTTCAAACTTGGAAAAAAGAAAAATCATACCTACTTACTAACTATCGCCGCGATTTTATAAATCCTCTTAATTTACGTGGTTCTCATTTATTTGTTTTTATTCAACTACAGCATATTTACATGCTAATTTGTAGGAAATTTCATGGAGAATCTAGATATTTATAGATATTACTAGGTATTCCTACAAAAAGATCAAGAAAATGCGGAAGCTGCAAGCAAGCTGCAAGCGCGCGGCAACCAAGCGCACGCGGTTAGCCACCTTAAATAAAAACGTCGTGCGAGCGCCGCCAATTGAGAGGATAAGTACACATGATACAACAGAATACATGATAACAATGATTACACACCACATTCAGCGGCACAGCCGAGCAGGTTGGTGCGACATTTCAGTGTATGAATTTTGCAGGCAGTCTACCGTGTTTTGTCAACTTGTCGGTTGCTCACACTGACTGGTGTGAAGACTTCACAGATATCAGAAGCTAACGTACACTCTTACATTAAACATTTGGAGACGTCAAAACGCCGAATCGGCCTCGAAGCTAACCAAAAAGGCCTGATGGTCAGGTGACATTGTGAGAACAGGTAGGAAGACCTGTGGATCCGGACGTACATGTGCCGGAGTAAAGTTGCGAGCCGTGATAAAGTTTTATGAGCTTTTTTACTCTGCAGTGAGTGTGACCGGACCATTAAAAAGCGTAAAGAAAAGTATGTAATTATAACACATTTCTAAGTAACAATTTAAAATATTGATTGATAATATTTTAACCACGGACAATTCATAAGTTTGACTTTACTTTACTTATACTTATAACTTAGTTGAGAGCTCAAAGTTGAAGCCTAGGATTGTGGGTTGATTTTATTCATTTTCGATATGTACCTAGCGGCACTGGCACCGCCCGCCCACGTGAATCAGATGCCGGCGCGTCTTGGCACTCGACATCACTCGATCTTTAATCTATTGATTGTGGGGATACAATCAGTCAAATAGGACTTTATATATTTTTATGTTCGGATACGGAACGTTAGGTTGATCAATTAAGTGCATCCATTTAGAGTACTAACGATTTATCAGCACAATGATACTTAGGCCCGTATTATGAAAGCCTGCGCATAGATCTGTGCTTGAGTGACGTTCCTTCATAGAAAAGCGTTACTCAAGCTTAGATCGATGACTGAGCAAGCTTTCGTGATACGGGCCTTAGTCCAGTCAACGAGGGATTGTGGTCGAAAGCAGAAAGTTTGACTTCGGAAGTTTATTTGGACTAGTTGGTAAACAAACATACTAAAAGTCCCCACCCCTGTGAGGTGAGCCCTAAAAGGGGCACAAAGAAAGCCTGGCTTTTTTAGTTTTCTGCTTACGTAAATGATGCGGAAATAATGTACACTGCATAATTAAAGCTGATAAAATTTTCTACAAGTTTGGTTCTATACACTTGAAACATTAGGTAAGTTTCGGATACGAAAAAATACTCAATAGTTACACATCACTAGTCGCACAGTCACAGATTACAGTTCTGTATCTAAGCAGCGAACTAATAGACATGTATAAATAGCATAGCATTATAAAAATAGGGTGCGAGCGAGCGAGGTGAAATGTCATCAGTGATACTATCCATTCTTAGCCGAAGTCAGTGTGCTATGTTTTATTGTGGTTTTGTAATGTGTGTTTCCTTCAACTGTCGTCTGTAATGTGTGTTTACTTCAACTGTCGTCTGTAATATGTGTTTACTTCAACTGTCGTCTGTAATGTGTGTTTCCTTCAACTGTCGTCTGTAATGTGTGTTTCCTGCAACTGTCGTCTGTAATGTGTGTTTACTTCAACTGTCGTCTGTAATGTGTGTTTCCTTCAACTGTCGTTTGTAATGTGTGTTTCCTTCAACTGTCGTCTGTAATGTGTGTTTCCTGCAACTGTCGTCTGTAATGTGTGTTTCCTTCAACTGTCGTCTGTAATGTGTGTTTCCTGCAACTGTCGTCTGTAATGTGTGTTTACTTCAACTGTCGTCTGTAATGTGTGTTTCCTTCAACTGTCGTCTGTAATGTGTGTTTACTTCAACTGTCGTCTGTAATGTGTGTTTCCGTCAACTGTCGTCTGTAATGTGTGTTTACTTCAACTGTCGTCGCCGTCAGATAAGATAAGAAGCTTTAGTCAGAAGTTTCCATAAATATTGCAGACTATGTAGGCCATTTTCTGTCAAACGGCATCGAACACTGGATTAGACAACATACCTACGAGTAATTAAGTTTATTATGAAGGGACCTTACTTTTTTATGTTTGAGGATGATTTATTAGTCGTCCTCAAACTCACTATCAGTATCAGAAAACATGTTGAACCATCATCAAAAATACCACAGATTTCACTAAAGCTAGGGTCTCAACTTGAGACCCTAGCTTTAACACATTTAACGACGCGGAATCGAGGAGAAATAATTATGAAGAGTCTCACGTGTGGTAAGTGTACTGTACTGACCTCTTCAGCGTATCGTTCCGAGGCGTGGCAGGGTATGTCCTGCCCCGGTACGTGGAAATCTCGGTCGTTGCATCCGGTCGGGTATTCGCTGAACGAGCGGCGAGGCGCTTCCGGGGTCATCGACTGCAATAGTTTTGATAGAGAACAGATAAAGAATTTGATTTTCATCCCATCTATTTGAAAAGTGGGTCATTCCAGCGCACTTAATAACAGTGACGAAATGATTTTTGAATTTGGAATACTATTTAATTAAAAAGTTTGAACGCAATTCGCATTAATAAAGTCCTGCCCGGTGATAAAAAAACGCACATGCTGAAGCGACGGCATTGGCTATCCAAATTTAAATAAACCGCCAAGTGCGAGTCTAATGATATTTATTTTATTTTTATTATAAGTTGTTCTAGCGGCAAGAGAAATACACATTCTCTGAAAATTTTAACTGTCTACCTTTTACGGTTCATGAGATAGAGCCCTGTGACAGACGGTCGGACGGACGGACAGAGGAGGCTTAGTAATAGGGTTGCGTTTTCACCCTTCGTGTACGGAACCCTAAAAAAGAATACGCGGTAAAGGAAAGGCATAAAAGGAAGGACATTAACTTAAACGGCGATTACATCTCGCACCTACGATTCGCTGATGAGTCTTAATGGCGGAGTCGCTAGAGGAGCTGAACCGGATGCTGGATGGCCTAGCCACAGCCTCGCGATGCATAGGTCTTGGCATGAATTTGGATAAAACCAAAGTCATGATCAATGGCCACATTGATCCAGCACCGGTCGAAATTTTTTTTCGAAATTGTTTCCGAGTACACTTACCTTGGGCAGATTCTGCAGTTAGGTAAGAACAATTCCGAGAAGGAGGCCAAGAGGAGGATTCAGCTAGGCTGGAAAGCGTTCAGGAGACGTCGAGTCTTCGAGTCATCCATACCGCAATGCTTGAAAACGAAAGTTTTAAACCAGTGCTTCCTAACTGTTATGATGACCTATGGAGCTGAGACGAGTGTCCACTCACGGTAGGGCTGGTCCACCAGTTCAAAGTCGCTCAGTGAGCTATGGAAAGAGCTATGCTCGGAGTTTCTCTAAAGGCTATCGACATAGATCAGAGAATTAGCAAGATGAAGTGGCAGTGGGCCGGCCACATCACGCGAAGAACCGACAACCGCTGTGGAAAACGTGTTCTCAAGTGGAGACCGTGACTCGGCAAACGTAGTGTAGGACGCCCTCCGGTCAGGTGGGATGACGATCTGCGAAAGACTGCAGGCAGATGCTGGATGCGGCAACCTGAAGACAGGGCGCTATGGCGCTCATTAGGGGAGGCTTATTTCCAGCAGTGGACTAAGATAGGTTGATGATGACGAAGTATATACATACCAACAACGCCCTCTTCTGTTGCCGCCTGCCCAATCCGAACTCACGCCACTGCCGCGACTGGCTCGATTCGCTGACTTCGCGCGACGACCGCTCGTCCTCCGCCGCCTGCTGGATGATGCACGACTCCCTCGCCGCTGCCGTGTCCATGTGCCGCTCGGGACCGCTGTACGACGGCTAAGGAATACATTACCTTTTTAATCGACATGATACAAGTACATTTAGCAGGCACGCTGCCGTGGTCATTGGATGAGCCCGATGTAAGTGCTGAAACGTCGAGAAAAATTGGTAAATATACGCAAATACTCGCCCAAATATACGCGAATACTCTTTAAAAAGTATGATTTATGATCCCGTTAGATAACTTTTTTATATTAATTCTAGATTGAGAAGGTTCAACAAGTGCCATAGTACTTTACTTCGTTCAGGTGCTGTATGGGTGATGTTTGGAAACCATTCTCTTGAGACCTTTTGACAGAATTTGCTTTAGAGAGGTTTAAGATAATGCTGCATACATGCTGGTCTGTACCGGCATGTATTATGTAAATTACTATTCTTAGACCTAGCTGTAAGTTTTCCTAAAATTTCGCAAATAAATAAATAAATAAGGGTTCAAATTGACCCCTTAGTTCAATAGTTCAAGTAAGTTCGACAATTAGCATAATTTTGTGTGTTGGTAGGTTCCTAGCTGTTAATGTAAATGGAAGCTTAAAAATGCGTCCCATGAATAGTAATATATAAATAAATAAAGCTGGACAACCCACACAACATCACCTAGCCTCGAGCCAAGCAGAGCTTGAGTTATGGGTACTAGATGACTGACATACATAATACAATACATTACATAGATATATATTTTTATTATATACATAGAAAATACTCAGAACAAATATTTGCAGATCGTGCAAACATTTGTCCTCAGGCGGGAATCGAACCCGCAACCTCCTGCGTCGGAGACGGACCTTCGCCCACCGCGCCACATCGCATCGATCGCCATTGTGTTCATGTTATATATAATAGTAGCTTACCTTATGCATAGCTCGATGGATGACAGGTAGCAGAGTCTTGTCTAATCTCAGTGAACACCAGATATCCAACACTCCGATTTCTTCTCCGAAGCTCTGTCTGTTATCTGAGTGCTCTGTTTGACAGCGTACCTGTCAAGAGTTAACACTATCTATAAAACTAGCGAAAGTTTACTTGCGCAAGCTGTTTTCACTGTATAAACAGGCGAACCAAGTTTTACAAGTTTGCGACAAGCGTTCGCTTCAGATATGCAAGATTTTATAGTAAGCATTAAATCTATTTATTGCACTACATTAAATTAAATGTTTTATGCTAGGCATAAAACATTTGTCTGCTTGCTTGTTAATGTAGCCACTTGAGATGGACACCAAAAGATTCATTTTTACCAAATTCTCAACACGTTTGGTCAACTAAAAAGGAAATAACTGCTGAAATAACATCACATGTGCGACTAATATTGACAATTGACAAAGGATATACGCATGGTAATAGATTCAGGCGTTACTTTGCGGAAATACAAAAGTTCAAACGTCATTTATTTGTGAACATGAGTCATATAGATATAAAGTGTAAAAGCATGACATGTTCTACCTTAATGTAATAAATTACAAATCATTAAGTCTCAATTAAATTAAAGTCTCAAGTAATCTGATAATCTGGCGTGCACCGGCTGCGCTCTCCCGAATAGCATTTTATTGGATCATAATAACAGAGAAGGTTACTAAATATTTTTTCCTAATATTTTGCAATGTAGGTAATGTTAAAGTTGCAGTATTAAATATAATTTAATTGACCCTAGGTCCGTGGGGTACCGAGGCTCTCCGGGTTTTTAAAAAGTTATCTGAGCGTCTGGTCGACGCGACGCGTGACCTGAGAGCTGGTGGGTTTCTGGCGCAGCGCAGCGCAATCGTATTGCCATACAGCGGGGCAATGCAGCCAGCGTCTTGGGGACGCTTCCGACTGGTATTGATATAGATCAGTTGAGCTACCTGTAGATTGTTTGCAATAGTCTATAATTTTTCTAGTAATTTTTTCAATTGTAAATACTAGTTCTAATTTGTTTTTATTATTGAATTGTCATTTTCTTTGTCATTATAGATTATTTAATTGAGACTTTATTATATTTGATTTGTAATTTATTAGAAAACCAATTAAACTTATATTTTTATCTTAATAAATTGACAAAGGAAAATAAGGTTTTTGTTATTATAGTGTGTAAGCCCTCGTACTTACACATTTTTGGGATATTATTTGATTTCTTAAAAATTACCCTGAGTGTGAGGGCTTACACACTATAATAACAATAACCTTAGATTGAGCAACGCGACACCTCTCGTGAAACGAACTAAATGTAACTTCTCTAGTCTCTAGTCTTTGAACAGGATTGGATAAACTTCAACGCTAGAATCCGAACGAAGCCCTAAAGTTTTTCGATTTCGACGTCACTTGACATCGTGGTGCAATTAGTTAGCGCATTCCCGTACTGAGGGATGGTTGCGGGTTCAATTTCCGTCGAAGTAGAAACATTTTTGGGATTTTATTTGATTTGAATGGAAAATAAGTCTTATTCGTTGGTAGTACCAGTGCTAGCGACATGTCAGCGCGCCGGTTTGCGTGTAGCAGCGCCTCTTGCAGCGGCAGCCAGCATTTAGCGAACGGCTTCTCTTCCTTGCCTAACTCGCAGAGCACTATCAGCATTTCCGACTGGAACATGATGGTTGTAACGTGGTTATTGCAGCTATAGTTCTTCCTCGTATGGTCTCGAGTCTCGACCCATTCCGGGTCGACTAGTAAGGCCTGCTTATTGTTCTGAGACTGACGCTTTATTTTGTCAGAACGTTATGCAAGTCCTACTAATCGTAATCTGAAACTAAAAAAGTTTATGTTTCCTCAATACATTTTACTAAAAACCGTTTTCAAACATAAGGTATAGGTTACCGCATTCACTGCCCAGACTCTGACGAGACGTTCACATGCGTCATTCATGTACAATGAAAGTGTTAGTGACAATTTCGAGAAGGCCTTCAATGGCCGGATCAATGTGGCCATTGATCATGACTTTGGTTTTATCCAAGTTTACGCCAAGACCGATGCATCGCGAGGGTGTGACTAGGCCATCCAGCATCTGGTTTAGCTCCTCTAGCGACTCCGCCTTTAAGACTATGTCATCAGTGAATCGCAGGTTTAAGATGTAATCGCCGTTTATGTTAATGCCCTTACCTTTCCAGTCCAGCTTCTTAAACATATCTTAGCGCTCGTGAACAGTTAGGAATATGACATCCCCCGTCTCACTCCTCTGCGCAATTGGATAAGTTTAGACTGCTGGCCCTGTACTTGGACACTCATGGTGGCGGCCTCGTAGAGACAGCTCAGCACCACGATATATCGATAGTCTACTTGGCAACGCTTTAAGGATTCCAGAACAGCCCAGACTTCGACGGAGTCAAAGGCCTTCTCACTAAAGCGAGACACAGGGGCAGATTATACTCTTCGGACTTCTGTATAATCTACCTGAATGTGTGAATGAAGTCTATGGTGCCATATCCTCCTCGGAACCCGGCCTGTTCCTGTGTATGGAACTCGTCGAGTCATGTACTTGTAAAATTTGACACGAGCGCAGAGTGCGCCTGGCCTGGCCATGTCCACTTCCTTTCTTTAAGAACAGCCCCTCTTTCTCAAGGAAGTTGACTAGCATTTGTTCCCTGTGATTCATAACCATGCAGGCCTATTCGGGATTCGTTACCCATCTGGATTCCTAGCTTGCCTTTTAAGTCCCCCATAACAACGTCGAAGTGAGCCTTAATGGTTTCGTGCAAGGCTTTGGATATGTCTTCGTACACCACCCTCTTCATCATCCAAGTGTGCCGAGGTCCTGAATGACCTTCATGTTAAACCGCTTGGATAGCCGCAAAGGATCAGGTACGCTACCCTGGTCGACACACTGGATATTTCTTGAACGTTGTTAGAGAGGGACATATTGACGAGGAAACCTACGCCACCCTGGGATTTTTTATCACCCTCACTAAAGTAGGAAAGATGGCCAAAGTCTAGGGTTATGGTGTCCTCCCTCTCTCTACGGACTTCAGATAACCCTAGATCATGCCATTTAATGTTTTCTAACTCCACCTCCAACTGCGCTAGATGATGGTCAAGCCTGAGAGTGCGTCCGTTAAACAATGCCAGGATCAGTTGTTTATGGGAAATGTGGCAGCCAGGGGTAGCCCGGTGAGTCCTAGCACCCCCTGCCTCGCCGTTACCATGGCCGCTACCATGGCTAGGAATAGCGATGCACGAGGCAGCCGGGAACTGGGGGCTATTTCCTATTTCTTCGTATAATTGCGGGGGGGGGGGTAATGCCCATAAACCCCACGCTGGGCATGCGGGTTAGGGATCGCAGTTCGTTGGTGGAGTTGTTCTGCAGGGGGCGCTGCTGACCGCCCCCTGGTTATGTCCCTTAGTCGCCTCTGACGACACCTACGGGAAGAGGTGGGGTGGTGCAATTCTAAGCCGGCACCACACGGCTAACCGCCCATACTTAACCTAAAATCCACTCTGTTGCCTCGTCTTTTTATACGTAATTTACATTGCCTACTTGTCGATTTGAGATCCTTCCTTCATTAAATACTGCTTACTATTATATATGAAACTCGACGACAAGCAAATGCGTTTTAGTTTTTGTTTCGTGGTTTGTTTACTAACATTCCACATCGAGTTTGGCTAGGGTATAGGTTCAAGGACTACTTTATTGATTTTGTAAAAACGCCAGACTGTTGTATCTTTAGGAAAACACTGTTATTATATATATAATGTTTTATGCCGTAAGAGTCACACTTACAATGTGAAGGGTTGTGGAAAAGAGAGGGAGCTTCCGGAGTGACAGAGCAAGCTAATCGAGTCCGGAGCGTTCAGAACGGACCTCTTCTCCCCATCGACTAAGTTTAACAGATACTTATTTCTTAACATGTAACTTACATAGCAGTTAACTATATGACCATATCTTTTATATCAATCTAGAGTTTATACTTCTTACATTATGAAACTAATTATTTCAAACCTTGTGGACAAGATAACATTTGATCAATGTGGCGTTTCCACCTTAAGCCTTCTACATCTATAATATAACTAACCCCTGCAATACTCTCCCCTATAATTAACCTAGACCCCATGGCTTGGCTCCCTTTCTATAATCTTATAACATTGCTTTTTGTCCAACCTCAAACCCTGTTTCTGTGTTCCCCTGATGCTACGTTTCTGCTGTCTCCTGTACAATCTCTGCTACTGAGGCTGAGGAGGGCGCAATAAACGAAGTCTGTTCCAAATTTCCCTCCCCAACATTAACCTCGCCGGTGAGACTCCAGTGGTACGTTGAGGTTTACTTCTATAATCCAACAAAAACAAATTAATAGCTGAAACCATACTATGCACACTTTCTTTTAGTTTAGTTACTGCAGACTTAAAAATTTCAACAAATCTTTCTGCCGCACCGTTTGTTGCAGGATGATAGGGTGGTGTTAATATATGTTTTATCTGGTTTAATTCACAAAAATCTGAAAATTCTTGGCTAGTAAATGTTGGGCCATTGTCAGTAACTAGGTGTACTGGGTATCGAAAGGCTGAAAACAATTTTTTAAAAACGTCTAGTGTTCGGCTGCTGGTTATGTTTGACATTTAAAATGCCTCTGGCCATTTAGAGAAGCTGTCTACAATCACTAGGAACATTTTATTATAAAAGGGACCTAAAAATCTGCATGTATCCCATACCAGGTTGAGGGTGGTACCGGCCATGGTTTCATTGTTTGTGTGGGCGTTTTACTGTTTTGTAAACATATAACACATTGTTTTTGCATATTTTCTATTTCTTAGAAAAAATAAAATTTCTTCCGCAAAATTAAAAGGAATAAAACCTAAAACTTGTGCTAGTTTCGCGCTTTGTTAACATAATTAAAGTTTAATTGTATAATATTTTTTATTTATTTAATGAGTGTTTATCGCGTACCTTTTGTTTTGTTTTAATTTCCCCGCGTTTCCATCGCGTTGCAGCGATTGTGTAGGGGAAATAAAACAAAAGGTAGGTAGGTACGTCTACGCGATAAATACCCCATAAAAATTCTTAAATTTTTAGTAAAAAGCTGTGTGTAACATGGTGGAGTCGCTTACATTCTTCATATAATTCAGCATATCGTCATTGAACAGGACGTCATACTCCGTGACGAAGTCGAATGTGGCGACGCGGCCGGGCTGCACGCGCGTCATGGCCGCGCTCTGTGAGTAGAACTTCCACGTCAGCACCAGGTTCTTGTCGCGCGACCATACCACCGCCTACAATAACGTACAACTTTTGAACTTGTTTCTTTGTGACAACTTGGATGAGACAACGAATAAAACTTTGAAAAACGAAATACGATGCTTCGGATCATAGATCGATATGTGCTTTCGATTTTTCCTGCTATGAAAAAATCCTTTATTAAATACTTACATATAAAAAAAACCAGGTTTCCAAAGCAACCTGATGGTAAATTGATGTTCGTTGTTCGATTCGTGCGGTCCAACACCCGAAACTTTTTATTTCAAAGTAGGACTCATGACATCTTCATAAAGAAAGCTTCTCTTCACCCCATTTATTGGCGCGGTCAGAAGAAGCTTAGCATAATTTTACGACATAATTTGAATGTGACGTCAAATGACCACCGCTGGGGTAATGTGTAGTTATGATGCCCTGTGTCCAGATAGATAGATAGATAATTCTTTATTCACAGAAACTTAAATATAAAACAGTATGGTACAGAAGATAACAGAATTGGCGGCCTAGATAGTCATCCAGATGGGATGACTATCTGCACAACAATGCAGACAAACGTCGGATGAGGCATGCGAAAGACGACGCTTTAGCGTCATTAGGAAGGGTCACCGTCCAGCCGTCTTTTGTCGGAACCGGAAGCACAGGTTCTTTGCCGTGTCGCCATCCTCCACGTCGACGCGCTTTGCGTCACTCATCCCGCACATCCTCGCCGCACTTAACTCTCTCCTGAACATCAGTCCAGACTACGACCTATTCGTTTTGCGGATATTTTTAGGAAAATTATGTCAGAATGTATGGAATTTTGCGCGGGGAGCGCGATGTATGAATGTGTGAATAAAATCTATTTACTCAGACACGCTACGTAATCTTGTGATTATTTTGATCTTCTTTGAGCAAAGTCGGCCTTGCCGGTTTACTCAAAAAGAAGCCAGCAATTTCCATTACTGTCGTGTTTTGTTTATGTCGAGTTTGTCTCAGGCGCATATTTACCTTATTTTTATTTCAAGTTCTATTTTTATTTTTATCTTAATATTATTATAATGCTGGACAATCCACAAAGCATCATTTAGCCCCAATGCCAATCTAAATGCCTCGCATTGTTAGAGTAAAGCACTATAAACAAGCTTTGGTCCGCAAAGACTGCTCTGCTGGCCACGCTATGATGTCCTCAAGCTAAGCTAGCTTACTACGGTTTCGGCCTTCAAGCTTGGTCATCATTGCAGCCCCTGCTGTCCGCGCTATAAAGGCCTCGACCTTCGGTCTCGACCTACATTGCAGCTCGTCCATCAAGGACTGCAATGCTGACCGCACTATGATGGCCTGGACTTGCGCTACACTGTGCTTTCAGCCATCATCATTGCAGCCAGCAACCCACCCATTACTGACATTATGTACTATTAATTATTTTTTTAATATTGTGTAATACAAATAATCACAACGGCTTTAGAGTTCTGGTGCGGCTGCCCAAGTGCTGCAGCGCATCGGGTATGTTTGCGGACGCTCAAACAAACGGGTTCCATGCCATCATGTGGAGGAGAGCCGCATCGTTGCTGCGCCGCATCCACATGCGGCGCAGCAACAAGAAGTATCTAAGCAATTCATGCTGGAGTGGTCGGGCGCGAATTGCTTGC
This sequence comes from Eupithecia inturbata, assembly GCA_963662085.1. NCBI lineage: Eukaryota > Metazoa > Arthropoda > Insecta > Lepidoptera > Geometridae > Eupithecia > Eupithecia inturbata. Next base: position 1,196,928 of record OY759177.1, read on the forward strand.
TAAAGGTGATAAATTGTAGTTATGTATTAATAAATTGAAATTTTATGGTATAGTTTTCTAAATGCGCTGCATGAATTTTTATGTGTTCACCCCCGAATACTCAAACGCAATTCAAGTCGTGATTTTTTGACAGTTTTCAATGAAAATCTGTCATAAATTCGTCACTTGAGACGCGCTTGCTGAGTTGCGTTTGAGTATTTGGGCGTTAGATACCTACCAAACCAACGCAACGGTGCTGAAATAAATGATTTATTTATAATTAGTGTATTTGTCCTTTAATTAATGTAATTGGTGTACGTGATCACGAGGTGACTGATCACCTAGTCAGACAACACGAGCATGCTGATATGCAGTGTGAAATCGCAGACCGGCGTGTAGGTGGCTGACAGCTGGCGGCTGACCGGGGACTGGCGCAGCGCGTGCTCTACCTAATTGTCTTAAAGGTCACTCACCTCGTCAGACAACACGAGTGTGCCGATATGCAGTGTTAAGACGTAGACCGGCCCGGCATGTAGGTGGCCGACAGCTGGCGGCTGGCTGGCGACCGGCGAAGCACGTGCTCTACGAAGTTGTTTTAAAGGTCACTCATCTCGTCAGACAACACGAGCGTGCCGATATGCAGTGTGAAGACGCAGACTGGCGTGTAGGTGGCCGACAGCTGGCGGCTGGCCGGAGACCGGCGAAGCGCGTGCTCTACGGAGTTGTCTTAAAAGTCACTCACCTCGTCAGACAACACGAGCGTGCCGATATGCAGTGTGAAGACGCAGACCGGCGTGTAGGTGTTCGACAGATGGCGGCTGGCCGGCGACCGATGCAGCGCGTGCTCTACGGTGTTGTCTTTCTGGAAAACCACCTCTTGTGTAATTTGTTAAATTTAATAGGTTATGCCCCTCTAGCAAATGAAATGTAATGAAAAATAATTTATTTCTCATAAACCACAATACAAATTAGAACAAATAATAAAACAAAGAGGTAGTAATGATTAAATTTAATAATTCCGGTAAGAAGCTTAAATATAATAAAAAGGGTATATAACTGGCTATAATATAATTAGTGACTCCACACAATTACGATCCACGTCAAATTTAATATGAATTAAGATTTAAAAATACTTTAGCATGCGAGGCCTAATTATTATATAAATACTGTCCTGACATGTATGTAACATAATATGATGCAAAAAAAAAAATATATATAGCCGGCTGCATACAGATACAGGCTGCATAAGTTTATGATATGCGTTAAACGTACCTAACGATCATTGGTCTCAAGGTATCAACTCATCACCTCTCTAATAGCTCGTTTAAACCATGCAACAGTCTACCATGAGTGACCGACAGCTCTCACAACGCGTCAGACAAATAAATGCGCATTCCCCCCTTTCACCAAACTAGGACCACTCAGCGAGGGTCCTACTAACGACTGAGTAGAGAGCTTATAAGGCAGAGTAAAAGAGTAGGTACGAACGAAATATGACGAATTTTCGAACGCATTTTGAGCCATGACCGCTATGAGAACCGACTGATATAATTATTCTCTTATCATCAAACCGAATCCATAGGTGCAGCCTATCGATTCGGTCGAAACAGAAAATAAATTCGTGGACGGGGATTGTTGTGTTTGACACATTTCGCTGCTTAGCTTTACTGTAAAGCACAATTGCTGTTGAGTGTGAGTTTATCATAATGTAGGTGTTAAATGGTGGGGAACATAAATTGAAAAACAACTATCCTTCTGTAATGAAGTTTATTACACAGCCCGTTTCTATAGCCTAGTTTTATACAACCTGTGCTATAGCTAAATTCACTAACTACATAACAATGAGATCTTAGCTTACGTATTTACGTGTAATGTTACACTACACCTACTAAACAGTATACTGGAAGAAGGAACTAAAGAAATCAGTTCATTTATTATTGGTTCACTCACCATAGAACGATTGGAACATAGGTAATATATTTCCACCCTGGCATTTCATGGCATAAAAATGGAAGGGAAGGGAGAGCTTTGCCTAGCGTTGGGATAGGTAGCTACAGCTCGATGGTAGATTAGATAGGTACGAGTAGGAAGAAGAAGTTAACGGTGTGTTTATGAGACCGTCAAGGATCGATCCAAGTGAGGGAAATTAATGCAGTTATCACCATAACTAGCAAGGGAAAGGCGAGATATAGAGTAAGCCGTGTATACTCGGGTTTCGAATCTAAGATAATTTTGTAAACGAAGACATTAATTATTATTGTTTGAATATTTAACAAAAACGGATCGAATGAACTTGATAACAATAACAGAAAACAACATGGTAAGGATTAAAAATAAATAATGCAACAATTTGCGCTCGCGCAGAAGGTGCGAGTTCGAAAACGGACGAGGGACGAATAAAAGCTTTCGAACCCAAAAATTGTTACGAACTTCCGCGATGTGCTCCGCTCGTCTTAAAGTACGCGGAATTTTTTATGGATTCTTAGTTTACGCTTCTAGTACCTAAGTATATCATGGGAGCGATAGAGCGCGATGGAGTGAACCTTGTAGACTCTACCATCAATATTATCATCTAACTACTAAAGGAAGGCCATAGGATAACCTCCTGGTTCCGTTGGCTGAGCAGAAGCTTGCGGCAGCGCGCGAGCTCTTCGCTGATGGACTGAAGAGTGGCCTCCATTGTATCGTTCTCGTTCTGCCTGGAACGAAACCCCTGGGTTAGTCAATTAGTTCTAAATGTTCAAATGTACTTTTACTACATTGTCTTCGTAGGTTCCCTTAGTCGGCTCTTACGATATCCACGGGCCGAGTTGGAGGGGTTGATTCTTACACCGCGACCGGCACGACCCAATGTCGGACATATGTACATAGGTCTGCTCCAACATCGCCACATTGATCGATCCTGCGCTACCTGTGCCATCGATTTCCAGCGACCGTCACCAGCAGGGCTATTCGGAAACTCCGTTATTGAGTCTTCGACTCGGAATCTGCCATAGATTCGCGTAAAATTTAAATACTTTATGCAGATTTTAATATTTTCTGCGTTCGGCAAGGTATAAAACTACCAAAAAAGTAGTTTTCCACAGATCGTATATCATTTTCAATGAACCCGTGTTACAATACAGTATGTTATAAGTAATGGAGCTTTAGGTAATATGTTGATTTTTAGTAATAATAAAGAAAATAACAATCAAATAAAAAAACAAATTTGAACTAGTATTTACAATTGAAACAATTAAGCTAACTGCAGACTGTTGCAAACAATGTACAGGTAGCTCAACTGACCCTATCAATCCACCATATCAATACCAGCCGGAAGCATCCCCAAGACGCTGCAATGCCCCGCTGTATGGCAATTCTGATGATAATCATAGTAATATTAATTTCTCCAAAAGTAGCACCAAATCGAAATTTGTTAAAACATGGGTTCATAGAAAACGTTTTACGGGAAACTACTTTTCCGCTATTTAATTCTGTAATTCTTTATTGTACACAATAATACATACATAAGCATGATTTAATTTAATATGATATGTACATATATAGGCGAGCTTAACCCTCAAAAGAGTTTTTTCCAGTAAACCTTAGAGTTATAGGAGAGGCGATGGAACATGGATGGAATTTATATTCCAGAACGCTGAAAAACCGCTAAAATATTTGTATTTAGTGCGATGCAACTGTTTCAGATTCCGTGTCGAAGACTCGGTAACGGAGTTTCTGAATAGCCCTGCTTGGGGATGGGTCGCCGGCGTCGACCCATCTTGTGTACCATAAGTACGTGTAAAGTAAACACTTATAACTTTACAGGTCACTTGCATGTATGTTGTTGACTTTTCCTTTATTTGGGTTTGGCACAGTGTTGCACAAGCCTACTATAAAAGTTAAATTGGGCTTCTTAACTTACTGAGGACGTTGGTTCGATCCTACGCCGAGATCCCTTTCTCCAAGTGATGTTAATCCACCTGCAAAGCAAAAATAACCTTAAAGACATAATTTATTTGCCAACACAATACACACAATACAAATTATTAATTTTAAAATAAAAATTAAAAAGTTACTTATTCATCAATTACACAATAAAATCATAAGGACAATTCGTAAAAAAATCTAATTAACAGTATGCACGGAATTGTTCCGCGACAATATGTATAAAAATCATAAGTAGGTGACCATTGTGTGCTGCAGTGGGCCCAGGCTCAGTATAATGCCAACTGTTGTGAACAGAAGGCGCTGTTACTCTACCTAGATTATTGTAGGTACCTAAGTGCCTTGTTCATTTTTAAAAATTCTCATACAAGGTTGTTTCGAAGTTTGTATGTTTGACTTGAACTTGAACTTGATATCAACCGTACTGTGACACTGGACTGACGAGGTGGAATCCGATCTCTGCGATCTCGCCACAGCCGTGAGACAGCAAGCACAGAACCGAAGCCTCGAGAAATCTTGCGTAATGTCCACTTTAGGCCGCTGAGCCACAGGAGGAATAAAGTAGAAAAGTAGAAGGAAGACGAGGAAGGGGAATACTAAGAATTTGCTATAAGAGTCAGATCAATGAAATGTAGCATTACTAACCTGGCACCTCTCCCTCACTGGCCGCGGTGTAGTGCTCGGAGGGGCCGTCGTCGGTACCCGTCGTAGTCCCTATCTCGGAGCTCAATGAATCGAAGCGCGCGCGAGCGTCGAGCGAGTTCTGGGGCAATATTTCTGGAAATAAAATATCAGGATCAACGATTACCTATTTAGACACGTAGTCGCCCGTTCCTTCTCCTAACTTGTTTCAGTATGTAAACCATGTACGAAAAAAACAGCAACTCGCTGAAACGATCACTTTCAAGCTACCTTTGGTCCGCGTAGCCGCGACTTGACAATATGTCTATCATCATCAGCCTATCTTAGTCCACTGCTGGACACAGCCCTTCCTTAGGAGTGCCATAGCGCCCTGTCTTCATCTTGCCGCATCCAGAATCTGCCTGCAGTTTTTCAATTAATTGTGAATGCAAATTGCGCCAGCTGCCTTGTTCGCTCCGCATTTAGGTAACTGAGCACCAAAGCAAAGTGGAGACGTAGTAAAAATCCTGCCAAAAAAAATGAACGTGAAAAAAAGTGCCAAGTTTAGTAGACGTTTCCATGGATAAAAGAGTTGAAATCTAAATGGGTGCCAGGTTATATATAGCATATAAACAACGTTATTCAATTGATTTAAAAGAAAATTTCGTTCTTTGATATTAAATTTATCACTTGGCATGTTTTAAGTTGGCAAGTCTTGGCTCTTTTTATGTTTTTGGTAGGATATCACTACTTTTTAGTAAATTATTTTGCCAATAAAAATATAAATTCAGCACATAGGAAAGAGGCCGTTCGTTTTCGTCAGCGCGATGTAGACCTCGTACAAGTGTACGAGGTAGAAGTCTACTAGCGATATCTTGTTATAAAATGAGTTAATTTTACGAAATTTTATGTACTAAAATATGTAAATTTTCCGACCTCAATAAATTAAAAACCTTTAAAGACTTCAATATTTTTTTGCTCAGTATTGTTCTGTTTTAGAGGTTTCTACTATATTCAGGGATCTAAACTGAAAACTTACAAGTCCAAGTTTTAATGTGAACTCTCCGACTTGAAATTTGGTACCCACCACGAAAAATTTTACATCGCCCAACGGTGGGCGTGCTTGCGCAGTGTGCAGTTTTGCTAATAAGTACAACAATATCTCTTATCTTACTTACCTACAAGCAAAGAAGTGTTATAGTTGTTAATAGTTATTTGTGTAACAAGTGAGCAAAACTAATTTTTGTTGCACGTGCCGATATTAAATCCTGAGCTAGCGAAGCAGTCTAGAGTAGAGTTTACTCTGTTTATGGATCTCACCAGACATGCAAAATTGCGAAGTCTGTAGGTTTAATAATATCTGAGATACAGATTGGACCAAAAGCGTGCCCAATGGTTCGTGTAAAAATGCACTGCTTCGTCGCCCGTTTCTTTTTGAACTTGGCTGGACGCTCTATCGCGCGTCTCAATAACCAATAGAACCTCGAATACACTTCGCGATGGTCGTGGTGACGCTATTGACTCCATGCTATTGGTTGTATTTACGCATTTCCTCTCCAATTTGATAAAGCCGAACCAAAAACGTGTAAAATCCTTACGTTCTTCTTTCACCGAAGCCCAGTCAGTGATGGAGGATATTTCATGGTCGGTGTGGTCGGGCGAAGTGGCGCGCGAGACTTTGTCCGCAACGGTGTAGGTTCTGGGCGCCTGGTTGTCCATGGATGTGCCAGAGTTCCGCCGGCTTGAAGGCCCTGCGCCTACAAGAATGTATCAAAATTTAATAATAAAACTAGATTCTGTCTTTATAATTATGTTACTCCAAGTCTTGACCTTGAACACTGCTGCCGGTGGCTGTGTGATATGTGTGGGCATCCCATTATCCCATCAATAAAGCGCTTATTAGGGCCCAAGTTCAGCAGTGTACTAGTAAAAGGCTGGTGTTGTTGTCGTTTGTTGTTTGAAGTCTACTTCTATGCAAAATGCCAATACATCATAATCTAGACCTGGGATAATACAAAATACAAAAATGCAAAATCATTTATTTCAAAATTAAATAATTAATAATTATACAATACAACTGACAGGTGTCCCTGGTTTCTGTTTGAGTTTAATTTAAACTGTTTTACAGAGAACCGGTCTTCCCTTCTACACATTATTTCTTAATTAAATAATGAAATAAGCAGCAATCATTTAATGGGTCAATCCTACTTACTACATAATAAATAACTACTTAGTGCGAAGTTGTAAGGAGGAGTTAGTTAGAAAGGAATACATCACACTTTAATAATATAAATGCAAAAGTTTGGATGGATATTTAATTATTTAAAAATTTGGATCAACTTTTTATTCCATAAATCAGTTCCCATGTGATAAAAAGACCTTGAAACATTTCAAGAGGAACAACGCGTGAGGTACGAAATTACGAATGGTACCTCTTAACCCACTTCGTTTGATCCTTCGAATGGGTCGAATGGACACTAAGTTCTGCTTTTTTTTCTGTTTCAAAGTTAAAGCTGATTTTGTTTATATTTGACCACTATTAAACTTCTACAAACAACCTAACGTGCGTGATCCACGGATCCATTCGTTATAGTTGGCACTAATTTATGCCATTCCCAAGCAAAAAAAAACATTTTAATATAAAGATATAAAAAAGTACCCATCCCGCAGTTGTAATGCTCGAGCGCCTTCGCACCGCAGGCACAATGCCTGATATTGACCTGCGGCTGAGTGGTACGGAAGCGAATGTTGCCAGTGCAAGTGCGGAAAGCGGACACGCCACGCGGTTCTGATCGAGGGCACGCGCAGACTGTTGCTCTGGCACCGCATATCTCTGGAAGGATGATGATAGGGAAGGGTTTATTGGGATAGGAACGAAACTTCCTGCATTTGTTATCCCGGTAGAGTACAATCTCGGAGACTTCATATACGAGGGAATAAGTTCCTTCTGGAAAAACGTGCTCCATCTTAGGCCACATCTTCACTTTCTTAAGTGAGATGGTGGAATATTTTCAATATGATAAAGAGCCGATGCGAAAAGGCGAAAACATGACGGCCTTTTGTTTCTTATATTATAAGGACATTAACAGCCGGTTGTTCGTATGCTGATCACCCTAATCAATTATCAAATCTCTGATTGTATTGCTTGCTGATGATACTTCATTAATTTTTAAAATGAAACGACAAAACACAAATTTCGACGATGTGAATAATGCAATCTCAAAAGTAGTCCATTGGTTTAGTGTCAATAACCTTTTGCTTAAGGGGTATCCAGAATGCCATGCATACATTTCCGACATTGCCGTCCTTAAAATTTCTCGAAAGCGCATCTAATCTAAGTGATGAAAAATATCACATTATTTAAAAACATAACTGCTCTTCAAAAGTTTATCCTTCCTTTTAAAATGTTTTGTGTAGTTTTATAATAAATCACTGGATAAAAACACTTAGACAAATCACGCGTTTTAATTCTCACATAATATATAATAACTCCAAATAAATTAAACATATTAAAACAACTACTTCAACATTTTGTCTTTCCGTTAATCGTATTTTTTATAGGTTTTAATACAATAATAATAAAATCCCAACAAACACATTTATGTATGGCGTTTTGCGAAGTAATTGCAACAACGATATTATTTTGCCAAAAGAATTTCAACCTTATTATTCAGACATCCTTTTCAATATAGTATGCTCAAAATCGTCAAAGTCAAAGTCAAAGTCAAAAACTCTTTATTTCCATAAATACAATAAATGTATACTTAGAAAAGGTCAAATTCTTAATAATTAAACACTGACACGGAAATAAAGTGATATTTTTGATTTCAGTCGCTTCGGTACGTAGACTAAAGTAAAGAAGCGACGAAGAAACCTTTAGCCTGTTAGTTGTTATTTTTCGAGTTGGAGCAAATTCCGTCCCACGCTTTTTTATCCTCTAGATAATCTGATATTTTATAGTAAGCCTTTTTACACAGGAAGGTTTTGACAATTTGTTTGAATTTATTTACTGATAATTTTTGCAACTCACTAGGAGTTTTGTTGTAGAAGCGTATACATTGCCCTTTAAAAGATACATTAATTTTGTGTAGTCTAGTTGTGGGCACAGCGAGTTTATGTTTATTCCTTGTATTCAAATTATGTACATCGCTATTTTTAGGGAACCGATTGATATTTCTATGAGTGTACAATAGGTTTTCATAAATATATTGACATGGTACTGTCATTATGTTTATTACTTTGAATTTATTACGCAGGGATTCTCTGGGACCCATACTATAGATAGCACGAACAGCCCTCTTCTGCAACACAAATACGGTGTTAATATCTGCAGCGTTCCCCCACAGTAGAATACCATAAGACATAATACTATGGATGTAGCTGAAATAAACAAGTCTAGATGTATCCACGTCTGTAAGATGACGGATTTTTTTGACAGCATATGCTGCAGAACTAAGTCTTTTCGATAGCTTATCTATGTGTGCGCCCCATTGAAGTTTATTATCTAAGGTGATTCCTAAGAATACGGTACTTTCTACAATTTTTAACGTTTCTCCTTTTACATTTACATCAGCCTGAACTTGTTTAACATTAGGTAGAATAAATCTAATACATTTCGTTTTGGTTTCGTTAAGCAAAAGATTATTGACATTAAACCAATGGACTACTTTTGAGATTGCATTATTCACATCATCGAAATTCGTGTCTTGTCGTTTCATTTTAAAAATTAATGAAGTGTCATCAGCAAACAATACAATCTCGTGATTATTCTTAACAAGATGAGGCAGGTCGTTAATATAAATTAAAAATAGGAAAGGGCCGAGGATAGATCCCTGCGGTACACCCATTGTAACTACAGACCCCGAAGACCGTTTCCCATTAATGTCAACTCTTTGTATCCTATTACTCAAATAAGATGTAAGAAGACCCAAAGAGCTGTTCCTTATTCCATAGTGATGTAGTTTCCTGATTAATGTTTCATGGTGTACGCAATCGAATGCTTTTGACAAGTCGCAAAAAATGCCTAATGCATCTTGCGACTTCTCCCAAGCATCAAAAATAACAGCAAAAACAAAAATGACAGCTGGTGACGTCATACGAATTACGTTGTTTGACAACTTTTGTTTTTCAGTTCCTATGGTCTCTATATCATTGGAATAGAGTTAGTTTTGACATACGCGAGCATCAAACTGTATCTGTTTTGCAAATGTTCTAAACGTAGAGTTACACATAAAAGTAATAAACTTTTCTGATCAGAAGTTACCTACCTATAGTCAAGCTTAGAGTTAGCTGCAACAAAAAAAAAATCACGTGTCGGGTTATCAATATTTATTGAAGAAAGGATCTCAAATCGTGAAGTTTTAATTGTGTTTATAATAAACAACAAGGAAGTTTTCGTAAAGTAGGTACTTAATTATTAATACTAAATTATTAATAATATTAGTAATCTACATAAATAAGAATGTATCGCTTACGTAATGCTGCTAAGCGCAAAAATCGAGAATGGCTGGCCCAAATTTAGCTAATGTTTTTTTTTAATATTTATTAAAGTATGGAGAAGGTTTATATGAAGACAAAAATTTCAAAAGTTTCCACTTGAAACGTAAAAATCACAACTCGGGTAACACTGCGGGGCGCAGCTAGTATATGACATGTATAATAATAATGATGCTGGACTATTCACACCGCATCATCTATCCCAAAGCTTTGCGGTTATCAGGACACTTGCGCGAAAAATCACAAAACTCCTAATATCTCTCAAAATAGACGTCGCAGAAAGTTGCGGATTTCACCATTGCGTAAAGAATTTTGTTATCTTTGTCTTTGTTTTTCTGTGATATAACTAACTTTCTCCTACCCTTCCCACTTCCTTCCTTTTATAGAGAAACATATGTACTTTAATGTAGAGCGTCGGTGCACGTGTTACGATGCTACGAAGGGCTGGCGTAGCATATAAAAGACTTCAACGCGCACGCACTTTTTTACTACATAATAATTATATTGTTTCGGAGACCTTCATAACACGTGCTACGATTTCTGCGTGAGTCTGATGGCTTGGTTATACCAATGAGTATCAATAGAGAAAAAATTCTTGAAAAACTTTCAATCTAATAGAATCAACCCTTAGTTCTCCAGTTAAGCCTACTCTATTTTCTACTATAAAATCAAACAACACTACCTACACTAGATGTTCATATATGAAGGGTAAAAACGGGACCCTATTACTAAGCCTCCGCTGCCTGTCCGTCCGTCTGTCAACGGCCTGTATCTTTTTTTTATTTATAAAGCCGATTTACATGTCAATGTCTTTTTGTAAGTACAAAGCGTATACAAGTTCCTAAGTAATTCAAATTACACATAGAGAAAATACAGAATTTGTAATTAAATATATATTAAAAAAATATTAAAAAAGTCAAACCTTAAAAGTTAGACAGTTGAAATTTACACAGAATGTGTATTTCTCTTGCCACTACAATAACAAATAATAAAAATGAAATAAATATTAAAATTGAAGGGAGCTCCTATACCTCCTATATAGGTATACAGTTAAAATTAAATATAATTAATTAAAATAAAAATAGGTAGACAGTTGAAATTTTGACAGGGTGTGTATAGTATTGCCGCTAACAAATAATAAAATAAATATAATTTAATAATTAAAGGGTCCGACGGCCATACCAAGCAGAGTACCAATCACAAAAGTTAAGCAACGTTTATGATGAAATTTATGTTTTTTGTTTAGATTGTTTTTACCCAACTGCAGAATCTGCTCAAGGTACTCGGAAACTGTTTAGAGAAGGTAGCCATGTAAAACCACCGGTCTACTAATTAATTATCAATACTAATAGTATACAATCGAAAGTAACTCTGTTTGTCTATGACAAACAGAGAACGTATGAAAAAAAACCTTGCTTCTTGCCAAATTTCATGGATCTAGGTAAGGTTAGTATCCTATAGGTTTTGTGTGCATATGATTTTCTTGGTAATTTCATAATATGCAGTACTTATTGGTAATATAAGGCTGTTACTTTCGATTGCCTTAGATTGTTGACTTAGAAGTTTTGTTTATATCATGGCTCCAATACGTTACGGGCTTGATTATTTGATGTTAATTTAAACTCTATACCTCCACGCGTTCCCGAGATAAGGGGATTGACAGACAAACAGACAGATACACAGACGGACAACAAAGTAATCAAAAGGGTTCCATTTTCCTTGTAAGGTACGGAACTCAATGACGGAACCCTAAAGAGGTATGTACTGAGAAAATCTGTGTGTGACAGACGGTCGAACAGGATCAGGCATCTTGTGTATTCTTTTTATTATTCCGCCATGATTTTTAAACGCTTGACAATTTAAATTTTGTTTTACTGACCTTTTTATATTTTTGAAATCGTATGAAAATAATCAAAGTCATTTTTGTAAGAAGACTGTATGTATACGCTTCTACAACAATATACCAAATGAGTTGAAAAAATTAATAATAAATAAATTCAAACATATCCTTTGTAAAAGGCTTCCCACAAAATATCAGATTAGGTCTCTTTCTATTTTTTCAATTATGATTTAGGTATCTATTTCATTCAATTACCTTGCGTACCTAGATGAAGTTTACGTTTAGAACGGAGTGTTTTTATTCTCTTTGTTTGCGTTGTTTTCAGTATTTTAGATACAAAATGAGTGCGTCGAAGAAAAGTAAAACGTATAATTTTAATAATGATTGGGAGGAAGACTTCTTTTTTACCATGGTAAAAGATAAGTGTGTGTGCCTCGTTTGTCGAAGTTCAGTGGCATTGCCGAAGCGCGGGAACTTAGAAAGACATTGTAAAACGTTACATAAAAACTATGAAATTGATTTCCCGCAAAAGAGTGAATTGAGTAGACGAAAATTACAAGATCTGAAAAGTAGTTTGAAAGCAGAGCAATCCATGTTCAAAAGACCAGCCAAGCAATCAGCAGCTGCCACAATCGCGTCTTTTAAAATTTCTTACATTTTGGCAAAGCACAAGAAACCCTTCGAGGATGGAGTGATGGTGAAAGAAGCATTTGTTGAAGCTGCTGAAGTATTATTTGATGACTTTAAAAATAAACTGATCACACTGATTTACTTTTACATATAAATGATTTACAATGATTTACTTTTACATTATACACGGACGTGAGGTGGCTGCGTCGCGGAAAGTTTTTAGAAAGGTTTCTTGAATTGCTTCCTGAAATAATTACCTTTCTAGACGAAAGAGGTGACGACAACACCGAGAAACTGAAGAACGAAAAATGGCTCTGTGATTTAGCCTTCTTAACAGATGTGACAAGTAATTTAAATGTCATAAACATAGAGCTGCAAGGTAAAAATAAAAATATTACCGACATGATAAGCGCAATAAGCGGGTTTAAAAACAAATTGCAACATTTAATTAGTCAGTTTGAAAGAAATGACTTAAAAATTCTTTCATTTTGTACATGTTCAATTCTAAAGTGCAGTAAAAAGATATGTCAAAAAAAAAATTCAATCCTACCTACTTAGTAGCTTAGTCGATCTCTTACTTTCAAAATATTTTTTGGTAGATCGCCGACACTATAAGTCTGAGCACCCCTGATCTAGAGGATACAAAAGCTTGGGACAAGTTTTGCTCTACCTCGAAAGGTATTGTTCACTTTTACCTTAAAAAGATTGAAGAGAACAAAAATCAAAGTGATCACTTTATTTCCTAGTTTTACTTAAGTAATTTGTATTTTGTGACGTGTCCAAGAGTCCTGTAAGGTCTAAAGGAAATAAAGCACTTTGAATATGAATTTGAACTTGACAATATCAACTCTCGCTCGCTATATAGTGTTGTGCTGACATAATAAAATAATGTATTGATACTCCCGTTATAACAAGATGTAATTAAAATTTGATTAAGTTATTTGATCAGTGTAACTTTAAAATAAAAACTTCGGGATTTTCCCTATTATTTCATAGATATATTAAAAAATGTAACTATATGTTTTTTATAATACTCATTCATTTTCAATATCGAACGAGATTGCTCATAGCGATAATAAAGATGCCCTATGTACTCTCGCGATTCATTTTCATGGTACTTTCCTAATTCTAGCAATAAAAAAAAATCATAATATAAGTATGGAAAACGCAAAATAAAATCAAGTATTAACGTAATTCGTGTTATGAGGTCCTGCGAAGGTATAGGGTAAGGTCAGTTGGGTAGCGGCGATGATGGAACAATTCCCGAGTTTGCACTAAATCGGTGGTGCGACCGCACGGTACAACCATCTGTAGGTATTGGGCATTGTGGACCTAGCTTGCACTCTACGCGATCGAGGCATTGTGTCACAAAAATTTTCAAACACACTCAAATTTCCCAGGCACTGAAATCCAAAGGATAGCGATAATTACTGAGTAATTAGCATGTGTCATTACCAGAAAGTTTGGAAATTATTATTTCCAAACTTCTACTAGGTACCTATAATAAGTAATTTGCAAATATTGTAAAATAATCCAATCTCGGGATTTCCATAGGAACCCAAAAAACGGAATATGATTTATCAAATCAATAATTTCGAACGTATATATATACTTATATAAAAGTCCATTTCATGATTTAGAAACCCCGGGATTTAAATATCATTAATCATCATGTCGGGATTGTAGAGGAGGTATTATCAACTCTGTGCTACTTCCACACTGGGACTTTAGGTATTTATACTCAGGCAATTCCGATCTCTGGTCATTACTCTCACGTAATTGTTACGATACTGACAAGGATATACTTACGGGGGAGCGGCCGGGTACGGGCGGGGTGTAGAGGAGGCGGTACATTTGTTTGTACTTACGCACCGCGAGTTTCATAATATGACCTTAGCGGTGCGGAAGTACAAACAAACTAATACGAATTGCCAAATATAAGTTATTGATGTAGCCGAAGTAGGTATGTAGGTATGTTGTGTTTCGCGCGGCCACCATACAGCGCGCATTAATTTGATACTATAATGTAGTTTAAAAATATCGATGATTTTTATTATTTAGTTTTTTTTATTTTTTGGCTTTATTTGAAATTCTCTCCTTCAGCTATAATATGACTTCCTATTTTTTGCGTTTTTCATACTTACATAAATGATATTTTTTATTTGCGTAATATTATTATTAGCTCCAATGCGTTAGGTGTCATTAATTGTGTCTTGGTTTAGAAAATTGCCTACGAATTCCATTCCACGCTGTAGAAGTGGTTTAAGTTTTTGGTGAGTAGTCAGTTGTTAAAAATTGCACTTTTCGGGCCTTAATAACCTTAATATGATTTATTTATAAAATTTGGTATTCCTACTCTATTCATGGATCTTAATAGGTAGACATGCAAAATTGCAAGCCTGAAGGTTTGATAATGTCTGAGATATAGAAGGGACCAAAAGCGTGCCCACTTGTTCGTGTAAACATACTCAACTCACTGCTATTGAGTCGCCCGTATCTTTCGGAACTTGTCTGACGCTCTAGCGCGCGTCTCAATATGGCAACGCATCACACAAAAAACGACTTCCGTAGCTTTTGGAAAAGTACTTAAGCTGCAACTGCCTCCTGGCAGCGATGGCTGAAGACCTAAACGGCCGATTCCTACAGCATTGGGTAGGGGTGCATTCAGTACTTGTAACCTACACCTGGCACTAAGTGCACGCACACCTGCCCCTGTCAACAAAGTATTTTACTTTGTTCATGTTTCTAATTATTCTAAACTGTTTGTATGTAATAAAAATATGTTAAAATTGTGCATTAAAATTGTTATTATTAGTAACTACTAAAATTTGTAACTGTGCTTTATATGAACCACAACAACGCACGTTCTGATATATGTTTATTTTTATTTTTATATCAGTTTCCATTGACGTTGCCAAGAGATCATTGACTAGTTTATTAGTGTACGAATACGATCAACCGGCTTCAATGTTCCCATATCTGACCAAAAAGAACGGAATATTATGTACAATATTTTGTGGAGAGTCAAAGGATAGGAAGTGAATACTAGATGGTATCGTAGTTTATGGGTTTAATGCCAT